>JAQPPZ010016675.1:7485000-8719142 GCA_028583015.1 Wollemia nobilis | reverse complement strand
TTTTTTTTTTGTATTTTTGCTTGGAATTGAGATAATGCTGAAATATTGTTGCGATGGTACAAAATAATATTTTTCTTTTTTCTCATTTTCTTTGACTTTTCTTTTTCTTCCTATGCTAGGGATACTTGCTCGGATTGGCTGTAGAGCAAGGGATTTTTATTTTGGGTAGGGGTGAGCTTGTCCTTTTGTCAATTCTCAAAGATTCTAGACCATGTGCATGATAGGATAGCAGGGGAAACTTTTTGCTCAGGAAACCATTTCTACTATGTAGCATCATATCGAATTTGCAATGAAATCATTTTAATGTGAAGAGATGTACTTGGTTTAAGTAAATAACAAGATCAATTCTTTATGCTCAAAACTTTATTTAATGCTAATCTGGACTTTGATATAAGAGAGATAAATAATCATAGAAAATAAAATCAAGATATTTATGTATGTGAGTGTGAAAGTGCGGGATTCCAAATAAATGCTAATTTATCCAAAATAATTGAAAATATAACTGCAATACTTCAAGAATTGACAAGTACGAAAATAAAAGATGTTTTTGAAGATTTTGATGATTTTGAAGTTTTTATATTTTGATTTTAATTTATGAATTGAAAGAATAAATACTATTACTGTTTTTTGAAATTTTTATATGAATTTTTAGATGATGGAATTGGTGGTATATACAAGATGATCTATATACACTATACAAGGTTATTTGAGTATAGCATGTCTAAGGTTGCTTCAAAATCAAAGGTGGTTTTGAAGGATAATTTGGTTGTGGTGAAGGTAAGAACAAAAGGTGATGAATAAAAGGTAGCGATAACAAAAGCTTTGTTATAATGTAAAATAATGTAGCAAAATATTTGACTTTTATATGTGTAAAATTGATCATGTTACAAAATAAAATGTTAGAAATATAAGAAGGTTCTTCATTCTTATCACTATCTTCCAAGTATTGATAAGATGGAGGGAGCATATGTGAAAGATATGCATGGGTGTTATTTGGTAAACAAGGATGATCATATATGGATGAATAAAAGTGACGGATAGAAGGTAATTGTGACAATGAAGAATGTATAGAACTTGATGTTTCAACCGTTAAATATTCTTCAAATGGTGTTGGGTCACCATGTATGGTAACAATTTTATTTGCAAGTTCAAACTTCAAACATTGGTGAAGAATGGAAGGTACAACCCTCATCGTGTGAATCCAATGACTTCTGAGGAGTAGGTTGTAAGGTGAAGGGCAATATGCTACATAAAACAAAGTATCCAGGATCTTGGATCCAATATTAAGGGAAAAAATTATAGTACCTTGAGCTTCGTGAATTTCATTGTTAAAATAGTTTATAATAACATTTGATTCATTAAGATCTTCTTCCTTTAATTTGAGTTTTTGGAATAACTGATAAGTGCATAAATTAAGAGAGGAGCCATTATGTACCATGATAGTTTTAACAGGTGTTTCTTTACTAGATCCTATAATGTAAAGAGAGGAGTCTTCTTGTGGAGTAGAGGAAGGAATCTCCTCATCATAAAATAAAATATGGTTAACCTCAAGAGGGCTTACACCATTAATTATGTTCTTAGGGAAAATATCATGAGGAACAAATTGTTGGCTAGGTATCATGAACAAAGTTTCCTTATGAGAACTTTGTAATACTTCTAAAAGGGATATCTTTGCTTGAGGATTAATCACTTGTTTTTGGCTATCAAAGTGGATTTCAGATTGAGATTTTGATTCTAAAGATGAGCTTTCTATGCATACATTCCATTTTGTAGCATTCTCTAGAGCCAAAGATAGTTTTGAAGGTTGGTCAAATGAGGAATCCATATCTTGAATATCATATTGAGTTGAATGAACTTGAGGTTGCTCATTTGTAGTTTTTGTTACAATATTAGTAATATCATCATGATGGGACACATTAACATGCAATATTTGATTGATTTCCTATTGTTGATGATTGAATAGGGGTTCTTGGGATATCCCCATGTCTTGATTGATTATTGGTATTTGTTGTGTAGGAGTTTGATTGTTTAATGGAGATTTATAATCAATTGTAGATTGTAATTCCTTTATATTAAAAGACTCTCATCAATCAAATCTTGAATTGCACATCTTAAATCTTTACAATTTTGTGTCATATGTCCATCTACTCTATGATATTCACAATGTAGCTCAGGTTTAAACCAATCTGTTGTGGTATCAAGTTGTCTTATGGAAGGGAGTTCAATATTATTTGTATCAAGTAAATGCTTGAGAATTATATCCATTGGTTGATTGAGCTTAGTAAATTTACGTGATGAAGGTTTTTGAGAGGTTTTTGATAAGTGCCTTAGGAGTTCAGTCATAAAAGGACCTAATGGTTTTTTACCTCTCTTTTCTTTGTTATGGGTAGAATGATGATAGGAAGATTATGAAGTATGATGTGAGTGCATGGTAGGATTGGAAGAATAAGTATTTTCTTGTTGAAATGGATGTGTTGTATTGAAAGAAGAATATTGAAAGGGTGGAGGAGGATTGTATGGGGATTGATAGACATAATATGGATATATGGGAGAATAGATAATATCGTTATGAAGAGGATTGGAAAAGGGATTGTCCTATTGGGGTAATGATGAAAAATGAGAAAAGTGTGATGGAGGTGATGTTGAATAGGGATGAGGTTGGTCATAATCAACAAATGTATTTGGCTGAATTCTTCCAACATTACTGATGGGCTCATATTGATTTGGGTAAAAACTCATGGTTTATTTAATACTTCTAAAAGTAATATTTAATATCTATTATTTAGAATTGAATCTAAAACATACAAACTTGAAATGATGATTTTGTTTTTGTTTTTTTTTTTAATCAAAAAGATGCCTATGTTATTCACGTCGGGTTCACCAAAATGTATCGCTCCAAATTTTTTGCATCCTTACCCTCAAGCTATAGGATCCGTGCCCGGAAGGAGGATGCGAGAAGGATGGGACAATACCTTGAACTGAGAGGCCCTTTGAAGGTCCCGCCTCTCGGGGGATGGGTATAAGGGTGAATTTTTGACGGATGATGGGTTCACCAGGAAACTTTTGAGTGGCAGTTTCCATGCCTAGGTTGATAGTGGGTTTGATGTGTTCATTTTTATACTCGATCATTCAACTCCTAGGTTTGGCCAAGATGAATCTAAACTATTCTATATGTCAATGCTAATTTAAATGAATACAGAGAATAGGAATGAATGCTAAACATAGAAAATATGCTAGTTAGATCATAACATACCTGATTTCGGATGTTTGATGAAGATTCTGAGTCTTATAGCAGTTTAGATCGTCTTGACTCGTACGTAATCATCTGAAATTACATCGAATCGTCTCAAATCATAGTCAATCATATGAGATCAGACAGAATCATCTAAAATCTGATGAATTCGTCAGACAAATTCGTTAGAAACCTGCAATCACACAAATAGATACAAAATACCCAAGATGCAACTATAGAAGCAAAGGGAAATGACATAAATAATTATAAATTTGTCTAAATGATAGATCCAAATAGGAATTAAAGATGAAAAGCATCAACTTCACATTTATTTTGATTTTATCATGCATTTATATTAGATGATGTGAACTCCAAGATGCATAAACATAATAATTTAAGATAGTGCATAAATACAATAGGAAAATGCATAAAAGCTAAGGAAATGCAAACTCTAGACTCTGATTGCCCCCAATCTAGACTACAGTCGAGATTGCCTCCAATCATACGAGATCGTCTACGCTCCTCGACAAGATCGTCCAAAATTGTCTAGGATCGCTTGCGACGATTCGAGCTAGCTTCGACTAAAAAATAGTAGAGTTCCTACAAGAAAATGCAAAATACATAATGCAGATAGTAGTGCGAGGATGCTCTAGTGAATAAGGAACTAAATCTATAGGTAAATCCATCAGCTAAGGGGTTTAGGGGAGTCAGGGGGGATAAATTAGAAAAATCCTAGTTTATATAGGATTAGGGGGAGGCTAGGAGGTTTGGGATCATCCCAATCTATGAGATCTCCAATAGGGAAATCTCCAACTGCATAGACGCGCTTCTGCCCAAGTTGGAGAGGCTGTTGAAATAGAAGCTAATTATGAAAATTTAGTTTTGGGACGAAATCGTCTGGACGTTCTGTTCCCAGATGAATTCGTCAAATCGGGGATGATTTCGTCTGATCTACGACGATATCGTCCAATGGTCAAAACAAATCCTAAAAATGGCATGAAAAATGGGGAAAGCGGGTAACAGGCAATTTTGGGGCGGTTTTGGGGTTAAAATTTAAATTTTTATCTTTTATCTTTTACTAAGATTTTAACTGTGCCAATTTTAGGGTGCTACAGGTATTCCATCTAAGATCATCTCGGATAATGGGACGTCATTTAAGAACAAATATGTGCGTGCTTTGACAACAAAGTACAAAATTCAGCATAATTTTTTGACACCCTATTATCCGTAGGCAAATGGGCAAGCAGAGGCATCAAACAAAACACTAGTTGCCATCCTTAAAAAGACGATCGCAGATAATCATAAGGATTGGTACATCCAAATACCACTTGCACTATGGGCTTATCACACTAGCATTTAGATGCCCACTAGGGCAACTTCATTTTTACTAGTGTATGGCTCTGAGGCAGTCATGCCTCTCGAGTTGGAGATACCCTCCCTGTGCATATCAATGCAAGAGTTCATTGAAAATGACACTGCATGGTAGACCCAGTTAGACCAGCTTACATTACTTGATGAACGACGCATCAATGCTCTCGAGCTTTTACGTATCTATCAAGAGCGACTTAAGAAAGCATACAACATGAAAGTTCACATGAGGGACTTCTAGGTTGGTGACCTGGTCTTAAAAGAGAACCAACAAAATTCTAACTTACCACCCCATTTAAGGGACAAGTTCACAGCAAATTGGTTAGGTCCTTATGTCATCAATAGTAAAATAGGACTTGGAACATACCGACTCACCTCTCTTGAAGGAATCAAGGAACTAGAACCCTTGAACATCAGTCATTTGAGGTCATTCAACATTTAGAGAGCCATAGCCCACCCCAAAAGCCCCAAGGGTTCCCACAATCACTTGGTCAACCAAAAATGCCCCAAAGGTATCCATAATTCCTTTGGTCAAACCAAAAGCTCCAAGGATTCCCATAATCGCTTGGTCAACCAAAAACGCCCCAAAGGTATCCATAATTCCTTTGGTCAAACCAAAAGCTCCAAGGATTCCCGCAATCGCTTGGTCACCAAAAATGCCCCAAAGGTATCCATAATCTCTTTGGTCAAACTAAAATCCCCAAGGTTTCCCACAATCTCTTGGTCAACCCCAAAATGCCCCAAAGGTATCCATAATCTCTTTGGTCAAACCAAAAGCTCCAAGGATTCCCGCAATCTCTTGGTCACCAAAAATGCCCCAAAGGTATCCATAATCCCTTTGGTCAAACCAAAAGCTTCAAGGGTTCCCACAATCTCTTTGTCACCCAAAATGCCCCAAAGTTATCTATAATCCCTTTGGTCAAAACCTCCAAGGATCCATAAGAATCACTTGGTCCGCACCCATTAGGGTTAAACCGCCCATAACAAATATTCAAAAACAACATATAATCAAAATAACAAAAAAAATTGCATCTCACTTTCATGCATGTTCTTCAAAATAAAAACACAAAAAAGAAAAGAAAAGTTGCATTAGGCATTGCATACATACATTGCATAGTTACTGGTCATAAATGTCAAAAGCACCACAGACTGTAATTACTTAACAATTCCATCATTTTCCAGATTCAGTCCATTTTATAAAAATATTCATTAAGAATAATGCCCTTCGCATTTTTGCCATAGCATAGTCAATTTTCTACTAATGTCTTTAGGGTTTTTTGTCATTCATCTATATTTAGATTTCTTGTCAAATGTTGTACGAAGTCAGACCGATTTTTACAAGGTATATTTTTACTTGGATCACGCCTTGTTACATCACATCCCAACACAAGATTAAAACACTTAAAAATTCCTAAGTTATGTGAACGCAAGAAGAAACCTACAAAGCAGTCTAGGGTACCATAGGTGAAAGGTTATCCTACTCATCCCCTTGTGTGAATGGTTCAAGAATGTTGAGAATTGACAAAAGGACAAGCTCTTCCCCATCCAATTCCCCATAATAAATAGTGGTTTTCACCACTATCAAAAATTCCAAACACCTTTGGTCCCCAAAGTCGTAAGGATTCATACTGCACGTCCCTGAGAAGGATGGGTAGTCATCCCCAAGGCCTAAAAGGATCAATGCCATTCAAAAGCAAAATTCCAAAAGTCCACCATCAAAAATCTCGAAACGCCTTTGATCCCCAAAGTTGTAAGGATTCGTACTACACATCCTTGAACAGGATGGGTAGTCATCCCCAAGGCCAAAAGGATCAATGCCACTCACAAGCCAAAAACCCATGAGCTCAACTTGGAAATCAATATGCCAAATCTAAATCCTCAAAATGCAACAATAAAAATAATAACAGTGGTTATCACCACTACTCAAAACCCTTGCTCAAGAAAAAAAAAAGAGAAAAATAAACAGTGATTTTCATCACTATGTATGAGAGCAAGTATCCCAACAAGTTGAGCAATCGAAAGACGCCTAAGCTTGAATCCTTGAAATTCTTAGCATTTGAAGAACCATTTAGGTAATCCTCATTATGGGTTTGGTGGATAGCCTACCTGGCAATGGCGATATCCTAAACGCATGACGATATATCTATCACATTAGCTTTGTGTGTGTGTAGACCAATTTTTGCATGTGGATGAGCTAGCTTATGGTATTCTAGATTGCATTGTAGATTAATCTTACTAAATACAGCAAAGGAGTTCATGGAGCTAATTAGGTGATCCTCAGTACAGGTTTGGTTGACAACCTATCTGGCACTGGCGGTATCCTGACAAATACCACATAAACGAACTCAATCGCACACACAGGGATGTGACATAACTTGGTCAAACTCAAGTTTGATTCGTACCTTGTTTGAAAGTATTGAAAGATAACATACAGTCTTGATTAGTTAGTTAAAGCATCTGAGTATCAGAGAATCCTTAACTACATTCTAAAACAATTGTTGTACTTTTCATTACTTGCATCACCATCTGAAAATACAAAACAAAAAATTACAAATGCAAAGTTATTCCTTAAAGCAACCACATTGTACAGAAGGCCAGTAAATCTTGTACAGTCTATGGTGCCACCACCTGCATACCAAAAAATCATTCCATCCATTCCATATGCATACATCCATATCATATAGCTAACATCATCCGCAGTCATAATAGTGTATGCATACATAAACATAAATAAAGGTGCATAAAAAGAACAATAAACCATAACAAAGTAAATAATCCAAAAAGAGACTCATGTATATATTAAATCAAAAATGCCCTTAGGCTATAATAAAAAGGTCCTCTGACCTCACAAAAATCCAAAAACTCAAAATCCCCAATGCCTAGGGAGTCGACAACCATAATCACGCAGGATCAGTGCGATTGGAACTACCCCTAGTGGTATGGGTCCTATGGGACCTCTTAGGGCAACTACTGCTAGCCCTCGCATCATGCCCACTAACGCTACCCTCACCCACCCTCCTGCAACGAGAGGATGCAGACTGCTCAGTCTCACTGCCTCTCATATGACATGACGATCCACCTCCAGTGAGCTCAGGTAACTGTCCCTCGAGGTGGATAATCTCGGCCTCCAACCCACCTGACACTGACCCCACTCCACATCTTATCGATGATATACAGCCAATACGTCATCCCACTATGCCAACTGAGCCTGTAGGAGATCCCTCTCGACTTTGTGCTCCTCATCCCGTATCCGTAGTAGATCCTCCAATTGTGCTATCTCAACATGAAACGTAGCCTCCATATCCCTTGGGACTGCCTGAGGAATGGGCATCTCTGAGATGGCATGCTGCTCTGACACCCACTACTTCAGGATGTCTTGTGTATCTGGTTTCTCTAGAACCCCTAAATCATCCCCAGTCAAGTCATCCACCTCCACCATATCCACATCATCAATCGGGGCCCCCCAACCCTCCATCGGTGCCTCTACACCCCCATCACCTATTGTTATCGCATTCGAACCTCCTAGAGGCCCCTCACCCCACCATCGTTGCATCGTCCACCACTGGTCATACTCTATAGTCACCCCAACATTGTCCACATTGGGGACATCAATCACTACATCAGACTCCTCACCCACAAGCTCAATAATCAACTAGGCTAGAGTCCTCTCATCGCCCCAACGTCGATAGATCAAGGGCTCCCCAGGAAATCCCTGGCACACCCCAAACTGTTGAGTCACCTGAATGTATGGGAAGTACTCCTACTCTATCCCATGTTTCTCGATCAACCATCTCCCCCTGTGCACCCATCGAAGCCACTCTCCAGCCTCAGGCCAGGCTGGACAGTCCTGGTATGGCTGCCAGAACACCTCTCCTAGAGCAAGACACGAGAAGGCATTAGTATAGTGACTTACGTCACCTACCCACCATCGACTCTGTCCATGTTCCTTCGACCTCCATAATAGAGCAGCATACCCAATCTCCCTATCCACCATCTCACCCTGAGTGGTCCAAGGCAACCCCTACGGCTGCTCCACAGCTATGTGCTGCCATCCCTAGCACTACAAAAGATAGCTGCACCCGATCCCCTTTCGCCTTTGGCAGCGGACCTTGTACATCTCGTTGTAAAGTTGTGCCAATAGTGTCTAACCCCACCTCATAATAATTGGCACTACTGTCGGACACTCCACCAGTATGAACACCACCTCAAGCAGGTTCCAAGGGAACCTCGCACCTAAGGAGTCAAGAAGCAGCATGTTGGAGATGAGGGTCATGAGCAACGCATGCCTCACCCCCAAAATGCCCTTCTCCAGCCACCACTGCACTAGAATATTGCCAATCAGGTAGTCCACCTCTACCCTCTCCATAGCCCTATCCACCCCCTTCTCTATCATCTGCCTAAAGTATCATGTTAGCACCAACATCCACTGATCACGGGGAGCCATTCGAATGGGCAGTCCGTCTATCGAAATTCATAGAATCTGATACACGTCCTCCAAAGTAACCATCATCTCCCCTATTGGGAGATGAAATGTGTTGGTGCAGGGATCCCATAAATTTATCAAGGCAGACATTTATGCCCGATCCCCCACCACACGCTCCAAACACATCACCTGCTTGAGCCCAAGGGCATCAATCCACTCCCAATCCGCAACTGTCAGCACCTCCAGGGCATCAAAGAACACAGTCGACTAGTGGTGCCGACTCTTAACAACCTACAAAACACAAACACAATAAAAAAAAACAAATTAGGGTTTCAACCTTAATTTAAACAAAAACATTCAAATAAACTGTACAGACGAAAAACAAAAGTACAAAAAAATTGTACAGCAACAGTACAGATCAATCAAATAAACTATACAAACGAAAAACAAAGTATAAGAAAAACAAAAGTATAGAACTATACAGCCAAAGTACAGATCAATCAAATAAACTGTACAATCAAGAACAAAAAATGCAATAAAACAAATTCATCCTAGGGTTTCAACCTTAGTATGAACAAAAAAAAATCAAATAAAAACATAAAACTATACTAGGGTTTTTAACCTTAAGTGTGGACAAAAAAATCAAACAAAAACATCAAATCCATAGTAGGGTTTTTAACCTTAAAGTATGAACAAAAAAATCAAATAAAACACAAAATTTATATTCGGGTTACAACCTTAATATGACAAAAACAACAAAAATAAAGAACGCTCAGAAGCATTTTATATGTACATTTTAAAAATTCATATAAATACAAACAAAATAATAAGCAGAGAGAAGGAGCACCTATCGATCTCGCTTCGGCTCCTCTGCTCGAAGATCTGGTTCTCAAAATCATGGTGTCCACAAAATCTTGGCAGCACTCCACTATGAAAATTTGCACTCCTCCTCACTGCTCCAAATCGCCAAAAAAAAAAGGTTGCAAATGAGCCCAAAACCTATTTTTGGTCCTTTTATAGGCTGTTAGGCCTGTAATCGTTCCACCCTGGGATGAGCACTCTAGTTAGTGCTTGTCCCACATTGGTACTATTACCAAATTGGTACTCATCCCACCCTGGGACGATTACAGAGCAAGAAATAAAGCAACCAAAACTGCATCCAAAAAATGCACCAAAAAAAGCAATAAAGCTACCAAACAAAGGTGCCCTTGCACCTAATATTCTTGGTATGAAAAACCAATGTCGGGGTCACAAATTATCACTATCCTACTCCCTAATAAGGCTACCATATCCGGACCACTCCATAGGAGGACGAATTTTTGAAAATTTCAGCCCCAAGCCGTCACAAAAAAGGTCCAAACCCACCAAAAAACAGCAATAAATCTACTGGATAAAGGTGCCTTTGCACCTGACATTCATGGCATGAAAAATTGACATCGAGGTAACGAATAATCTCTATCCTACTCCCTAATAAGGCTAGTATAGCTGAACCACTCCATGGGAAGGAGCATTTTCGATAATTTCTACCCCAATCGACATCAGCAAAAAGGGTCAAAACCCACCAAAAAAAGGTCTAATTGCTAGGAAATTGCACACGTTCAATGGAAAACCATTGAAGGCACACTTAAAAATGTCATCTTGAGTCAAGCGACTCATCACTTTGCTCATTTTGGTCATTCCTTCATCAATTCGTCACTTGAGGGGGTAGTCACACTCATTTACCAATCAACAAATACACACCCGATCAAGGAAATGGCATGCATTCAAAGAACCATTGACAAATACAATCACGCCCCTTCTTGGGATAGAAAACAAGTAATAATCACAAGCAGAACAAACACTTGGCATTCTATAAGCATGAAGACAAGGTTCCTTAGATAAAAGGTTATGCCCTTTGCCTATTCATGACTAAACAATGACCAATATCAAGTACACCTCACGAAAAAGGTTACACTTGAGTTAAGCTCCTTAGCTCGTCAAAAGCAAGGATTCAAGAATGCATGCCCTTTCCATACTTGGGACATCAAAAGTTGGTTAGGTTACTAAGAAACCCTAATCATTAAGTGCTTTGGTCATCTATTTTTACTCAGTACTGGGCCACACACAACGCATCCCAAAAAGGGGCATCTGTAGACACCAAAATAGCACTAATTCGATTATGCGACTACAAGCACTGACCGATTTGGCATACATACCCCCTAGGGCAGCCTCCAGAGGTTAAATAATGGTCCTAACCACTCCCAAATCAGTTTTTGGAAGGTCAGAGGTCAATTTGGTACCTTTTAAGCACTTTGCTCCCTATTCGTCCCACCCTGGGATGATTGGAATCCTATTCGTCCTACCCCGGGATGATTAGTAGCAATCGTCCGAGGGTGGGATGATTAGTAGGTTTGACAGGAAAAAAATTCAAGCCTTGATAGATCTACCACTCAACTGCACCTTCAGAGCATGCAATTGTGAGGAACAGTTTCAAATCTGAGAGAGGGACTTCAGTCAAGCATGCCCTGATCATGGAGGCCTCATGCAAAGAGACTCTAAATCAGGGAGGAATATTCTCTCCCCCAAACAAGCATGACAAGCCAAGTGGCACCCTTGCATGTGCATTCAAAGGAGATCCTTGAGGTCTATAAAAGGGTGAGCATCCTCACCCCAAAAAGAGGAATAGAGCTGGTGCATTTGGAGCAACGGAGTGCTACCAAATTATACCCACATTCTCCTTTGTGCTTCTTACATCCCCAATTTCTCTTTTGGGAGAGAGGTTATCAGGTGAACACTAGGAATGTAATCCTAACCCAAAACCTAAGCAATCAGCCACAATCCCACACCAAATTCGCCAACACAACCCCCTAGGAGGTTTTGGACCCATCCCAAGTGGATTGGTGTCAAAACCAGACCCCAAACGGTGGGCATCCTGCCCCTGGGCGCCCCCCAAACTGTTGCAGTCCTAATCGTCCCACCCCAGAGCAATTAGAAATCCATGAATAATTTCTCTACTATTATTTTTGCATTATGTTCTATTTGGTTTACTTATGCTGCTATTCAAGTTTCATGTTATTCTGACTTGATTTGACCGTGTTTTTATCATTTTACGCGTTTACTAACATACAGGGAGCGCCTTCAGATACATGACAATATGGGTAGAATATGCTAAATCTGACATTCTGGGTCGTCCCAAAATGCCCTTTTTAGCCTAACCCCAAGTTTGCAGGAGTTTTTGAGGCCTTTGGGCTGGACATTTTCAAGTTTGCTTTTGCATGTTTTGTGATAGTCCTAATCGTCCCACCTCGAAGCGATTAGAAATCCATGCATGATTTCTTGATTTTTATTTTTGCAATATGTCCCTGATGATGTTTCTATGATTTTTTCAAATTTTGGATTCATTATGACATGTTATGACCATCGTTTTGCTATTTTATGTATTCACTAGCCGAAGGCCTTAGGGATTGCATGTTTTTCCCTCTATCCACATATGCTATTAACTATTTTTTGTTTCTCTGAGTGCAGGATCTCACCACCAGGAACACCGAAGGTGCAGCAAGAAACACATGAACACACAAACGCAAGCGGCAATAATGTTTGGCCCGCCCATTTCAAATGTGGGCATGCGGATGACATTGGAAGCGCACCATCCGTTGATGTAATGAACTGTATCAAACGTTCTGAGCCCTGAAATGGGGACGTATTCTAACTAGATTTAAAAGCATCATTAATAAAAGAGGCATCACTTTTCTTTGTTTGCTAACATCTCGTGTCTTTCCTTCATGCATTGCTTTTCTCGCATTCGTAGGACTTAGCATTTTTATATCAATTTTGTTTGCATCATAATCTGGCATGTCGTCACCCTGCATTTGGCTTTCAGCTAGGTAGACTAAGATGCTATGCCAAGCATCTAAACTACTTTACCAAACCATTTGAACTACTTTTCTAGGTCGTCTAAACTACCATGTTGATTTGTCTAAACTACTATGCCAAGAAGGCTAATATATGTTGTGTGGTCTATTTGTTATATGTTGTGTGTGTGGTGCATGCATTGTAATAGTAAGTTATTCACATTATATATTTTATTCATTTATGTGGTAATGGAATTGTGTTACAATATGTTGTATTCCAATAGACACAAATTGAAGACATCCTTGTCAAAACCAAGAATCTTAAAAATAAACTACATTCTCACATTCTAAAATGCTACCTTCAATTGATGAGCTTTCATGTGATCCAGCCACCATATCCTACAAAATTCTCTAACAGACATATTTTTGGTAATTTCTTGTAATATGATCTATATTTGTTCCTCCCCCGTACTCTTTGGTTGTGGTGAAGCTAATTGCTCTTTTCCTTGTGCATGCCTATCAAATGGTGTGCTAGTTTGTGACCTTGATCTTGATTTCTTTTTATACTACTATATTATTCCCTGTTCAACATCCATATTGCATTTCCTCTCTCTTCCATGTGCATGTTCCTCTTTTTTTTTTATCAATACTAGCTTGGGTGCTTCCACCATGGGTACAAGATCTTTGTCACAACACAACTTTTGGCAAAAATCTTCTCTGCAACACAACTCATTTGGTACTTTTAGAAATACTTGGCCTTTAATGCATTCCTCCTATAGTTAGCTTCCTTGTCTTTAGAAGTTTAGAACTTTTGGAATTAGTTAATTCCAATTTTCCCAACCATTTTTTGAATGATTTGGCATCAACTTGCAACTTTACATGGCATGCTCACACTTTATATTTTGTCTTCTCAATTTGTATGCCTTCTCCTATAGTAACTTATATGGATCTGGCTTTGTACTCTCTTCCTTTGGATGGCCTAACTCTAGATGACCTAGTCCTAGAAAACCCAACTTTATATAAGCCAACTTTAAATGGCCTAGACATGAACAACTTTATCTTCTATAATCTAAATTTGGATGGTCCCTTCTTTGTAGATTACATTCATACAAATTCTCTTACTCCTTTGATGGTCCATACTCTTCTTCTCAATGATGTTTCCTTCACTTATATGATGTTTCATATGGTTCCTAAATATTTTCATTGATAACTTTTAAATTTCTCCTTGTGCAATTTTCCTTTCTTGCTTTCTTCCATCTCTAGTGAATTTTTTCTTCTACTATAATCTTTTGACCTATAAAAAAAATAGTTTTTATAAGCAATGGGAAGGGACTTATTAAAACACCCCTTATGGCATAATATCTCCTTCTTCAATATAGCTTATCTTTTCTCCCACATAGCTTACTCTTTTTGCAATGTAGCTTTTGTCTTCTCCAGGGTAACTTCCATCCTCTATAATGGATTTTTCTCCTTTTGTGCAATGGATGATGCTAGAAAATTTCTTGTCTGTATGACTTGTGTACTCTTACACCTTGAATGCTTCCTACTTGCTCCTCCTTTCTCCTGTTGATTTTTAAGTGTTTAAATGCATAAGTTTAAGCTCTTTGAATCTATTTATAAGATGAAGGTAGTAAGAGGACACTTAGCTTACGTGTAACAATCACCCCTTAATTATCACTTCACCTTCCATAATTGAATTTGATGCAACTAAACTTTTTGCATGTCTTTTCTTATCAACTTGACTTCTGCCACCTTGTACATTGCATATCCAATGTGTTCCTATATGATTTCTCATTTTGTCTTTTTTATGCTTCCAACATGGATGGCCTAGGAATCTAGATAACCTACCTGGCTATCTAAATGACCCCTTATATTTTTCCTCTAGTTATATCACTTGCCCAAATGACCTCCTTTATTGACCCACATAGCCCATTTTGGTTGATTACCTTGTTGGTTATCCCACTGGTCTAACATTCTATTGTTTCAAATGGCCTTGGTGGCTAGATTTCCCACCTCCCCATCCAAATATCTTATCCATTGTTGACTTCTCTATGATGACCTCCCAAGCTCTAATTTAGCTTATTGAGCACTCTATTCTTCTAGTAATTCATTTTCTTCTTTTTCAAATAGTCTAAATTCTTTGTCTTCTAATTCCTTACCTCTACCAGGTAGTCTTTCCATTACCACTAGTCAAACTAAATATCCTGACAATATAGGTATAGTTTATCCCTATTATTTTTCTAGATTACCTCTAAAAATACCAAATATCCAAATCTCTATGTTTGATGGCCCAAGAAAAATTTGAGGTCTTTCTCTATGTTTTGGATTGCCAAGAGGTGGTGCAGATGACCCATTCTATTGGCTAGATAGCCTATAGTCTATATGAGGAGTATCATATCCTTAGATGATTGGGAAAGAGACTATATGACCTTTCATCTTAGCCCAACTATTCTAGATGACCCTCCTAGACCACTTGAATACCCTCGATTAAAATTTTACCCTGGGTTATCATGTAGCATTTGTAGTCCACTTTGACTCCCCAAAGAACCATTCAATATATTTGGCAAATCTCATCTTCTTCAATTCATCTACCTCCATACTTATCCTACCTTGATTGTGTTTTTCTCTTCTTGTTGAGGTTCCTACTACATCAAAAATTTTGGTAGTAAACTTACATTATTTGTTGGTTGTGCAACTTGTCGCCTCGGTGTTCCACTACTTACTCTTCTTTCAAGTTCTATGCCTAAAATGACACTACTCAAATTTTCCTCCTCACTGTTTGAACTTATCAAGGACACACTACTAGATTCATTATCCTAATTTCCAACATCTTCTAATTCACTTGACAATGTATGCCAATGCATTTTATGAATATCATGCTATTCCACTTCTCTTGATGCAAGTTTACTAGCTAATTTGGTAATTATTTTCTAGAACCTCAACTTTTTGCATATAGTCATCAATGATTCCTTACAATTATCTACTACACATATCCATAGGTCTCTTCTCCAAAAAAATATTCTTCCAACTACTTGGGCATCTTGTTGCATCCTCAACAACTTTTGTGTATGATGTTTGTGTAACTCAACTATTCTCTTATTCAATTGCTCACTCTATTTTTGCAACTATTGTGTTTCCTCACACATCCTCTAATATACATGTCTAATAATTCTATCAAAACAATTTCCTCATCTTCACTTCCATCACTTTGAGGTTCATGTTTTATTGGTTCTTCTCATCCAACATACATTGCCACCTACAAGAGGGGCTTTGGAATTCCTTCTCATGAAGCTTATAGTTCCCTTGCTTACTATTAATTTGTTTATGTATATGTATAATAAGTTTTATGTGTTAATTTATAAACACCTAGGGGTTTTCACCTAAAATATTCTTAGCCTAGACCTTACAAAAACCTAATATTGATAAAAATACAAGAAAATAAGGTAATGGAAGCATACAAATTCTAGCCTATATGATGATTTGATTAGATTGATTACAAGAAATTAAAAAATATATTTTTCTTTCAAAATACAAGGGTTAAAGGAATATATGTAACAAACAATGATTAACCTACATCAACTCAATGATCTTCAATTTTGAATGATTAAAACAAAATAAATAAATGCCCTTTATATTTTCACCTTATTAATGTGGTAAGGCAAAAAAAAAGTTTACTTAATGTTAAAACACCAAGCAGGATGTCTTTTTGAAAAGAAAATTATTAATGCAGGAATATAAAAACCTAGTTCCTCATTAGAGGAAGTGTGAAGGATTAGGGTTTTTTTTCTAAAAAAAACATCTCATATTTTAGGAGCCATATCTTCGCAAAGAGTTATCTAATTCAGTTGATTCTTGGACCAGCTTGTGAAGAATTTGAATAACTTTAAAATACGTGTTCATATGCAAAAATCCAAGCAATATTGAGGGAGATACAACCCTATGAAGTCAACCATTGGGAACAAGGGTAGTGACAATTTTTCAAGTCGTAAAAAAGGAAATTGCAAATATTTGTCAGCTAGGATTTGAATGATGGGAAGAGAAATGAAGGGCTAGCACTTCAGTGAGGCAATACATTCTATCTCGACAAAGAATTTTTCAGCTAAGTTTTTTTTCCTTTATCTTAGAAATTGTGCATGAAAAAATTATGAAGTTTTAATAAAATATTATATTTGCTATAGGATATTCAGATAAATTTCAATAAATTTTGAGTTTTAGTTTATTTTCCATGCATTGATTTATAGTTAAATCCTTAGAATCATCTCTGGTGATAGAGGTTAGTGAGTGCACCTCAGAAAGATCCTCGTTGCTCCAAGAAAGGGTAGTTTTTGGTAAATTTAATTGGTATTGGCTAAGGGCTTTAGCCTTGAGAAAATGGATTGATACGAGTTGGAAGTCTCCAAAATTGATTCTATCATTTCTTCCCAAAGGTTTCTTCCTAGCCATTTTTTTTCTAGGGAAGAAAGATAAAAATTCTAAAAGGGGTCCTTGGTTTATGGGAAGACCAGTTTTCTTCCTTACCCGCTGGTATGAGGGCTTTTCACCTAAAAATGTAAATCTATCCTTAGTACCAGTCTAGGTTAGGATGTTTGGGTTGCCCATTGAGTTTTGGGAAATAGATACCTTCAAGGCAATAGGCAACACTCTATGAGAATTCCTTGAGATTTTAGATATGACAAAAGATGGATTCTTGGCTATTTGTGCTCGAATATTGGTCATGATTGATATAAGTAAAGCTTTACTAGAATCAATCATTCTTAAGTATGGGGATAAGATGTGGACCCAAACTATAGATTATGAAAACATATCTTTTAGATGTAGAATACGTCATGAGGTGGGGCATATTGAGAGATCATGCCCTAAAAAGAGCCCAACATAATCATATGCAGAAAACCACAAGATAAACTTACAAATGGTTATGGATGAAGATGGTTTTCAACTTCCAAAAAATAGATCTAGAAAAATAAAAGAAAATAAATAGTGGAGACCAATAAGGAAGGATATTTGGGATACCCCTGCCTCCTTGGGTCTTACCCGAAAGTGGCATCCCTTTTGGGATGTTTTCCACAAATAAAAAAAAATAAGGAAGGATATTGGAAGAAATACCAACTCTTTCGAGGCTTTAGCCTATGAAGAAGAAGTAGATCAAAACTTAGAGGACACAATACAACAATTTTAACATATTAACAAGGAACCATCTACTTAGTATGATCCTAATTTAAAGAAGAATATTCTCGATGAACCTAAGGAATGTGTCCCTTCAGATTTTGAATACTCTCTTGAAGTACCATGCACCATTCAGGAGAAAAAAATTGGTAAATAAAATGTAGTTTTAGAAGTTAATACCTCTACCATTAATAAGGAAATACCATAAAATGAGCAAGACAAGTCAAAAGCTTCTATAATAGAGCCAGGAGAGGATAAATATGATGAAAAACAAAATTGTGAAATAATATTGAAGAATAGAATAATAAGACCTACTCCTGATATAGGCAAGGAAAAAAGAGGAAAACCCTTAAATTATCAAGCAAGATCTAAGGAAGCAAGAGCAAACATAAATAAAGGAACACAAACTAAGTTGATTGAACTTCTCTTTACCAAACAACAAAATGATATTGGTAATATGCAAGTGGGGCCAAAAGCCCCTAATGAGACATGATTATCATCTCATGGAATATAAGGGGTGCTAATGCCCCCTCAAAGCAAAGGTGTATTAGGGACCTATGTTTAAGTAATAAGCCTAATATTCTTTGTATCCAGGAAACTAAAATGACAAAAAAAAACCGTTTCAAAAACTATGAAAGCAAATTGGGCAAGATGTGAATGGGATGTTATGGATTTTCAAGGAGCGACAGGGGGAATTCTAACTTGTTGGAATCCTTCTAGAACCTCTTATGTAACCATCCATAAAACTAGGCATTGGATAGCCTCTTTAGTCATTTGCTACTTTGCAGATATATATTTCATCCTTATCAATGTCTATGGACCTACAACTCAATTAGGTAGATTAGAACTTTGGAGTAGGATTGAAGCCTTTATGAGAAGTAAAGACCAAGAAACCCGATTCACGATCATTGGAGATTTTAATGCCATAACCAAGTTGGATAAAAAAATTGGTGGAATTAGGAAACTGGCCCAAAGTATGAAAGGTTTCTTAGTTTTTATTCAAAATAATAATCTATGGGAAGTTGAGTTTGAAGAAGAAAACTATACTTGGACCAACAATAGGAGATGCCAAAACCTAATAGCAAAAAATGACATATGCATTCTCTTAGATCATTGGCTAGATGAAAGAACTTGTGCTAAAATTAATACCTTAACAAGGATTAGTTCAAATCACTGGCCAATAAGAGTTAAAATGGTGCTAAGTGAATTCAAAAAATATCATATTTTAAATATGAGTATATGTGGGAAAACCATCCTCAATTTGTTGATATGATAGATCAAATGTGGAATTCTTTAGGTAATAGTGGGTTGTATGCTCTTCCAAATCAAATTAAATCTATGACATCTAGATTAAAAGAATGGAAGAAGAACACCTTTGGAAACATTTTTGAAAAGAAAGAAAAACTAAAAGATGAACTTTCAAAATTCTAAAAAGGTGATCATAATAATCCAAGCTCAAAGGAAATTGAGTTGCTTAGTGAATATCATAATATTTGAGTAAGGAAGAGAAATTATTGAGATTAAAATCAAGACAAACTTGGTTAAAAGAAGGAGATAAAAATACAAAGTTTTTTCATAGGATGGCTATAGTACAGAGATCAACTTCCAGAATTAGTAGAATTAAGTCAATGGAAGGCGTTTGGATTAAATATTAGAGTGAAATTAGTAAAGAGGTAAAGTGTTTGTATCATAATACTCTAGGTTCAGAGGAGACCAAAGTTCTTAATGATAAACTTCTTCAAGATGTTCCTTTAGTTATAACGAATAAAGACAATAGAAAACTGATGGAGCTTATTACTCTAGAAGAAGTTCATTTAGCTCTTTTCTCTTTTAATAAGGATAAATATCCAGGTCTAGATGCACTCTCTGTAGCCTTTTACCAATATAATTGGTATATAGTGAAGGATTATTTATTGGTGGCAGTGGAATAATCTAGGGTAAAACAATACATACCTTATAAAATAAATGCAACATATCTTACCCTAATTCCAAAAAAGAAGGATGTTGAATTGTTTAATTCTTTTAGACCCATAAGCCTATGTAATATGGCATATAATATTATATCCAAAGTGATGGAGAATAGATTAAGGCCATTGTTAGACAAAATCATTTTAGAAGAGCAAGGAGGATTTGTGAAAGGGAGACAAATTATGGACAGGATCATAGTAGCTCATGAGGTTATAAATTCAACAACTTCAAGAAAAGAGAAAGCAATGATCTTAAAACTTGATATGAGTAAAGCCTATGGTAGGGTAAGATGGGATTTTCTTTTTGCAGTTTTAGAAAAGTTTGGTTTTGGGAAGAAATGGGTTAGATGGATTAAAACTTGTGTCTCTATAGTTTCTTATTCAGTATTGGTCAATGGGTTAGTGACAAAATATTTTAAAGCCAAGAGAGGCCTTAGACAAGGAGATCCTCTATATCCTTATTTGTTCATTATTATGGCAGAGGTTTTCAGTAGGAACTTAAATAAGGCTTACAAATATGGGCTTGTAAGCGAACTTAAGGTTAGTAATAACATCACCCATCAATATTTTATAGATGATACAATCCTTTTTGTAAGGGCAAGGATAAATGAGGCCAGAGCTTTGAATAACTTTTAAAAGAGTACGAAAGAGCTTCAAGGCAAAACATTAATAGGACTAAATCCAAAATTTACTTCCTTAATACTCCTACTAATATCAAAGCAACAATTTACAGGTTGCTTCAAATGGAGGAGGTAAATTTACCAACAACTTATCTAGGGATGCCTTTATTTGAGGGGAGAATGAGGATATATTTATGGAATACAGATATTAGTAAATTTTAGAATAAAATTCCAACTTGGAAAGGTAGATGGTTAGCGTTAGAAAGAAGAGTGCAATTACTTTAAGTTAGTCCTACAAGCCATTCCAACATATTATATGTCATTGTATTCTATGCCAAAATTAGTTGAAAAAGTTTAATCTATATTATGCGATCCTTTTTATGGTTAGGTTTACATGATAAAATAAAATTTCCTTTGGTGAAATGGAGCAAGTTGTGTGATGATAAAACTAGGGGAGGTCTTGATTTAAGAGTTATTATAGATGCAAACTTAGCTCTTAGGGGAAAAGTAATATGGAGATTGTACAAAGAGAGTCAAATACAATGGACAAGAATTCTTCTAAGTATGTTGATCCCAATAATACAAGTTTAATATTTACTACATTCTCTCTACCAAATGGTTCTGCTCTTTGGAATGGTTTTAAAAAATCTATTAATCTTATGATTAAAGTTTTAATATGGGTGGTGCGAGAAAAAATTTCTATTTGGATGGATACTTTGTGTGATAAAAAACCACTTAATCTAGATCTAATTTTAAAACCTTTGATAAGATTACTTGAATACAAATATGGTGATATGGTTTCAAACATTTTGTACAAGGATCGCGAAGGAAGAAACAAATAAAAAGAACATCTTTTTACAAGTATACAAGACATTGATGGTAGGAGGTAATTGAGTAGAAAGATAACAACTATAATTATTCCAATGGGAGCCAAAGATTAATTGATTTTGTTAATAGGTCGGGAGAATACACAATAAGTGGATATAATATACAACACCAACAAAATAATAATATCACTAGAATATGGAGAGATATTTGGGATAGCCCAAGCATTCCTAAAGTCAAAATGTTAGTTTGGCTAATAGGTCATAGAAGAATTTTATCCTAGGATCTTATGAAAAAGGGGTTTTCATGGCCCCTCTCAATGTGTTTTTTGTAAAAATGAGGAGAGTATAGACCATCTATTGGGACATTGCTCAATAGTCTGGAATCTATGGCAATGGATTATTATGTTTGGTAAATGCATGATGATGAATAGCAAAATTGAATATTGGTTAAAGCAATGGCAAAGCACTTATAAAAGTGAGGCTTTACAGATAATATGGAATATATCAAAAGATACAATACTTTGGACTATATGGCTAGAAATGAATAGAAGGATATTTAAAGGAAAGGAAAGTCGTTTAGAGGTAACGAAAAAGAAGATATGTTTAGTCATAGAGGAGTCTAAATCAACCCTATCAACTCACCCAGTCCCTAATTTGGAAGCAGAGAGCCTTGATAGATGGAATCAAGTCATTAAATGGAATTATGATGTTGGGTAAAAGAGAAGCAAAAAGAAGACAAAGAATATAAAGTGGAAACCACTAGATGTGGAGTGGGTTAAATTGAATTTTGATGGAGCATCTAAAGGAAATTCAAGACCAGCAGGAGGAGGAATAATTAGAAATAATAGAGGAGATATTTTGTCTCATTATGCTTTTAATAGTCAATTTAAGAGAAATAATGAAGCTAAATCTTGGGCGGCTTTAGAAGGGTTAAAAATATGTAAACGAATGAAATGGAATAGAGTATGGATGGAAGGTGATTCTCTCATATGAATAAATACAATTTTGAGGAAAGCAAAGGCTTCATTAACATATAAAAGATAATTGTGGAAATTCAAGATCTTGCTGAAGAGTTTGAAGAAATCAAGTTTATACATATATTAATGGAAGGAAACAAAGGTGTAGATAAGCTAGCTAATAGAGGGATTTTAATTAAGGATCGTGAAGTTAAATTCTCCTTTCCATGGTTAGAGGAAGTAGAAAGTTTTGTTGAAGCTGACAAAATATTGATTGCCTGAATCAATTAATGATTAAGATTTACTTTAATTTTTTCCATTGGTAATATATATTTCATTTTGTAACAATAATGTGTTTTCATTTATACTATTTATTATAATTTTTTTGGTTGCACTTGTGTTTCAGAAGGAAACTAGCAATCCATATTTGGTTAAGTGGACTATGATAGTGTGATGTTTTGGAAATATTACTCTACTAAGATGCAAGGCATAAATAGTAGAGGTGAAGTTTTGGCATTATGAAGGTTGCTATAAAAAAATGTTAAGAAAGATGCTAAACTTTGGAATAATTGTATTCTTACAAAAAATTGAAAATATCCATAAAATGAAAATCAGGAATTCAAACATTTTATGTAAAATGATGTAGGTTTTTAGCTATAGCATCTCAATTGATATGAGAAGTGTATCTATTTGTAAACTCTTTTTTTTAAGCGAAAAAACCCCTTGCAGGGCCGACTTGGTCTAAGAGACCATGACCAAGGTGTTCTACACCATCAAAGTCACCCGGGAGTCGCGCCCAGCTCTGCTCGAACCAACATTATCAATTGGATTTTGGGTACCCAATTCAACTTTTTGGTAGGGTGGAGATTCAAACCTGGGACCTCCCTTGAAGGATTGCCCTCTCCTCTCCAACTCACCTACAACACCTGGGTTATTTTTAAACTCTTAAGCTCTAAAGAAGAGAGATGTAATTTGTCAAGGGTGGGAGACCCAAGTACAACCCCTTATTATACAACAAAAAAAAAGTTTCTCATTAGTTGTTGTACAATATCAATGGTTGTTTTATTGGTATATTTGCTCCAAAATTACCTAAGGGTCAATTATAATTATTTTTTATAGGATTTTGAAATGAGGCTTGGTGTTCACACTATTGTGATAAGGGTTATGATAAGGAGTATGTTGAGTAGTATTTTGTGGAGGAACATAATGAGTATTCGGTGGAAGAGAATAATAGTTATTAATATTCAGTGAAATGGAAGCATTTTTATTAACAAATGAAAATTTGTTATTAGTAGGATTTGAAGAAAATTGATTATGATTGGGAGGAATATTATTAATTGGAGGTGGCCTAGAGGTTACTCAAACATTAGTTGTGGTTGTGGTAGCATAAGTTGGATTAGAGAATGAGTTTATATTTTGCAATTTTGAACGTCTTTCTAGTTGAATTTAGATATTCAAATTTATCGAAACAATCTGAATTTGTTGTTGCAATTGTGCAATGGCAGGCTGTGTGTAAATTCCTAAAAATTTAAAAAATGAACCAAAAAATTCTAAATTTGAAGTGATAAGAATGCTTACCCACATCCTGGTGCTAGATCTGTTGCTTTTTGCTCGAACTGCATCCGCTCGATGCTTAGAAGTTGCCATTTTTCTCTAGAGATCAATTTCCAAGAATAGTGAGGGAAAAATTAGTGTTTTTACCCTAATTTCCTATTTTATACCCCTAATTACCCTTTTTTCGCTTCGAGTTTTGCAATAAATTTTAATTTTTTTACAAAACTCAAATGGGGTACCCTAGATAATAAAAATAAAAATAAAATTTGAATAAAATTTTGGTTTGTTTACAACATAACTCCCCTTTCTGCTATATCTTTCTAAATGCATTTATTGTTCATAAATGCACCAAAGAGGGGGCAAAATGTAGCCAGGGAATTTTGACACATTTCAAAATTCCCACCTCCTAGCAAATATGTTGTTACTTCCTAACAACATACCTTTTACCCTTCATCCCCCTACCTTGATTTCCATGATAGATAAAATCAAAATTTATCTATCCCTCTTTTTTCATGAAATTCGAGTGGCTCCGATAAATTCAGAATGGTCCAAATTCAGCCAAATCAAATGTGCATCTAATTCAGGTGCATTGTTTGGATTTTCCCATTTTCTCATGAAATTCGGGTGATCCCGATAAATTTTGACCAATTCGAACTTATCCAAATCCCATGTGCACCTAATTGGAAAAATGCTAAATTTTTTTTAACAAGCTCAACCTATCTTGGTTGCCCTTCCCTTTTTATTGACCTACCCTAGATTATAAATCCTGTAGACTTCCCCTAGACAGACCTAATAGTGATTTTGTAGGTAAATCTAAGCGGAGAAGAGATTTGCTTGTGCTTTGTTATAGTTTTTAGTGGAGACTTTGACATCAAATCATCATTCCATATACTACCAGAGATGGCCATGAATGTTGTTGATTCAAATTTCATTTATCTATAGCATAGAATTGTTATTTAATAGTATTTTTACATATTCAAATCTGTTTGAGTTTATTATGCATCCAAAATTATTCTGATCTAACTGTTGTAGATTCACAAATATAGTTATTGTAGGTTTGAACATATTTAGATCTATCTAAATTTATAGCTGAGATCCAAAAACATACAAATCTATGTCAGGGGTAAGATATTGATTTGAAGGTTTATGATATCGATTAATACTTGTATTTTAGATTTCATAAAAATCATTATTTTACTGTATGCACTAATGTTATTACTATTCTTTTATTTAAATTACATGTTTAGCATTAAATCTATAAATCTCCCTCTTTTTCTATGGTTGGCTAATAACCAAGGGGATCTGACTGTCACAGACCAGGATCTGTTGTGGCCTAAGCAAATCTTCCATCCCTAACTATAATTTTCAATGTCTTACTATGGAGTTATATATTTTGGATGGATTCATATGGATCTGAATCCTTCTGATAGATTCAGACTAGTCCAAATTCAATTTGGATAGATCTGAATTCATTTGACATACCCAAATCTACTTGATAGAGCGAAATGCATATGATTGCAAACATCTAGATCAGGTAAGAATCTAAACCTATATATATTTTTTAATAATTTTCCATACTGTGATTTCATAATATTATGTTTGGAAGCATCTGCATGAGATAAAATAAAATAAAAAAAATAAAAAAAACATAGATTAAATTACATCGTATTTTTCATTTAATCATATTAGTTGAAAACTCAAAAAAAAAAATGAACATAAACTTAGTTACATTATTTTACACCAATTGCATTAGCTGAAAATTTAAAAGAAAATATCAAAATATAAACTTAGTTGTCAGTTGCATTAGTTGAAAACTCAAAACAAAAGGATCAAAACATAGACTTAATTGCATTCTTCTTTGCATCAATCATACTAGATGAAAAACACAAAAAACAAAAAGATAAACTTAGCTATTTCATTGCATTTTTTAAAAAACTTTAAAGAATAAAAATACAAAAATAGGAATTTGGTTACATCATTTTGCATCTAGTACATTTAGTTAAAAGAAAACTAAAAACACAAAACACAAAGAAAAACAATACACTATCATAAATATCATCTTTTGTTTTTCAATATCTACAAAATCATTGCATCATAGTTAGATTTAAAAATCTTTCTAGTTATAATTTGTATACTTTGTTTTCATAAAAATTTGAAATGCATATAGCTATGCAATAGTTTCATTTTGGCCAAACCCTAGACGTGTGCACATAAAAAGAATTAAACAAACATCCACCTTATCTAGGCGTGGAAACCATCACAAAAAGTGTTTCCTAGTGAACCCTCACCCAATTCATCGACAAACACCAAGGAGAGAATAACTCAAGTTCTCCTCATCCAAGGTTTAGATATTAATTTTCCCTCCCCTTTTAGGTACGGATTCATTAGCCTAAAAGAAATGGGTGCAAAAAAATTGGATCTACAACAATATCTATTTATTTCTTTGGAATAAGTTGAACAAAGACGAAGGGAGGAAGCTCAGTATGATGAACCACAGAGAAGAATTCAAGGTCCATTATAGGAATACCTTGACATGGGACTTGCACGCCTATTTGTAGAAGGAGAGGAGGCAAGGCCAATCATCAAACAACAATAATTGGTACCCCAACCTGGTGAGAGAAGAAGGATGTGAGTACATGTAAGGTTTGTAGATGGGACTGAATAGATTGAGCAAGAAGATGAATAAGGGATTCCTCCAAATGAGAGAAGGAACCTAGAAGAATAGGGAATAATGTATCCACAATTGGAGTATAGAGAATTACCTCAACCAATAGAATATTGACGAAGAATACAACTAATTATCTGGTATGTATATAGGATGGATACTTTCGATATGGAATCTTTAGGAAGGAATGGAAGTGAAACCACGAAGGAAGGTTTCATCAAACTTACTCCATTAGCCTAGATAGGATTATTGCAGTAAAGGATGTGACACCATATCCAACAGTTGCAAGAGGAGTATGAAATGTTGCAAGGTCACACTGCAAGAATCAAATAAACTATCCAATATTTGGATAATATGATGTAAAGGTTGGATGAGCAGAGGATAGTCAAGTTACAGGAATTATAAATCAAAGGAGAATAACATGAGGTGACACTGCAAGTAAGTGGTACACACCATGAGAGTGCAAGCACTAGCAAGGGATAAATATCAAAGATAGCACCACATGACATTCCCAATGACCCATCAATAATAGAAGAAGATGTAGAGATAGCTTGGCAAGATATTGAAGAAGACATTACATCACCTAAATCACAAGGTAATGTACACGAGGACTCAAGAGAATCTAGTGATAGAGAGTTACCTTGGTTAGTAAGATATGATAGTTCATATAGTAGTGGTGATGACTTCTTAAGGAAACCAAAGGTACCTCATGATCACCCTAACCTTGAGATATATGTAATAGCCTATCGACAATAGAGGCAACAAAGAAGAGAAGTGTGGAGACTTCAAAGGTTAATGAATTTTCTAGAAAATTGGTCAAAACAAAGGGATGATGATTGTAATGATTCTAGTTTTGAGTCTAACTTTTTGAAACCATATAGGGAAACTCTGGAAACCATGTCTCCACAATGATTCTTTGAGGAAATATGATGAACATGTTGGCTATAACGTGCAGATTGTTGAATGTAAGCACTTTGATAGTTGTCACCCAGAATGCAAAGAAATGAAGGTCACTTGAGCAACATAGAATTGATGGATATAATTTTGGATACTTGAGAAAGGGGAGGAATGAACCAACAATGATACCTAAGGCAACAAAAAGACCATGGAGGAGAAGTACATCCACTAAATATTGGAAGGGGTAATGGAGATGTTCCACCTAGAGGAGGTAGAGGACGAGGGAGGATTTGACCCCCTACTCCTAGATGATCAAGAGATACACCATTGGTCTATTTTAACTAGACAAAAAACCTACAAGATATCCCTTGGTTGAGAGGATATTACAAAACCTTAGAGGAAGATACCCACGTGGAAAACCTACATTTATACGATAAGGACCAAGAAGAATTGAAGCGGGAAGAGGATTGCTTCAAGGTAGAGAAACCTCATTTAATGTTCAAAGAGATCCTGTATTGAGAGGACTAGGTCACAGAAGACATATGCAAGGAAGAGGACTAACTGGTAGGAGAAGAGTACATTTCATAGATGAAATAATTCAAGAATGATAAAGAACTCATTCACCAAGTTTAGAAGTTGATTTGATCCTAGGAGATAGTTGGAGGAGTCACTCAAATTATAGTAGACTAGTAAGAACACCCCTACCTTGTGATCAATCACCATAATGAAGGAATGAAGTATTTCCAAGAGGAAATCATAATATTTATAATTGTATGATTCCAAATTATCCACATGGCAATCAGAGGATAGTAAATGATACAACCTTACAAAGAGAAAGATATCAAACAAATGATTGATTGGAACCTAATGACGTGATTACTTGCAATGTAGAAGTGGGACCCCCAACTGACGAGTCTACGAAGGAGATCATACAAGTGAATTTCACTGTAAGATTCCCACGATGGTAAGTTGTTAAGATATTGAAAAATAAAAATAAAAATGAAAAAATATCTTAATTGTGAAAAGCATTTGGGACGCAATTAAGATGGAAGGGGTTGAAAACCAAAAACGGTGATCCCTTCTGAGAAAAAAAAGAGGAAGAAAAAATAGAAAGTATATTAAATATGAAAATCCATAAGGGTGCAATTAAGATGAAATGTGGCTGAAAACCAAAAATGGCAACCCCTTCTAAAAAAAAAGAAAAAGAAAAAAAGAAAAAAATTAAAGGCAAGGAAAAGGACAAAAGTGAGAAAAAGACAAAATCGCATGCATCTGTATGGAATCATCCAAATACAGGGATATTTTTGGTATCTAAACAATGTTCCTATTTAGACCTACAAAAATAGAAATCTCTAACCCTAGGATGCAAACTAATGAATGCACTTAACAGTTCAAATGTAAGCAATAATGTAGCACACCAAAAAATTGAGAAATTTTTAAATAGAAAAATCATCCATACATGAGGATACAATAACATGCAAAGAAGGCTAAGGTGGCAGAATTTCATACATTAAGACATTAGGGTTTCAAAAATAAATAAAAATTAGACACCATACAACTTTTTGACAAAATCGTACACATGCAAATTGAAATTCAGAGGATACGAGAGCAAAAAGGGTGCAACCGGATAATTGTATTCTATATGGGTATTTGAATTCTATAGTTTGCTACAATTTTTCATGACCCGTTTCATATTTTCACCACAAAACCTTTTTGATTTCAAAAAAGAAAACCAAAATGGAGAAAACGCTACCAAAGATAGGAATTTACTCTGAAAAAAACTATTTTTTTTAGAAATCGTGTTGCAGGTGGAGAAAAGCAACTAAAAAAATGAGGGCTTGAAGTAGGGAGGTACCCAAGGAAACCCTTATTGTAGAAAAAGTAGGGCTAGGGTTTATGTTTCTAGAAATAGTGAAGTACAAGAATTACAAGAAGGCAAAACAACAAACCCTAGTATAAAAAATCAGTCATAAAAGCACAAAGACATTTTTTTAAGTTTGTATGTGTGAAAATACCTGAAAGTATGTCTGTAAAATGCTACCATATTCCCAAAAAAAAAATGGAGGAAAATTGCATCAAGTGAAGGAGAAATTGCACAACTGCATCAGAATTGCATCGAAAAGGAGGATTGCACACTTTCGACAAATGGGTTTCCTAGAAATCATACTAGTTTGACAAAAATGAGGGTTTTTGGCCAAGTGAATTTTTCTAGGCCCATATGCATGATTTGAAGGTATGATTGTACAATTTTGGGGCAAATTGTATGATCTCAGGGCTTGTGAGGACCCGATTTGTGCATTTCAAAGGTAAATGTATGAAATTTTCCGTAGTCGTACGAATTTTGATGAGATTGTATAGAAGGAAGTAACCATTGTATGATTTTATATTGATATTGTATGAATTGAAATCCCATTTGTGTGATTTGATGTATTTGTATGGAATCAGGTTCAATTGAACAACTTTGGATGGATTTGTATGATTTGACAAGGGTTGTACGATTTTAAAATGTACATGTATGATTTTCTGAGGCCCTATACAATTTTTATATACCTTGTATGTTTTGGAAGTAGTCATACAAATTTTGAAACGATTTTGTGTAGAGTTGTCCTGAATTGCCTAATTGACCAAAGAGTGTGTGAACAAGGTTACCACCCAATGATGGTAGAAGCATGAGCCCTAGGCGATAGTTCCAAGATCATTTTGATCACATTACAAAATCTAGAGTGGAAATATCACCAGGACCACTACACTAGAGAGATTCATGACCCATAATATCTCACTCATTTTACCCCATTCAAGACCAAGGATGTCGATTTCAGTCACACGGGAGGCGTGGTAATCATCCTTGGAGAGGGAGAGGGTATAGGCTATGGAGGGGTTAGTGATATTGGTGTGGTGGTATAGGTGTTGCATCATCACAATATAGGAGGAAGGATATGGAGCCACCCATGGCACACAAAAAGAAACTTTGCAGTGTAGTTCATCAATAGAAGAGTCTAGAGGAGTAGGAAGAATTGCTCAGTGAAGAGGAAGAAGAGCAAGTGGATATTAATAATATCACTTTTGGATAGCAAGAAATAAACTTTTGTAGTAAATAGTGGGATAGGAATGAGGCTAAACATCCATTGAATCTTGCATTGATGAAGGCCAGTGTAAGAACCATTACGCAAATCTTGCTACAAGATAAAGTATTCTTCAATGAATACTTGCTGCAAATTCTACAGTCCTATGAACCCACTACGAATCACACTATTGTGAGAGTGGGTAATGTGTGACCTCGAGAAGTGCACACCACACTTATGCTCCTATTCTACTTGTGATATTATTATATCAAATGAAAGAACTAAAAGCAATAGATAACATAACACAAAAATGATGAAATAAATAAAGATATTTTATTAATAATCTCTTTGGCAAATCCCGATTACATATCGGTCCCTCTAAGGGATACCCAGTTTTGATACAACAAATTACAAGTAGAAATAACAATGTAAAAGAATGATGTCCCCTCATAGAGGTGTGGTATGCTTCCAAAGGCCTCTCGATCTCTCACACGAACTTGTATGAGGGTTTACAGATACCTTCTCCTTCTCTCGCCTTGGAGGGATCTTATGCACCGGATGCCCTGAATCAGCCCTATATACCAATAACCAGCGTGCATAGAAATAACAAAACACTATCAATAGTACTAGTTACCTCTCCGAAAGAGGCTCTTGTTAGCAGATATGATAAACCAAATAAATAAACATGATAATATTAAAATGCAAGCATAAAATAAGTAGTAAATGCATAGAAAACTCAGAAATACGGTGTAAATACGATAATGAAATCAGATATATGCTAGAAATAATCAATAAATCAAATCATTAATGGATCTAAGATAGAACAAAGGAAAATAATGTCTAATGCCCTAAGATATGCCTATGGTCCACTATCCAAGACAATGGTTGCAAAATGAAGTTCTTCTCCTCACAGACCAGGGGTTGTAGCACGGTCTTCCTTGCTCCAATTGATGTTCAAGGATCACCTATTGTGTCTGGTACACTGATGGGTGGTGAAAAATAAATGGATTTAAAAGCAAGTGCATAGACATAGCTCAGCTAGATAGCTCTTCACTTCTCCTCAAAGGGGGTATGGATTCACTCTCTAATCAGCCAAGGCTTTGCTGCACAAGACTTGAATATTCATGGATATTTTGCTTGGGTTGGGAGAGTCCACATGTAGACCTCTCTTTGTTTCATATCTAGGTTAGGTTCTTGGCTTCCTGGAGAAGCCAAAATCTAAATTGCATGCAAGTGACCATCCCAAGGGGAAAGCATCAGTCATAAATTGGCCTTGAAGGGTTAGTTAGGAGGAACTTTGGGAGTTCCTCACCAAAATTTGCCCGTAAGCAATGCAAGGCATAGTCAGACTGCATGAGCTAGGTCCGTATTCATGTCCAAACTATGCATTGTGCTAGCTGCTATCTAGAGCAGTATCTAGGTGTGGTCGATGTCAGATTCAAAGACCATATATGGTGGTCGTTCTGCTTGAGAGCGACTAAGCCTAGATGGGCTATAACTACCCTTTTTGAGTTGTTAGGACCACTTATAGCTTTTGGAGAGGTCCAAGATGATTCATATGGTCTCAAAATGTGTCCATATGGGTAGTCTACTAAATATTATGTGTTTTAGGTGTCTACAGATGCCCCTTTTTGGGATATGTTGTGGAAAAACACAACGTAGAGCAAAAATAGACCACCTAGGGTCACATTGTAGGTTGTGTGATGATCATTGATATGATCAACATTGGATGCCTCAGTCATAATAAATGGTGCACATCCTAGAATTATTACTTCCAACAAGGTGGAAGGCTTAAATTTATAAAAGCTTACACTCATTCATCAGACAATCAAGTAGCTTTAGTACTACTATAGGTTCGAAAGGAGGAGAGCTACAACTTAACTATCAAGTTTGATTTTTTTCCTAGAAAAGGGTAAGCTTATAATAGTTATTGGCAATGATTCATAAGATGAATGCGATTTGACATGAACGAGTGATATTTTGTTGATTTTGATTATAATTGTTGATTTTATGACTACCCCCTCAAACGACGAGTCGATGAGGGAAGGACAATGAAATAAGCGATGAGTTGCTTGACCAATATGAAAAATTTGGACCTTTTTAGAGGTTTGCTTTGTTTATAGGGTAGGTCCCATCTTAGGTGTGGTTCCAACCATTTTTAGTAATTGCACATCTCTATCCCACGGAGCGGTCCGTTCGCAATGGCCTTTTTAGGGAATCAAGGTAATAGCAATTCTATTCTATATTATGTTGAATCACTGTATTCAAACAATATTATAGAAGAAATGAGATGAATCTTTGTTCTCGTGGGGTAGTCTGGCCACCATGGCCTTCTTCGGTATTTAAGTGAAGCTTCTCAATTCCACCATAACTAATTTTCCCCAAGTGACCTTATGGTAATTTACTCATCTTGTCAAATTGCATGGAGTGCTAGTCGCTACAACTGCCAAGTGTATAGAGTAAATAACTGAATATGAGGCTCAATTGAGATTTTGTTGTTATTTAATTTTTGTGTTAATTTAAATTTTATGATGTTTTTAGATTTTTGATATATTAATGTTGGGAGGTGTGATGTTAAAGAGAGTTTTTTGGCTCTCCGCCATGGCATGTGATGTCCTCCTAGCGTCATTGTACGCACATGTGGAACAATGTCCTAGAATAAATCTATGCGGTGTTGCAATTTATATTGTTTTTTATTTTGATTTATGTAATTTTTTTGTATTTGTGCACTTTTTGATTGTTCTGGACCTATAGGTATGTTTAATGGTCCATTTTTAGGTGCCTCATGGTGAGAAATTGAGTGAATTTCTCTTTGTTTCCTAGCCGCTGTCAAGTCTAGTGATCTCTAATTACCTCTTTGTGGCTGCTGTCAGGTCCAACAACTAAAAAGTGAGGGTTGCTGATGCCAGCAATAGCCAAGGTACAAATTGAAAATATAAAATAATTTTAGGGTTTGAATTTTCATTATTCTAGCTATCAATTACACTTTTTGAGCTCTAAGGTGAGAGTGAGTGATTGTGACTTGGGATGCTTTCAAAACTAGACACCATGGCTGAGCAGGACGAGGCTTCTAAAATAGGAGGAGTCGATGACTCATGGGTATCTCTCAAACCCTAGCTTGTTATTTATTTTATTGGGTAAAATGAACCTCACTAAATAACCGATAAACGAATAAAACTAAACATGTTGGAAACAAACCGAAACCGTAGGTATTCTTAGTTTTATGTTAATTTTAGTGGGTTTAGCCCAATTTTTAGCTTTTTGTTATTTTTTTATCATTTTTGGCTGAGGAGGGACGTCATTGGCGTGGCACCCTGTGGTTTCTAATTCTTAGAGCATCCCCTAAATGCCAAAGAGGGGTTGTTGTCATCATCAATGACCAGCTTGAATTCCAACGGTCAATTTTTTTGACCGTTGGAGGCTAACCGCTGTCAACTTTAGCAACCACTACGTGGCCACTCCTGGCATGAGCGGCTATGAGACCTTAGGATTATTTTTGAAATTATTGATTTTTTAATGGTTTTAATTAATTTTGTTTGCAATTTTTAAGTGTAGAACTTGATCTTTTTAAAATTTTAAGTGCATCTAGTCATTGTTTTTATAGCCTTAAGATTATCGTAGCTAAATTCTGCACTGTTTTTGTTTTATTCATCCTTTTAGCTTTTAAGTGCATTTAATTTAGGAATTTACTTTGCACTCTTAAATTTTGTCTGCATAGGCTGAGGACCATAAATTGCTCATTGATATTTTTCCCGACATGGATGACATGGAGTGGGGTTGGCTTGATGCTCGCAGGCTCTAGCACATTACTAGGCTTTCGATGATCATGTCGAATCAGGCCTACCTTACTGCCATAGCACATAGGTGGGACTCTAGGACTAACACTTTTCATCTCCCTATGAGCAAGATGATTATCACATCGAAGGATGTCTACAGGATATTTTGGATCCCTTTTTATGGAGTCCCCATTGTTTCTTCCCCTACTGATGCTAGAGAGCTAGTATTCTTGAGGTTCTTTGGAGTACATGTAGCTGCATCATTCCAGGATACTTGGTCTAGCAAGATTTTCATGGCTCGATGGTACCAAGAGGATGCCTTTTCTTAGAGACATGTTGTCTTGCTGATGGTCATCTATAATATTCTTTTGCCTGATTGCTCTAGAGCGAGGTTCCCCTGGAACCTCTTGGTGATGGTTCAGGACTTTATTGATAGTGCACAACCTATCATCATAGCTTGGGGGAGCATACTATTGGCTCAGTGCTATGATGAGCTCTATAGGATCCAGCAATGGGGATGAGCTAGCATTGCTTGCAACCTATTCCTACAAATTTGGAGTTAGAAGCATATCAGGGTGGACCACCCAGGAGGGTTACCTATTGAGATTACTATCATATCCAATGTTGCTCAGTGAAACAGATATAGGTGGACTCAAGAGTGTGAGGAGCATAATATTTAGCACTTTACAGGAGAGCTCTCCCACTACATAGTATCTCTGACTGACCTACAGGCCAAGGACATCATCTGGAGGCCCTATCATGATTTACCCACCTATGTAGATGTAGATAGGTTCACGATGAGGACTAGGCATAAGCAATGGGTTATCGGTCACAAGGATGGCATCAGGGAGTTCTTCCACTACTCTAGGGTGCTCCAACAGTATAGTCTATAGTAGGCCATACCTCTTCAGCTAGTTTTGTACAAGCGAATCACTATATAGAGGGATATTTTGCTACCTCGAGTTACAACAGTTGTAGAGGATGATGATACTCCAACAGTGGACTCTGGTATTGCATATGGTAAGGTTATAGAGGCCTATACTCAATGGTGGGTCACACATATATGGTAGGAAAATGATAGCTTAGATCTAGATCGATATGAGGCAACTGTAGGGGAGGATCTTGAAGGTCATCGAGTGCGGGCTCGGACAAAGAACTTGGGTAGGCAGAGCAGCAAGTGATAGAGTATTTGGTTGCTCCTACGGAGGAGGAGGAGTTAGCTCTAGAGGATTAGGATTCCCCTCTCTAGGCTCAGTTGCATTATGTAGAGGTTGATCTTCAGCCAACTCAGATCTAGATCTTGTAGCGAGATTCTACCATTACTGGGCTTAAGGCATAGGTTTGAAGCTTTTATGAGGAGAGGATTAATCTCCAGACATATATAGAATCTACACAAATCAAGATAGATGAGCTCACTTCTAAGAGGAATGCTACTTGGGGATAGGTTGTACTAGCCATGACAGTACCTTAGGGACCTAGTGGGATAGATGCAGATGTGGATATCATATGTATACATGAACTCCTATCAGAGTACTTGGAGCAACACACCCTAGAAAATTCTTACATAATTGCACTAGAGAATGAGGTCAGACTTCAGGGAGGTCATCTACTATATAGACGTATGGCAGAAGGGTCACACAAGAGTGGGCGAAACACATTAGGGCAGTCATCAGTGCAACCAAACCACAGGACCAAGACTCAGACAGAGCAGACCATGAGGACTAGCTCCAAAATCGAGGATGAAGGTGAGGCAAGAGGCGCAGGTCTAGATTGATGGCTCTAATTGTACTGGCTTATTTTTGAGTGTAAGGTCAAGTGACCTACATAGTTGTAGCCTATGGGTAGTTTTGTACCCTTATGTAGTTATTGGACACACATATATATATGATATCACTTTTGAGACTCATTATGTGTACTTATATATATTTTATTTTATTTTTATGTGATGGTAAAATTGTTGCTTGAATGCAAAAACACTAACGAAATCGATGCTTGGAACCAATATACTAGTGATTTTGTGAAACTCATAAATATAGAAACACTAAATGATAGAGGTTAGTTTTTTGGGGTTTTCTTGGTTAGAAAAAGGTAGAGGACTACCTTTATTCATTGGTCAAACCCCTAGTTTCAATTAAAAAGTGTACAATGCTTGTAAAATGAATGGTAAAGGAGTAGTGAAATAGAAATATAAAAAGTTAATATTTGTAAAAAAATATTATATAAATATATTAGGTGAACCTAAGAGGGTTGGTCCATCTATTAAGAGTCAAATATGCAACATAAATATAAAATGGCAAAAACATTGCTTAGAAATGGGCCAAAAACATATTCACTTTTTAGGTAAAAGAATAAAACCATATGCAATATTTTTGTGTAGATAGATATGAATGTAGTGAGTCTTGTAGAAGTACGGAATTCAAATGATCAATAAAAGGGTTATGAAAAACTACAAATAGCAAAATTATTGCCTATAAGTAGACAAACGACAAATTTACTTCTAAGGGTTGAATATGTGATAGAGAGTATATTTTTTATGGGAGTTGTCTGGAGCTAATTCCAAGACACCTCCAAATAGGTAGATCCTTTGGTAAATATTCTAAAAGGCTACAAAATGAAATCAAATACTTAAAAATAGATATAGGTTAGCTAAAATACAAATAAAGTCTGCATGGAATGAAAAAGAACGTTAACAACATGAGATGATTTAGGATCAAATAATAGCATAAGAAGGTGTTAGTAAGGTCAAAGATAAAATATATAAAGTGCTAAAAGGACAAGAAGAAAAAAGGGGAAAATAAAACCAAGTAATCCCAAGTTGCTTCTTCCTTCCTTTCCCCCCTTTATGAGCAAACTTAATCGCAAAGTGAACTTCTCGAAGTGCTTGAATGAGAGTTAGAGAGCAAATGCAAAATAATATTAATAGAGCTTTGGTATATGAAAATTTTTGATGCTTTAAGAATATAAAATGGTGGTTTTAGAGATAATCATGGTTCTTTAGGAGGAGGAATGCATTCAAGATGACATGAAATATAAAGATAAGATTTTGAAACTCGAATTAGGAGGATAAATTTGGTAGGTCACCAAAGAGGAAATCCTTAGATTTTGGAGTTCTACTATATGGGATTGTGGATCAATGATAATATTAGGCTCATTAGTGGCACAAGGCTTGAGAGAGGCACATATATGAGGTTTTGTACATATCGAGGCAAAAAAGATCTCATGCAAAAACATTATTAACAAGTTTGTTGATAACATTTTTGTTTCTTGACTTTTGGGTAGGAAATTTGAATTTGGGTGCAAAAATTAAAGTTCACAAAATTGTTGTTGATAGTGGAAAATTCTCTGTTAGTGTTTTCGTATTGTAGCTAGCATTTTTTCTCCTAGTCAACAAATGTTTAAAACTTGGGTTGGGATAGTTAATTGCACTAGTTTGGTTGTCTAGTGGATTGTTGGGAATTTTGGTGTGTCAAAATTGGTATCTACATTTACCCCATTTTTGATGCATTTATTGAATAATAAATATACTAAAAATGTTGGACATTTTGAGTCCTAAAAGTTAAAATTGTCATTGATGTCAGGAAATGAAGTCAACATTAATATCAAGGTTTTTTGTCAAGGAACAAAGTTGTCAAAGTTGTTATTTGATATCCAGGAAGAAGTCCAAAGGATTTAGTGCAAAGTTAAAAAGGAGATATAATATTTTTTATAAATTATTTAAATTCAATAAGAATTTAAATTTTATAAATAAATATTATTTACACCATGGAATGCAATGTAAAGGAAGGGTTTAAAAATTAAATCTTATAATTATAATTTATAAAATTTAAATTCTTTAGAATTTAATAAATTTATAAATTATAATTAATCCTGACGTCATCCAATTTAATAAAGCACCTTGTATAAATTATAAAGTGTTTATAAAGGAGTTGATGTCATTGAAATAAGGGAACATTGAAGGAAATAAATGTTTGTGTATATAAGGTGACCTCCAAAGACATTATTGCTCATCCCTCGAACGATTGATATGCGCCAAGGTTAAAACTTTGTTTGCGATTTCGAAAGGTTCGTTGAGGAAGAAGACGAAAAATATTTTCGTCTTAAGCACCAAGGATAAGGTGAAGGGGTTGGATTTTTCAAAGCACGTTGGACACGGTGGTCCAAGTGGCAGAACACAAATTGCAAAAGCATTGGAGGAAGCAAGTGCCCGCGTTCGAAACCCGTTGGTGGTAAGCACCAAAAGGAAAATATTTTCGTGCATTTTGGTTGGGCGCAAAGGTTAAAGTGAAGGTAGAGCCTTTTGGATCTTAAACATACCTATAGTGCACATGGTCGTGGAGCCCGCGACTAGGTTTCTTGCGGAGGTAGAGGTTACGGGGTCGAAACCCATCGGTGGCCAAGGTAAAACTTTTAATTAATTTTATTGCCTAAGGTTTCAATAAAGAGTGTTTGGAGGTATAAGGGTTGTTAGTGGATTTGTTTAGAAAGGGTGTTTGTTGGATAGTGGTGGCAGTTGAAAATTATAACTTGGAGTAATAAGGAAGTTTTGGTTTTAATTATTTTTGATAAAGTCTTAAATTACTATATTGGCATATTGAAGGATTAAGACTTTTGAGTGTTGTTTAATTTTATTAAAGGGGTTTTTGTGTTAAAGAAGATTATTGTGAAGGTATTGAATATTATTTGAGTTGGAGTGATAAGGTGTAATTTTGATATCATTTTGCATTGTGTTTTGTTGAGGAAATTATTATCTTCTAACCCTTATTGAGATTGGCAAAGAAGTAATTGTGAGTATGGTAGATTTGTGAGATCAACTCCTTGTCAAGAAAAAAGGTATGGGCAAATTCTTTCTTGGTTGATTTTATTGATTGCTTACTAGAAAATAAAGGTTGGAGTGAAAAGGATTTGATTAGGGTTTCCTTTTCGAAAGTGTTTGACTTAATGCTGCAAGCTTTTTTGGAATTAAGAGTTGTGATTAAAACCTTGTTTCATAAGCATTGTTTTTGAAGCCATTGGATTGTGTGAAGAACTTGAGTTAGGGTTTTGAAAAGAACATGAGTATCATTGTTATGTGAATATTGAGTTATAAGCATTGTTGTTGAAGTGAGTTGTTGGGCAAAAAACTTGAACTAGGGTTTGAAAAGAACATGAGTATCATTGTTATGTGAGATTTGTTGTTGAGCAATTGTTGGAAAAATTTTGATTTGATTGATATATGCTTGGACTAGGGTTTATGAGAAAAGGGAGTTTCATTAAGTAATTGGTTGAGTTGAGTTGGTTGAGCCTAGTCAGGTGGTTTTATAAAGTGATTGTTCAAGTTCCATAAAACAAACTATTCTATATTTTGATTTGAGTTGTGAAAGTGATTATGCATTGAGAGTAGAACATATTGAGTCTCTAACAATTCTCTTTATGCTTCTATGAGATTGAGAAATTTGAGAAAGTGATTGTGCATTAAGAGTAGAACATATTGAGTCTAACAATTCTCTTTATGCTTCTATGAGATTGGGACATGTTTTGTGTGAGCTTGTTGAGCAGATTTGGACAAATTTTGTGTGAGCTTGTTGAGCAAATTTGGATAAGTTCTATGTGAGCTTGTTGAGCAAATTTGGACAAGTTTTGTGTGAGCTTGTTGAGCATATTTGGACAGGTTTCGAGTAGACCTATTGAGCAAATTTGAGCAGGTTTTGAGTGGACCTATTGATCAGATTTGAGCAAGTTCTGAGTGGACCTATTAAGTAGATTTGAGCAGGTTCTGAGTGGACCTGTTAAGCAAATTTGAGCAGGTTATGAGTGGACCTATTGAGCAGATTTGGATAGGTTTTGAGTAGACCTTTTGAGCAGATTTGAGTAGGTTTTGAGTGGACCTATTGAGCATATTTGTGCTAGATCGACTGGACTATGTTTAGTCCATATTTGAGTGAGCTTGTTGTGTAGACTTGTGCTAGACCGATTGGACTGTGTTTAGTGCAGAGTTGAGAAGATTTATGCTAGACTGACTGGACTGTGTTTAGTGCATATTTGAGTGAGATTTTTGAGCAGACTTGTGCTAAACTGACTGAATTGTGTTTAGTGCAGAGTTGAACAGATTTGTGCTAGACCGACTAGACTGTGTTTAGTACAGATTTGAGATAGAGCTTTGGAGGTGACAGAGCAGAGAGGACAGTAGTCTCCAGTGGATAGAGATCCATCATCCAGGGCAATGAGGATAGGTCTTATGAGTGGGGATAAGATTCTTTAGTGGAGAGAGATCCACAAGCCATCGTAGTGGAGGCAGTAGTCTTCTAGAGGATCACCAGCCAGAGTAGAGGAGAAGGAGTTCTCCTATGGATAAAGATCCACAAACTAGATTTAGGGGATCAACATCTCCTTTGGACAAAGGTCCATAAATATTGTAATTTGGAAGGATTCCCAAGAGATTGATTGAGAAAAATTTAGTGAAATATTTTCTCCGTGGAGTAGCCCACATTGGGTGAACCACGTAAATTGTGGTGTCTCTATTGTGTGTGGTGTTTTGTGCATTGCTTTGATTACTACTATTGATATTGCTATCTATAAACTACATAATATTTATTTGGAAAGAAAAGTAAAAAGTACTCTTATACTGTTCACCCCCCCTCTCAGTATAAGCTTGTGTTCTTCAAAAAATAGTTGTAGATGCCCCAATTTTGGAGGAAGAAATATTTTTGATGTTCAAAATGCTAATATAGAGTGCATGGTGCAAAAATTGCAAGTAATGTAAAAACTATACTTTTGGGCAGCATTAATTGCACTCATTCCCCTAAACCATGGTGCCCCCTCAATTTTTAGAGGGAAAATGAATATTCTAAAGAAAAATAAATTAGGCTATGGTGATTAATAGAAAAGAATTCAAAGATTAATCTGTGTAGGATGGAGGGTAAAAGGGAGAAGGTGGGTTAAAATAATTTAATTTTACTGTAGTGTTTTGATTTTTAAAGCTCTAGAGAGAAAAGTGAGGTGTGATCTTCAATGGATCATCATGGGAGATAATCTCATCATGTGGATGTAGTTCAAGCACCTATGGGATCAACAGTTGGACATGTTTAGGTAAAAAAATTAAAAAATTTATTTTTTGATATAAATTTTTACTAAAATTTGAATTTTCTAATTCTAGTAGTATTTTCACACTCTACCAATAAATTTGCTATAATAATTTCATTGGTTGGTAGTGATTTTGTGACAATAATTTTATCCATTGGTGGTATTTTCACTAGGTTATTTGTTCACTTATTGATGGTGTTTTTACCAGGTGACATTTTTTGCATATCGATGGTGTTTTTCCCTAGAGGATAAAATAGGTTGTGTTTAATGGGTTGACTAGGCTAGTTAGGCTAATAGGGGCATTTTTTTATAGACATGGTATGAGGTATTAGACTATCATAAGAGGAGATCACATGCAATGGAGAGTGTCTTTGGTCTCCTAATAGGAATGAACCAGGGCTTGCTAGAGGTAGTAGGGCTGACCCATATAGCCTTAATACCCAAAGTTGAGTTTGATAGAGCTCTACTTACTAGATTGACTAAGAGGTGGTACTCAGAGATGAGTATCTTCTGCTTACCTACAAGAGATATCTATATCAACCTTGAGGATATTTAGCATATTCTTGGGGTACCCACATCTTGATGAGCCAAGATTAGGCTTAAGTATTGTAGAAGCTAATAGGGGATGCCAATTTTTCCCTCATTTATTTAGCATTGATACAATGCCATGTTAAGAGGAAGGAGGGTGGATAGAGCATGACTTTGTTATACACCATTATGTTAAGGTTGTTAGTAGGATACTAGAGATAAAGATTGATGCATTGAAGCTAGGTCAAGGTTGTCACCTAAATGAGGTATGAGAGTGTGCACTTTGCATAGGGGTTGATGATATTGGCCTAACTATACCAGACACTCCATTGAGTCATCTACAAAGGAAAATGTAGCCTTATGTGTTGCACATTAATATAGGTCTAATGCTAGAAGCACTTGGTTATGCAGTAGCCAAAGGGAATTCCTAGTAGAATAGATGCAAAGGTTCCTACAATGTATAGATGGGTACACTATTCCAAGAGTAAGCACTAGTGATCCTTCAAAGGTACTTTGGGGCTAATGTAGAGGGTGATAGATGACTCACGGAGGGTCATTTTTAGGAAATGGTAAATACCACATGAGTGCATATAAGGGGTATAATTAATATCAAGTTGAACCATCTTTATATTGGTAAATATCTTATAGGGGAGGGGTGTTTAAAATTCATGCATACCTAGATATAGATTCTACCGATAAAAAAGGGGTTGGAGAAGAGGGGGTGGGGTTATATTTGAGTTGCATACCAAATATTTATATCATTTATAACATGAAATAGTTCTAAAATAGTAAAATATTTAACAAAACAAACCATGTAAAATTTGAAACTAAAATTATACAAAGAGGAAAATTTTACTTAACTTTTTAAAACCAGATATTGAACCTTGAATTTAAATAATAATACTAGAATATGACCCTTTAATTGATTATAATCAACTATTAATTACAAAGGTATAACTTTTCATAAGGAATGTGCTATTTCACTAGAATATAATAAATAGAGAGAATTATTCATTCACATTCATCATCAAATATCATGTACTTATATTTACCTCTTATTGATAAATACTTGATAGTTAACACTCCTAAGTAACTTCATAAAAGGTGAATCAATATGAATGAATGATGTCTTTTAATGTCCCTTACACTCAATGGTTTGTAGGACCTATCAAAGTTTATCCAAAGATAAATATGAATGGTTCAATATATTGGTCAAATATAATAAAGCTACTTCAATATATATGATTTAATTGATTCACCTTTTATTTAAAATAGTAAAAATGATTATATTGATTCACTTTTGAAGAATACAACTTATATGTATATGATATAAAAATGATTAAATATATTACTTTAACATGATTTTCAATATACTTTAAGTTTCTTATCCCATGCACATGAAATCATATGTAGTTAATCCTATTAAATGTAAAACAACTAAGTGAATAAATGATCAAATTAAAATACAAAGTCATCTATCCTTAATTAATTGAATTTTTTTAAATATATTTGCAATGAATTGAGTGAACAAACTCACACACGTGAAATAGACCATAAAAAACATGTAAATAAAAAAACAAAAAAATGTAGATATATAAGTAAATATAAAAACACATCAACTCATGTTAGGGGTTTTGGAGAACAAATAGGTATGAAAACTTTCAAAATATGAAAAGAGAGATTCAGTTATTTGGTTTGTTGTCAAATTGGTTGTTATTTGTCTTTCTGCATATGGATGGAAAAAACATGGATTCTCAAGAAATTGATTGTTATCTATAAAGAATCTAAAGGAAATTGGCAAGATGGAAGGGGGTTCTCCTTAGTCAAGCAGGTAAATTCCAACTCTTCAATTCTACTCTTCAAAGTAACCTAGTATTTTTTATGTCTTTATTCAAATTTCTAGTGAAGATCTATCAAAAAATTAAGAAAATTTAGAAGCTCTTACTATGGTCTAGAATAGAAGATAAAAAGATATTCCCCCTAGTTGATTTGGAGTAGGTTTGTTCAAAGAAAGAGGCTGGAGGTCTTGGGTTTAGGAAGATGAGATAGATGAACCAAGCTTTAATACCAAAACAAGAATGGAAAATCCTAAGACAAGATGATTCGAGATAGGTGCATATTCTTAGTGCTAAATATCTTTGGTAGGGAAAGAATTTCCTTGAGGAACCCAATCCCCCTAATGGATTGGATTTTTGGAATAGCCTCCTTAAGACCAAAAGTCTAATCCAAAAAAATATTAGATGGAAATTGGGCACTCAGTCCAAAACTAATTTTCGAAGAGATCCCTACATCTTGGATACCCTCCTAATTAACAATCTTGACTTGGTGGTCCTGGAACCAATCACTACCCAAATATTTAGAACCAGAGTTTCAAACTATATAGAAGGGATAGAAGGAAGAATATACATCCTGGGCTTAGATCCTAGAGAGGAGCAGGCCATAAGAGAGCTCTCTAGAATGTTGAGAACCCATAAATTAAGAACTTTGAAGAAGAAGATTCTTTGATCTAGAAGGTAGATAAAAGTGGTATATTATTAGTTAAATTGGCTTACTACCTGGCATAGGATGAGCATGGAGGATGGATCCCAAAAAATTGGGTTTGGTTCAAAAATATCACTCCATAAATCAATTTCATCTTCTACCTAGTTGTTCAGATCAAAATTCTTATAGTTGATAACCTCCAAAAAAGAGGAATGACAATTCCAAATAGATGGTACCTATGTGAAGTCAAGTGTGAAGACACTCATAATATTTTTTGGATTACCTCTTCTAAGGAAATTTAAAGTTTCTTAGGTGACTTACAACAACATTGCAGATATGTGCTTCCAATGGGACCCTTTCTTCCAAAGTATTTGGATGTGCACCCTGTGGATACTAAGTAATCCTCATTACCTATGAGGGGTTTGGAAGGAATGTAATAACAAAGTGTTTAAGAATGTGAAAAGGGATCCTAAGTCTATAGGAGCTAGAATAATTGATGCTTTAATAGAATATATCTCCATCATTCCCTTTAATAATGAATGGAAAAATGAGTTTGAGACTTGAATTGCAGGCATTCTTGGCCTTCCTATGAGAAAGATTCAGACGACAAAGCCTAGTAAGATTGACCATTCCTAGGTTAGATGGGTTCCCCTACCTCCAGGGTGGATAAATTTTAGTTTTGATGGGGCTACTAAGGGGAATCCTAGAATCTCATGGATAGGGGGAGTAATAAAAAATGACACAGGATAAATTCTTCTTGCTTTTGCAAAAAACCTGGGTATTCAAATGAGCCACTTTGCTGAAGCAAGAACACTATTTCAAGGAGTCAAACTTTTGAAAAATATGAATAACCAGAAAGGTAATTATAGAAGGATATTATCTGAATATAGTCAATACCATGAAGGGATATCAACCTCCTAGCTAAAGTATTGAAGACTTCATGGAGGAAGCAAAACAAAGTATTTAATTTCTAGAGAACTCCTAGATCAAACATGTGTATAGATCTCACTCATATCACCTTTGAGGAATCAAATGATACATCCTCTTATTTTTATATCTTACAATACCCCTCAGGATATCCTAGGGAGAGACTCATGGACGAAGATTGTTTCTCCCTATAACAATTATGATATTCTTTCCATATGGGAAGTTATTAATATAATCTTTCCATATGGTTTTGCTTGTCTCAATAAAAAAGGGAATAGGAATTTCTGAGTGATGAGCTAGCATATAATGGACCCCATCCTTCTTCTGTTCGCTTATTATTGGAAATGGAACCTATTTGCCCCAATTCTCTATGGCACCTTTGGGATCATAAAGTGGAGCTACCATATAATGGACCCCACCCTTCTTCTGTTCACTTATTATTGGAAATGGAACATGTTTACCCTCATTCTCTATGGTGCCTTTGGGATCATGTTTTTTAATAGTTTTTTGTGTTGCATAATGGTACCTTCCCCAAGGTATATTTGGAGGAGTTGGGATAGCAATATGGCTTGGGAAGTAGGAATTTCCATGTTTGATAACCCAACTAAATATTTAATTGGAAATAAATTATTGCATGGCATGCATGAATGTATGCTTAACTTCGTGTGGAGTAAAGCATTTTACCACCTCCAATTTTATATATTCTCTTCTTCATTATTCACTATTATGTCTTACTAGTGCATTGAGTGTTGTAGAAAGTGTATGAGGCAGAAGATGGGGGACAAATAGTGGAAATTAGAATCGATATCTTTAACGATGGATAAAGATGTCTAGGATATTTTTGACAAAGGTGGTTTCTTGACCTTCTTAAAAAATTTAGCAAGCTTGATAAATATCTCTCTATGGAGCTAGCTCACTCATAGGACAAGGGAAAAGTCATGGCCATAGGAGTTGAATTCACCATCAACATTGCTCTCATTACTAAAGTTTATGGCTTGACTACATCGGGTGAATGTATCAATAGGGAGAAGCACTCTCTAGTGAAAGAACTAAATTTTTTTGGGGGTAAAGATAAGAATATAGATAAGTTTTAAAATAGTAGTCTTCATGAATCCCTCCCTAGTCCTTGGGATTATGTGGTCTTAACCATTATGTAGTTCTTTATGTTGGATGGGCATTTTTTTGTAGTAAGAATCTTTCACATGGTGTTCCTCAAATATATTTGACCTAGGAAGAAGATGAATGTCTTGACCTTCCTTTTTAAGTCAATCGAGAAGACTATGAAACAAATTTAGAAAGGGAATTCCTATGTTTCACTTTACTAGGGATTGCTCAAGATCTTGTCCATCCATATGGCTAATAAAGGTGGCCAAGCTAGGGTGGTGAGTCTTTGTCTGAATTACGAAAGTCCCTTCAATTTTGAGAAGAACCTCAAATCCTTGGAGGAAGCCTAGAAAGGGTTTGATGAGGTTTGCTCCAACACTCAGGGGAGGATTTTGAAGCCTCCTTAGACTTCACCTCTTTGATGGAAAGAGGGAAGAATCTTGGTAGTTCTAAATCACTGAAAGGGGAAGTCATGGTCAAGAAGGAACCTAGTCATGGGGTGGATGTTATTGCAAGATCCAAAGAAAAATTAGAGATACAGAGGTATTCTAAATACCTAAAGTTAAGAGCTAATACAGAGGATGGTACTTCCCTCCAAGTCATTTTTGACTAGAACTCAAAGGATTCCTAGGAATCTAACCTAATCTCTTTGATGAAAAAGAAATCTTGGACTTCTCTCCTAAAGAAGGCAAAGTAGTGCAATGAATACACAAGGAAGAAAGCCATAGTTGGGCCTCTATATTCTCAATTGAGTCCAAGGAATACTTTTCTAAGCTTGAATGACCTCATTAACTCCATGTGCAAGGTCAACAAGATGATTGTAAATTATGCTGATGAGACTGCTCTTCACCTGGGATATCTTAAGAAACATATTACTGATTCATGGTCAAGTGTTTTACTAACCTTGAAGAGGAGGCTGCAAAGGAAGTATCCTGATTGGGTTTCTATTTCTCTTTCTTCCCTAGTGTTTATTTATTGGTCTTGTCTATTGTTAGCTTTTGAGTTTTTGGTGATCCATATTTTGAATCCATTTTTGTTGGATGGATCCTTGTTAGTCTTTTTAGTGTTGGATTTTTGAGTTTCTTTTGCTTTTCTATCATTGTTGATTGTAAAAGGTTCAAGGAGCATTTCAAAACTCCTTCTTCAACCTAATAAAATAACTTAGTGTGAGGGACAATATTGTAAAATATATATAATCAATGTCAACAAATAACCAATAGATTGATGGGACTCAAGTGTTCAACCAATAATGAGGAAGTGCCTATCATGTATCACTATGAAAAGCAAGAAAATAAAGAATTAAAGAGGGGGCTTTACCAACAATAACATAAACCAAAAACACCTATAAAAAATAACCACCCTATGACACAAAAGATGGTATAAACATGTGAACAAAGAAGCTCCCACTGAAGCACCACACAAAACAATAAGGCCATCAAGCATCTTTTAAGAAATGCTATGCAAAAGGCCTACTTGAGGCTTAGTTGTTGAGGGAGTGAATCCTAGGTGATCTAGATATACTAACAATGATCCCTTGCTTACACTATCAACATGCTTGTTCAAAGAAAGAACGTGAGGAGGATTGGGAGGAGAGGTGAGGTTCAATGTAAAATATTTTCACAAACAACATGAGGCCTCAACTTACCAAGACCATCCCTATAATGATAAACTGAGAGACGAGCAGGAAGTAAGATCTTAAGAGTAAAAGACAATCAAGGATAAAAGAAAAGATATGGATGAAGCAAAACTATAAGTGGATAAACAAATGGAATATCAACTTGCATGAATGCCCAAATAAACAATGATATAATGGTATTTTTTAAGAAAAAATTCAAAGCAACTATGTGGGAAAAGAAGTTAAGAAGAAAGAGAGAAATCACCACCAAAAGACCTATATAGGGACAAACATTAATTTGAGAGCCAAGATGCTCATGACCCAATTAAGTACAAGATCACACCAACTTAGATGTAAAATAGATTAGATGGAAGAGACCAAAAGAAAAATGAAAGGAGAGGATATGTGTTTTTTATACATTAAAGATAGTTAAAACATAAAAATATTTTATTTTGGAATGTGACGCATATAATGATATTTGAGCTAACTATGATAATACATTAAAAACAAATTTATTGGTAAAAATAAAAAAATAATTAAAAAACAAAAAAAATCATCATCAAAATCAATATAAAAAAATCAAACATTATATTAAATAAATAATTAAATCAAAATTTAGAATTTACAATCACAGTTCTTTATAAATTTCTTATTCCACATATCCTAGGGAGGAGAACGCAACAGTTTGGGCTTTGGCTCTTCTTCAGGAGGCTGTGGGCGAGTGTGTGGTGGGTGTGTGTTAAATTCCCTATTGATAAGCATAGCTCTCGGCTTTAAGAGGGATCATCATTGGGGGAGCCTACATTGGTCGTAGAAGCTTCTCACACTAACCACACACACACACACACACACACATATATATATATATATATATATATATTACTACTTATTTAAAAAACAATTAAATCAAATATTAGAATTGACTTGCATCCACACTATAGTATTTTTAATAACTGCCAAGTGCAAGGTTCAAACCATAGGGGCTGCCTGCTAGAATTGACTTGCATCCACACTATAGTATTTTTAAGCCCTGTGCGTTGGTCTGGTCGTAGGGGTTTCTCACACTAACTAAATAATTTTTTTAATCAAATATTAGAATTAGAATGCATCCACACTATAGTTTTTTTTAAGCCTTGTGCGTTGGTACTAGGGGTTTCTCACACTAACCAAATATATATATTTTTTATTTATTCCACATATCACTTACTACTTATTTAAAAAACAACTAAAACAAATATTAGAATTAGAATTGACTTGCGTCCACATTATAGTATTTTAAATAACTGCCAAGTGCAAGGTTCAAACCATAAGGGCTGCCTCCTAGGACTGACTTGCATCCACACTATAATATTTTTAATAACTGCCAAGTGCAAGGTTCAAACCATAGGGGTTGCCTCCTAGAATTGACATGCATCCACACTATAGTATTTTTAATAACTGTCAAGTGGAAGGTTCAAACCATAGGGTTGCCACCAATAAGCTTATACCACCTTGTTATTTTATAATTCAGTGTGAAGAGGACAATTGGTCACTCGAGTTCCATATCGTATGTACACTTAGAAGATTTGGAGGAGACTACTACCTTTGCAAACATGCATGCCCCAAGGTTTGAACCTAGGTCTCTCCTAAGTAAATGCCTCACATTTGAACCTAGGTCTCTCCTAAGTAAATGCTTCACAGACAAACAATTACCAATCCATCTAACCCTTCAAGAATTAGTATTATAAATGTTAATAACCTTCTTTTAATAATATTATTTGATAGAACAAAGAAGATTCAAACTGTACACTGGACCAGACAAGAAACATCAACACAAAAAAATTAAAGGGTTTGCGGTAAAGATTTTTTTAGAGCAAGGAGGTTTTGCGGCGGAGTATTGTATTAAACATCTATTTCATCAGGTAAACACATTTTCCATCCTCTTTCGATTTATAAAACAATTTCAGTAGATAGGAGAAATACATTCATTATAGGGATTTGTGGCAGAAGGTTTTATTATCAGCAAGGGTTTGCAATAGAAGGTTTTATTACCAGCAAGGGTTTGCGGTGGAGGGTTTGTAGAGCAAGGAGGATTTTATTACACATCTATTTCATCAGATCAAATAGTACATAGGGTTTGGCTATAAAGGGTTTGAAAATGAAATAAGGGAAACAACAATTGCAAGAACCGATATATGTCAATGAGAAACAGTACTGGAGGATATTAAGGCATCGACAAGCTCGAGCAAGGGCAACAACAATGAAGAGGGCATATCAAAAAATAAAAATTAAAAATATTCTACCACATAAACAGGTGGAGAATAAGGAACAATCAAAGGCATATCACCAAAATGAGTTTTCATATGAGGAAGAAACTTACATTCCCACAACTACACCACTCATGTGGGCACCAAGACTTTATGTGCAAGAGCTAATGAAGATGAAAGAGAAACTTGAAAGCATGGAAAGGAGGGAGAAATTAAAAGAAACTAAATTAGATGAGGTTATAAACACCATTTGGAGGATGGAAAAGGAAAACAACCAACTCAAGGAGCAAGTGTCAAAGCTACAAAACCTTGCAAACATGGGTCAACGTGAATGGCATGTCCTCAAACAAGCCATCCACCCCCCAATCAATGATGCAATAGAAGTGGAAAAAACAAATGCAAATCAAATAAAAGACCAAAACATGGAAACAAGAGAAAATGAGCTACGAAATGAATTAGCAAAGGCAAAGACATGGTCTCAAGTAGTAAAAGAACCAGTCAATCAGCAAAAAGAGTTGATAGAGAAGCAAGTAAAAATTCAAATAACATAAGCGAAAGAAAGACATGAGAAGTTATCAAATATAATCATCAAAGGGTTGAAAGATTATGGGGATAGGGAAGACACAAATCGTTTAACCAGGGACTTCTTGTCAGATCGATTACAATGGAAAGGTCAGATAAAAAAGCAAGCATAATTGGCAAGGTGATAGAAGGAGGCAGAGATAGACATATTCGGGTCACATTGGTGAGCTACGAGGATAAAATGAGGTTACTAAAAAATAGAGGTATGCTGAGAGGGTCACAATTTTATTCAGATGATGACCTAACATTTTTATAGCAGGAAGAAAGAAATAAGGAATGGGAAAAGGTGAGGGCAACAAGGAATGAAGGGAAACATACATATTTAAGAAATGGAAAGGCATACATCACATCTAAACCAAACCAAAATAAATAGGGAGTATGGCCTACCTGGGAACATCTTACGATGGTAAGTTGGAACTGTAGAGGTTTCCCTTGGAGAAGAGGACTCGGGTTAGGGCCCATTGCTAGAGATAAAGATATAATCATATTGACAAAAACACATGAACACGATGGATGTAGGACTCCAACATTTGTGGGATACAAAAAAATAGCAATATGGAATAAAGCAGTAGAAAATGGCAAAGGGCATGGGGGTATTATGGTTTTAATAAAATAGGAATGGGATAGGGTCATTAAAATTGAAAAAAAAGATGAAAACAAATAGTACATCTGGATAAAGATCCTAGAAAATAAGTCAGTTATTAGCATAGCAACATGTTGTTTTGCTCCCAAGAATTTTAAATTCTATAAGAAACATGACCTTAACAGAGAAGACCCATACTCCCTAAAAAGAGACATATCAATATATAGTAAGTTGGGAGAGATTATATTAATTGGAGATTTCAATGCAAGGGCAACAAATAAGCAAGCTAACATTCTAGAAGGTAACGAAGATATTGAGATTAATCCTCTTTGGATGCCAGAAGAGGAAAATCAACAGTGGATCAGGACTTCAGAAGATGAGCATGGGGCTATCACGCAATATGGAGAAGAGTTGTTAGGTCTTTGCAGCATATACAACTTAATTACTTGCAATGGGATGAACAAATAGAAAAATTCAGGAAAGTATACATGCAAAACATATAAGGGACAAAGTGTAATAGACTATGTAATATGCTCACAGGATTACATACCAAAAATAGAGGAGCTAGAAGTGGAAGATTCTTCAATGGAACTTAAGTCAGATCACAACCCAATTGTTATGAAACTTTGAATGCATGGAGACAAACCAAGGGAAAACACTTGCAAGGCAATCAAAATAAATATCCTCGCAAGGGAAACATTCTCTTAACAAATGAAAATCGATAGAATTTTAGAGCAGCATTAAATAACAAGTTACAGGAAAGGGAAGAACTACCTCATAGTAGCAAAGATTACAATAAGAGTGAATGATTAATGTACATTATTCAAGAAGCTCTAAACAAATGCAAGAGAGCTAAACCTAAAAAGAAATAAAGGAATAGCTTCCCAACCAACCCATGGTTTGATGAAGATTGCAAAAAAATACGAAGATTACTAAAGGAACCAATGGGTAAAACAAGAGCAAACAAAAAAGCATATGAGAAACTGGTAAGGGCAAAAAAAGAAGAATACACTAGAACAAGGAGGAAAGAATTGATTTACTTAGGGAAACATGAACCAAAGAAATTTTGGAAGGAACTAAGCGTGAAAAGGATGCAAACTGAAAATAACATAACAGTTAATCAGTGGTTGGAGTATTCAAAACAACTGTATCAGCGTAGTAATCGACATGAGACACCCCCTACTATCATTGTCAAGAAAGAACTTTTCACAATTGAAGACATTATTCAAGGGATAAAAAATTTAGCAACTAGTAAAGCCCGTGACATAGACAATCTTCAAGTAGAGCATATAAAATGGGGGGTAGATATCCTGGCACCACAGATCAATTTTTTTTTCAATGAGGTCATACAAAATGGCTTCCCTACTGAGTGGACAACTAGCTTGACCATTCCTTTGTTTAAAAGTGGAGATGTAAATAATCCCTCAAACTATCGAATTATCATGATCAGCCCTCTCTTTGCAAAGTTGTTTGGGAGTATAATAGGCAGGATCAACATATGGGCAGAAGAAAAGGGAAAGAGAGCAAAGGGGCAAGCGGGTTTTAGGCCCAAGCACTCAACTATTAATCACTGTATCACGCTCAGACACATAGTGGAAAAAAATATGGGACAAAAAGAGGAGGCTTTTTGTTGTTTTGTAGACTTCAAAAAGGCATTTGACACAGTGCCAAGGAAAAAATTATGGACCAGAATGGAAGAGCTAGAGGTTCCAATTCACTACAGGGCAACAGTTCACAAACTATATGAGCATGTAAAGGCTAGAATCCGAACACAAGAAGGGTTATCTGAATGTTTTGGTAGTGACATAGGTGTCAAACAAGGTTGCCCTCTATCTCCGACCTTATTTGGGCTGTACATTGACAAGTTAGAAGAATAGATAAACAAATTTTGGGGAGAGGGTGTGCATTTAGCCAAATATGTGGTAGAACTCCTCATGTATGCAGATGATGTAATTCTTGTGGCCAAAACAACCAAAGATCTAGAAGATCACCTTCAAGCTCTAGAACTCTTTTGTAAAGAAGTTGGGATGCAGGTGAACATGAGCAAAACAAAAATTATGATTTTTTCAGCAAAAAAGAAAAAGCAACAACTCAAATTTCAGTTTGCAGGAGAACTACTTGATGTAGTAGTAGAATACAAATACCTAGGCATAGAATTTCATGAAAAACTTAATTGGAATACATGTAGGATGAAAAGAACTCAAAGTGGTTGGAGAGCACTATATGCACTTCAAAACAGGTGTAGTAATGCCGAGTTGTGGGACTGGAAGACCACCAAGGTCTTATTTGGCCTACTTGTTACACCGGTTCTATTGTATGGTTGCGAGGTGTGGGCTAGTGGCACAACGAATGCAAAATAGAGGCAAATAGGAAGGATTCAAAAATATCTAATCACAAATATTCTCAAAATTAAGGTCACAACCCCTTATGAAATTATTCTAGCTGAAACTGGAATGTTCTCTTTAGAAGCAATTGCTATGACCAAGATTTTATGTTACTTGAAAAAAAAATAAAACATGAAAGATGATAGATGGCCTAGGGCAACTAGGACGAAGAGTTGCATAGGCGAAAGAATAAATGGATGAAACAAAATAAAAAATGGATGAAAAACTGGGAAATTAACATAAATGAATGCCCAAATGTCAACAAAGACAAAAAATTATGTGAATGAAAAGTTCAGAAGTGGAATGTGCAAAAATGCAAGTAGGAAAAGACAATATTATATTGCAAATTTTAACCCAACATATGACCGCAAGATAAAAGCGTATATAGGCGCTGAAATCAAGTGGAAGGAAAAAATACTCATTGCTCAGATCATGACTAGCTCTCATAGGCTTAGATGTGAAACAGGGAGATGGACAACGCCCAAAGAACAATGGGAAGAAAGGATATGTACTCTATGCAGCACAGGGGCAGTAGAGACAGAAGAACACTTCATCTATAAATGCTCGAGTTTTTCAGATATTCGTGACAAATACAAAGAAACACTTAGGAACGAGTTTATGGTAGATTTATTTGAATACGATAAAATAAAAAAAGTTGGGGAATTGCTAACACAAATCAGCAAAGAAGGAACAACCTTCTCAAAGATATTAAAGATCATATGATATGACTTGAGTAATTGTACTTCCATATTTGAGGTCCCATAGACCATATTTGGATCTGGCGAATGTAATTAAAATCTTTCGTTCATTTCATTCTGTAAAGATGGGGAGTGAAATCGAAAGAAAGTAGTTTAATATTTTTGGACCAAATAGTTAAAAAAAAAAAAAAAACATACCATTAAAGAACAATGTAATATTAAATATTATTATACTAACGAAAAGTATGCACAAGCAGACAGGGAACATCCAAAAACGAATCATTGCATGTATGACGTTGCCCTTATTCTTTTTAAAGCTCCCCAAAGAATCAGAATCACAGCGCTCAGAGCCGTATGTGAATTAAATGTTAGAGGTAACATGTTAATAATATATAATGCAAAGGACAGAGGAGAGAGAGAGTTGCTTCGTCTGCGTCAGCTGTGAAGAAGCTGAAACTGAAGCTGCGTTCTTTGCACGAACCACCCAATCATCTCACTTCCTAATTCTCCATTATTTTAGTAAAGTAAGTTTTGTATCCGCTACTTTTATTTCTATTTGCTTCTTCTCTTTTTGTTAATCTTTATTTTTCTTCAATTAGCACATAAATTTACAGTTTAGTTTGATTAATTGAATTTCAGTTGAAAGTCATCATATCACCGCGACATTTTTTTTTTTTCGTTTTCTGAATTACATTCAGAGGGGATGCTGCTTGGGGTCATGCAGCTTCTAAATCTAGGGCTGGTTCCAAATAGCGGATGTTCTCTACTGCTTTTTAACCAAATTCACCCACAATTTTATCCTCTGAGAAAGTATAGGAACATGCTTGATTTTAGCCAAGTTTTCTCCGATTTATTCTTAACGAGGACTTTAACAGTCTGCAGAGTGGACCATGCAGCACAGTTATCTGAATTAATTAATTTATATTGACTCCACATACTTTAGTAAGAGTTTAATGCCTTTCTCTGCACTGGTTTTTTTGGAAAAAATTGCAAAAAGAATAATATAATGTTATGTGTAATAATACAATTCAAAAGAATAAGCAGTCAGACAGAAGGTTGCCCCCACTTTTGAGTCTTCGTATATCTTTTACGAACCAAAAAAACAAAAAGCCATATCCTTCATAAGTGTGAAAAATTGATATCTGCAGGCTCTCTATTCTTGGAACTGCGCTATAATTGAGAGTTTTCGGAATTATCTAAAAGGTTCGCTTAAAAAAAAAAACTTACAGTATTATCGGCCAATTGTTGGTTCGAACAAAAGAACCTCGTTACTTCAACATTCAACATTGCATATTTAAAATGGCAGATCATATTTAATACGGCAGATCAGTTACAGGAAGTTGTAACGGATCAAGATGATATAACCTCCATGTAACCTCCCGTGAGGTATAATAAAATAATGCAATAATTACCTAACATTAAATATTGTAATAATTGCTTCACTTCTTTTCTTTTCAATTGAACCTCCGTCTAACCTCCCGTGAGTATAATAAAATAACGTAATAATTACCTAACATTAAATAATGTAATAATTGCTTCACTTATTTTCTTATTACATTATTTGGTATACAAAGAGAGTCACAAATCAATTGAAATGTGACACATGCAAGTGGCTTTTAGTCCAGCTTTTCGACGTCCCGTCTTCTCTAGCTCGTCCGTGACCAGTCTTCTCTATCATGTAGTGGAAGTATGAAACAGCCGACCTGGTTATATGGCCATGTCTCGGCTGAGTTCCATCGTCACAGTCCCTGTCACGGTGACCGTGCTCTTCTGGCTTACGTCAGGGTCCTTATCACAGGTGACCTTGCTCTTCTGGTTGACGTCATGGTCCTTGTCACGAGTGACCTTGCTCTTCTGGTTGACGTGGTCCTCCTTGGCCTTGAGGTGTTTTTCTTGCTCCCGCTTTCTTCGAGAAATTCAAACTATAGGTGCATCAGTCTTAGATAAACCAAGCTTGGTATTCTGAATTTGCCAACTGACACGATTGTAAGAAACTGTGTCGAAATTGTTGCCAAAATTAATGCAACTTTTTGCATGGATTGCGTCATCGCCTTCGGTAATGCCGATGACTTTGACAAATTGAGACAAAGAGATGGCAAGGGGTGCTTGTTTCACCGATATATGGTGGCCATTGGAAGTGTGGGCGACTAGAATTCTAGTGTTGCTGCGCAACACTCTAAGCACACACCATACTGTTAGGAACCTTCCAATTAAATTAAGCACATCCACACAAAATATTGCAATAAATGACAGAATTAATGGAAATAAAATTAACAATATTGCAATACGAATGGAAATGCAACAACTTTATTGAGCAAAACAGAATCACAATGTAGAATCGCTGGCCTCTTCGAGGGGGCAACCTCCTTAGAAGCACAACTTCAATACAATATGAAAAGACGATACATCCATCTATACTCATTGTCTTTTTAAAGACTCTTCTCAACCCTAACCCTAATGCTCAAGGGTCGAATTCACATGCAAGTGGGGACCCAAGCTAGAATCTTCTACTAAAGAAACAATTACATTCTTAATAATGGTTACTTTAAATGGCCCATTTGTCTAGGCGCTTTAAGCGCCACAAGCATTTTACAATGCATTACATAATAACATTAGGATGGGGTCCTAATGTTAGGAAGGGGGTCATTACATAATAATGTTAGGATGGGGTCCTAACATGCCCTTCCCCTTCAAAATGATTTGTCCTCAAGGCTGAGGAAGTTGTTGATGGAGCGACTTCCATATGGCATCTTCTGGTTGTAGTCCACGCCATTGCACAAGAACATCAATGATGACACGGTTATAAAGGGTGCGCAATTGCTGTTTCAAAATTTGTTTGGGCTCCAAAATGATGGATCCTTCATCGTCCAATTCAAGTAATGTTAATTGAACCTGTGCTTTGCTGTCGATGACCTTCTTCAATGAAGAGACATGAAAAACTGGGTGGATCTTGGAAGTGGGTGGAAGGTCCAATTTGTAGGCAGTTGAACCAATCTGTTGTAACTTGGTAGGGACCATAGAATTTTGTTGCAAGTTTTTGGTGCCCATAGAGTCGTAGTGACGATTGTTTGTAGGGTTGCAGATGGAGGAAGACTATATCTCGTACATCAAAGTTGTGCTTAGAATGATGTTGATCAGCTTGTTGACGCATACGGTTTTGGGCCAATTCTAGAATCTCCTTAAGTAGACAAAGGAGTGCTGCATGCTGACGAAGAGTGGTATCTACTGCTTGAACCTTGGAGCTTCTTGGAACGTAGGAGGAAGTTGTTGGTGGAGCGTGACCATATACTACTTCAAATGGTGTCGACCTTGGTCGTTGTGTGATATGAGGTATTATACCAACATTCAACTAGAGGAAGCCATTTAGCCCATTGTGTAGGATGTTCTAATGCAAAACAACGAAGGTATGTTTCTAAGCATTTTTTGACAATCTCTGTTTGGCCCTCAATTTGAGTGTGATAAGCTGAACTCCTTTCGAGGCGAGTGCCTTGCAACAATTCTTGCCAAAAGTGTCTGGCAAAAGTAGGGTCCCTGTCCAAAACAATAGATTTGGGCATTCCATGAAGGCAAAAGATGGAGTCCAAGAAAATTTGGGCGACTACGAAGGTTGTGTAGGGATGGGCTAAGGAATAGAAATGAGCATACTTTGTGAGACAATCCACTACCACTAGAATGACTGATTTTCCTTTGGATTTTGGTAGCCCTTCAATGAAATCCATAGAAATATCTGTCCATACTTTGTTTCGGAATTGGAAGAGGTTGAAGTGTACCGGGGGTGCAAACAATTTTTCATTCCATCCTCTGACACGTATCACATTCTGCCACAAAAGTTCGAATATCCCTCTTCATTCCCTTCCAAAAGAAAGTGTGCTAGGCCCTTTCATACGTTTTAAGAAACTCTGAATGTCTCGCCGTAGGTGACGCATGCATTTCCTATAGTATGAGTTCTCGCATTTGTAAATTTTGAGGGACAAACGACGATCATGATATCTCAAGTGTTGTCCATCCCACACGTATCCAGGGCATGAGTTGGGGTCTTCTTGGAGTTTTTGAATCTAGAATTGCAAACTTGAATCCTTAGTCATCTCTTCTTGGAGTGATTGGCCCACTGAGGAAGCGGTGTGGATATAGCGCATAGCATACCTTGATCTTCATACTATCGTGAAAGTGCATCAACCACTATATTTTCCTATCCTTTTTTATATGTGATTTCATAATCATATCCCAACAATTTAGATACCTACCTTTGTTGTTTAGGTGTGGCTACCCACTGTTCCAAGAAATACCCGCTGTTCCAAGAAATACGTGAAAAGTGACACCCAATGAGGTATGGTTGCCAATGATTAACAACATGCAAAATGGCCAACATCTCTTTTTCATAAGTCGATTTTCCCATATTTTTGCCCGATAGTGCCTTACTAATGAATGCCAATGGTCTCCCTTCTTGCATCAAAACTGCCCCAATTCCACTACCTAAAGCATCACTCTCAATTACAAATGGTTTGGAAAAAACGGGTGTGGCCAACACTGATGTCAATATCATAGCATGTTTTAGATCCCGAAAAACTTTTTTTTGCTGGTTTGGACCACATGAATGGGTTTTCCCTCAACACAGCTGTTTATGGAACCTCAATTTTTCCATGGTTTTGAACAAAATTTCGATAATATCTTGTGAGTCGTAGGAAACCTCGAAGACCCTTGAGGGTTTGAGGCTTTGGCCATTCCCGTATAGCCTGAATTTTTTTGGGATCTACTTTAACTCCTTCCTTTGATACAATGTGACCCAAGTACTCTACTTCTTGCATGCCAAAAGAACACTTAGAGTGCTTGCCAAAAGCTTATTTTTAGACAAAAGCTACAGGGCCTGATCTAAATAATTTAGATGCTCTTCCCAGGTACAACTGTAAATCAAAATGTCATCAAAGAAGACTAAAATGAATTTGCATAAGAAGGGCTGAAATATTGCATTCATCAAACTTTGGCAGGTGGAAGGTGCATTGTTTAAACCAAAAGGCATGACCAGAAATATATAGTGTCCTTCATGAGTGCAAAAAGCAGTTTTAGGAATATTGTCCTCCTTGATTATGATTTGTTGGTATCCTGAATGCAAATCCAACTTTGAGAAATATTGAGCGCCATGCAGTTCATCCAACAACTCTTCAGATATAGGGATAGGGAATTTGTCCTTGACGGTTATTTTATTGAGTTCCCAGAAGTCCACACACAACTGCCATGACCCATCATTCTTTCAAACCAACAACACTGGTGAGGAATGTGGACTAACACTGGGTCTGATAACCCTTGCTACAAGTAATTCATGCACCATTTTATCAATTTCGGATTTTTGGCCATACATATATCAATATGGCCAAACATTTGGTGGGAGACTCCTTGGAACAAGCTGTATTGCCTGATCGTGGGTTCGACAAGGTGGTATGCCCTTAGGTTCCTCAAAAATAGAAGCATCTTTCTCTAAAAGAAGCTATAATTCACACTGCTGTTCCTCTTCATGGTTATTCGGTACTTGCATAGCAAACAATTGGGCCACAACTCCATGAGATGACCTTTCTAATAGCTTCTCCGTCATGTGAAATGAAACTAGTTGAAATGCGCCTGTTGTCATGCCCCTTAGAGTGTATTCAATTCCTCGCTGGTTAAATTTCATCCATAATTTAGAAAAATCCCATGCTACTAGTCCCAACGTTCAGAGCCATTGTGTTCCCAATACAACATCACACCCTCCCAAGGAAAGGGAAAACATGTTAGCCTTAAGATTATATTCCCCTATTTGTACTTTGACATTTCTACACTTGCCTTTACAAGGTAGAGTTCCTCCATTAGCAATCATGACCTCAAAGGAATTGCAGGTATTTATGTAACAATTGGCCCACTTTGCTACTCTAGGATCAATGAAGTTGTGCGTGCTACCAGAGTCAATGAGAATTATTTTTTTTTGTTGTCCCTTGAAATGTTCATTAGCTACTCCTCTTCCAGATGCTCCTCTTCATCTTCTTGGGATTATGTCGCTGTTGACAATTTGACTCATCCACATCAAGCAAATTCCATTTTTGCTACACACATTTATGTTTTGAGGAATACTTCTCATCACAATTATAGCATAGCCCTTGTGCTCTACAAGCTTCCATCTCTTCTCGACTCAATTGTTTGATGGTGGGTGACTTGTTAGTTGGATTGGTGGTTGGTTTATTTGGAAATGGGGGTCGTGTTTGTGGAAATTTGGAGGTGCGTCTCTGTGCGGCGAATTTATATTTTGCCAACCTATCCAACCCTATTGCTTGTTGCAAGGTTTGCGGTTTGAACATGTTTATCTCTGCCTTAATATCATCTTTCAACCCACTAACAAAACAACTTTGAAAGAATTCTTCATTCAAGCCAGTAGTACGGTTTGCCAATTTTTCAAACTGAGTTTGGTAGTCTCTAATAGTTGAGGTTTGTTTTAGTTTAGTGAGGGCTCTCGTGAAGTCCTCATACTCACTAGGGCCAAATTGAGTGAGTAATTGTTTCTCAAATTCTTCCCAAGTAAGGTGTGGATGCATTTTTCTAACCCATTGATACCATTGCAAAGCATCAAATTCAAAATTGAAAGATGCAACTATGGGCCTTAAATGCTGTGGAACATTATGAAGGCTGAAATATCGCTCTGCTCGACACAACCATCCATTAGGATCCTTTCCATCAAATTTTGGAAAGTATAACTTTGGTAATCTGTATGTATTATTAGTGGGATAGGAGTTGTGTGTTTCCCTTTCTGGGTTACTCGAACCTTCTCCTTTGTGGTCATAATGCCCATACCAACCATATGCAGGAGTGCTACCTATTATACGACTTTCTAGTTTAGCAATTTTTTCATTCACTCCATCTTTTATCTTTTTGCTCCCCTATCAAAAATTCTATAGATTCATTCAATGTCTTTTAGTCAAGTGCCATTTGGGTCTTGAACTAACTAATCTCACTTTGCAATTGGTTTAATCCATCAGTGATTTGTTTACCGAGTGACGTAGCTAGTTGATCACCCAATTGAGTCACTTGTTGGTTGATTTGTTGAGTCATTTTTGCTCCATTTGTGCACTCCTAGTACCTGTGGCCATATATTGGTGATTTGGGCTTCTCAAAAATGCTTTACTAAAAATAGAGTTACTGTTTTAGCAGTTACTATTTTTAGTAAGGGTCCCAAAAAAGTGTTTGGGTGCTATATATCAAAACAATCAGCTTGAAAAGATAATTGCAATGGACTAGGTCCCAAAATGACATTTTCCAGCACCCCAGACTTTTTTAAGTTTGTTTTTCTCCTGAAAATTTTCTTCATGAAACAAAATGTTTTCTAAAGTTTCAATGTCTCAAGGTTTTATAGGGTGCCTTCTCACTGTCAATGAGTTTCCTACCAATTGTTGATTCTGACAACTGCCTGTACTGACAATTACCCTTTCTGTTACTATTCCTGACTGTTATTGACACCAACAATTTCATTGTTAACCTGATTCTTAACATTGTCTGTCCTGACAACTGTCCCTTCTGTTATTGATGCCAACGACTTGTTTTTGACTGTCAAGAACTGTTACTGTATTGTCAATTCCGTGATTAGTGTAGTCTCCTGAGTATGCTCAAGTCTGTGTTTAGGGTTTTTAGGTTTGACACTTTGGTTTAGGGTTTGATAGACGACAAAAATAGGGTTACCCTAGGCCAAGGTGTGTGTACTGGCCATAGCCCTCTAATATACTACAACAACGTTTGATAATGCTTGGACCAATATTTCAGGCCACTACCCAAGGAAGATATAGCCAAATATCCTTCAGTGCACTACCCGCCTCTCTAATTAGTATGAAGGGTAATCTTCCCGAGTGTTGTGCTTGGTGCACTATGGACAGATACATGGTCAAAAGATTCCTAGGGCTAAAGGTCCCTCCTAAACCTAGGGCGTCTCCCTATATACTCGAGGGTACACGGGAGCTCAAGTCCGTATATGGTTGCTGTTTGAGGCCTAGGTATTGGAGTTTGATCACCCCTCACTTCACTAGACGCTTTATGGGCAATCTAGCTTAGCCAATAATGACAACTCTTTCATGATATTTTAAAACCCTTGGCACAAGTTTTCTAATCTATTAAACTAAAAGAGAAAAAAAATTGACTCGGGTTTTTGTAGGATATTTCACAAAAAGAACAAAAGGAAGGAAAATTATACCTAACATGCACGGAATGGCAGGACAAGAACTGTTGTAGTTGCAGCAGGATGCGACCCTAGAAAGTGCTCTGATACCCTTCCAATTAAAATAAGCACATCCACATAAAATATTGCAATAAATGACAAAAGTAATGGAAATAAAATTAACAATATTGCAATATGAATGGAAATGCAACAACTTTATTGAGCAAAACATAATCACAATGTAGAATCGTTGGCCTCTTCAAGGGGGCAACCTTCTTAGAAGTAGAACTTCGATACAATATAAAAAAACTTGATACATCCATCTATGCCCATGCAAATGGGGACCCAAGCGAGAATCTTCTACTAAAGAAACAATTACATTCTTAATAACGGTTACATGGCCCCATTTGTCTAGGCGCCTCAAGTGCCACATGCATGTTACAATGCATTACATAATAACATTAGGATGGGGTCCTAACATTAGGAAAGGGGTCATTACATAATAATGTTAGGATGGGGTCCTAACACGTACTCGCCTTCTCATGTATCTCCTTGTTTTCAAAATTTTGGAAGAAATGTTTTGGAGTGATGGACAAGCCTGGGAATGGAACCGCCATCTACGGGATTCTGAACGAGGTATGGATTTACATTTTCTGGCCATTAAATGCAAGGGACCTTTGATGTGTGAGCTGCACCATCAGCACTGCCCCGCTTGCCACCTCCACGTGGCCTTCGCATGAGCCGCAGCTCTAGGAACGACGTCCTTTCCAACTCCGGGACCACGAAACAAGGCGGTGCCTCCCTTGGACTTGTATGAGGGTCGACTATGTATTAACTTGGCCTTGAGATTCTTCAGTATCGGACCGCAAAACCTTAATGTTCGTTTGCGATCATTTCTTTGTCTTGAATGATAAGCTGCTCCATGGGGCTGATTTCTGGCAGGTCCTTTTACAGCTGTGAGGCCTTCACCAACAGGCTGGCCTTTGCTTCTGCTGCCTTTGGGTGCTCTAAGTCTTCAGAATTAGAGCCTGTGGCAGAGGCCTTGCCCTTCCGTTGCAGGATTTTTTGGGTCTCCTTCATTCTGTGCTTTTTTCATGGGTATGTATTCCCCGTAATCGTCTTCTTAAGTCCACTCACAGCCCAACAGCACGACCAGCGTCCTAGCCGGTCACCTTCCTACACGGGATAGCTTTGATACCAATGTTGGTTCAAGCAAAAGAACCTCACTTTCCATTACTTCAACACTTCATATTTAATATATCAAATCAGTTGCAGGAAGTTGTAATAGATCAATATCAAGATGTAACTGATGTAACCTCTCGTGAAGTATAATAAAATAATGTAATAATTACTTAACATTAAATAATGTAATAATTGCCTAACACTAATGACCAGAGGGGGCCTGTTGAACTAAACAGTACAACAACTTATGCTAGCTAATCAGGAGTCGTAAGAGAATTAAAAAAAACTAGAAATAATGCATCTTAAACCAAATCTAAGAACTGATCAAGCCAAAGAGGAGGGAAGTAGACCCAAATGTATAGAGCATTGTAGCATGTTGTACGTTTGTGAAAAAACAGAAGGATCCATAACAAACAGAAAATTCTACTTCCTTAAAATTCTATATTACATAATAATATGTACAGTTAGTCAATGTTGTTTGTGGAGCAAGCAGGAGGATTGAAGAATTTAAATTGATTTAGTCCTGGTGAGTTTTTAGGGTGGTCATTCTGGCTTTAGCCTCATACTCTTCAACTCCTCAACACCCCCTCTTAGCAAGTCTCAATTTCCATAATTTTGCTGCTCTCTTTAACTGTTCAGGCCTGTCTCTAGTAATCCCATCAGTGAGAATATCTACTGCAATCTCATTTGTTCAACATTTATTCATTTGAATATCTTCAGACTCTGGTCTTCCAGTGACTTGGTTTCTTATCTGGAGATTGTATCCTAAATCCTTTGCTCTTCAGTTGAGCTCTCTTCTTGCTTCTAATGAAACTTGGCAGAACAGTGATCTCATTTATGCCTTGAGGTGTCAATGCTTCTGCAGTAGATGAGAATTTTTATTTTTGTATTCCTCCCTTTAGATTCCTTAGATGCTTCTCCTCATCTTTCTCTACAAGGTAAAATACAAGATTATCAGGAAAGCTAATTACAGAATTCAGGTGGCTTGGCTCTTCTCTTGTCCACCTTTTAGGCCAAAATAGCCTTTTATATATAGCACTTGTCGCACATATAAGATAGCATTATTATTTGTCTGAATTGTGTCAGATGATCTTAGGCTCCCTATTGGCCAGCCGGGTGTACTTGCACCAGTTGTGAGTCGAGACAGGTCAGAAATCTACCAAGAAGACAGGATTGGAAGACTAAGCTCTCTCTAGGAGATATAGACTGAGGAGCATTTCAATTTTAGGTACCTGGTTTATTATGAGATTTGGTTAACAATATTTCCCTCTTTAGATATATTGCGAGTTCTTTATCTTTGTTCTTTTTTAACCCTGACTGTAGGTGTCTAGATTTGTTTCTTTATGAGAGGCTGGTCCTTAAGAATTGTCATTAACATGCCATATTTGGTACCATCTAATTCAATGAGGTGTTAAGTGCCTTGTGGCTATTGAAGATATTGGTGTAAATATTGGCAGATTGGTGTGGCAGTGTCAACACTCATTGTATCGAGATTGACTAATATTTTTAGAGCTGCTGTTGGACATAGGGATTTCTGCTATATACCTCTCATCTGTACCTGTTCTGTGGCCAGTAAAGATTTGTTCTTATGCTTAATACAACTCGTCTTGTCTTGTGATTTGTTGCTTGACAGAACCATACTTGATATTTTGCATTGAATTATGGTTTGGTGAATAACTGTAATGGCTGAAGTTAAAAAAGCAATGTTATGTACAGGAAAGAGCATGGGAACAAGTGCAGTGAATATGGATTTAAAAGGAGATGTGGAAGATAAAATGTCAATGAAGTCTTTTGGAGAGGTAACCTTCCGTAGGGAACCATACCCACCAATTGAACCATATAACTCAGGAATCCTGAAAGTTTCAGAAATTCATTCCTTGTATTGGGAGCAGAGTGGTAATCCAGAAGGACATGTAAGCTGCCAGCTTGGCTTTGAATTTCTTTAGAATTTTGATTTTGAAAATAAAAACTTGTATCGAAGCAGGTTATGATTGCATGTATTCTTTTTGCTAAAATGTTGTAAGTTGCCAGATATTCTATATGCATAATTGAATTTGGACTAGTGCTTATGTGCAATTCTTTTACCTTGTCTACTTAGGAGTCCATATAGCATACTTTGCAATAGATGCATATTTTGCTGTCCTGTAAAAAGAAATAATGTTATTTTGAATTATTGCTTGTTGTTAATTGGTAGTAATGATTATTCTGAAGGCATTCATCATAATGTAGACAATTGCTTCTGTAGCCGGTTGTATTTTTACATGGGGGACCTGGTGGTGGTACAAGCAGTGGCAATAGAAGATTTTTTGATCCCAATTTTTACCGTATCATCCTTTTTGACCAGGTTTGCTTTTTAAAGTAGCTCCTTATGCCAATTAAATACATTTTATTCTTGACTTGTCTTGTGTTAAGAAGGTTGCTTTGCAGCGCGGTGCGGGGAAAAGCACACCCCGTGCATGCCTAGAGGAGAATACAACATGGGATCTTGTTGAGGACATTGAAAAATTAAGAAAACATTTGGATATCGAGGAATGGCAGGTTAGAATTTTTTTTTCTAGAATATCATATGAAGTTGCATATCAAATTTCATTATTCATGCACTTATCTTTGAATCTGTAATGTATATATATTGTAATGGACATCTTCAATTTATATTGAATGTTCCCAATTTTATGTTCTTATAAAATGTGACATAGGTCTTCGGAGGATCATGGGGTAGCACTTTAGCTCTAACATATACCCAGTCGTATCCCGAGCATGTGAGATGGATTCGTGTATTCTATTTTATAAATTATGAGCGACTGAATGCTTTTAGTGAATTACTTGACTTCTTACTTCTCAACAATGAAAGCTATTCCAGTTTGTTTTATAGATCTTTTGTCAATTTGTCGTGGTCATTGACTTGATGGGGATTTATTTCCAGGTAACTGGGGTGGTCCTTCGAGGAATCTTCCTCTTAAGAAAGAAAGAATTAGACTGGTTCTATGAAGGGGGTGTAGCTGCAATCTATCCTGATGGTAAGCTTCACATTTCTTTCTTTATATTTATAGCTCTATTGCTGCTCATAAATGCTATCATTAAGGCTTTTATTTTTGTTTTGAATAATGCTTGAACAAAAGCACCCTATGAAAATTGGAAGGTTGATTTTTGTCATTTTTATATACATAAATTCAATAGTAGAAGATTGTGGAGATTCTGACCAAGTCCTTCAAAGATTGAATGCACTGAAGGAGTTTTACTAAGAAACCAAGAACGATCCTTTGAAATATTAAACTCATATCCATGACTTGTAAATCAGGAAAACCAAGAGGTTATTGTAGGAAACAAAAACCCTTAAATTATTTAAAAAATGGTACATAATAGTGAATATGAGGATGCTATTGACAATGATTTAGATGTTAGCAGCATTAGTAGTGATAATACTTCTGAATATAGTTCATCATTTGGCAACAATCAACCATCTCTATTATGACAATAACAGAAATTACATGACCATAAACTTTGGAAATTCAAGGCTATATCAAAAATAAAAAGTCATGGTTCTAATAGATTCTAGTAGTAGGCACAATTTTATTGATGTATCTGCTGGAAGATTATTCAACTTGTTCATTTACCCAATTAAAGGATTTGAAGTTGTAACGTAAAGGGTAATCACATATCATGCGAGGGCAAGTGTCATCATAACAATTTTCTCGGTTTAGAGGAAAAGTATGGACCCTGAGATTTTAAGCTTTATAAAATTGATTAAGCTTATATATAAAATTGTATTGGTCTGATGTTCAGAAAAATCATGTTGCACTATCATCCAGGCCCCATCATCTTATTAGAGTGGGCAGTACCCCTTGCACTATCATTCAAGGTTTAGGGTTTGCTATCTAAAGCAAGTGCCTTGCCATTCACATTGAATTTAGAAAATTTCAGAGGGCGACACTGCCGATTGGAAGGTGGAAGGAACAAAAGAAGGCAGGATTGTGGCTGTGGTTCCCTTCCAAATTGCTGTCCTTTTGTATGTCAACCAGAGAGTTGAAGACAATGCCATGGTCATCCCCTTCTCCAGACTTACTTATGGATATAAGATCAAGATCAAGTCTAGGCCATCCTTGGAAAGAAGAAGATTTTTCCCCTTTAGAGGCAGGCTGTCCCTTTCACCTGTGCTGTCACCAAGACTGTTCTTGCATTCCAAGGAGCCATCATGGCATTCAAGGGAGTCTTAGCAGTGGAGGGAGTCACAACATTGAGGGGAGTTGTCCTTGCCGTGACATAAGCTGTTCCATTTATGATTGTCTTTTGAGGAAGAACAAGAGACAAAGTAGAGGCCTGATGGAAATTGTGATACTGAATGAGACAAAAACCACAATAGGACAACAATAAAACACAAATCAGAATAGAACAAGATTAAGACAAAAAATTAGAACAGGATAGAATTGGAATTGCAAGTGAAAATTAGAAAAGGAAAAAAGAAATATTCTTTTATATCTCTTGAGACAACCAAGAGACATCATATTATATCTATATATCTCTATCTATCTATCTATCTATCTATATATAAAAGAGTATAGGGCATTGTATTGAAGTAGAATGTATAGATTTGAAGATTGATGAAGTGTTTATTGGAGGGTTTTTGTGCAATTTCATTTTCTGTTCATTTTCTTCTTTTTATGCTGTGTTAATCTCTGTTTTAGAATACCACCATATCTCACATACTGGTATAAGAGCTTGGAGATTGGAGACTAGAGAAGTGGAAAACTTGAGAATTTGATTCTCTTTAACTAGAGAATTCAGAATTCAAGTTTGTAAAGGAAAACTTCATACGTTATTATTGTAGCTGTCATGGCTCATGGTAATGCTTGATTGCCCATCCTAGAATTTAAAGGAGAAAGTTATGATTATTGGTGCATAAAGATGAGGACTTTGTTGATAGCTAGGGAAGTGTGGAGTGCTGTGGAAAATGGATATGAGGAACCTACAAATTGGAGTATTTTGTCAGCCACAAAAAAAAAAAACAAAAGAATATAGAGGAAGGACAAAGAAAAGATGCCTTAGCTTTGTATAACATACAAGCAGCTCATGATACAATCATTTTTCCAAGAATTGCAAGTGTCAAGATTGCCAAAGGAGCTTGGAACACCTCAAAGACAGCCTATCAAGGGTCTGCTCAATTGAAATTAGTGAAGTTACAAACATTGAGAATGAAGGACAATGAGAATGTGGAAGATTATTGTGTAGGGGTGCATGACATTGTTTACAAAATGGGTATCTATGGTGAAGAACTAGCACAAGGAGATGTTGTCAAAAAGGTGCTGAGAACATTGATACCAAAGTGGAACAATTATGCAACGATTATTAAAGAAATAATGATTTGAAGAACTTCTTGTTTGATGAATTGGTAGGATCACTTATGTCCTATGAAGAAAGAATAAAAAATGGAGAAGAAGAAAACTTGGAGCAAGCTTTTGCTTCCAAGGCAAGAGCATCAAACAATAATGGGGCTAGCTCAAGCTTCAATTCCCAAGGTCAAAGAGGGGAGCAGCAAAATCAGCATTCTACAAGAGGAAGAGGCCATGGTAGAAGAGGAGGCTATAGTGGAAGAGGTCGAGGCAGATTTGTGGATAAGAAAAATGTTCAATGTCACTATTGCAAAAGATATGGCGACTTTGAAATAGAATTTAGAATATCGACAAATGATGAAGGAGGAAAAAAGACAAACTCTTCACATGAAGGAGGTGAAAGCTCAAAAAATATGTTCTTGTTATTTAATGTAGCAAAAGTTTCAACTAAAGAGTCTTGGTACTTGGATTCTGGTTGTTTAAATCATGTGACTGATAATAAGGAATCGTTTGTGGAATTGGATGACTCATACAAGAGCAAGGTGAAATTTGGAGACAACAAAGCATTGGAGGTTGAAGGAAAAGGAACCTTACAAATTGACACAAAAGATGGAAAGAAAAATATAAAAGATACTTACTTCATACTAGGCTTGAAGCACAATTTTTTGAGTGTGGGGCAACTTTTAGAGAAAAACTATAAAGTGGTGTTTGAGAATAAGGAGTGCATCATCTGTGACAAAGCAAATGGAAACCATGCAATGGTTTCTGCACCTATGACAGAACATAATGTTTCCTTTGAAGCTTGGAGGAGAAGAGAGCAATTTGTGTCATACAACCCATAGTTGAGAAAATCGGAATCTGCAAAGAATCGGCATTTTTAAAAATCGGGAATCGGCAAAAAATCAGGGAAAGAATCGGCAAAAAATCAGGGAAGAAAACGAAAAATTTTCATTGAAAAAAAGTTTTTTTCATGCATATTACAATGAATTAACATTATGCAAATCAAATATTGCAATAAAAGCAATAATTCATGTCAAGACATCATACAAGGCTCAAGCTTTAAGTACGCATGAAAGTGACCAAACACATCTTGTATTACTTATAATATGAAAAGGTACAAACTTACAAGTAACAACAAGGAAAAAAAGGTTTTTATATGCCTACACATGGAAACAAGTAACAACAAAGCTACAATCACTTGAAAAAAGGGAAAAAAACCTAAACCTTAAACCAAAAGGCTAGGGTTTAAAATTGAAACATTGACAGCTGAAAAATGGGCTTGCATACATAGTTATCAGGCAGCAATATTTACTTAAAAAGAGGAGGAAAAAAAACCTAAACCCAAAACCCTAGGGCCTAGACTAGGGTTTAGGGTTTAAACTTCAAGTTCAAAGTTTCAAATTCAAACATTAACAGCTGAAAAATGGGCTTGCATACATAGTTACCAGACAGAAACATTTAATTTAAAAAAAGAAGGAAAAAAGAACAAAATCCTAAACCCAAAACCCTAGGGCCTAGCCTAGGGTTTAGGGTATGAACTTCAAAGTTTCAAACATTAACAGCTGAAAAATGGGCTTACATACATAGTTATTAGGCAACAATATTTACTTAAAAAGAGGGTTTCGGGTTTAGGGTTTAAACTTTAAACTTTGAAGTTCAAACATTAACAGCTGAAAAATGGGCTTGCATAAAATAACCCTAAATCGGCTGCAGCCTAAAAAAAAAATGAAAAATAAAAAATTGCAGTTTTTTTGAAAAAAATCGGCGATGCTGATTTTTTCAAAAAATCTTAGCATCACTGAAAGTTTGCCGATTGCATCGGCATTTTAAAAAATCTTCATAAAAAATTGGGATTCTGCAGATTTTTTGCAGATTTTCTCAACTATGATACAACCATTGAGGACAACAATTGGTTATAATACCAAAGATATGGTCACTTTTTGAAGCTTGTAGTTGTTGAATGCTAAAGGAATGGTCTATGGAATTCCTTGTGTAGAAGCAAGAAGTGAAATTTGTGAAGGTTACACAATGGGAAAACGTGATAGAGAGCTTTCCAAAAGGAAGAACATGAAGAGCCTCATATGCATTGCAGCTGATTCATTCTGATGTTTGTGGTTCAGTGCACACACCAAGTGTTGGTAACTCCTACTTTATCACTTTTATTGATGATCATTCTAGAAAAACTTGGATATATCTTTTGAAGAATAAGAGTGATGCTTTTGAAGTATTCAATAACTTCAAAGCCATAGTAGAGAATGAAAGTGGATATAGAATCAAAACATGAAGGACTGATTGTGATGGTGGGTATTATTCCAAGAAATTCAATCAATTTTGTGATTATCATGGGATAAGAAGAGAAATGACAACAGCCTATACACTTCAGCAAAATGGAGTGGTAGAAAGGAAGAATAGGAGAATCATGGACATGGCAAGAAGCATGGTACTAGCAAAAGGTTTGGGCAATTATTTGGGGGTTCAAGCAGTTGCAACAACAGTGTACATCCTCAATAGAAGTCCTACAATTGTAGTAAAGAATATGACTCCTCATGAGGCTTGGTGTGGAATAAAGGTTTTGGTGAGTCAATTGAGAGTGTTTGGTTGTTTCTGTTCATGTTGAAGATAAGAAAAGGAAGAAGTTAGATCCAAAGAGTCAAACATGCATTTTTGTTGGTTATTATGAAGAAAGCAAGACATATAGATGTTATGACCCCAAATCTAGACAATGCATTATGTCTAGAGATGTGATTTTTGATGAAGGGGGAGTACATGGACAGCAAGCAGAAAAGACTGAGAAGACAATCATAATTGAAGATTTTGGTGTGTCACAAACATCAAGTGGAGGCACAAGCATTTCTCCAAAGACAAGCATAAAAGGGAAGAGAACATTAGAATCACATCCAAGCTGCCAAATGTTGGATCAGAATTTTGATAGGAGGTTCAAAAGAAGCCAATTACAACCCCAAGAACGAAGGCAAAACGAACAGGAAGATAATATGGTGAACTATGCACTATTGTCCAAGATTGAAGTGGAGCCCTTAAATTTAAGAAGCAGCCCAAAGCCATGATAGAAGAATTGAATGCAATTGAAAAGAATCCTTCGGAGTTGTGTGAACTTCCAAAGAACAAGGAGGTAAATTGGAATGAAGTGATGTTCACGACCAAGTACAATAGTTATGGATCAATCAAAAAGCACAAAGCAAGACTAGGGGCAAAGGGGTCAACAAATTGACATAGATTATGATGAGACACATGCACTTATTGCAAAGCAAGACACATAAAAATGGTCTTGGCCTTGGCAGCCCAAAAAATATGGACTATACATCAAACTTGATGTCAAGAGTGCATTTTTGAATGGGAAGATTAAAGAAGAAGTGTATGTGGAATATCCACAAGGATTTGAAGTGGGAGTTAAAGGACATGTCTAGAAGTTAAAAAAAACATTATATGGATGATGGACTGAAACAATCACCAAGGGCATGGTATTCAAGAATTGATGCATACTTCTTGAAGTGTGGATTTGTGAGAAGTATGAATGAGCCTTCATTGTACTAGAGAAGGAAGGTGATGATATTTTTATTGTTTGCTTGTGTGTTGATGATCTAATTTTCATAGGAAGTTCATCAAGAATGAAGAGAGAGTTCAAGCAAGCTATGATGCAAGAATTTGAAATGAGTGATTTGGGTTTGATGCATTATTTTCTTGGCATGGAGGTATATAAAACACATGATGAGATCTTCATTTACCAATCTAAATATGCACATGATATGTTGAAGAAGTTTGGCATAGAAAGTTGCAAAGATGTTGCTACCCCATTTGCACAAGGCGAAAGAATGTGCAAGTATGATGGAAATTGAAGAGTGGATGAAAGGAAGTATAGAAGTTTGATTGGCAGCCTATGTACTTGTGTAATGTCCCCTTTCTAAGCAGTTAATTATATTGAGGAGGTTAGCCTACTCACGGGCTTCCGTAGGCTAATATTTTGTGTTAGGGAGCTCATTGGGGTTGGACAGGTGTACTCTGTGCGTTACAAGCTTTCTTTTGCCAGTTTTCGAGGCCGTTTTGGGTATGCGAGCTCATGCTTACTATTTTTAGTAAGTACGTTTTCGGGCACCGACTTGGTCAATGGACAGGGTGTGATGTTTATCTTGATTGGGAAGTCCGTTTCTTCACTCAGTCGGTAATTCTTACCTCATTGGCAAATATTATTTAATTTTTGGCGTTATTTCCCTAAGTTAAATTAAATATTTAACTTATAACGTCAAATTAAATAATAAAGTAAAAGGACCCAAACATAAAGTATTAAAATGAAATATTTGATAAAGTGACTTTATTATTGGATGCAAAAGTGGACGTCCCACCTTGGGAAAAGAGATTAAAAGAATAAAAGAGTTTTGGGCTCATTTTGGAGGAGGGGGACTTGATATTTTCTTCTGTGGAGAAATACTTGCAGCAGCTTGCATGCAAGGGTTTCAAGCTTTGTGAGGACGGAAACCTTCACAAAGGACATTGTCTTCGGGTGTGGGAGATCATCCCTGGACAATCTGTTGGCAGTCTCATTCAGAGGGTGCACTTGAACTTTAACGGAGAAGAGATTTTCTGAGTTTAATGGAGGATGGCAGAGCTGAATAGAGTTATTGGAGGGTTCATCACACTTTCATTGTTGTTGTCACTTCTAGAAGTCAGCCGCACCATTTCTAGGGGGTACCGTACAGTTTGAAGGGGTTTAGTGAGGGTTTGAACTGGTAGCAACATTTATACTCCTTCAGAATCTCCTTGCCTTCATTTTCAGACTTGTTGCAGACTCGTTTCCAGCAAAGAAGAGACTTATTTAATTGGTTGTACCATTTTGTGCATGCTGAAATACCTTGTGGAGCCACGTGGGGGTCTAAAGGATGATTCGCTGCCCTTTTGGAGGGGTTTTTGCATGAAAAGAGGCGCTTAGGGTGTGAGATTAATCTCTGGTTTGTTTTGGAGTGGAGAAGTTGATGGTTTAAAAGTTGTTCGCGTTTTGGTGAAGCCCAGTTTGACTGCATGTAGACAACCAGATGACTGGAATTTCATTATTAACTAATGGGTATGTTTGAAAACATCATTTTTAGTGATTTGTAAATGAAGTACTGTAAACCACTCATTATTTGGGTTTAAATACAATATTTGGTGAAGTGGGTTTCAATTTCTGGCATCATATTGCATTGTATTTCTATGTTTTTATTCAATAGCGACATTCTATTTAAATGTGTTAAGTGTTCATAAAAAACTAGTTCAAAATCAGAAAGCAGAAAAAAAAATCCAGTTTTGGGGTGGGACATTATAGTGGTATCAGAGCTGAGAAATTCCTGCCAGCCTGTACGGGTTTCAGAAAATTCATAGTTTGCAGCTTGGGAATGAGTAATGCAGTCGGGTACACACCAATACTATCGTAGAAGAAACAGATCAAACCCTAATATTGAGGACCCACTTGATTTGTTTGAAGGAGTAGAGAGGGTAGAAGTACCAATGGGTGACCGGGATAACAGAGAACAAAGAGAACCAAGAGAACCCACCAACAGGGAGATGTTTGCAGAGTTGAGCAGAGGACAGCGTGATTTGCAGCAGAGCATGGCACAATTGATAGCATTAATGACTCAGCAGGTCATGGGTAACAATGCCAATAACAACAACAACAATGGTGGGCAAAATGGGAATCACAGAAATAATGGGAATGGTGATGGATCTGTAAATAATAGGGCTGCTAATCAGAATTTCAGAGCTGGAACAGCAAACACTAGACCCTTAATACCCACCTTTCCACCTAGAAACAACCCACAGGTAGAGGTGGAACCCACTCAAAACGAGCTACAGGACCAAATCTTGCAAGATTGGAGAAATTCTAGTGAAGAGTTTCAAGCTGAGATGACTTTTCGTGAGTATGTGGACTTAAGGATGAAACATAGACCCCATAGAGGTGGGAGACATCAGAATCAGGACTTGCAGAAAAAAGTGGGTAAACTATCCATTCCATACTTTGATGGTTCAGGAAAGAGCACAGCGAGAGCATGGGTCCAAAAGTTGGACACTTACTTCCAACTTAACCCAATGCATGAGGAAGAAGCCATAAAATATGCTGCCTTGCATCTTGATGGATTAGCGCATGAGTGGTGGCATCATGGGATGGTCACACTTGGGCATGGACAAATTGATTCCTACACTGAGTTTACAGAGAGGTTGATAGAAAGGTTCGACAAAAAGGACCCAGAACTTCATTTCAAAGAATTAGCACAACTTAAGCAATGGGGTTCAGTGGAATCATATGTTGCTGATTTCCAGAGGCTCTCTGTTCTAGTGACGGATATTTCAGAAAGGAGGTTGATTGTGCTATTTATGGATGGACTAGCAGATCCATTGAGAGGGTGGATTAAGGCCCTCAACCCACCTAACCTACAAGAAGCAATCAGGAAAGCTCGAGACATGGAGTCCACAACTTCAAGGAGCAAATTTCAGACCAAGGGGTTTGGGTACAAAAAGGATAAGGATAAAAAACATTTTCAAAAAGACACTAACCAGCAAAGGAGTACACCAAACCGGTTGGACAGCGATCAGCTCAACGAGTTAAGAAAGAAGAAATTGTGCTTCCATTGTAGAAAACCTTGGGACCCATCACATAAATGCTCAGTTAAAGCAAAGGCCCAACAAATTGAGTATTTCTCAGCTGAAGAATCAGGTTCAGAAAATTCAGAACAGCAAGCTGATTTGGAGAGTAATGAATCAGAAAGTTCAGATGGGGAGGCTGAAAAAGAACATGAGCATGATGGTACAATAGCGCAACTTTCTAGCTTCCAGAAAGTTGGTTCTTTTAAGGTTCGTGGAGTACTTTGTGGCCAAAGGATCATCACCCTCATAGATACAGGTGCTACACATAACTTCATAGATGAGGGACTTGTAGCCAAGAGAGGGATTAAAACAGAAGAGTTTGAAGGCTTTAAAGTAATGGTTGCCGATGGATTCACACTTACATGTACTCGGAAGATTTCTAATCTGAGTATACAGTTGGGAGAGTATGAGCTGAAGGATGACTTCTATGTGGTTAGCATAGGAGATACGGATGTAGTACTTGGTATGCATTGGATGCGTACCCTCGGTGAATTCACAATGAACTTACGTACGATGGAGATGAAGTTTGAATCAGCAGGCAAACGGATAGTATTGAGAGGCATGTCAGATGGGGGAGCGCGAGTGGTCTCTGTCAGGAGAATGGAGAGGTTGATTAGACATGACCAGGTGGAGTGGGCAGCAGAGTGCATTCTTATGCCTACCAGTACAGAGCAGCAGAAGAGAGACTATCACCCTGACGTGCAAAGGTTACTATCTAAACATTCTAAGGTTTTCAGTGACATACCTCCTGGGAGACCTCCAGATCGTGGCATTGAGCATGTTATAGAGCTAGAGGAAGGGGCTAAGCCAGTTATTACCACACCATACAGGCATCCTAAACGACATAAGGATGAGATAGAGAAGGCTATTAAGGAGTTAATGGATATGGGGCACATTAGGCCAAGCAAGAGCCCCTTTGCTTCTTCGGTGGTGTTGGTGAAAAAGAAGGATGGGACTATGCGGATGTGCATAGATTACAGGGCACTAAATAAAAAGACAATAAAAAATAGATATCCCATTCCTCGTATTGATGAGCTGCATGGAGCATGCTACTTCTCCAAAATTGATTTGAGATCGGGCTACCACCAAATCAGAGTCCGAGAGCAGGATGTGGAGAAGACAACTTTCAGATGCCACTTTGGGCATTTCGAGTTCTTGGTTATGCCATTTGGCTTAACCAATGCACCAACTACTTTCCAGTCGTGCATGAACAGGGTGTTCAGTAGACAACTTAGAAAATCAGTTTTGATATTCTTTGATGATATTCTTATTTTCAGCAGGACATGGGAAGAGCACCTAAGGCACCTTGAAGAGGTGTTAAGCATCCTTGAGCAGGAGTCTCTATATGCCAAGGAATCAAAATGTGACTTCGGGATGACAGAGTTACTATACCTCGGTCATATCATCAGTTCTCAGGGTGTTAGAGTGGATCCCGAGAAGATCAAGGCAATCATGGATTGGCCGCCACCTACAAACCTCTCTCAGCTTAAGGGGTTTTTTGGCTTGTGTGGCTTCTATAGGAGATTCGTCAAGGGATTCTCACAAATTGCAGCCCCTCTTACAGATTTGACGAAGAAGGGGGCATTTATTTGGACAGAGTCAGCACAAAGGTGTTTTGATCACTTTAAGCAGGTAATGTGCACATGTCCAGTATTAGCCATACCAGATTTCTCTAGACCGTTTGAATTAGAATGTGATGCCTCCGGTGAGGGAATTGGAGCGGTCTTGATGCAGAATAAGCATCCCATTGCATTTGAGAGTAGAAAATTAAGGGGTGCAGAACGGAGCTATTCAATATATGATAAGGAAATGTTGGCCATCATGCATGCCTTGGCCAAATTCAGACCTTATCTTGTGGGAGGTAAGTTCATAGTTAAAACCGACCACAATAGTTTGAAATATTTTTTGAATCAGCATGATCTCAATGATAGGCAGCAGAAATGGGTAAGTAAACTCCAAGCCTATGACTTTGACATTGTATATGTCAAAGGGAAGAAAAATGTGGTTGCTGATGCATTATCTAGAAGACCATATTTGTGTTCCTTGGTTGAAATAACAGCAGATTGGAAAGTGAGAATTACAGCAGAATATGCCAAGAATACTTGGGCTTCTAGTATTATTGAGGGTACTTTGCATGATGACAGGTATACTGTGGTGAATGAATTGATTATCTACAAAGACAGGATACTTTTGGTACCCAATTCACAATTTAAATTGACAGTTTTAAAGTCCTTCCATGATACTCCTATGGCTGGTCACCCGGGATTCTTCAAAACATATAGGCAGATCCGGGAAAGGTTTACATGGAAAGGACTCAAAAATGAGGTCCTTAAGTATGTTCGGGAGTGCCCCATATGTCAGCAAAACAAGGACGAGCATACTTATCCAGTTGGTTTATTGCAGCCCCTGCCAATTCCCAATGAGAAATGGGAAAGTGTTTCCATGGATTTCATTACAGGGTTGCCCAAGGTGCAAGGGAAAGATTGCATCTTTGTTGTAGTTGACAGGTTGACCAAATTTGCTCACTTTTTTGCTATTTCAGCAACTTATACAGCAGCTCAGGTGGCAGATTTGTTTTTCAGGGAGATTTTCAGACTACACGGGTTGCCCAAAACCATTGTCAGCGATAGGGACAGCAGATTTCTGAGTCTCTTTTGGCAGGAGCTCTTCAGACTGAGTGGGACTGAACTCACTCCAAGTACCAGTTATCACCCGCAGACAGATGGACAAACAGAGATAGTTAATAAGTGGGTGGAAGGGTACCTTAGAAACTACATCTCAGGACAGCAAAAGGCATGGGTAAAATGGTTGCACCTCGGTGAGTATTGTTACAATTCTACTTACCACATGTCAATCAGGATGTCACCATTTATGGCTTTGTATGGATATGAGGCCCCTAGCTTCATGGACTTGCTCTTTGGAGACAGTAGAGTGCCTAAGGCCAGAGATTTACTGCAGGACAGCCAGGATATAATGAAATCTCTGAAGGAAAATCTACAACAGGCACAGAATCAGCAGAAGTTATATGCTGATCAGCATCGGATAGAGCGCAGTTTTGAGGTAGGTGACATGGTCTACCTGAGATTACAGCCATATAGGCAATCCACTCTCAAAAAGAGTGGAGCAGAAAAACTTAAGCCACGGTTCTATGGCCCATTCAGGATTTCTAGGAAGGTTGGGGAAGTGGCTTACGAATTGGAGTTACCGGCCGATAGCAGAGTGCACAATGTATTTCACGTATCACGTCTCAAGAAGGCGTTGGGTCATAATGTAGTTCCTTCGTCTGTGTTGCCGCCTTTGGATGAAGAAGGGAAGCTTGTTCTTATTCCGGAGGCCATCATTGATATCAGGGAACGCACTCTCAGAAGAAGAGCAATCAGAGAATATTTGGTCAAGTGGAAAGACCTGCCGGTTGAGGATGCTACATGGGAAAATGAGCAGATTCTACAGCATCCAGAGTTGCAATTGCTTGAGGACAAGCAATTTTGGGAAGGGAGGACTGTAATGTCCCCTTTCTAAGCAGTTAATTATATTGAGGAGGTTAGCCTACTCACGGGCTTCCGTAGGCTAATATTTTGTGTTAGGGAGCTCATTGGGGTTGGACAGGTGTACTCTGTGCGTTACAAGCTTTCTTTTGCCAGTTTCCGAGGCCGTTTTGGGTATGCGAGCTCATGCTTACTATTTTTAGTAAGTACGTTTTCGGGCACCGACTTGGTCAGTGGACAGGGTGTGATGTTTATCTTGATTGGGAAGTCCGTTTCTTCACTCAGTCGGTAATTCTTACCTCATTGGCAAATATTATTTAATTTTTGGCGTTATTTCCCTAAGTTAAATTAAATATTTAACTTATAACGTCAAATTAAATAATAAAGTAAAAGGACCCAAACATAAAGTATTAAAATGAAATATTTGATAAAGTGACTTTATTATTGGATGCAAAAGTGGACGTCCCACCTTGGGAAAAGAGATTAAAAGAATAAAAGAGTTTTGGGCTCATTTTTTGGAGGAGGGGACTTGATATTTTCTTCTGTGGAGAAATACTTGCAGCAGCTTGCATGCAGGGGTTTCAAGCTTTGTGAGGACGGAAACCTTCACAAAGGACATTGTCTTCGGGTGTGGGAGATCATCCCTGGACAATCTGTTGGCAGTCTCATTCAGAGGGTGCACTTGAACTTTAACGGAGAAGAGATTTTCTGAGTTTAATGGAGGATGGCAGAGCTGAATAGAGTTATTGGAGGGTTCATCACACTTTCATTGTTGTTGTCACTTCTAGAAGTCAGCCGCACCATTTCTAGGGGGTACCGTACAGTTTGAAGGGGTTTAGTGAGGGTTTGAACTGGTAGCAGCATTTATACTCCTTCAGAATCTCCTTGCCTTCATTTTCAGACTTGTTGCAGACTCGTTTCCAGCAAAGAAGAGACTTATTTAACTGGCCGTACCATTCTGTGCATGCTGAAATACCTTGTGGAGCCACGTGGGGGTCTAAAGGATGATTCGCTGCCCTTTTGGAGGGGTTTTTGCATGAAAAGAGGCGCTTAGGGTGTGAGATTAATCTCTGGTTTGTTTTGGAGTGGAGAAGTTGATGGTTTAAAAGCTGTTCGCGTTTTGGTGAAGCCCAGTTTGACTGCAGTAGACAACCAGATGACTGGAATTTCATTATTAACTAATGGGTATGTTTGAAAACATCATTTTTAGTGATTTGTAAATGAAGTACTGTAAACCACTCATTATTTGGGTTTAAATACAATATTTGGTGAAGTGGGTTTCAATTTCTGGCATCATATTGCACTGTATTTCTGTGTTTTTATTCAATAGCGACATTCTATTTAAATGTGTTAAGTGTTCATAAAAAACTAGTTCAAAATCAGAAAGCAGAAAAAAAAAAAATCCAGTTTTGGGGTGGGACATTACAACTTGACAATAACAAGACCATTTATTGCATATGCAGTCTCCTTGGTTTCAAGATTCATGAGTCATCCATCAGAAAATAATATGAGAGCAGCTATGAGAATTTTGAGTTACGTGAAAGGAAATTTAAATTGTGGGAATCTATTTTACTTCAGCCAGTAAGATTGAGTTGGTTGGATACATTAATTCAGATTGGAGATGCTCAATTGATGATAGAAAATCTACATCAGGAAATATGTTTTCATTGGGAAATGGATTGGTAACTTGGAGTTGGAAGAAACAGGCAATAGTTGCACACTCAACAGCAGAGGCTACATCAGCAAGCACACAAGCAGTGTGGTTGAGGCGGATCCTAGAAGATCTTGGTGAAAAGTAGCAAAGACCAAGTACATTTTTTGTGACAACACAAGTGCAATTCAAATGACTAAAATTCTTGTTTTTCTTATAAAATCTTGAAGCATCATTTTATTAGATACTTAATTCAAGAAAAGAAATTTGAATTGAAACACTGCAATTTGAAAGATCAACATGTAGACATTTTTACAAAGATAGTGGCAAAGAATCAGTTTATTTCACTCAGAGATAGAATGAAAATTTCCCCATCCAGTCTTAAGGGGGAGAATGTAAGAAATTGTGGTACTGAATGAGACAAAAAACAAAACAGGACAGCAATGAAACTAAAATCAGAATAGGACAAGAATAAGACAAAAAATCAGAACAGGACAGAATTGGAAGCACAAGTGAAAATTAAAAAAGGAAAAAAAAAATATTCTCACCTAGATTTGGAGAGAATGTGAAGCATCAAGAGCCTATTGTATATATGTAGCAAAGGGCATTGTATTGAAGTAGAATATGTAAATATGGAGATTGACTAAGTGTTTATTGGAGGATTTTTGTGCAATTTCATTTTTTGTTCATTTTCTTCTTTCTATGCTATGTTAATCTCTGTTTTAGAATACCACCACATCTCATAATGCTGTCCCTCCAAAATCATTGTCACTTTCCGAGAGGGCAACATTCACAAGAATCTCTTTTGAGAAGTCGTCTCACTCATCATACTCACCATATTCATTGAGGATGTGGGAACGCAAGGGAAAGTCACTACAAATTTTTTGAGAAGATCATCCTCTTTTATTAGCCATCACTCCTTGGAAGGTCATCACACATAGGTAGATTCTCATCTAGAAGGTTGTCAACCACTTATATGCTTATCACTTTATCTATGAAATGTTGTAGGAAGTGTGCGACCAAGGGAAGACCATTGTTATGTTTACCTACGTTGGTGCCTTCACCTAGGCCATTGTTGTGATTGTCTATGTTGTCTTCGTGATCATAGAACCCTCCTTGTGGTTTCCAAGGCTGCCCATCTATTTGTCTAGTCCATCACTATTTTTGGAACATGCCAAGGGACTCTTAACGGGGTTGTTCAAGGTGTTCTAAAGGCTATTTTTTTGAGGAATGTTCCTTTTTACTAGGAAGTCCTCCCACCTTCCACATAGACCATCGGTCTTATCCAAGTTGTCACCCAAACCATCTACAAATTTAGGGTTGTCATTCAGTTGAATTTACCTCCTATTTCTTGAGGGAACTGCCTAGAGGAGTGCAATGCCAGGAGTAGGCTATCTTTATGTTTGGAAGTTAATATGATGTTCAGAGGACTATGAATCCTTCACACCTCTTTGCCAAAGAAGTTATTCCCCATGCCTAGGCCATCATTTTCATGGTGTTACTTGTATTTAGGTAGATTTTTTAGAGGGTCAATCCCCTTCTTTAGAAGGTCATCCTTTGTCAACATGTTGTCACTCAACAATAGGCCATCGCTCTTGTGCAAGTTGTCCTTGATAAGAAGCCATCCCACAATAGGCCATTTAGGTTGTGAGGAGCAACGACCATCAAGAGCAGGCCACCAACATGTCGAGTGGGCATAATGTTGTTTAGAGGACACCATCTAATGTAATTGCTATAAAAAAGACCACAAGGAAATTTGGACAAGACAATGAAGGGTTTGACAAATGGTTTGTTGAAGTTTCGAGGCATTGCATCAATCCACATAGGTGCATTGCCCCTCCATCCCACAGAGAAGAGGCCGTCTACTTGGATCAAGTTTAAATGTTGTTTGAGGAATGCCGTTTGAAATAACCCCATAGTGCTAAGTACAAGGAATTTTGGATATAAGATAGTGAAGGATTCAGGAAATGGTCTGTTGAGATTTCAAGGCATTACCTTGAGCCTAATGGTTGCATTGCCTCTTGACCCCATGGAGAGTAGGCCATCTGTATGGGTCAAGTAGTTGCAAACATTTTTTGAGGAATGTTGTTTGAAGTAGCCGTCATAATGCTAACACAAGGAAAATTCAAATAGGACATCAAAGGATTCTACAAATGTGTAAATTTTCCAGCCCTAGATAACTGCTGTCCTATGTTATTTTAAAATAAATCAGGTCTGAGAATAATTTATTCAAACATGCAACAGTCACACAAATGGCTGGAAAAATAAACAGCATGAACAGCAGAAGTTAAATATATTTCAGAACCTGAAATGTTACAAATAAAAGAGGCTAGAGCTACAGCAGAACACTTCTGCTCTCTTGCTGCTTTTCTAGCCAGCAATCACTGTTCTTCTCCTCCTAAGCTTGTAGTTTTCCTTCTGCAATCTGTTCTCCTCCCATTCTTTTCTGTGTATCTAAAACACTATTGATCTTCTCCTTTTATCCTTGAAAAAGGTAACCCTAATCTTTCTAACCCTAAGATTAGATCTCATCTCATATTGAGATGTAAGGTTAAAAATAGAAAATCACTTAAGTGAATATCAAAATAGAATCACTTAAGTGAATTACAAAATAGAATCACTTAAGTGAACTTAAAAATAGAAAATCACTTAAGTGAACTTAAAAATAGAAAATCACTTAAGTGAATTTCAAAATAGAATTAGAAATGTCTCGAACCACTTCTAGCACGTTCATATTGAAGCCTGTGCAAGAAGTTTCTGTCCGAGCTACATTTCTCAACAAAATGTCTATTCAGGTTTTGTGGCACTTCCCTAAGTCCCATTAGTGTCGCCTCTCAACCCAATGGGATAGTAGGATATTTGCATGTGTCAACTAGGGTGTAAATGTTGTTCGAGGAATATTGTACAAAGTAGCTCCATTGTTGCACCAAGTCCTATGGGGGCATTGCCCATACACCCCATGGAGAGTAGGCCATCTATGTGGGTCGAGTGGGTGGTGTAAACGTTATGTAGGGAATGTAGTCTAAAGAGGTTACCGTCATGTTGACCACAAGGAAAATTTGGACAAGACAGATGGTGATAAGTGTTGCTTGTTGGTTTGGAGTTGTCGCTAGTTGCATGAAGCAAATGTAGAGATAGGGGAAAAAGTTGTGCTCGTAAGAATTTGTTGATTTTAAATGTACAAAGGCTATATGGAACATGGAGAAGTGAAAGGAGTGTGATAGGTCTTTGAGTTCGAAGTAATGAGATCAACATGTCCACCCCACTTTTCTTAAGTTGGTTTGTTGACAAGAATGCCAACAAGTCCAAAGTAGGGGGAAGATGCATGTAGATGAGTTGGTCTATGTGAATGAATTTGTCATGTCAGTGATGATTCATGCATATAAGTTAGTGATGAGTCTATGATGATTAATAGTACATAGTGTTTTAAACATAAATGTTTATTTTATGTTTCGACTTAATGTATAATGTAATAAATAGTATGCCATACATGATGGGGTGCTTTTAATGTTTCATGTTTATAAATAGTTAGATAGTTGAGTGGATATGGTAGTTCCCAATTGCTTACTATTCCTCATGATATCTCTATGTGTTTTAGTCTACCTTGGTTGAGATATGAGCCTATGGTAGTTGGTAAAATGATGGTCGTGGCATGCTTACTATTTGTTTGTTGTATGCTTGAGCTGATCTTGATATATTGTAGATGATTGGAATGTGAAGGATACATGTGTGCTATGTGCTTACGTGTATTTGTGAGTTCTTTCCATTTAAATTGTAGTGTTTTGCATTTTATAGTAATTTTGCATGTCTGGAATACTCCTACACACTACATTTTGGATTCATTGCCTATCTAATCAAAGTTGGTGATATGGAGTTGGGATGGGAAGTTAGCTTTGAAGGTAGACAAGGAGAATGGGGATATCGGAATATGGTCAATGGAAGTTGTGTCCAAGGATATCTCTGCCCTTGTGGGCAGAAAGAAGATTGGAGCCTGAATCTAAAAGAGATGCAAACTTGTTTGTTGCCGTTGATGAAGGGCTAACTAAAAACAAGTATGAAGATAGAAAAAACCCAATTTGACTAGAAACGGGTGACTCTTAGACTTTATTGACATGGCTTGTGCGTATGGCTATGCACAAGGTGAAAGTTAAATACAAGAGCCATTGCAAAATATTGTTTTTGACAAAGCAAGGGATGGAAGTTTGACATGGGAGCAATTGTAGTGTGGTGTGTCTAAAGATTCACGTGATGGGATTCAAACATAGGAGCAACTGCAGGTTGGTGCATCTAATGGTGCGCAAAACCTAATTCTAATACAAAAGCAACTATAGGGTGGTGTGCCATATGATGCATGCGACTAGAATCCACCATAGAATGCTTATTACTGAATCAACTAGTTGGCATGGTTACCAATGTTGGGGTGACGTATAAATGTCCCAAGTTTCATGCTGATGAAATGGAGGGCCAAGTTGGACATTGGAAACTTGCGTTATGATTTGGAAGGCCAATGAGCAGACAAATGAGATTGAGGGGATGAGGTTGTTCCTTGCAACACTATGTAGGATTGCAATAGATTGGTGTGTTGAGCTGCCAAAAGATAAGTACCAAACATGGGATGAGTTTTGAGAAGGCTTTGAGAAGGAACTCAACTTCTGCAATGGCGATGAATTCATCACAAAAACCTATAAAATAGAAAAACATGAAATTGAGTTTGTTAGGTCTTACAACTAGAGGTTGAAAGTGTTGGTCAACCAATTAGAGAAGGATTTATTAGAGAAAATGAAGAAATGATGGTTCATGGAGTGACTTCTTTTTAAGTGTATGATGATGATCAAGATGATCCTTTTGCCATATCGAGAGTCCTTTGTGTGGGCTATGAACTTAGAGAGTGAGTTGAAGATATCACCAAATTTTGGGATGGAGAAGTAAAAAATTCTGAATATGAGAGTGATGACCCTGAGAACAAGAGAGCCTCAAAGGATGAGAGCGATAGATAAGAAATGATGTACATGTTTCATGAATTGAAGAATGAAAAGAACGTGGTGCATTGACTATATGAAAACTAAATAACCATTCTGCATTAATTGTGAGGTGAAAGGATGTTTGATGTAGAAATCTCCCTTCAATTTGACGAATAATCAACATATGTATACAACGTAGAGGGAGAATGTTTTGATTGGAGGTGCTAGTAGTTTGTTTGGTGTTACAACTATAGGTTGAAAATGTTGGTCAACCAACTTGAGGAGCTATTAGATAGACTAAAGAAAAAGTGGTTCGTGGAAGGACTTCTTCCCATGTATAGGAAGAAGATCAAGATGATCCTTTAAACGTCATATCAAGAGGCCTTTGAATGGGCCATGAACCTAGAGAGAGAGTCAAAGATCTCATCCAAATGTTGGGGTGGAGAATTCATAGACTTCAAAGGTGATAGTGATGATTCTGAGAACACGATTGACTTGGACGATAAGATCTAAGAAGAGTGGTGGAGAAGGAGCATTGATAAATGCACTTTATAAGGTGGTGATGTGGATGCTTCATGAATTATAGAGCGAAAAAGATGCATGGTGTGACAATTGTACAAAAGAAAGACTATTGTTTTATGATATTTGTTAGGTGAAAGCACATTGATGAAGGAATGCTTCTTGAAATTGATGACCAATCAACATGCATATGTGACATAGAGGGAGATTGTTTCAACTAGAGGTGCCAATAGTGGTGGTTTTGTAACAAATGCCAAGGTGATAGAAGAAGCTGAATTGAGTATGATACAAAAGGTAGACTAATTGTTCAGTGTCATAAATGCCATTTATGGGGCACTTTACACGATAATGCCATAATAGGACTACTCAAATTGAACCAATAATTTACAAAGGGCTTGAGAATCATGAGAATCAAAGACCTAAGTACAAAGCAACAAGCAATGTAAACCTGATTGAAGTCGAGGTAGAGCATGTCATGGACAAGTGACAAATGTAGGAACAAATTGTGCAAGTGTCTACAAGGAAGAAACTAGAGGATTTTATCTCCAACTTAGGGAGATTGCAATATTTGCAAAACCATGTTTGTTTTGCAAAATATATGTCTCTAGGTTGAGGATGATTGAGATGACAAAGGCAAAACTGAGAACCTAATATCATCCTCAATCATAGACAAAGATACAACACTAGGAAGAGTGCTTTTAGGATGATGAAGGATTCCATTTGGACTAGGAAACAAACCATTTGATTGACTATAATGCAGGATGCTTAATGATGAAGATTGTCGTTCAAATCAAGAAGCATGCCATCAAGATGATGGAGGATGTTCCAGCGACTTGGAGGTTGAACATAGTTCGGGTAGTGACAAATGCAGTTTACAAGGCAACAAGAATGAGGAATGTAGTCTGAGAGGCAACTCAATGAAGGAATGTGGTCCAAGAGGCGACTTGGAAGACAAACATAGTCCATATGCTAGTGAATCCATTGTTGCGATTTGTAGGAACCAGTTTTGACATGGCACCACCTCAAGTGCCACCTCAAACATGAACGAGAGCGTATGGAGATGAGTACGCACGTACAGTTTTGACTGTACATAACTTTTATCATTTTGTATTTTGCATGCTAAGTGTTTTTCAAATCAGACATTATTAGTGTGCGAGTAATAAGAATGTGAGGTAATATGAGGTGTCATGTAAGGGTAGTTAAGGAAAGGTACGAGGAAGTTGCAGAAGTTGGCAACTGCCTCCCCTGTCCAGGAGTAGTATAAACTATAAAGACCCCTTATATTTTCCGATATCATCTATATGTGTGCAAGCATAAGCATAGGCATGTGTCTATAAACATCCCAACTGAGATTGCCACTTATCACTCCGGTTGGGTGTTTTTGGTTTGATTTTTGTGTATTTTGCAATTTATGAAAGATAATTAAATACACACTGCTGAAATAAAGAAATGCTTCTAACTTTGTTTCTACAACTCCGAATGCTACCAAATTTGTACACAAGCTTCCTCTAATATAGATAAACATACCCAATGAAGGAAATTGCATTAAAATGAGAATACCCGGAAATATGAAGATCTGATATAGACTGGAAATTGCATTAAAATGAGAATACCCGGAAATATGAAGATCTGATATAGACTGGAAATTGCATGTCAGCTACAGAAAACTCATTGTTTTGCTCATAACTTTCAAATTACAAACTTCTCCATCAAACTAGTGGCAATTTTAAACACCCTCTATTGAGACAATGACAATGCAAGCTTGGAAAGCTCCAAAAAACAAGGCGTCTCAACACTCAAGTCCCACGTCCCTCTCTGAGTTGTACAACGAGGCTGGGAAGTTGTACGGCTGCCAAGGACTCTTCCAATCTGCCATGAATTTGACTAAATTCACTCCTATATGAAGCGGCTGGGCTGTATGAGGAAGTATGGTTACAATACAATCAAACCCTAGCTGAATTTTCCCCTTGCACAAGCTGATTTCACCTCAAAATGGTACGGCCTCCTTGTGGGTTGAAGTACAAATAATATACAGCTGATAATGTCTTCAAACTCTCACAAGAAACATCAATTTGATACTGAAGTATGCCTCCAATTCTGCTCAAAGTCACTCCCAAGGATTGAGAATGCAACTAACCAAAGTAAGGAGATCTTTCACTCCCAACAATGGTGTCCTCTGCTGTGGTTTTCGTCACAACAAAGCAGCAATGAGAAACTCCTGCACAATGCAAGCTCTCCTTCAAAGACTCCAAGAGAATACAATAGCAAAATATCCCTTCAAATGCTCTCACAACCTCTATTTATTCTTTCCTCAAGTTGGGCGATCCCATATGCTGGTGAATGTGGGATAAAAGAAACACTTACATTTCACAATATAAGCCAAGGAAGGGGTCGTCCCTCTTGTCTAGGGAGCAAAAACACATTTAAATAATTTTTAATCAAAGCTTATTATATGACCTTTAAATTAAGTGGTCATAAGGCACCCCTTCATCAAATATATAAGCCCAACATTAATATATTTAACTTTTATATTTAAATATAAAATTATAAATCTTCTGGCATTAAAATTATTGCTCTCCCAACATCCAACCGCCAAACAACTTACGGAAACGGATACCCATTAAGCCGAAGATGCCAGTCGTACTTTCCGTTTCTCGAGAATCCAACCCTAACTGACTTACTAAAAATAGTAAGTCTCTGAAAATATTGCCAGAAACGGTCCTGAAAGCTGACAACTGTGAATGCAGATCGTCCAACAATATCGCCATAACACCTAGTGCTTCCTAAACACTCAACATTGCCTACGGAACCTTATGAATAGGCAAGTCCATATTACGCTCTGTTAGCTGACTAGGATGGGGACATTACAAAAGGTACGAGGAAGTTGCAGAAGTTGGCAACTGCCTCCCCTGTCCAGGAGTAGTATAAACTATAAAGACCCCTTATATTTTCCGATATCATCTGTATGTGTGCGAGCATAAGCATAGGCATGTGTCTATAAGCATCTGTTGTGAAGAATATTGCTGCTGTACATGATTGTGTATTGCTGTTCATAAATAATACAAATGACAATGTGCAGTTTTGTTCCATTTCAAGTTTGAATATCTTTTTCTTGTATTATGGTGAATGTTGTTTACTGTTGATATTTTCTGTCATTTACTCTTCTATGTTCCATCAAACATGGAACACCATTGCTGTGCTACACATTTCTTTTGGGAGGAAGAACAGATCAGAACTGTTTAGAGAATGGAGGGGTCCAAGGGGCTTTCAAATGCCATCACTCACATTTCATCTGCCATCCAAACCTAGAGGGAAGATGTCGAAGGACAACTCTGTTGACTTTCATATGCTATTCTTATGTGCTAAATTTGATTTACAAGCTTCAATGGAGTCAATACTGTTTTCTAGAGGATGAATTCTTCATCCAGGTGATCAAAGGGTAAGAGTGGGCAATCTAGGTTGCTGTCCACCATTGAAGTAACTTCCAAGGTCTAGGGTTTGCTATCTAAAGCAAATGCCCTACCGTTTGCATTGAATGTAGGCTTTTGAAGGCTGATATTGTTGATTGGAAGGTGGATGGAATGAAAGAAGGCAGGTTTGGGATTGATGCTTCCTTACAAACTAACATCCTCTTGTATGTTGACTAGGGAGTCCAAGCTGTCAAGGCTATTTGCTTGCCATCATGGGAGTGAGAGGAGCTGTTTGGACTTGAAATATGGTTCTTGGGAGTGAAAATACCAAGCTCAAGCCATCTTTGGAAAGAAGAAGTCTAACCCCCTTTCAAGGGTATCTACCCCTTTCAGTCCAACTCTCACCAAGGCTGTCCCTATGTTCAAGGAAGCCATCACAACATTGAAGAGAGTCACAGCATTGAAGAAATCCATCCTTGCCTTGACACAAGCAATCCTCTTAATGACTATCGTTTTAGGAAGATTGAGGGACAAAGTAAAGGTTGTCCCTCCTTGTGAGGCTGTCCCTCTAAAAGTTATCATTGTCAAAGAGGCTGTCCGTGACAGGAAGGCCATCCCCTCTTGAGATGTCTCTAATGACGGTGCCTCTCACCGAGAAACTACAATCATACTTTCCACCACTTTGATTGAGGAAGTGGGAATGCAAGGGGAAAGACGATCCACGATATTTTTGAGGGCATCTCTCTTTTAGTGGCTATCACTTGTCAATAGGCTATAGCTCACTTCATCATCTAGAAGGCCATGACTCAGTGCATTATTTTGAAGGTTGTTACCTACTCAAAAGCTTGTCACTCTGCAAGAGAATGTCGAAGGAAGCATACAACAAACGAAAGACCATCATTTTGTTTGCATAGGCTGTCCCTTTTGAGTAGGCTGTCCCTATGTTTGCCTAGGCCATCTTTATAATCATTGAATCTATCCTTGTGATTTTTAAGGTTGTATATCTATTGTCCTAGGTGCTCATTATTTTTGGAGGTTGTTCAAGGTGTTTTAGAAGCCATCCCTTTCAAGACTGCCCCTGTTCGCTATTAGGCCTTCCTCCGTTCCACAGAGGTCTTCACGCTTATCCATTCCGTCACCCAAACCATTTTCAACAAGGCCTTCACCCCATTTGAGTTTGTCATCTATTTAGTGAGGAAAATGCTTGGATAAGTGCTAGACCAGGAATACGCCATCCTTATGTTTGCAAGTCCATGTGCTGTCCAAAGGACTACAAAGTTTGTCCACCACTTTGTCATAGAGGTCATCCCTCTCATCTAGGCTGTTGTCTTCATGCAGTTGACCAATTTTTAATAGATATTTTTTAGAGGGTTGACCCTCTTCTCTTGAAGGTTGTCCTTCGTCAAGGTGTCATTAACCAATAGGTTGTTGCCCTCGTGCAAGTTTTCCTTACTAAAGAAGTCATCCTAAAATAGGCTATCTAGGCTTTGAGGAGTGTCGACAATCAAAAGTAGGTCATGTGTATAGATTGAGTAGTTGCAAACGTAGTTCGAGGAATGCCATCCAAAGTTGCCACCATAATGCCAACCACAAGGAAAATTCAGACAAGACAAATGGTGATGGGTGTTGTGTATCAGTCTAGTGATATTAGCAATTTCACTTAGTGAAATCAAGAATTGGAGAACAAAGTTGCTTGGCAGAGAATTGTTGATTCTAAACATGTAGAGGCTATATGGAACATGAAGAAGTGAAACGAGCACAAGTCTTTGAAATATTGAGACCACCGTATCTACATCACTTGTTTGAAGTTGATCTATTGGCAAGGATGTCAACAGGAGTGTGTAGACATGGGTAGATGAGTTGGTCTACGTGAATACAAGAGACATGTTTGTTATGGCTCATGAGTCATGCGTTAAGTTAGTGATGATTTCATGATAATTCATTGTACATAGTGTTTTAAGCATAGGCCTTTATGTAATGTCTTGATGTAATAAGTAGCATGTTGTAGGTTATGGGGCAGTTTTAATATTCTATTCATATGGGTAGTTAGGTAGTTGAGCAGCCTAGCAGGTATGGTTGTTGCAAATTGCCTATTGTTTCCCATAATACCTATATGTAGTCCCATTACCTTTGTCAAGGCATGAGCATATGGTAGTTGGTTGTTAGATGATGGTAATGGGCACACTTATTGTCTATATTTGTATGATCGACCAAACCATGATATATTGTAGATAATTGGAATGCGAAAGTTACATGTTGCATGCTGCATATTCACATGTATCTATGAGTTCTTTCCATAATTTGTCTTTATATATAAAATTTGGAATTATTTTGTAGTGTGTTGCATTTGAGAGATATTTGTGCAATTTGAATACTTCCATATGCTACATACAAGACATGCACGATGAAAAACATGTAAATATGTTGTGAATAACTCACGAGGACATGTAAATACATTGTCATGTATCCTTTATATCCCAATCATTTGAAATACATCTAGTTTGTGAAAGCATACAACAACAAACCATACATCACACATGATGAACATAGACGACGAAGATACCTCGACCAACAACATATGTCAACCAACGTCATACCTCAACTTTGGTAAATGACATACATATAAGTTCAGGAGAACAAGTAGGTAGTTGGCAATACATGAAATATTGAGTAAACCCCATAACACATTATATTTTTAGAAACACATGTTGTCATGAAAGTGTATTACCATGTGATGATAACACTTACAATTTTATTTACATGAGGATATCTCATTACTGACATGGAGCATGTGTTCTTGCATTCATTTACCAACTTGTCTATCTACATCTATCCTCTTCTTTAGACTTGTTGGCATCCCTGCCAATAGACCAACTAATTGATCAATTGAGGTAGAGGCATTGATCTCACTACTTGAAATACCTGTCACGCTCCCTTTGCTTCTCCTTGTTCCATACATCTTTTGCAAAAGCGAAACCTACAATTCTCTAGTTGCTTGCTTCGCTTCATGCAACTGGTTGCATTACAAGTCTAACGAGTGGTGCCTGTTGTTGCCTTAATAGAACATTAGTCAGAATCATCTTTGGGTTGCCCCAATTCTTCCTATGGATTATGGTATTTTGGTTGATGATGGTGACAACAATCATCGTGGACAACATTTGGAGTGGCTTGCTAGGTTTGAAAATTGATGTTGATGATGGAGATGACTCCCTTTTCTTGGACAAAATACTTGAAGACAACAATGGTAGGCATAGTTTGATTTGGGTTGACACATATAGGATGACCCAAACTGGGATGATTGTTCTTGTTGGATGACATACCTAGCTTGGTGACATTTTTGGGTTGGACAACATAATCTGTTTGGACGACATCCCTTGGGTTGGACTACACTTTTGTCTCAAAGATCTTGGATGGCGTTCTAACCCTAGACAATCTCCTCTTTACCATCATTCCGTAGTCGAACGACCCAAACATGGACAATGTTCTCTTAATGGACAACACCCTGGATGACTCCCTTGAACTCTTAGTCAGATGGCATTGCTAGTTTGAATGAAACTTGTTAATTAGATGACACAGTAACACGGTGTATGACATGAGGATGGATGGTATAGTCTCTATGGATGACAACATGAGGATGGATGGTATAGGCTCTATGGATGACAGCATGAGGATGGATGGTATAGTCTCTATGGATGACAACATGAGGATGGATGGTATAGGCTCTATGGATGACAACATGAGGATGGATGGTATAGTCTCTATGGATGACAACATGAGGATGGATGGTATAGTCTCTATGGATGATAGATGGATGGTATAGGCTCTATGGATGACAACATGAGGATGGAGGACACCTTAGAGGTGGATGACACCCTCCTTGTCTAGGACTGTAGATGACAACCTACTTAACGACAACCTCTATGTTTGAGACGACAATTTCCCACCTTTGGACGACATTATAGAGCGTCTAGATTGTGTGGCACACGAGGACAATGACCAATGGAATAAAATTCCCTTGATTAGGATGATACTTTATTGTGTGATGACACTTCTTTGTGTGACAAGTTGGCAAGTGGGGACATTAGATTGTCACATTGCTTGGATGACACTACATAATACTTTTTGATGGTGTCCTCTCTTAGTTAGACGACACTATCTAAAACGACAATCCCATGCCCTTGAACAATTTGTTTCAGTTGGATGATTGCATATTGGATAACGTCCTTCACTTAGATGGCACATCCATCTTGGACGACAATATTTTTTATTGTGCTTATGATGGTTATTTGGACAATGCTTTGGATGTCAAATGTCAAGATAACCTTCCCCTCGGACAGTAAGATTGACTATAACTCTCTATGAGATAGCATTACCCTCTTAGGTGGCTACAACTTGTATGATGGTACAAATAAGAATGCAAATTATTTCCGTCACTTGAATGTTACTATTGTTGAAGATGGTGTCTTTCCCCTAGAGGACACAATTATTCAAAAAACCCTACGTTGTTTCTCCCCTAGGAAAATTCGACTTATTTCTTTATGGTGCTGCTCCAAATGCTGTCATATTGACTCTCTTTAGTCCCTCCACACTTCTCCGTTGTTGCTCCAAGCCATGGCCATTATCGACTCATTGGGTTTCTCATTTTCACCGTCCTTATTCAAATTGGCTTTGTCATTGCCTGGATTCTGCATGTTCTTTGGGTTGCTACAACATCCTCTGTCATCTGGATAGTTTGCTCTGTTGTCTAGATTGTATCCTTCCTTCTCTGAATGTTCTGCTTTCTCATTTGAATAACATCCTCCATTGTTTAAATGATCATCATCCTCACTCATGAGGCTTGCATCCTCAGATTGACACATTCCTTGTCTAGATGCCATCTTCCTTCCTTCAAACTTCACACTTGCTCTTTTTTGTTGTCAGACAAATTGCTGGTAAAGGAGGAAACTCATCATTAGAAGAAATATCAAAACCCTCAACAGGCTTGTTGGAAGTTCAATGTACTCTTTATATGGGTATTCAATGTACTTGCTAGTGCCTTTCCTTACCTGTTTACAAGGATATTCAGATGCAGATTAGAATATTTAGATTGTGATGTTCATAAACCTATATCTAGGTTCTTATTCTCCTTTGGCTTTGGTCCTGTTTCTGGGTCTTGTAAGAAACAAAGCTCTATGCCCTATCTATAGTGGAAGTGGAATATTGTAGTGGCATGCTTTTAGGGAAGCGTTTTGATGGATAAGACAACTTTCGGACAGTTGAGACTTCCTCCACAAGGCCCCAACTTTGCTGTGATAATTAGAGCACTGTCTAAATGGTTTGCAATCTAGTGCAACATCCAAAAACTAAGCATAGTGAGATTTAGATGCATTATATTTGAGAGCTTGCAACAATGGGGCAACTTGAGCTTACATATGTGCCTTTTGAGGATCATCTTGTAAATATCTTCAACAAACTCATACTCAAAGTCACCTTCATCAGGCTTTGTAATTGTTGTAGGACACAGGAGATGTCATTAAGGGGGATATTCAACATTGACTCTCCCCTGTGACCCCAATCCAGATCGATGGAGGCTTTTAGACTATGTATAATCTTGATTTATGGCCATGGGGCTGACATGTGTAATATTTTATTATATTCATAAAAGATCCATTGGCCCATCCATAATTTGTATCAATCCTTGTAACAATCAACGGACCAATAATATGTTAGTGTGTGATATTATTGTGATCCATACTGTGGAGTGTTTACATTCCTTAACTCATAAATAAATTGTCACGTGTTTTTCCTTTCTTGATCCTTTAGTATATTATGATGTCTTGGGACACCTCCCCATACCATGAATTTTTGTTTTGCTATTCAGTTCTCCCATGGTAATTTTTTAAATTCTTCATTATTTCAAAAGTTTCTCCTTTCAAAAAGAGTAAGTTATTAATATAAAGTGCTAATCAAAAGAAGTAATAAAAAAAATTTAAAAGACTTGAAAAGAAAGCAGAAGATATTCAGAAATTAAAAAAATTTCGTAGTGCCAAGTCCTATAAGTGCCGTAAAGAAGTATTAATTGGCAAGACCATTAAATGGAGTGGCATTCTAATTGAAAGGCATTGTAAAGGAAGTCATTTTATAGCTAAATAAAGGTAGTAAGAAGTTTTTCAAAAGCAATTTGAGATAAGTTATCAGACTTGAAGAAATCAAGTGCGAATCCAAGTCGTAAAAGGCAAATAATTTTAATCATAGAGTTGTTATTTTAGATCAACCTTTTCATTGCTAGTCATCGTTAAAATGTCAATGTCAGAGCCAAAGTCATATTGCCATTCACATTATGGTGGAAAACTAGAATAAGCAAAACCATGATGCAAAACAAACACGAGTTCATATAATAACTCTGTGCCAACCAATACCCAAAAGAAAAATCTAGTAGATATTGAACTTGGTTGGATCACTTGTGCAAAGTGAGAGTTCAATGGAATTGTTTTCACGGTCATACTAGTCAGTTTCAACAAAACTTCATAAAAGCAATATCACCAACAATAGTAATTTTTGCAGAAACAAGGTCCATAAAAGTTAATGTTGATGCTTAGATTCATTGTGATAGTGGAACTTCTGTAGCCAAAGAAGTTGAAAATTTGTCATATCTGATAAAGATGCCAAGATTTTACCCACAAACAGATATCAACAGCAGGTACCATGACGACCAATATTTCAAGGATTAACTTTTTTTATATAGGAAGTTAGAAGATGATTTTGGAGGGAAACCTATGAAAAAAAAATCATGAAGAGTTTCTATTTACCATTGCAAAAGAAATACCCAAAATCTTGTAAGTCAAAGTGCCAAAGATTTTAGAAAGGAAGCTCATGACAGATTGAGTGATTTTTACTTAACTTCAGAAAGGTTCGACATACTTGAAGACGAAATTGATATTTTGTTTATTAATTCGTATTCTAATACCAAAGTGACAATTGGCTGTTTCAATTATGACTTATAGTGTGATCAAGAATGTGTTTATTTTCGTTTTTGTTACAAAACTGCACAAAACAGCTAGTGTGAGACCAAGTTGATTTTGGCAATTATATGCATTACGTGCATCGCTTCAGTAGTTCACATTCTGCTGAAACCTTCATAGCAAGAGTGAAAAAGTAATCAAACAATATAGTAGAATTTTCTTTTTCCCTATTTTGGAGATCCTTTAATATCGCTATAGGTCAAAGCTTTTTGATAAAGGGAAAGATGTTACATATCCCTCATGTAAATATATGATCTGATACAACTATTAAGTAATAGGATTTATAGTATCGTGGCATATTGTACACACCTTTTCATGTACTGCTTCACTTGTATAAGTATCTATTATGCACAATGCATGCATTATCATTGTAGTATTTATATTTTAGATATCTTGTGGAGATACCTATTGTTCATTTAGACAATTACACTCCATAAGAAATCACTTTGTAATCTATACTATCTCATATGTCTTTATTGGATAACTAGGAGCCACCATTTAATTGAGCCTCTACAATTAATTGTCTCTATTTCCCTTTACCTCATGAAAATCCTTCATGCTCTTTCATATCATTTTCTTTATATGACTTTAGTGAGTGCATGCAGTCCTTCACGCAAACCGAAAGTTTACATGTCAAATATACTAAAAAAAAATGTGATAATCACTTTTCATGTGCCAAAACTATGTCTTGCCATGAATGGTACCAAATTTCTGTATATTTCCATCCCTGCATTCTTTCATACCAACAAATGAAATGATTATTGATTGACATATGAAGACCCTTAAGGGCACACATAATAATTTCTAATGATTAGTTTGAAGTGAATGGTCACTATCAACTATTGTGAACACTCAACTTGTATCTTTTCATATTTATCTAGACTTGTTAAAAATTATAAATTGTAGTGTGGAGTGACCCACCACCGAGATAAGTATATATTTTATAACCTTCCTTTATGATATATATCTGATTTGTCCTGTTTATGTGTATGTATTCTTTTTGAGAAAACATGCATGTAACCCTCTTAATATTTACATCTTTAAACATCCTTTTGAGTTCAGTTGTATAAAAGTGATGACATAAGGTATGTGCTTGGATTGCACTAATAATATTCGAGGATATCTATGCCATCATTAACTAGTAATACAAGTAGATGTACCACTAGAGTGCAACAGAATGAAAATTATGTATGTTACCTTTTTCGTTACTTAAAACTAATTATTTTATTTTTCAATTATTTGCTTAGCATGGGAATTGTTTCGTGATTTCATACCTGAGGAGGAAAGAGGGGACTTTATTGGTGCATATCACAAGCGACTCAATACTAGTGATCCAGAAATGCAGGTATAGAACAGGGTTATGATTTTAACTAAATAAAATTAATTTAAACCCCATGTTTTGTTTTTTGTTCTTAAACTAAGATTTCTTCTTTTCTGAAATCATAACTGATACAACTTCCCAACCATGGATGTACTTGGATTAGGTTATGAGTCTGCAGATTTTTCCTAGAGATGTATAATGCTGTGGTCTGTCGCTTGCTTTGATATTTTCTGACAAGAGTTAGAGCACCAATCATTTTGAATGCAATCAACAGACATGTAGAATGATCATAAAATATTTCTGTATTCTTTTTTCCCCCTTTTTTTCTTACCACACTATCTCTGTCATTATTCCTTTAATCTGATTGAACGCCTCCATAGGAAGCCAATTCTTTTCTAGTAGCTTAGAGATACTTGTCTTTTATTTCCTTCAACTAAATAAAATTAATTTAAACCCCATGTTTTCTTTTTTGTTCTTAAACTAAGATTTCTTCTTTTCTGAAATCATAACTGATACAACTTCCCAACCATGGATGTAGTTGGATTAGGTTATGAGTCTGCAGATTTTTCCTAGAGATGTATAATGCTGTGGTCTGTCGCTTGCTTTGATATTTTCTGACAAGAGTTAGAGCACCAATCATTTTGAATGCAATCAACAGACATGTAGAATGATCATAAAATATTTCTGTATTCTTTTTTTCCCCTTTTTTTCTTACCACACTATCTCTGTCATTATTCCTTTAATCTGATTGAACGCCTCCATAGGAAGCCAATTCTTTTCTAGTAGCTTAGAGATACTTGTCTTTTATTTCCTTCAACTAAATAAAATTAATTTAAACCCCATGTTTTCTTTTTTGTTCTTAAACTAAGATTTCTTCTTTTCTGAAATCATAACTGATACAACTTCCCCACCATGGATGTAGTTGGATTAGGTTATGAGTCTGCAGATTTTTCCTAGAGATGTATAATGCTGTGGTCTGTCGCTTGCTTTGATATTTTCTGACAAGAGTTAGAGCACCAATCATTTTGAATGCAATCAACAGACATGTAGAATGATCATAAAATATTTCTGTATTCTTTTTTTCCCCTTTTTTTCTTACCACACTATCTCTGTCATTATTCCTTTAATCTGATTGAACGCCTCCATAGGAAGCCAATTCTTTTCTAGTAGCTTAGAGATACTTGTCTTTTATTTCCTAGAGCTGAGCAGTATAGCTTTAACTGCTAATCTCTTTTACTTTAAATATCTGTTTTGCTTTTGTTACTTCTAATAATTAGACTTCAAATATTTGTACTCGTTGTATGTTTTAGGTCTTTGAACATTTCTACTCACTTGAGGATTTTTGTATCTTTTTCTAACTTTCATTCTTATATTCATTTATTGTTTTGTTTAGAATCCCCATTTTGTTTTTAATCAGCATTCTAACTTGAAGCATGGCACTTGCAGAACAAAGCTGCTAAAGTCTGGACTAAATTGGAGATGGTGACTTCCTACCTTCTTCCCAATGAAGATTCTCTAAAGAGAGGAGAAGATGATGAATTTGCTTTGGTAAGACAACTATCCACTAGGGGCCCTGAGAAGCCAGGATGTTACATATGGTTCTATTTATTTGAAATTCAATGCAATCATCACAGTAGGCTTAAGCTTTAAAATATTTGAATTAGAAACCATATATTTGATGCCAAATGCATAATAGAGGCAATGGAATCAAATCATGATTGCTTGCATTTATGAATAAATATAACGATGTTAAATATTAGGTAGACTTCACTGTAAGATGAGGCTTCCTAATCATGTCTCTTTTTCTGTCAAATTTGAGTTGTTTTTTCAATATGTCCTGTCACCTTAACAAAGACAAGCAACCCATAATAAGTGTCCACATCTTTTTCCACTTTAAGTAATAATCAATCAATTACTCGTTAATAATTATGTAATTTTTGATCGAGGTATTCTTTTCTGTAGGACATTCTAAGTTTTACTTATGCATTTGGGCTTCCAAGCTTCATTTTATTAATATAGAGCAAGTTCTTCCATCTAGAAATGTATTTTAGGGTGCATAATTTTCCACAATGTATCATTATCGGGTGGATTTCTGTCTGAATGATAAAATCATTGGTCGTTCTTGTGGGTGAAATTCTGCACCCACTCTTTTTTGCAAAATGATGGCCTAAGGAAAGGGCTAATTTTTGAGCTAAGCTATGGCATTCATGGTTAGGGTGGGTCTCAAAGGCGAAGTGGATGGCGGAAGCAAATGGTCTGATGGGCGGAGAAACTCCCAAAAAGCCCGCCCTGCTCAAAAGAAGGCTAAAACTAGTTGGGGGCATTTCTGGGAGGACAAGCGTCAAAGGTCGACCTCGAATCCCCGCCTGATGGCGCCAGATGCAATACAAAAGACGACTCAAATTCAATGAAATCTGGTTCGGCCTCTGTAGGTTCACAAGATGATCTGTGCAAAGTCCTTGGCTTAGGCGTGCTTGTCACGCCACAATTTTGCAGCAAGTAAATAAAGTTGTGCTCTAGGCACGGTTGGTTGTGGGGTGCCATCATTTTTTTTGTGGCTTATAGGCAATATGCTCCTATAAAACATTGCAATATGCTGGAGGAGGTTTTGAAGAAAAGAGCATGTGAAGATTCCATGTCTTGGAAATATGACATCCTCCTCCTGTATCTTTGTTGTCTTTCTAGTTTTCTTTTTCCTCTGATTGTTCTGACCCCGTAGTCCAATGGACTCAACCAACAATCACCAAGGCTTCATATCACATCCTTGGAAATTACATCAAGAAGATCTTGGGACTCTTATAAGCAGGGCAAATGCGCTATAAATTGAGCCTTGTCTGTAGTCGCAAGTGTGGTCATGAAAGTTAAGCCGCATAGCGCAGCTGAAACAGAATGGCCCCCTGGTGGATAATAGTTAGTAAAAGAGGGTCCTTGCTGGACGACATCAAGAAGAAGAGCTGTGGCAACACAAGCAAATGCCCTTGGCAATCTATCTGCTCTTGGAATTCCTTTGGTGCTTGGTGGGGTATGTTTAGGAGATAGCAATTCATGGAGATAGCTCGTAAAATTGGGTTTTTGCCCTATTAATCTCACGAAATGATCCCTAGATTGCTTTTCCTTTCGTCTCTCCTCCCATCTTTCTTCTTCCCCTTCCTCCGTTTTCTTTCGGCATTTGTTGCCTTCAACTCTTTCGGTTGTTGGCATCCGTCCTTGTGTCTCGACTGTTTTCTGGCCCTCTCTCTTTTCTCTTATGTCCCTTTGGTCTCGTTCCCTAGTTTTGCTTGTTGTTTCCACTTCATGTTCCCATCTCCTCAAATGTTCCGCCATGTTATGTGTGCCACTCTTCCAACATCTCTGGTCCTGCAACTTCCCTTGATGGCTCTCATATGCAAGCCTTCCCTTCCTCTTTGTTGTTTCCTCTTTCTCTTGTTTTCGGTTGTCATATTTCCTAACTTTCTGGGTTCTTCTTTTCCACAAGTGGAAAACCCCTGTAAGTCGCCAAGAATGTGGGTGAAATTCTGCACCCACTCTTTTGTGCAAAATGATGGCCTAAGGAAAGGGCTAATTTTTGAGCTAAGCTATGGCATTGAGCATCGAGAATCTCAAGCCAAAGTGTCCACGCAGTACTGTGAGCATCGAGAGTCTCAAGAAAGGGCATTAATGGTCCCGGCTGCTAAGGTACGGATTTTCCATGGGCAACAAGGTGGTGGTTTGAAATCACGTAGCTTCTAAGGCAATTAATTCAGTCGCTCGCCTACCTAGTTGAAGGCTCGTCGTCAGACTGAAGGGGCAGAGTAGGGAAGAATTCAATGCCTGGCAGAAGTGTCAGAGTAATCGAAGGCCTAGATTCATGCAGAAGGCTCTTGCTCACTTCCGGACAGCCGACATTCTCCCAAGGAGCAATATACCAACTGAACACCAGTCCGCCTCATCAACCTCTTCTTGCCTAACGCCATTAATGCCTGTATTTTGAATTTATTGTAATTTATCTATAAATAGTGGAGTGCTGGCCATTCCAAAGGGCGGCTCTGTAGCTATTACAATTCATATGTAAAGCCTTTCCGTTTTGTAAATACAAGTGTGTCACTGTTTGGTCTCCGACTAGTGCTCTTGCAATCTGTTTCATGTGTGTGTATGCTAATGTTTATTTCTGCGACAACTATCTGAACGTTCTCATTTAATTCTGGTATTTGGATTTTGTAGGTTTTACTGGGTAGTTCTGGAATTCGCATTCACACTAGGGAAGAGGGTTTATTTCTGCTAAAGCTGGTGGGGGTGGGAGCGCTCTAATTCTGCATCTTGGATTTCATGCACCCGTCCGCCCAGTTTTGGAATTCACCTTCGAACAGCTGATACTAAGTGCAAGGCAAGAGTGTCGTCGGCTGATTTGTTAGGTGGCGCGCCTGTGTTTACTCCCGCGGGAGGGTGGACCGTATGTCTTGATGCGGCTGCATCCGTCCTTGTCAGTTCTGGATACGGCCTCCTTTGCTTTATTTACCCTTCGCTCTCCCTTTTCCTCCCTCGATTTGTAGGCAGGTAGCTAGGAAAACCACCCAGGAACCGGCCTTCTCCGGAGATCGACCGCCTCGCCTTCCTCGGGCATGACGGCTGTTCAAATGTTGGCACAGCTCCGCGAGCGCATCAGGTTGAACCATTCCCCCGCCTTCCCGTTAGGCCGGATTTGCGACCAACAATTTTTTGAAGGCGGGGTGGCCGTTCAATGTTGGTGCAGCTCCACAGATGCATTAGGCCGAACCATTCACCCGCCTTCCCGTTAGGCCGGATTTGCGACCAACAGTTCTGAATGCAGGTTTTCTGTTTAGATATCTGCACTTTTTCCTCAGTTTAATATAGCATCTCCTTGTTCATTTGTCTTTGGTGGTTATCACTACAACTGAAAATGTCTGTCCAAAATTGTCTATAGACACAAGGAATCAAATACATTGTGTATACTTCATTTGTGGCAATGCATTTGTCTTCATGTTGTACAAAGAATTTTGGAGCTATTCATTTTCTTAGTATTGATTTTATTGGCAACGTTTTTTATGGGAAGAGTCATGATAAATTGTCAACTTGTAACTCCCTTTCAAAAAGGTATGCTCATATTATCATTGCTTTATTTATTGTATGTTTAATATGTGATGATGTTGCTTGTTGGTCACGAATCCGCCATGAGGAAAGGATTTGTTGCTTTTGCGCCCTAGGACCCGCAAACCAACATTGAAAGGCCGGAAGGAAGGAATGCCTTTCGTGCCAATCTCCGGAGAAGGCCGGCTTCCTGTGGGGTTTTGAGGTTCAAGATAAGAGTGCAGGGAAAGAGATAAAAATGCAGAAAGGGATTCCAAATTAGATTGGAGTTGGGTGGGGGGAACTAACAGTACGACAATGCATCAATCACCACTACTAACACCAATATAACCATAACACACCACTATGGATGCTGTCACTAATCAGTAGAACAGAGTCAGGTATATGTTTTGTGTTAAGAGCCAGAAGCACGGCTACAATGGTTCCCTAACAGACATTCCCTCCAAGGAACTGTTGTCACATTTTTGCACGAGGTGCAATGTCTTCAATGTTGTTTTGTAACGGTGCTTGCTCTTCTTTTCCTCCTTCCGTTTTTCTCGCTTCTCTCCCTTTCCTTTTCTTTCCCATTCTCTTTCTCTCCCCCCTTTTTTCCTTGGAGTTTCCCAGTTGATTTTCCAGCTTTCCGGCAGGTCTATCTGAAATTGGCTAAGTCTGGGTGCGAAGTTCGCACTTCGCCCAGTTTTGGTGCGAAGTTCGCACTTCGCCCAGTTTTGGTGCGAAGTGCGCACTTCGCCCAGTTTTGGTGCGAAGTTCGTACTTCGCCCCACCTCCTGGGCGCACCTTGCACTGGCAGACTGACAAGTCAATGCAGAAAAAAGGTAAAATGCCGGAGCAGGTCCATATGGCGGCAGACACCAGTGTTCGCCTGTGCGCAGTTCGACTTCTCAACGGAGCGGGAATGCGCCCTTGACAGGTGTACAGTAGGGGAACAAACCCGGAATTTGACCAAGGCTTGAAGGCCTTCCCCGACTGCACTGATTTTTGCACGCATCCCAAGGAGCCCCGATCCCAAGCAAAGATGGATAGATTGCCCTCTAAGGCAGGCATGTGTCACACAGCATAACCCATCATCAGACAAGTGTCCAGCTTCGGGATTTGAACCAAGACTGCCGACCAAAAGGGATAAGCATGGGCTGCCTGCACCGCCTGCGTTAATAGCCACATTCAAAGCTGATCCGAGGTTTCACCGCTCCAGCCTACTAGCAAGCTCGCCGACTTGAAGAATTACCCAGGACTCCGCCACGTAGCTGTCCGATTCCGGAGAAGACCATGCTGCGGGTACAGCCCAGTCCGACAAAAGGTCAGCATTTGCAGCTCTTTCGCCGCTTCTGTCAGCTCATGTTTGACTGGGACTCTGTGCCCATTAATGTAACGGGTGGGACTCGGGCTATAAAAGCCCATCTGAAATTCATTGTAAGGGGTGGAAGGGGAATGTTTGTTAGGGAACTACTGTGCTTACTCGTAATCGTGCTACGCTTATGAATACAATCTGTATGCCCGGTTCCGTTCTACTATCTTTATTCTTTTATGCTTGTCTTTCATTATATGCCTTAGGCCCACCTGTGTCGTTGCTCGTTAATTCACTTTGGCATTTGGCGATCAGGTTCCTCTAGCATTGCTTGCTTAAAGCACCTTCTGTACTTCATTATTTAAAGCATTCATTATAAATTTGGTAGCAGTTCCATCAGTTGTGTGTGACGTTGCTGGCCCGTATCTGGTGATTGATGCGATCCCCTGCTGTTAGTTCCTTGTAGGGAATGTTTGCTAGGGAGCCATTGAATCTGTGCGGTTAAACTCTCTACCTAACACATATACCAGCTCCGACATCTCTAGGTTTACTTTCTACCCCTGTCAGTGTATGTATCTGGTGATTGATACGATCCCTCTTTGTTAGTTCCTTGTAGGGAATGTTTGCTAGGGAGCTATTGAAGTCGTGCATACGGCTGCTGGTGTATCGGAAGTACGCCTAGGTTTGGCAGTTCCTTTTCATGCTCTGTGTTTGTATGCGGTAAGTAGCGGTGATTGGTGTGTTCCCGATCTTGTTAGTTCCCCCCACCAACCTTTGGACATATTTGTATCTCTTTATGTACATTTGTCTCTTTCCGTTCCTTTATTTCTTTCCTGTTCCCTTTAGCTTAAATCAAGCCCCCCAAAAGGAGCCGGCCTTCTCCGGAGATTGGCTCGGAAGGCATCTCTTCCTTCCGGCCTTTCATGCTGGTGGGCGAATGCGGGCGCATTAACCAAAAATCCTTTCCTCATGGCAGATTCGTAACCAACAGTTTCTCTGGCACGCCCGGTGGGACGCTTGTCCCACGATTTAAAGAAAGAGTACCCATCCAGTTTCCACCTAGCGCAACAGTTTCTCTGCCACGCTCGGCGGAACACGGGTCCCACATCTGACGAGAGATTTTCTGATCAGTTTCCACCTGGCGCTGACAGTTCCCGAGCTCTTGGTGAGACAAGGAAGTTTCTCACCCCCGACAGAATCGAAGCACCGGTGTTCGCTTCATTGCTGTTCCAAATCCGAACACTTGGCGACTCTGCACGAACAAATCCTCTGAGTCTAGAAGACCGGTCCGGTCACCTTCATGCACACGAGAAGGTGGCGAACAAGAAATCCGAGAAGCCCGCCTGAGTTCTACGAACTAGACATCCACGCTCGAGGCGAGATACCCAGGCTGGCTGATCCGCGAGCTCATTTCGACGAAGCCGAAGCTGAGGTCGGAAGAGCCGAGTACGAAGTAGAAGAGGCCGAGGAAGAGGAAAATCCTGTATCCTCGGAAAGTACCGATACCGAGTACACAACCGACGGCGGAGAAGAAGAAGAAATGGCTGATCAACAGCCGAATGACGATGATCTCTTCCCGACGGTGGACTCTACGAGGGCCTTTGGCCCCGATCGGTCGACAAGTCGTGCCCCTCGCCGCTTTAAAGTCTATTCCCACATACGACGGCTACGGTAAGACGGCGTACGAGCACATCCAGGACATCCTTGCCCTGGCCGCACTGCATACCATCACCGATGAAAGTGTGAAGACCCGTCTGCTGGCCCTTTCCCTGAGGGGAAAGCTTCTCTACTGGTGGAGATCGTTGCCAGAGGGATCCATCACCGGGTGGCCCCAGCTTGCCAGGAGGCTCGTAAAAGGATGCAACGAGTCTGCTGATCCTACCTCTCTATTGCATCAGTTCCAAGCAATCCAGAGGCATCCTCAAGAGGAGGTGTCCGATTTTAACATTAGGTTTGCGAGATCCTGGAAACGGGTACCTCGCGAACTTCGGCCTTCGGCCGGCATGGCTGCTCACTACTATCCGAGGTCCTTCAACTCGGACATATGCTCTCGCTGAAGATCGCCCGAATTGACGAGTTCCCTGCACTGTACGAAGCTGCCCAGCAAGCTGAAGCTGACATTATCTCCATCGGCAGGCTTCCGTCCAGAGTGCAGGAGCCGATTCATCCCGACTTTCCAAGATCGCAGTATCCTTCCGCTTCTGGTGGTGTGCCGTCTACTTCAGGGCAGCAGCCCCGGCCCGCGATGGAATCCGGCGCCGGTCGTAACTCAATACGGCCCGCCTCAGTTGCATTACCCTCATCCGCCTCCTCCCGCTCCGCATTTTCCGGCGCTTCCTGCTCCCCCGCAGTATGCGTCTTATTCTAACCCTCCTCCATTGGCCGCTTTGCCTCCACCGGCACAGTTGCCGCCTCCCGACAGCAGCATCCAGAACACGATTCTACAAGAAGTGCGGGCTTTGGCCTCCGGATATCATGCCATGTCCAATGACATGACAGCTATGAAAAAGAAGCAGGCCCAAATGGACTTTGCTCCTAGAAGGCCGTATGCGCCGCCGGCATTGACAAAAGATAAAGCCCCAGAAAACCAACCGCAGAGGCGTCCGCCTCCGAGAAATGCTGCTATAGATGACCCACCTGGTCCTCCTGACCAGGTCAACTGGTGCACTACTTGCAATGACCCGCATTCGGAGGAAGATTGCACTTTGCACCAGCACTACATCCAGACCTTGGCCGGCAGCACTATAGAAGATGATGAGCTGTACATGATCTTGGACGGTGAGGCCAATTTTGCCCTGCCAGAAGAAAACCCGGTGACGCCCGCCAAGGAAGAAAAGAAAGCTGCGGACACGGCTAAACCTTTGCAGGTATACACGAGAAGAGAAAGACCGCAGCCCAATGGGCTGCCACCGTACAAGCGGGCGTGGCCTTACACAGCCCAGGAGAAGGCATCCAAAGATAAAGCTCCCGCTAAACCTTCTCCAGCAAAGACCGCTGCTGTTCCAGCTAAGCCTCCAGCAAAGGCCCCAACTCCCGCTAAGCTCCTCGTACTTCAGCCCCCAGCCGAAACCAAAGAACAAGCCCAGGAGAAGCTGAAGTACCCGTCTCTGACCAAGAGACAGCGAGTTGAGGCCACCCAACAGTACCGGACCAAGTATGAACCGGCTAAACCAGCGAGAAGGAGCTAGTACCTCGGGCTACGGCATTGTAGACGAGTTAAAGAAGACTCCTACCAGAATCAGCATGTACGATGCTCTTACGCTTCCAGGCCAGGTAGATCTGTTGCAAGAATCACTAAAGAACATGAAGAACGGCAAGCAGATGCGACCTGCTGTCCCGGTTCAACCTTTGACGAGTCTCCACCATCGGGAAGAACAGACCGCCACCCTTTTATCCTGTCTTTGCGGATGCAAGGGCACATAGTTCACAACTTCATGGTGGATTCTGGTGCTTCCTCGACTGTGATGCCGAAGGCCGTCTGCGATGAGATCGGGATGGAATACACGCGGAGCAGCCAAGGTGTGCTGCAATTAGACGGCACCCCTGTCAAGACGGTGTCATAAAGGACATCCCTATCCGGCTGCACAAAGCTCTCGACATTGTGGTCATCCAAGAGGTCGTGATTGTTGACCTGGAGCCTTACTTCGGCATGTGTCTCTCTCGGGAGTTCACTGCGAAGTTGGGCGGGTACCACATGGAAGTGCCCTTCAAAGGAAGGAGACTGAAAATTTTCAATGAGAAGCCTTCCCATTTTCTAGTTGTCAGAAGAAGAACTGGTGACAGTAGAACTGACCGAGCAAGCTCTCGAAGTGCTACAGCTAGAAGACGAGTTCTCGTTGCGGGATTTTAATGCCGTAATCGGGACGAGCGAGGCTGTTATTCCATTAAGCGGCCCGAGGAGCTTGACGTGTCCGTTGCGAAGGAGGTAGGACCTGCACCCGAAGAGCTGTGGAAGCTTTTCTTTGACGGCGCCCGTTGCAAGAATGGCGCCGGTGCAAGGGTCCTCCTGGTTTCTCCAACCGGAGTCCAGAGGGACTATGCCTACAGGCTGGCTCGGAGTCGTACTAACAATTCGGCGGAATACGAAGCCCCGTGCTTAGGTCTGCGAAAGGCGGAAAGGCTCGGAATCAAGCATCTCCAAATTTTCGGAGATTCGAGTTAGTGTGTCATCAAGTTACGAATAAATGCGCGTCTAAGCATCACTATCTTAGAGCGTACCGCAATCGGGTCTGGGACCCGATGGAATCGTTTGACTCATTGAACGTTAAGGCAATATCGCGTGAGAGAAACAAGCACGCGGATATTCTGGCGTCTGTTGGAGCCAGGTACGTTCCGGTTGAAGACGTCGTCCAGAAACCGAAGCCGGTCCGCACCATTTACTGAGCCTTCTGTGCTCGATAGGGATACCTTCTGGCAGGTATTCAGCTGTGACGAGGAGATCGTCACATTCCTGGTTAACGAAGTGTGTGTAATCGAAGGTAGAGACCACGATGACGAGCAATATGAGGGGTTGATACGATTCACGGAATAATCACGTCCCAAAAGGACTGATTACATTAGAAAGTCTCTTTGATCGGAATGACAGAGCAATATCCCACAGGATCAAAGTAGACCCGAGGCAGTATGCTGACCTGGAGCTCGAACCTGATAAAACCATCAAGGTCGGAACAGACTGCACGTCGGAGGAGCGGGTGCAGATTAGATCACTGTGCCGGGAGTTCCCCGACATCGTGGCCTGGTGCTACGAAGATTTGAGGGGGTATGACAGATCTGTCATCCAGCATACCATCGAGCTAGAGGATGGCGCCAAGCCGTTCCGACAAAAGCAAAGGGCCGTAAATCCAAAGGTTGAGGCCATGATGAAGACCGAGCTCTTGAAGATGCTGGAGGCCAAGATCATCTACCCCATCAAACATTCATCCTGGGTCGCGAATCCGGTGCCCGTGAGGAAAAAGAATGGCGACATACGTCTCTGTGTCGACTTCAGAAACCTAAATCGGGCTTCCCTCCGGGACCACTATCCGCTTCCCCAAATCGACCAAATTTTGCATATCGTTGCTGGAGCCCAGAGATTTTCACTTTTAGATGGATTTTCCGGCTACAACCAGATTTGGGTTAAAGACGAAGACCAGCATAAGACGGCGTTTACCACGAAGTGGGGGACGTTCGCCTATCAGCGCATGCCGTTTGGCTTATCCAATGCTGGTGCCACGTTCCAAAGGGCCATGGACCTGGCCTTCCGAGAGCTGCTCAACAAGATTATTGTCATCTATCTTGATGACATGACCTGTTTCTCTCACCGACGAGAAGATCATGTTTCGCACTGCGTGCGGATATTTGAAAGTTGTCGAGAATTCGGCATCTCTATAAACCCGAAGAAGTCCGTCTTCGCGGTAAAGGAAGGAAAGCTGCTGGGACATGTCATCTCCGAGGAAGGCCTCGCCATTGACCCTGACAGAGCAGAAGCCCTCGTTCGCTTGCCAGCCCCCACTGATAAAAAAGGTCTGCAGTCCTTCTTCGGTCAGATTAACTTCGTGCGGAAGTTCATTCCGGACTTCGCACAGGTGATCAAGCCTATGGCCGAACTGTTGAAGAAAGATACACCTTACGAATGGACTGATGAGAGAGAGCAAGCTTTCGAGGAAATCAAGGCTCGAATTGCGCAAGCTCCGGTGTTGACAAACCCGGACTACTCCAAGGACTTCATCCTGTATGCAGTGGGAGAACCCGAAAGTTACGCTGCAGTCCTGACTCAGAAGGGAGACGACGGTGAGGAGCGCCCCATTGCGTTCCTAAGCCAAGTGATTCTGCCACACGAAGAGAAGTACAATTTTATAGAGCGGCGGGTCCATGCGGTCATGAAGTCCCTTCGAAAGCTCAGGCACTTTGTCTCCCAAAGTAAGACCACTTGTCTTTGTGATTCACCCCGATGTTCGCAGTTTCATCTTGCAAGGGGAACCGGGTCACAAGAGAGCGGGATGGATTGCCAAGATCCAGGAGTTTGACATCGAAGTACGGCCCACCAAGCTTATCAGAGGCCGAGCCTTGTGTCAGGAATTGGCCCGAAGCGCTGTAGCCGGCATCTCCGCATGTAAGTGGGAGGACACAGCGACACGCGTCTACCTAGCCAACTCCTTATCGGAGGGGAGTGATTGGACAAATGAACTGGTGAGATACTTCTACACCGGAAGATGTCCCGATCACCTGAACGCCTCACAACGAAGGAGATTTCGGCTAGGTGCACTAAGGTACACTCTTCGCCCCGAGGGGCTTTACTTCAAAAACATTGACGGCATCCTGTTGCGGTGCGTCATAAAATCTGACCAGCCTAGGATCCTCGGAGACTTTCATTCGCGGGATGCCTGGGGGTCACCATTCTTCAAGGCCAACGGCCTTAAAAATAATAAGGGCTGGATACTATTGGCCCACTCTGTTCGCAGACGCGTATGCGGTCTGTGCCAAGTGTGATCAATGCCAGAGGTATGCTGGCCGAAACAGAAAAGCACCCCTGCCCCTTCAATCGATTCAAGCCGAAGCTCCGTTCCAGCAATGGGGTCTGGACTTCATTGGGGTGATTTCTCCTAACTCCTCCGCCGGCCACAAGTTTATTCTCACAGCTACTGACTATTTCACACGGTGGACGGAGGCGATCCCGACCAAGAACGCCGACCAAGAAACGGTCATCAGGTTCATTGAGAGCCTGATTACCCGCTTCGGGGTTCCCGAGTCGATTGTGACAGACAACGGTCCGGGATTTGTAGGCGCTGTACTCACGGAGTACACCAGCGGCCTTGGCATCTATCACAAGATGTCTTCTAATTACTACCCGCAGGGGAATGGCCTTGCCGAGTCTACTAACAAGAACCTCCCGAAAATTCTCCGGAGGACCATTGAAAAAAATAAGCGGACTTGGCACTTGCTCCTGAACCGGGCGCTATGGGCGGACAGAGTTGCGTTCAAGAAATCCCTCAAGACGTCCCCCTATGCGCTCGTCTATGGCAAGCAAGCTGTTATGCCATCACACATTGAAATCCCCGCCCTGTGGATGATTGACGAAGACAGGAGCAGCGGAGACCCGGTAGACGACAGATTGTGCCAACTCCTGCGGCTTGGAAGAAGACGAGAGAAAGTGCATACCAGGCCTTCGCGGATCACATTGCAGCCACTAAAGGCTGGTTTGCCAAAGGCACCACTGCCCGAGTTTTCGAAGTCGGGGACCCGGTGCTGAAGTGGGACTCATACAAGGCAAAACCGGGTAATCATGGAAAATTTGATGCTCTACGGGAGGGCCCTTATCAGATTGCCCGGGTGAATCAGTTCAATGCCTACATACTTTCGGATATGGAGGGTCAGCTCCTCCCCATCCCCGTCAACGGGTTCCACTTGAAGCTTTATCGCCGTTGAAGGCGCCCGAGTGGCCCTTCCTCGTAAAAAAATTTTCCTTGTGTTTTTATTTTTCCCCGCATGTATAGTTTCCAGTTTTAGCATTCGGTTTATTTTTCCTTCTTTGAGCTTAAATGCGGCATGGGAGAGAAAGACGGACTTCGCAACGAAGTCTATCGTTGCCCCGCGGAGGGGCGAAGTTCGGCTATGCGAGAAAAAGAAAGGAGAAAAAAGAGCAGAAATCGACTAAGTGTTGACCGAAGTCCGACTTCGCAGCGAAGCCTGACTTCGGCCCAGCCGAATTGCGAAGTTTGTCCGAGAAAAGCTGAAGCAGACTAAAGTTCGCACTGCGCAACCCTTCGTGCGAAGTACGCACTACGCGCAAAGTTTGTGCGAAGTACGAACTTCGCACCGAAGTCCGACTCGGCCAGCGCCCGTGCGAAGTGCGCGCTGCGCTCAACACTTGGGCGAAGTGCGAACTTCGCGCGAGGTTCGCACTCGCATCAAGTTTCGGCGGTCCGAACAAGTTCGCACTTCGCATCAAGTTTCGGCCGAAGTCCGAACAAAGCGGCCAGCGCCCGTGCGAAGTCCATCTAAAGATCAAAGGCGACAAAGACCCGGATCGCGCCCAAACCTTGGGCGCAGCTAAAAACCGAGGTAGAACAGTTCAAGCACGCGCTTCGCGCGAAGTTCGTACTTCGCCGATTTGGTGCGAAGTTCGTACTCGCCCGAAGTCGAGCGAAGTCCGACTCGCCGGCGAGGTCGGGCCGTGCCCAACTTCGGGCGAAGTCCGGCTGCGCCTAGTTTTCCGGGCCAGTATTGGGACGCGGTTTAAAGAATAATAAAAAAAAAATTTCAAAAACCCCAAGTCGGGCCCAAGGCGCGTTTGCACTTGTTTTAATGTGGGTTTCCGCACCGAAGGTTTTGTCTTGATCAGCGTGCCCAAGTGGTGGCAGCAACGTCAGCCATGGTGCAGTCCCCAACGCTGAGTTAATGATTGCGCGTTTTTCAAGCGAAAACGCAACTAAAAAAGCAAGGCACGGCTGCCGGGGCGCGTCTTTTCCTAAACGTTCTCCTGCGCGGCCACCAAGGGTTTTAACTCAGCCGACCTACCCCTCTTGCGTTGCATTAATGGCGCTGTTTTTATCTAGAAAAGGGGGTCAAAATCATGCCAACATTCCAGATTGCAGAGATTATTCCTCGGACAGTGCTAATTATTCCTCCGATAGCGAAATTTGTTGCGGACAGCCTGAACCTGTCATTATTGCCGACTCGGAGAGATGGACAAGGGAAAAATGCCTGTGTCAGCGCAGTCCAGTGAAGCAACGAACCGGGCGATTTGCCGCGGCCGGGGAGTTTTCAAAGGCGATCCTCCGCCAGAGAAAAAGTCAAAGGCCCGGACGAAGAAGGTACAGCGTGGGCAATCCCCACCACCTCCGGTGAATTACACGGCGGGATATGTGGACGGCTCGTTTTCCATGAGCCTAACTCAGCTGAGAGCGAATGTGGAGAGGCTGGGCGACAAGGTTTCGCCCTCCCATCATTTTGGAGCGGCGTACAAATCAAACCTCTTCGATTCATGTGCCCTCCTGTCCACCAATGCCCGGAGTTGATAGACTTAATTGTCAGACACTATAAACCAGCTTCCCGGCAAATCTGCAGTTCCAGCGGCAAACCCTTGTTCGCACTGCGCAGGGAGACTGTGCAGCCAGCTTTCGCCCCAGGGCTGGAGTACGACTCCGGCACCATCCTCAGAAAAATCAATTTGGGCGAACAAGCGGGACGTTTCACGCACACCAAGCGAATGAGGGATTTCCTCAATTCAGAGCTGAGCGCCCCGCTTCCAGTCGGACAATGGCCGACTGGCCCCATGCCTTTGGTAAAATTTCAGAGCAAGTATCTATATACCATCTTGGCATGGATCCTCGGCTGCGACTCCGATGAGCTGGTATAGCCGTACCAGCTTAGCGCTGGCAGAATGCCTCCTGTGTGGAGAATCTTACGAACCAGCGGCGCGAGCGGAGCGGAAAACGCCCCATCTCTTTCGGTCGAGCGAGCAGGCTGGCTTACGCCATTCATTCCGATCTGCTGAAGATCCGAAGCGCCGATCAACCAATTTTCGTTTCGGTTCCGTTCCGGTCCGGCTTTGTTTGTACCATCTGCACCCCCAAATGCCGATCCCGAACACGAAGAAGGTTAACGAGAAGGGAGAACCCCGACCCGTCTATAACTGGACGGATGACTTATACCGGAAAGGGTCCTACTACAAGTTCAACTTCAACTTTACGGGATTCGTCATGTCGGTCTTCACCGAAAGTGAAATCCCCCTTCCCCGAGAGAAATGACGAGTGCTTTGATAAATCGGAAGCTCGGGGACGTTTCGAGCCGACGCGAGGGATTGTGATCGGAATCTACGGATTCAAGGGCAAACCCTATTTGCTGCCCTATTGGTGCTCAGAGCATCTGTTCGGGATGGAAGTTGCCCGACAGATGGACTATGTGGAAGAAGAGTTTGGCCTAGGGAAGAAAAGAGGACAGATTTTTCAATATCCTCTTTCCTGGGCCAATGTTGAGATTATCGAGGTAGGACAACATGTCTACCTAGAGCAAGCGCTGTCCCGGATTGGCCTGGTTTTTCTGCCGCAGCGCTGGAAGTATGACCCTCATGGGATAAGGGGAAAGTTTGCACATCTGTGCCCCGGGACATAACCGAAGATAGATGCGACGTGGTCCATGTGGACCTTGGTCGGGAGATTGAATTAATGGAAGCTTCTCCCCCTTGGCGGGATTTCTACTGCGAGGAGGTGACATATGACCCCAAGAGAAACCGGGACCATCACTTCTCATCTCCGGGGTTCAAAAAATTTCTGTCCAAGATTGCGAGGCCTTAAGCTGGTCTAAAGAAAAGATTATTGAATGCTTGGAAAATGAGATGCCGCACGCGACACGATAAATCCACAAGGAGAAACACGGCCGTAGATGACGACTTCTCGGTTCTCTATGACCAGCATCATGACAGCTGGCGGCCGTTCGCATATCAAGGTTACGTTCCCCGAGGCCCCTTTGAGGATTATAAAAGTGGGTCTCCTCCCAAACAATTGTACACTTCGGCAACTGCCAGCGCCGGCCCGACAAGTACCCGAGCCGATCCAATGCGGTTCGTGGCTCCTAAGGCGGCGCACGAAAAGGCGAAAAAGTTAGCCGAGGCGGCGCCGAGGCACTTCCTCAGGCAAGAAAAGCACCAGCACCGCCAGAACGCAGACCGGTTGCGGCAGACCTTCTGCAAGTCAAACCCCGGTACAAGTTTACCGTGGGAGCATCAGCGCCTGCTGCACCTGCTTCGTCTCCTTCCCCTGATCCGACAGTTGTTCCAGAAGAAAAGAAGCGGAGGAGAGTTGAGAAAATCAGGCGACCTAGCCTGATAGTGCGGCGACCGATCGCGAGCCGCGGCCGCGTCCTGCCGCCGCGAGAGGCGATTCCTTTGGGCGAGTCCCAAGCCGGCCGTCGAGACAATAAGAGAAGACATTCACCCGGCATCGGCTCAGGCGGAGCCCGCGAGTACGTTTGCTGTCCCTGTCTCTCTAGTCTCACCCAGTTCTACTTCTACTCAGTCCCCCGCTCAATCTGGGCGAGCCATGACCACATCCTCCTCCCCGTCTCCGCGTCCTTCTAGCGGTCCCCATTCTTTCGACCGGTTGCTCAGAACCCTAACGTCTCTCTTTCTCTGAGCACAACTCCAAACCCTTCGCCCGAGGTTAGTGCTGAGGCTGTCCATTCACCATCACATCCTCCGCCTCAGCCGCTTCAAACCCTCACAGTGTCAGCCTCTCCCATTTCCGTTTCCCGGTCGCCCCCACAAGCGACCGATTCTTCCAAGGTCTGTCCGGTTCCTCCTGATCCCATCCCCGCAGGAGAGACGTCTCAGCAGATCCCTAGGCTGGGGGAACCAGATTTTATGGACGACCTCCAGAACTCAGATGACTTGCCCCTGGCAACGAGAGCCGTAGAGTATTCTGTCTCTTTCCGCCAAGACCTGAAGCGGAGGAGACATGAAGAGATAGCCGCCCCGGCAAAACGCGCAAAGTATGATTTCGGAAGGAGAGTGATTACAACGGAGAAAATAATCCCAATAGTGAAGAAGCCTCTCCGAGAAATGACTAAGGCGGACTACGTGCTCCAGACAAAGGAGAAAAGCTTTGACGACATTGATAAACGAGTATGAGATTCGAGACGATCATGCGCAAAGGCGACAATCTCTTTGTCAAGAGTCCGGAGGAGCGAGGAAGAACTTTTGCGTTGCGGGACAAAGTAAGGCAACTTGAAGAGGACCTATCTAGGTCCAACGAGCAGGCTGGAGGCGGCGCGGCGAGAAGCGAGATGAATTCAAAGCCCGGCTAGCCGCTTCTCGACAACGAGCCGCAACCGAAAGAAAGCAGCCTCGGAGCAGATTTCTCGGCTCCGGGAGTCTTTGAAGCGAGGCACGGTCGCGGCTTGCGGAAAAAACATCTCAAGCGGCTTGTCTTTTCAAAGACAAAAGTTAAGGAAATGAGGGCTGGTTTGTTGAGGGAATGCAAGCCCCATACCTTTAAGGCGATGGCAGTCCTGGACTTCGCATCCGGGATTCAAGAAGTTTCTGCCCGGGGAAAGCTTGTGGTAGAGGAGGCCGAGCGCCGAGGCAAAGCAATGGGCTGGACACGGCGATAAACCTTCGGGGAGCGCGAGCGCGACGGCGTCCTTTTCCCCCGTGTCCTCATTCGGCTGCGAGAATGGGCAGGTGCAAGGGTGACCTTGCACAAATATTTTAGAAAAGTTGAAGAGGTGAGAGTGGCCGGACGAATGCTTGATGCATTCGGGCATGAAAAAGATATCTGTCGGCCCCCTTTCACGCTCTTTCGAGAACTTGGGTGTCCGAGGTTTTGTTGAGAATGGCGAGCTCCTTACCCTAGATCGGGTAAAGAAGAATTGGCGAGTCCTTTGAAGCGGATACTGACTGAAATTGATAGGCTGGACGAGCCAATTCAAGACAGTCGGAGTCACTCGGATGGTGTCCGGATATTCCGGGATCCGCTCCTATTTTCGGGAGTTAGAGAAAAGATACCTCACCATCGACACGCACGCGGTCGGCTGCTTTTCACGGAGCATTAGAAGACATAGCCGACCGCAAGCCATTCGAAGCGGAAGCCCGGCGCTCAGCCCAAGAGGCGTACACTCGCATGTGCGAGGCGAAGCGAGAAATGGAGACCTTTCGGAAGGAGATGCGATGAGGCGGCCGACAAAGATGAATACGAAGAACGGTTGCCGCAAGGAGAACGGTTAGAGCAGAAAAAGGCAGGGGAGGCAAGTTCCTCTGCACCCAAAGGATGAAGGCATGGATTCTTTGCGCCGAGGCGAGCTCGACACCCCGCGAGCCGCCAGAAATGTTGTCACATTTTTGCACGGGGTGCAATGTCTTCAATGTTGTTTTGTAACAGTGCTGCTCTTCTTTTCCTCCTTCCGTTTTTCTCGCTTCTCTCCCTTTCCTTTTCTTTCCCATTCTCTTTCTCTCCCCCCTTTTTTTCCATGGAGTTCCCCGAGTTGATTTTCCGGCTTTCCGGCAGGTCTATCTGAAATTGGCTAAGTCTGGGTGCGAAGTTCGCACTTCGCCCAGTTTTGGTGCGAAGTGCGCACTTCGCCCAGTTTTGGTGCGAAGTGCGCACTTCGCCCAGTTTTGGTGCGAAGTGCGCACTTCGCCCCACCTCCTGGGCGCACCTTGCATTAGCGGATCGACGAGTCAATGCGAGAAAAAAGGTAAAATGCCGGAGCGAGTCCATATGGCGGCGAGACACCGGTGTTCGCACTGTGCGCGATTCGACTTCTCAACGGAGCGGGAATGCGCCCTTGACGGGTGTACGGTAGGGGAACAAACCCGGAATTTGACCAAGGCTTGAAGGCCTTCCCCGCTGCACGCGATTTTTGCACGCATCCCAAGGAGCCCCGATCCCAAGCAAAGATGGATAGACTGCCCTCTAAGGCAGGCATGTGTCACACAGCATAACCCATCATCAGACAAGTGTCCAGCTTCGGGATTTGAACCAAGACTGCCGACCAAAAGGGATAAGCATGGGCTGCCTGCACCGCCTGCGTTAATAGCCACATTCAAAGCTGATCTGAGGTTTCACCTGCTCCAGCTACTAGCAAGCCTGCCGACTTGAAGAATTACCCAGCACTCCGCCACGTAGCTGTCCAGATTCCAGGAAGACCATGCTGCGGGTACAGCCCAGTCCGACAAAAGGTCGGCATTTGCAGCTCTTTCGCCGCTTCTGTCAGCTCATGTTTGACTGGGACTCTGTGCCCATTAATGTAACGGGTGGGACTCGGGCTATAAAAGCCCATCTGAAATTCATTGTAAAGGGTGGAAGGGGAATGTTTGTTAGGGAACTACTGTGCTTACTGCTTATGAATACAATCTGTATGCCTGGTTCTGTTCTACTATCTTTATTCTTTTATCTTGTCTTTCATTATATGCCTTAGGCCCACTTGTGTCGTTGCTCGTTAATTCACTTTGGCATTTGGCGATCGGGTTCCTCTAGCATTGCTTGCTTAAAGCACCTTCCGTACTTCATTATTTAAAGCATTCATTATAAATTTGGTAGCAGTTCCATCGGTTGTGTGTGACGTTGCTGGCCCGTATCTCGGTGATTGATGCGATCCCTTGCTGTTAGTTCCTTGTAGGGAATGTTTGCTAGGGAGCCATTGAAGCTGTGCGGTTAAACTCTCTACCTAACACATATACATGGCTCTGACATCTCTAGGTTTACTTTCTACCCCTGTCAGTGTATGTATCTGGTGATTGATACGATCCCTATTTGTTAGTTCCTTGTAGGGAATGTTTGCTAGGGAGCTATTGAAGGCTGTGCATACGGCTGCTGGTGTATCGGAAGTACGCCTAGGTTTTGCGGTTCCTTGTCATGCTCTGTGTTTGTATGCGGTAAGTAGCGGTGATTGGTGTGTTCCCGTACTGTTAGTTTACCCCACCAACCTTTGGACATATTTGTATCTCTTTATGTACATTTGTCTCTTTCCGTTCCTTTATTTCTTTCCTGTTCCCTTTAGCTTAAATCAAGCCCCCCAAAAGGAGCCGGCCTTCTCCGGAGATTGGCTCGGAAGGCATCTCTTCCTTCCGGCCTTTCATCTTCGGTGGGCGAATACGGGCGCATTAACCAAAAATCCTTTCCTCATGGCAGATTCGTAACCAACGGAAAGTAGAAAAGACACCAAATGCTGAAGTGAATCAACAAGCCATGACACAGGAAACCGTAAAGGAGAGGCAGCATAAAAAATAAAAGTAGAACAGAACCAGTGTATATATTTATATTAAAAGGCGAAGCACGGCTACAATGGTTCCCTAACGAGACATTCCCCTTCCACCACTTTACAATGAAAATGTGGTGGGTATTTATAGCCTGAGACCCCCCGATTACATTAATGGGCACAAAGTCCCGATCAAACATTAGGCGACAAAAGCGGCCGCGAGGCTGCGATCTGACCTTTGTCGAGGCGGGCTGTACTCGCGGCATGGTCTCCCTGAAGGCTGTATAGATACGTGGCAACACGTTAGGTAGAATTTCTCATCGGCGGGAATGCGGGTGCTGAAGCAGGTAGAACCTCCAATCAGCTTTAAATGCGGTAGCTGGCATAAGTAGTGCATCCCATGCTTGTCCTTTTGCTTGGCATGTCTTGGCTCAGATCCCAAAGTTGGACACTTGTCGGATGATCTTTGCTTGACACGTGCTTGCCTTGAAAGGCGGTTTATCCAACTTCGCCCGGGATCGGAGCGCCGTCGGGTTGCGCGGGTAGAAAACAACGCGATCGGGAAGGCCTTCATGCCTTGGGTACATTTCGAGTTTGTTCCCCTACGCGCACTGTCAAGGCGCACTCCGACTTCGCTGCGAAGTCGGGTTGCGCACAGGTGGAAGCTGATTTCTACCGCCGTACGGACTTCGCCCTGGAAAGGGGGCGCACTCCGACTCGCTGCGAAGTCGGGTTGCGCCCCAACACTTAGTCATTTTCCTGCCGGCTGCTTACCAAGTGCGCCCAGAAAGCAGGGCGCACTCCGACTTCGCTGCGAAGTCGGATTGCGCCTGAACACTTGTTCTTCTGGCTGATTCTGTCACACTGCGCACTTTGCACTCCTGCTGCGCTCCAACTGGAGGGCGCACTCCGACTTCGCTGCGAAGTCGGATTGCGCCCTGACACTTAGCCATTTTTCAGGGCAGCTGCTGTCATTTTGAGATTTGGTTGAGGGGCTCAAGAGAAAGAGGGAAGAATGAGAATGTAGGGAAGAGAGAGAAAGGGAGAGAAGAGGAAGGGGAAAGAGAGGAAGAGGGAAAGGGAAGAGCAGCTCTCTTACAAAAATTGAAAACATTGCACCCCGTGCAAAATGTGACAACATTTCTGGCGGCTCGCGGGGTGTCGAGCTCGCCTCGGCGCAAAGAATCCATGCCTTCATCCATTGGGTGCAGAGGAACTTACTTCCCCTGCCTTCTGCTGCTCTGGTCGTTCCCCTCGCGGCAACTGTTCTTCAGATCCACTTCCGGCAGTTGCCTCCTCGGATTCGCCTTCCGAATGCTCTCCAGCGTCGGCACGCCTCGCGAGATGCGCTTGTATGCGGCTTGGGCTTGGCCCCAGGCTTCTGCTTCGAAGGGTCGGCGGTCAGCAACTTCTTCTAATGCTGCGTGGAATGCAGCGACCGTGTGCAAGTCGATGGTGAGGTATCTCTTTCCCGGCTCCTGGAAGTAGGAGCTGATCTTGCAGCACTTGGACACCATCTGGGTGACCCGACTTTCTTGAATTGGCTCGGTCCAGCTATCGATTTCAGTCGTATATCTGCCTCAAAGGACAGCCAATTCTCTTTCACCTGCTCATGGGTGAGAAACTCACCATTCTCAACATAGCCCGGGCACCCTAGTTCAGAGAGAGCGTGAAGGGGAGCCATACAAATGTCTCTTTCATGTTCGAATGCATCCAACATTCGTCTGGCAACTCTCACCTCTTCTGTTTTCTTAAAATATTTATGCAAGGTTACCCTTGCATCTGCCCATTCTGCGGCGAATGAGGACATGGGGGAGAATTGGAGGCCATCGCGCTCGTGTTCTTGAAGTTTTATCGCCAGGTCCAGCCATTGCTTCGCCTGGCGTTCGGCCTCGTCTACCACAGGCTTTCCCTAGGCAGAAACTTCTTGGATCCTGGATGCGAAATCCAGGACCGACATGGCTTTATTCATGTGGGGCTTGCATCCCCGCGACAGATCAGCCCGCATCTCCTTAACTTTGCTCTTTGAAAAGACCGTCGCTTGAGATGCTTTCTCTGCAGATTGCGACTGCGCCTGCTTCAAAGACTCCTGGAGTTGAGAAATCTGCTCCAGGGCTGCCTGCTTTTCCGTTGCGGCTTCTTGCTGAGAAGCGGCCAGCTGGGCTTTTAATTCATCTATTTCTCGCTGCGCCGATTCCAGTTGCTCAGTGGACCTAGACAGGTCCTCTTCAAGCTGTCTTGTTTTGTCCTGCAACCGGAAAAGCTCTTCCTGTTCCTCCAGATTTTTGACAAGGAGATTATCCGCTTTACGAAGGATTCCATGAATCTCGTATTGCTGGTGGATATCGTCAAAGCTCTTCTCCTTTCTCTGAAGCTCGTAGTCCGCCCTGGTCATTTCCCGGAGAGGCTTCTTCACTTTTGGAGTTATCTTTTCTGTCGTGAGCACTCTCCTCTCGAAGTCAAACTTGGTGCGCTTTACCGGGGCGGCAATCTCCTCAGGTCTCCTCCGCTTCAAGTTTTGGAGGAAAGAGATAGGATATTCTACGGCTCTTGTTGCCAGAGGCAAATCGTCCGTGTTCTGGAGATCGTCCATGAAGTCCGGTTCCCCCAGCCTAGGGTTCTGCTGTGACATCTCTCCTGCGAACAGGGAAATAGGAGAAACCGGAAGGACTTTGGAAGGAGCGGCCGCTTTTGAGGGCGACCGGGGAGCGGAGAGCGGAGCGGTTGATGCTGGAAGGGTTTCAAGCGGCTGAGGCGATGGATGCAGCGGTGAACGCGCAGCTTCGGCACTAACCACGGGTGAAGGGTTTGGGGTTTGACTCGGGGGATAGGGAGGCGTTGGGGTCTCGAGCAAAGCTAGTCGAAAGAATGGTGGCCGCTAGAAGGCTGTGGAGATGGGGAGGAAGATGCGGCCACGGCTTGCTCGGATTGAGCGGGAGATGGAGTCGGAGTAGGGCCAGATGGGATCTGAGGGAGCGGGGCAGCGGACGTACCTGCGGGCTCCGCCTGAGCCGATGTTTGGATGAATGTCTGCGGTTCTGGTTCCGGCGGCTGGCTCAGGACTATCCAGAGAAACAACCTCTGGAGCGGCTGGACGCGGCTGCGGCTCTGCGACTGACTGCTGCACCGTCAGGCTAGGTCGCCTGACCCTATCAACTCTCTTCCTCTTTTTCTCTTCTGGAGCAATGGCTGGTTCGGAAGAAGGAGATGAAGTAGGTGCAGCGGGCGCTGATGTTCCCACGGTAAACTTGTACCGGGGTTTGACTTGCAGAAGACCTGCCGCGGCCGGTCCGCTCGCTGGTGGTCGTCGGCGTCTTTTGTGCCTGAGGAGTCACCTCGGGCGTTGACTTGGCTGATTTTTGCGCCTTTTCGGGCACCACCTTGGAAGCAACAGGCTGCATTGGGTCCACTTGGATATCTGCTGGGCCCGCACTGGCAATTGTAAAAGTGTACAACTGTTGGGAGGAAGACCCCCCTTTATAACCCTCGAAGGGACCTCGGGGAACGTAATCTCGGAATGCGAAAGGCCGCCAGCTGCCAATGTGCTGGTCATATAGAGCTGAAAAATCATCATCAACGGCCAGATTCCTCCTGATGGATTTATCGTGTTGCGTGCGGCACCTCATCTTCCAGCATTCAACAACTTTTTCTTTTGGCCAGTTAAGGCCTGCCGGCTTGGTGATGAGTTTCTTAAATCCCGGAGAAGTGAACTTGTGGTCCGGGTTTCGCTCGGGGTCATATGCTACCTCCTCGCAATAAAACTCCTGCCACGGAGGCCATGCTTCCATCAAGTCAATCTCCCAGTCGAGGTCAACATGGACCACATCGCATCTGTCTTCGATTATATCCGCCGGGGGCGAGATATGTGCAAACTTTCCCCTTATCCCGTATGGGTCGTACTTCCAGTGCTGCGGCAGCAGAATCAGGCCAATGTCAAAGAGCTCCCGCTCGAGATAGACATGCTTGTCCTATCTCTGATATTTCGACGTTCGCCCAGGAAAGAGGATATTGAAAGATATGGCCCTTTTTCTTTCCCTGGCCGAACTCCTCTTCAACGTAATCCATCTGCCGCGCAACCTCCATCCCAAGCGATGATCCGTGCACCGGTAGGGCAGCGAGATGAGGCTTGCCCTTGAATCCGTAGATTCTAACCACGATCCCCTGCGTCAGTCTAAAAACGTCCCCGAGCTTGTGATTCAACAAATAGTTTGTCATTTCTGCGGGGGGCGAGGGATCTCACCATCGCTGAAGACTGACATGACCAAGCCCAGAAAGTTGAAGTTGAACTTGTAATAAGACCCTTTCCGGTATAGGTCATCCGTCCATTCATAGACAAGTTGTGGCTCTCCCTTCTCATTTACCTTCTTCAGGTTAGGGATCGGCATACGGGAGTGCAAGTGATACAAACATAGCCAAGCCAAGAAGGAACTGAATCGAAATTCAGTTGACTGCTTTTACGTAGCTTCACCAGTGGAGTGAATGGCGTATGCAAGCCAGTCCGCCCAGTCGAAGAAGATCGGGCGCTTCCCACTTTTCTGCGTTGCTGGTTCATAAGATTCTCCGCATAGGAGACATTACGCGGCGCTAGCTGGTACGGCCGTACCAGCTCGTCAGAGTCGCAGCCGAGGACCCACGCTAGGATGGTGTATATGTATTTATTTTGAAACCTTTCCAGGGGTATGGGGCCGGTTGGCCATTGTCCAGTTGCGAGCGGGGCGTTCAGCTCTGAGTTGAGGAAATCCCTCATCTTTTTTGTATGCGTAAAGCGCCCCGCTTGCTCGCCAAGATTTATCCTTTTAACAATCGTGCTGGAGTCATATTGCAACCCCGGGGCGAAGGCCGGCTGGACGGTCTCTCTGCGGAGTGCGAACAAGGGTTTTCCGCTGCGAGTTGCAAATTTGCCGGGTAGCTGGCACTGTAATGTCGACAATGATGTCGACCGGCTCCGGGCATTGGTGGACAGGAGGGCACAAGAACCGATGAAGGTTCGACTTGTACGCAGCCCCGAAATGGTGAGAGGGCGAAACTTTATCAGCCCAATTTTCCACATTTATCCGCAGTTTAGTAAGGCTCATGGAAAACGAGCCGTCCTTGTACCCGGACAGGTAATTAACCGGTGGTGGTGGGGCTTGCCCACGCTGTACTTTCTTTGTCCGGGATTTTGACTTTTGATCCTGCGGCGTCTCACTCCTGAAAGCATTTGATTGCGGGGAATCTCCACTTTCGCGCCCTTCGCTGGATTGCACTGGCATTGGCAACTTTCCTTTGTCCATTCCTTCGAAACAACAATAATTATGACCTCTGGACGTCTGCACAAGATTTCGCAGTCACAGGAATAATCTGCACGATTTGGCATGTCTGGGTGCACCAGACCTCCTTTTAATGATAATGACAGCGTCATTAATGGTGCGCAGGAGGGGGTAGGTCGGCCGGCTAGTGAAGAAGTTATGTTTTTTGGTGTCTGCGCAGGAGAACGTCTTGAAAGATGTACCCTGGTTACCGCGCCATGCCTCCTTGATTGCGTTTTCCTTGAAGGTTGCGCAATCATTAAATCTGACTTTGAACGCTGCGCCATGGCTGACGTCATTGCCACAATCCGGGCACACTGCTCAAGGAAAAACCCTTTTGGTTCGGAAACCCAACCTTCACAGCCGTTGCGCGCCTTGGGCCCACACTTGGAGTATTGAATTTTTTATTTATTTTTATAAACCATCCAAGCTGCGCCCAGGAAACAGGGCGCAATCGGACTTCGCCCCAAAATTGGGCGCAGTCGGACTTCGCCCCGAAATTGGGCGCAGTCCGAACCGACACTTGCTTATTTTTTGTCTGCTTTCCTTCCATTGCGCCCCTTGGATGGGCGCAGCTTGAACTTCGCCCGAAATCGGGCGCAGTCCGAACTTACATCGAGTCCCTTCTGCCGCGCTTGCTCTTTTCTTTGGTGGACCACCCGAGCTGCGCCCGGAAAACGGGGCGCATCTCATACTTCGCGCGAAACCCGGGCTCGCCCAAACTTCGCGCGAAGTCAGACTTCGCCTTGAAAGTCAGCGCAGTCCGAACACTTAACTCCCTTTTGATGCTCCTTCTCCAACTGCGCCCTTTGGGTGGTGCGCAGCCCGACTTCGCTGCGAAGTCGGGTTGCGCACCCGGACTTAGCAGATTTTTACTGTTTTCTTGGGCAGTCTCCTTTTACGAACTTCGCTCTGTTTCAGGGGCGACCCCTGATTTCGCTGCGAAGTCAGAGCTTTCCCCTTCTGTCCGACTTGGGCTCTTAAATGGAAAAACTGAAAGCTGGAAAACTGTACATGCTGAAAGGTAAAAAAGCATAAGGGAAATTTGTTACAAGGAAGGGCCCGTTAGGACACCTTCAACAGCGGTAAATTTTCAAGTGGAACCCGTTAACGGGAATAGGTAGGAGCTGACCCTCCATATCCCGAAGTATGTAAGCGTTGAGCTGGTTCACCCGGGCAATCTGATAAGGGCCCTCCCAGAGAGCATCGAATTTTCCGTGGTTGCCCGGCTTCGCCTTTAATGAGTCCCACTTCAGCACCAGGTCCCCGATTTCAAAAACTCGGGCAGTGGTGCCTTTCGCAAACCAGCCTTGAGTGGCTTCAACATGCTTGGTGAAGGCCTGGTATGCTTTTTCCTTGTCTTCCTCCAACTGCAGGAGTTGGCACAGTCTGTCATCCACCGGGTCTCCGCTGCTTCTCTCTTCGTCCAACATCCAGAGGGCAGGGATTTCAATGTGGGTAGGCATGACAGCCTCTTTGCCATAGACGAGCGCATAGGGGGACGTTTTGATGGACGTCTTGAACGAAACTCTGTCCGCCCACAGCGCCCGGTTCGGGAGTGAATGCCAAGTCCGCTTGTTCCTTTCAATGGTCCTTCTGATGATCTTCAGGAGGTTCTTGTTAGTAGACTCAGCAAGGCCATTCCCCTGCGGGTAGTAATTAGAAGACATTTTGTGATAAATGCCAAGTTTGCCAGTGTACTCCGTGAGTACAGCGCCTGCGAACCCCGGACCATTGTCCGTTACAATTGACTCTGGAACCCCGAAGCGGGTAATCAGGCTCTCAAGGAACCCGATGACCGTTTCTTGGTCCGCGTTTTTGGTTGGGATCGCCTCTGCCCACCGTGTGAAGTAATCGGTGGCTGTAAGAATAAACTTGTGTCCGGCAGAGGAATTAGGCGAAATCACCCCAATGAAGTCTAGACCCCATTGCTGGAACGAAGTCTCGGCTTTGAATCGGTTGAAGGGGCGGGGGTGCTTTTCTGTTTACTGCCGACAAACCTCGGGCATTGATCACACTTGGAACAGGACCGCATAAGCGTACGTAAATAGAGTGGGCCAATAGTACCCGGCTCTAATTATTTTCAAGGCCGTAGGCCTTGTAGAATGATGACCTCCGGGCATCCCGGAATGAAAATCTCCGAGGACCCTGGGCTGGTCCGATTTTCTGACGCACCGCAACGGGATGCCGTCAATGTTTTTGAAGTAAAGCCCCTCGGGGCGAAGAGTGTACTTGAGTGCACCTAGCCGAAATCTCCTTCGTTGTGAGGCGTTCAGGTGATCTGGACATCTTCCGGTGCAGAAATATCTCACCAGTTCATCTGTCCAGTCACTCCCCTCCGATAAGGAGTTGGCCAGGTTGATGCTTGTTGCTGTGTCCTCCCACTTACAGGCGGAGATGCCGGCTACAGCGCTTCGGGCCAGCTCCTGACACAAGGCTCGGCCTCTGATAAGCTTGGTGGGCCGCACTTCGATGTCGAACTCCTGGATTTTTGCAATCCATCCTGCTCTCTTGTGACCCGGCTCCCCTTGTATGATGAAGCTTCGAACGTCCGGGTGAATCACAAAGACAGTCGTTTTGCTCTGGGAGACAAAATGCCTGAACTTTCGGAGCGATTTCATGACAGCGTGAACCTGCCGCTCTATAAAGTTGTACTTTTCTTCATGCGGCTGAATCACTTGGCTCAGGAACGCTATGGGGCGCTCCTCGCCATCGTCTCCCTTCGAGTTGGGACTGCTGGCGTAACTTTCCGGTTCTCCCACCGCGTACGAGGATGAAGTCCTTGGAGTAGTCCGGGTTTATCAACACCGGAGCTTGCGCAATTCGAGCCTTGATTTCCTCGAAGGCTTGCTCTCTCTCATCAGTCCATTCGTAAGTTGTATCTTTTTTCAGCAGTTCGGCCATAGGCTTGATCACCTGTGCGAAGTCCGGGATGAACTTCCGCACGAAGTTAATCTGGCCGAAGAAGGACTGCAGCCCTTTTTTATCAATTGGGGCTGGCAAGCGAAGGAGGGCTTCTGCTCTGTCAGGGTCAATGGCGAGGCCTTTCTCGGAGATGACATGTCCCAACAGCTTACCTTCTTTTACCGCGAAGACGGACTTCTTCGGGTTTATAGAAATGCCGAATTCTCGACACCTCTCAAATATTTGCCGCAGGTGGGAAACATGATCCCCTCTTTGGTGAGAGAAAACGGTCATGTCATCAAGGTAGATGACAATGATCTTATTGAGCAGCTCTCGGAAGGCCAGGTCCATGGCCCTTTGGAATGTGGCACCAGCATTGGATAAGCCGAAAGGCATGCGCTGATAGGCGAACGTCCCCCATTTGGTGGTGAACGCCGTTTTATGCTGGTCCTCATCCTTGACCCAAATCTGGTTGTAGCCGGAAAATCCATCTAGAAGTGAGAATCTCTGGGCTCCAGCAACGATGTGTAGAATTTGATCAATTTGGGGAAGCGGATAGTGGTCCTTGAGGGAGGCCTGATTCGGGTTTCGAAATCGACACAGAGACGGATGTCGCCATTCTTTTTCCTCACGGGCACCAAATTCGCAACCCGGGATGAATGTTTGATGGGGTAGATGATTTTGGCCTCGAGCATCTTCAAGAGCTCGGCTTTCATCATGGCCTCGATTTTCGGATTTACGGCCCTCTGCTTCTGTCGGAATGGCTTGGCGCCATCCTCTAGCTCAATGGTATGTTGGATTACATCTCTGTCATACCCCTTCAAATCCTCGTAGCACCAGGCCACGATGTCGGGGAACTCTTGGCACAGTGATCTGATCCGCTCAAGTTCCTCCGAAGTGCAGTCTGTCCCGACCTTGATGGTTTTACCAGGTTCGAGTTCCAGGTCGGCATACTGCTTCGGGTCTACTTTGATCCTATGAGATATAGCTCTGTCATTCTGATCAAATAGACTCTCCAATGTAATCAGTCCTTTTGGGACATGATTATTTTTCAAGTGTATCAACCCCTCATATTGCTCGTCATCAGGGTCTCTACTCTCGATTGAACATGCTTCATTTACCAAAAATGTGACGATCTCCTCGTCACAATCGAACACCTGCCAGTGGGTGTCCTTATCGAGCACGAAGGCACAGTAAATAGTGCGAACCGGCTTCGGTTTACGGACAACGTCGTCAGCCGGAACGTACCTGGCTCCAACAGACGCCAGAATGTCAGCGTGTTTGTTTTTCTCACGCGATATCGCCTTGACATTCAACGAGTCAAACGACTCCATCAGGTCCCACACCCGGTTGCGGTATGCCTTGAGATAGTGCTTTTTGGAGGCGCACTTGTTCGTAACCTGGTGACACACCAGCTCTGAATCTCCAAAGATCTGCAGGTGTTTAATCCCCGACCTCTCCGCCTTTCGCAAACCCAAGCACAGGGCTTCGTACTCCGCCGAGTTGTTAGTGCAACTCCAGGCCAATCTGTAGGTATAGTCCTTCTGGATCCCGGTTGGAGAAACCAGAAGCACCCCTGCACCGGCGCCATTTTTGCATCGCGCGCCGTCAAAGAAAAGCTTCCACAGCTTCTCGGGTGCAGGTCCCACTTCCTTTTCAGCTGACTTGTCAAGCCTCTCGGGCTGTACAATGGTGTAACGGCCCTGCTCTGTCTCAATTACGGCATTGAAATCCCGCAAAGAGAACTCATCTTCGAGCTGTAGCACTTCGAGGGCTTGCTCCGTCAGCTCTCATCGTCACCAGTTCTTCCTCAGACAGTCTGGACCATGCGGTCCAACTCTTCTCCGGGTATCTTCTCTACTAGGAAGGTGGAAGGCTTCTCATTAAAGATTCTCACTCTTCTTCCTTTGAATGGCACTTCCATGTGTGAGTAGTCTAGAGACAGTTACCCGCCCGGCCTTCGCAGTGAACTCCCGGGAGAGACACATGCCGAAGTAGGGAGCCAGGTCAACAACCACGACCTCTTGGATGACCACGATGTCGAGAGCCTTATGCAACCGAATAGGGATGTCCTTTATGACACCAACTGTCTTGACAGGGGTGCCGTCCAATTGCAGCACGCCTTGGCTGCTCCTTGTGTACTCCATCCCGATCTCGTCACAGACGGCTTTCGGCATAACAGTCGTGGAAGCGCCAGAGTCCACCATGCAGTTGTGTACTATGTGCCCTTGCATCCGTAAAGACAGATAGAAGGGAGGCGGTCTGTTCTTCCCAGTGGCTGAGACTGTCAGAGGTTGAACCAGGACAGCGGGCTGTATCTGCTTGCCGTTCTTCATGTTTTTCAGAGATTCCTGCAGCAGATCCACCTGGCCTGGGAGCAGAAGAGCATCGTACATGCTGATTCTAGCGGGTGTTCTTTTTAACTCGTCTACTATGCTGTAGCCCGAGGTGCTAGCTCCTTCTGCTTCTTTTGCCGGCTCATACTTCGTCCGGTACTGCTGGGTGGCCTCAACTCTCTGTCTCTTGGTCAGAGACGGGTACTTCAGCTTCTCCTGGGCTTGTTCTTTGGTTTCAGCTGGAGGCTGAGGTTCTGGAGCTTTAGCCGGAACTGGAGCTTTTGCTATAGGAGGCTTGGCTGGAATAGGGGCTGCCTTTACCGGAGGAGGCTTGGCTGGAGCTTTGTCTTTGGATGCCTTCTCTGGGTGTGTGTAGGGCCACAGCCGCTTGTACGGTGGCAGCCCGCCAGGCTGCGGTTTTTCTCTTCGGGTGTATACTTGCAGAGGCTTGGCAGCATCTGCGGTTTTCTTTTCTTCCTTGGCGGGCGGCACTAGATTTTCCTCTGGGAGGGCAAAGTTGGCTTCGCCGTCCAGGATCATGTAGAGTTCATCGTCCTCTATGGCGCTGCCGGCCAAAGTCTGGATGTAGTGCTGGTGCAGTGTGCAGTCTTCCTCCGAATGCGGGTCGTTGCACGTAGTGCACCAGTTGACCTGGTCGGAAGGACCAGGTTGGTCTTCTATAGCAGCATTTCTCGGAGGCGGACGCCTCTGCAGTTGTTGTTCTGGAGGCCTGTCTTTTGTTAGCGCCGGGGGCGGATATGGCCTCCTAGGAGCGAGGTCCATCTGGGCTCGCTTCTTCTTGTGAGCGGTCATGTCATTGGACATGGCATGATAATCTGAGGCCAAAGCCCGTACCTCCTGGAGGATTGTGTTTTGAATGTTATTGTCAGGAGGCGGCAACTGTGCCGGTGGAGGCAATGCAGCTAATGGAGGAGGAGTGGAATAATGCATGTACTGCGAGGGAGCAGGAAGTGCTGGAAAATGCGGAGGAGGAGGAGGCGGGTGAGGATAATGCATTTGCGGCGGGCCGTAAGGAGTTACGACCGGCGCCGGATTCCATTGTTGCTGGGGTTGCTGCCCTGATGTGGACGGCGCATCACCAGAAGGCGATGGATATTGGGATCTCAAAAAGTCGGGATGAATGGGTTCCTGCACTATGGATGGGAATCTGTCGATGGAAATGATATCCGCTTCAGCTCTTGCCGGCAGCATCGTACGAGAGCAGGAAACGAGTCTATTGCGGCAATCTTCAGCGACGGGCATATGTCTGAGTTGAAGGATCTCAGGTAGTAGTGAGCAGCCATGCCGGCTGAAGGCCGAAGTTCACGAGGTACCCGTTTCCAGGATCTCGCAAACTTGATGTTAAAGTCAGACACCTCCTCTTGGGGGTGTCTCTGGATACTTTGGAACTGATGCAGCAAAGAAGTGGGGTCAGCAGACTCGTTGCATCCTTTCACGAGCCTTCTGGCGAGCTGGGGCCACCCTGTGATAGATCCCTCTGGCAGCGATCTCCACCAGTAGAGAAGCTTTCCCCTTAGGGAAAGGGCCAGCAGACGGGTCTTCACACTTTCGTCAATAATGGAGTGCAATGCAGCCAGGGCAAGGATGTCCTGGATGTGCTCGTACGCCGTCTTGCCGTAGCCGTCGTATGTAGGGATGGACTTTAAGGCAGCAGGGGGCACAGCTTGCTGTCCGACCAGGGCCAAGGGCCCCGTAGAGTCCACCGCCGGGAAGAGATCATCATCATTCTGCTGTTGGGCAGCCATTTCTTCTTCTTCTCCTCCGTCGGTTGTATACTCAGTGTCGGTACCTTCCGAGGATGTAGATTCCTCTTCTTCCTCGGCCTCTTCTATTTCGTTCTCAGCTCCTTCGACCTCGGCTTCGGCTTCTTCTCGGATTTCAGCCTCGGCTTCGTCGACACGAGCTTGTTGATCAGCCAGCCTGACAATTTCGCCTCGAGCGTTGATGTCTAGTTCGTAAAAGGCAGGCGGGTTTCTCGGATCCCTTGCTCGCCACCTTCTCGTTTGCATGAAGGTGCTAGGACCGGTCTTTCGGACTCAGAGGATATGTTCGTGCAGAGTCGCCAGGTGTTCTGATTTTGAACAGCAATGAAGCGAACACCGGTGCTTCGATTCTGTTTGGGGGTGGGAAACTTCCTTGTCCCACCGGGCGTGCCAGAAACTGTTGGTCACGAATCCGCCATGAGGAAAGGATTTGTTGCTTTTGCGCCCTAGGACCCGCAAACCAACATTGAAAGGCCGGAAGGAAGGAATGCCTTCCGTGCCAATCTCCGGAGAAGGCCGGCTTCCTGTGGGGTTTTGAGGTTCAAGATAAGAGTGCAGGGAAAGAGATAAAAATGCAGAAAGGGATTCCAAATTAGATTGGAGTTGGGTGGGGGGAACTAACAGTACGACAACGCATCAATCACCACTACTAACACCAATATAACCATAACACACCACTATGGATGCTGTCACTAATCAGTAGAACAGAGTCAGGTATATGTTTTGTGTTAAGAGCCAGAAGCACAGCTACAATGGTTCCCTAACAGACATTCCCTCCAAGGAACTAACAGTACGACAACGCATCAATCACCACTACTAACAACACTATAACACAAAACATAACCAGAAACTGCCACTAATCGTTTGCCCTATGTATCCTCTGATTTATGCATCTTAGGAATACCTGACCACCAAATGCTGAAGTGAATCAACAAGCCGTGACACAGGAAACGTAAGGCAGAAATGTCAAGGAGAGGCAGCATACAAAATAAAAACAGTAAAACAGCACCAAGTGTATGTATTATATTAAAAGGCAGAAGCACAGCTACAATGGTTCCCTAACAGACATTCCCCTTCCACCACTTTACAATGAAAACGTGGTGGGTATTTATAGCCTGAGAACCCCCGATTACATTAATGGGCACAAAGTCCCAGTCAAACATTAGCGACAAAAGCAGCCGCGGAACTGCTGATGCTGACCTTTGTCGGGCTGGACTGTACCTGCAGCATGGTCTCCCTGAAGGCTGTACAGATACGTGGCAGCGCGTTAGGTAGAACTTCTCATCGGCAGGAATGCGGGTAGTTGAAGCAGGTAGAACCTCCAATCAGCTTTAAAGGCGGTAGATGGCATAAGTAGTGCATCCCATGCTTGTCCTTGTGCTCGGCACGTCTTGGCTCAGATCCCAAAGTTGGACACTTGTCGGATGATGCTTCTTGACACGTGCTTGCCTTGAAAGGCAGTTTATCCAACTTCGCCCAGGATCAGAGCGCTGTCGGGTTGCGCAGGTAGAAAACAGCGCAGTCGGGAAGGCCTTCATGCCTTGGGTACTTTTCTGAGTTTGTTCCCCTACTGCGCACCTGTCAAAGGGCGCACTCCGACTTCGCTGCGAAGTCGGGTTGTGCACAGGTGAAAGCTGATTCCTACCGCCGTACGGACTTCGCCCTGGAAAGGGGGCGCACTCCGACTTCGCTGCGAAGTCGGGTTGCGCCCCAGCACTTAGTCATTTTTCCTGCCAGCCTGCTTACCAAGTGCGCCCAGAAAGCAGGGCGCACTCCGACTTCGCTGCGAAGTCGGATTGCGCCCTGAACACTTGTTCTTCTGGCTGATTCTGTCACATGCGCGCCCGCGCCCCGGGTCGGGTTGCGCCGAACACTTGTTCTTCTGGCTGATTCTGTCACACTGCGCACTTTGCACTCCTGCTGCGCTCCAACTGGAGGGCGCACTCCGACTTCGCTGCGAAGTCGGATTGCGCCCTGACACTTAGCCATTTTTCAGGGCAACTGCTGTCATTTTTGAGATTTGACTGAGGGGCTCAAGAGAAAGAGGGAAGAATGAGAATGTAGGGAAGAGAGAGAAAGGGGGAGAAGAGGAAGGGGAAAGAGAGGAAGAGGGAAAGGGAAGAGCAGCTCTCTTACAAAAATTGAAAACATTGCACCCCGTGCAAAATGTGACAACAGTTGCTTGATTGATGAAGCTTATGTAAGCTACTAAAATACATTAAGCCATCTTGTATTTTACATTTGGTTAAATATATCTGATTTACCACAGCTCAATGCTTGGAATTTGTACCTGCACAATGCTGGTCAGACATGCACACCAGAATATCAACCTTAAGGATTTTCAAGTGTTAGGTCAAACTTAAGAATGCTGGTCAGACATGCACACCAGCATATCAACCTTAGGATTTTCAAGTGCTATTATATGGTCACCGTGTGCAATGGACATTCCTTCTAGGTCTGTGGGAACCTTTGGACCAGTCAAACTCAGTTATGCACTTGTAGCAGTCAACTCTAACACAAGCTGGACCATTTTTCTACTAATATCACCCAATATTTGTTGGAATATCAGTAATCTGTTCTTGTTGGCCAAAGCCGATAGTATTAATGTAAGCCTATGGGCATTCTCTATGTAAGCCTATAGACAATATTGATCTATTTACAATTTAGAGGTATTGGTTAGACCACTTGTATGGTTCACCTTAATTAAGGGTTTAACCTTTAAGCGAAATTATGTCAGCTTCAGGTTCGTAATAGTTGGGGATTTGGTATCTGCTATAGATATCCCCCAATCACTGATTTATTCTATCAGTTTGAGTGTGATATGATATCATGGGGGTGCCTATGGGCATCTACCCCTCCTTATTTCGATTACCTTTATCTTTTTCTTTCTTGTATTACTCCTTATTTTCGCTTTTCTACTCTTTTGGAGTATGTTCTGTGATGAATTCATCCTTCAGAATGTTTTTGGAAAGTATTCTTATTCGAGTCTACTTGAAGCGGAGTCACTATATCATGCAGAAGGAATTTTGTTTTTGGGTTTGGTGGCTTAAGGTGCAAAACGAAGGAAAAACCCCTTTGCTGTTCTTGGAGGGAAGAAATCAAATTTCGTTGCCAAGTCCACGTGCCATCTTGTTCATGCCAAATCAATTTCATATCATTTTTATGCCCAACCTAGATACTTTCAATTGAGTTCCTGTTTTGTTCGGCACATGAGGTGTATTGGTGAGCATAACCTTGTTTAAGGCTCCAGAAGGGATAGATTGTGAGGTTGAATCCCATTTGTGGTTGTTTTCTGTTTTCTCCCCTGTAGAGTAGTAACAAAAAAATAAGTGATGGGAAGGTTTTTTGATCATGTCTGCATAGGATAGCATGTTGGTGGTAGAATTGTTTTGTTGGCACAAGGTTGAGGATTGAATCCCTGTTTCTTTTCTCCAAAGAAACGTTACTTGGATGTTTTCAAGGTGCACTAGGGACGTTATTCTGGTCAACACTTGGTGGCAAGGTGGTGAGAGAGCTGGTTTTTATAACAAAGATCCAAGGTTCAAATCACCTTACACATACTCTTTCTAAGTGCTTGCCACATCCTTTTTTGGTTGAGCTTATCTTCTGAGACCATTGTGATTAAAGCCCCAACATCGCTGTCTTACTCGAGCTCAACGTCATCATGGCCAATGTATTCTTTCTATGTCCATTGTGACCCCGAGGTCATGGGTTCAAACCTGTCTTGCAGCTTTTTTATCTTCTTGGGCATGACTTGTCTTTCTCATTGCGATCATTGTCGAGACTGATTGTTTCTTGACAAAAGGAGCTGCTTTTTTATGGAGGGTGGCCATATTGTTTCCGTTCAACATACTAGATGCCTTGGCAACCATAGCCTTTTTTAAGGCATTCTTAGACATAGTTGAAAAAAATTGAATCGGCACAGAAAAAGAATCGAGCAAAATCAGGAATCGGCCAAAAAAGGGGGAAAAATCAGAAAATAAAAGAACCTAAAGAAAATGCAAATTTTCATTGAAAAATAATATTTTTCATGCATATCCCAGTTTTTTGGAAAAAGTCAGCAAAAATCATCGTTTTTTTCAAAAATTGGCAAAAATCACCAGTTTTTTCAAAAATCAGGGTTCCGATGCAATTTGAATTGGCAACCCGGTTGAATCGAAAAAAATCGGATTGGATTGGGATTAAATCGGGATTTTCATAACTGTGCTCTCAACACACAAGTCATAGGGTCAAATTTGATTGACATAATTTTTTCTATTGCATCACTCTTGTGGGTTCTTCAAGGAGGATCTTGCATTATGCACACCACGTCTTCCCTTGCTACCTTGACCAATGCAAAACTTTTAAGATCCTTCTCCACCCGGAAGGTCGCAGGTTCCAATCTCCGCTCCTGCCATCTCTTTGCAAAGCAGGTTTGGGTTTCAAGGATCAACGGAATAATTCTTTTTCCAACAGAGCCCATCGGTGTGATAGTTGGTATGTTTTTTTGTAACCAACAGGTAGAGTTCAAATCTTCCGTGTTATCTTCGTCAAAAGCATTTGGTGGCGTCTTTTCAGCACCACATGATGGGATATGTATAGGTTAAGGCCTTGGCATGACATGTCCAACTCAACATGGTGCTCTTTTGGCTAGCATATTACTTTTGAAATTGAAGCTCTCTTCTTGAATGGTCACAAGTTCAAATCCCATGAAATTCAATTTCCAAAGAGAGAGAGAGAGAGAGATCTAAGCCAATCAAAACATCCCATGTGTCATCCTCTCATTTGCTCCGAAAGGCCAATAGTAGAAGTTATCCACTTAGATAGGTGGTGATGACATGGTAGACATGTGGCTTCTCACAATATGACACGTGGAAGGCATGGATTCACTATTTACTCTCTAAGGTTTGGAAATTTAATTTTTCTGAATTTGATTGTTAATTAGCCCAACCTTTTGGAGGCCATAACTTTTGCATACAAAGGCATTTCGAGCCCATTTTTTCACATCGCACGGTTTTTTGAGCTCTATGCATTGTTGATATCAGTTCAAGGACATGTTATAGTGATGTACAACATTATTTGGTTGCAAGAGGAGTATGCTTTGGAAGGTCAGCACAAGGTACACCTTGTTCCTACTGGTCCCTCTCAAATGATGGAGGTTGATTATTCGGAGACTTGCTTTTGTTGCTTGATGATTCAACTATTTGCTTTTGGGATTGGAGGACGATTTGTGGTCACCATATTGCATGTTGATGATCTTCTCATGGGAAGGTCAACATCTTTGATTCAGAAGGTGGAGTCACCACTTAATGTTTGGGAAAGTGTCGATCTAGTACATGTACCTTTAACAAGAGAAAATGGCAGAACTCATGATCAAGTTGGCCCATTCAGGCATTCATTTTGGGGAGGGGAGGAGATGTTACCATCTCTAATGTATCCTCTCTTTGGCTCCTCAACTAAGATTATGGAGGGTGTTCAAATATCAATAATCTGACCTTATTGGTCAAGGCCAATGGTGTTGATGTAAGCCTATGGACATGTGCAATGTAAACCTATAGGTATTCTCTATGTAAGCCTATAGGCAATATTGATGTATTCACCCTTAGCAGTATCAGTTAAACCACTTGTATTGTAAACCTTAACTAAGGGTTTAATATTAAGCCAAGTTATATTGGCCTAAGGTTTGTAATAATTGGGGATTAGATATTTGTTATAAATACCCCCAATCACTGATCCATTGTATGAGTTTGAGTGTGATGAAATATCGTGGGGGTGCCTATAGGCACCCACCCCTTCTTATTTCAATTACCTTTATCTTATTCTTTCATGTATTACTCCTTATTTTCGCTCTTCTACTCTTTTGCAATATGATCTGTTGTGAATGCATGTTTTGGAATGTTTCTGGAAAGTAATTTAAAATCTAACAATATTAAGTAGTGCTACGATGGTCATAGACATAGGAACTTTGGGCAGGCTGTCTAACATATATGTGTTTGGAGAACCTCGTCTAAACAGTAACTAAAATCATCACCTTTAGTCAGTTACATTGTGTAATTCAGTCACTAACAGAGCATCTAACTTTTTTTAGAAAAAAGTTCCTCTCTTTATTTAAGGACAGTCCACCAAAAACAACAAACTGGACAACATTGTAGGTGACATTGGGAAGATGAATGACCATACATCTATCTGAAGCCAAGAAAATGGGGTGATAGTATACATCTCAGTTATGGAATGTAAAGAATTGTTGGTCAAATCATTTGGGCAAAGTTGTCTTGTGCATCTCACGTGTTTGGTCTATGCTTGGCACTTTTTACATTTTTAAACAATTTTTAATGACTTTCTTCTCTTTGATGAAAAAAAAAAGCAAATGAATTATATGGAGCCTAGACAACAATGACGAGATGCCGATACTTTATTGATTGCTTGATGTCTTTGTAACTTTGTATTACAGTTTTCTGTTTACAGTGTTTTTCTTTTTGTTCTGGGTGACTAGATAGCTATATTGGTAAGGAGAATCAATCTTTGATATTGTTGATGATAAGGTTAGGTTGGTCTTGGCTGCTATTCCTTTCATTGACAAAGTGGATAATGCAAAAGATGAGTTAAGACTTTCAATTTTGAGACAGGTCCTCTCCAAGAATGCCTTCTATTGAAATGGTGCTAGGTGTAGTGAAGGTAATGCAAGCTTAAACAGATATCTGATATTTAATGTCTTCAGTAAGCTTTGTTATTGTCTATGTATTGAAGTTAAAACATAGACCATGTTGTTTTCTTGCATATTTAGAAACATTTATAAGGATATTACTTTCTTTTTCTAGAATTCAACAATAAGCATGCATTCGAACAACCTTGATTGTTGTCACTAGAGGATACTCAAACCAACAAATCTTCAACAATATCCTAGTAGCCCCTCTTAATGACTAAACTTGACACAAATCCAGTATCTCTAAATTTTACAACAGGTTTAGTCATTAAAACAACAATTTGAATCATGTGGTGATGCATCATCATCTCAAGGTGTTCTGATGGTCTTCAATAAAGAGGACTATCCAAAAGGGTTTTTGCCCTTGATAAATCCATTTACTACCAACTGATTTCTTCCCTTGGGGTAAGCTAGACAATACCCATGCAACAAGATATCAAACTCTACATTCATGGCAACCTCTCAAGAGGTTTACCTTTGGCTTTATGCATACTCAAACTCATGGACCACTTGACTTGTGATAACCTCCACTATGTTGTGTATCTTCAAGCGGACCTATCTTGGAAACCTCCATCTTGCTCTGCATCTTGGAGCATATCTCCATCTCTCCTTATTGGAGTGTTCACTCAATGTCCTTTGATTGGATCTCTTTCCTTATTGGAATTTGCTTTGCATGAACTTATCTGTCCCTGATCAAACCATCGTCCCAATCTGCATCCAGTTGGCTGTGCATAAGCTTTCGTTGATCTTACCTTTGCTTGATTGAACCTCCATCCAAAATCTGTTCTTAATAATCATGCATGTTTTTTTTAAGTCTTGCAGTCAAAGTCTGCCTCAATAGGTCTCATGAAACCAAACATCTACCATCATTGGTCTTACAGCCAGATATGCCTAACTTTTTGTTCTATTTCTCCTTTACACCACTCCGCTTTGCTACAGAGTGTACAAAGTTGACTGTGTCTTCTTAACAGCAATTCATGAAATATATTGAATTGTATGTTTCTCCTGTTCACCATGTAGTTGAGTGTATGGAGTTACTGATTTCTCCTTGTTACCACTAGAAATGGATGGAGGTACATATATGACTTTTTATTTTATTTTCTTTGGTTGACCCTCAAGCAGTTACAGGGTTTTTGTTGGTGTACCCTCAACCAATTAAAAGAATCCTTACTATAGTGTTTTCCTTGGTTGACCCTCAACCGTAAACCATCCTTCCTTATTGGAGTGTTCACTCGACATCCTTTTATTGGACCCCTTACCTTATCGGACTTGGATTTGCATGCACTTATCTATTCCTGATTGGACCATGGCTCTGATCTGCATCCAACTGACTGTGCATATGCTTTCATTTATCTTACCATTGTTTGATTGAATCTCTATCCAAAATCTGTTCTTAATAATCATGCATGCCTTTTTAAGGTCTTATAGTCAAACATATGCCTCTATAGATCTTATGACACCAAATGCCTACCGTTATTGGTCTTATGGCCAAATATGCCTACCTCTTTTTTCTGTTTCTCCTCTACACCACTTTGCTTTGCTGTAGTGTGTACAAAGTTGCTTGTGTCTCCTTAACACTGCTTTATGAAATATATCGAGTTGTTTGTTTCTCCTATTCACCATTTAGTTGAGTGTATAAAGTTACCATATTCTCCTCATCACCACTAGAGGTTTATGGAGATACATATTTGGGGTTTTATTTTCTTTGGTTGACCCTCAACCAGTTACAAGGTTTTCATTGGTATACCCTCAAACAATTACGATAATTCTTATTATAGTGTTTTCTTTGGTTGACCTTTAACCATAAACCATACATGGTTCATTCTCAACGACAACAATGATGTGCAGCACGATTTTTATTTTCAGTTTTCTTATCCTCAACCGCATATTCTTAACTAGAAGGGCATGGGGTTCTAAACAGGTTCACCCTCAACCACCTCAGAAAATACCTGCAACTTGTGGTTTTCAAATGGCGTACTCTCTGCAATGGGGTTTTCCAACCACAAGGTGCACACAAACCTTGTTTTTACCCCACATTGCCCTTAACATGAGAAAATCTATGCACTTATTATTTTCTTGACATGCTTGTAACTTGATGCCATTGAAGCAGATTTATGCAACCATAGTTAATTTCAATACAGTTTTTCGAGCTTTGCTTTTTTCAGCAAATCTGCCTAGACTAATTTTTCAAACCACAAAATTTAAAAGGATGAAGATCCTGTTGGTTACGAATCTGCCATGAGGAAAGGATTTTTGGGTTAATGCGCCCAGATTCGCCCACCAGCATGAAAGGCCGGAAGGAAGAGATGCCTTCCGAGCCAATCTCCGGAGAAGGCCGGCTCCTTTTGGTGGGGGGGTCTGATTTAAGCTAAAGGGAACGGGAAAGAAATAAATGAACGGAAAGAGACAAATGTACAGAAAGAGATTACAAATATGTCCAAAGGTTGGTGGGGGGGAACTAACAGTACGGGAACACACCAATCACCGCTACTTACTGCATACAAACACAGAGCATGACAAGGAGCTGCAAAACCTAGGCGTACTTCCGATACACCAGCAGCGTATGCACGGCTTCAATAGCTCCCTAGCAAACATTCCCTACAAGGAACTAACAGCGGGGGATCGTATCAATCACCGAGATACTTACAGCGACGGGGGTAGAAAGTAAACCTAGAGATGTCAGAGCCGGGTATATGTGTTAGGCGAGAGAGTTTAACCGCACGGCTTCAATGGCTCCCTAGCAAACATTCCCTACAAGGAACTAACGGCGGGGGATCGCATCAATCACCGAGATACGGGCCAGCAACGTCACACATAGCGATGGAGCTGCTACCACATCTATTATATGAATGCTTTAAATTAATGAAGTACGAGAAGGTGCTTTAAACAAGCAATGCTAGAGGAAACTGATCGCCAAATGCCGAAATGAATCAACGAGCCGCGACACGGGTGGGCCTAAGGCATATAATGAAAGACAGACATAAAAGAATAAAGACGGTAGAAACGAGAACCGGGCATACGGATTGTATTCATAAGCAGAAGCACGGTTACAGTAAGCACAGTAGTTCCCTAACAAACATTCCCCTTCCACCCTTTACAATGAATTCAAGATGGGCTTTTATAGCCCGAGTCCCACCCGTTACATTAATGGGCACAGAGTCCCAGTCAAACATAAGGTGACGAAGCGGCGAAAGAGGCTGCAAATGCTGACCTTTTGTCGGACGAGGCTGTACCCGCGGCATGGTCTTCCTGGAAGGCTGGGCGGCTACGTGGCGGAGTGCTGGGTAAAATCTTCAAGTCGGCGAGGCTCGTTGGTAGGCTGGAGCGGGTGAAACCTCGGATCAGCTTTGAATGAGGCTACTAACGCGGGCGGTGCGGGCAGCCCATGCTTATCCCTTTTTGGTCGGCGGTCTTGGTTCAAATCCCGAAGGCTGGACACTTGTCGATGATGGGTTATCTTTGTGTGACACATGCACGCCTTAGAGGCAGTCTATCCATCTTCGCTTGGGATCGGGGCTCCTTGGGATGCGTGCAAAAATCAGTGCAGTCGGGGAAGGCCTTCAAGCCTTGGTCAAATTCCGGGTTTGTTCCCCTACCGCACACCTGTCAAGGGCGCATTCCGACTCTGTTGAGAAGTCGAGCTGCGCACAGGCGAACTACGGTGTCTGCCGCCATATGGACCTGCTCCGGCATTTTATCTTTCTTCTGCGTTGACCTGCCAGTCTGCCAGTGCAAGGTGCGCCCAGAAAGTGGGGCGAAGTCGGACTTCGCACCAAAACTGGGCGAAGTGCGCACTTCGCACCAAAACTGGGCGAAGTGCGCACTTCGCACCAAAACTGGGCGAAGTGCGAACTTCGCACCCAGACTTAGCCAATTTTAGATAGACCTGCTGGAAAGTTGGAAAATCAACTGGGGGACTCCAAGGAAAAAAGGGGGGAGAGAAAGAGAATGGGAAAGAAAAGGAAAGGGAGAGAAGGAAGAAAAACGGAAGGAGGAAAAGAAGAGCGACCATTGTTACAAAACAATATTGAAGACATTGCACCCCGTGCAAAATGTGACAACATTTATGGCGGCTCGCGGGGTGTCGAGCTCGCCTCGGCGCAAAGAATCCATGCCTTCATCCTTTGGGTGCAGAGGAACTTACCTCCCCTGCCTTTTGCTGCTCTAACTGTTCTCCTTGCGGCAACTGTTCTTCAGATTCATCTTTGTCAGTTGCCTCATCAGTATCTCCTTCCGAAAGCTCTCCATTTCCTACTTCTGCCTCGCACATGCGAGTGTACGCCTCTTGGGCTGAGCGCCAGGCTTCCGCTTCGAATGGCTTGCGGTCGGCTATATCTTCTAATGCTCCGTGAAAGCGGCGACCGCGTGCGGGTCGATGGTGAGGTATCTTTTCTCTAACTCCCGAAAATAGGAGCGGATCCTGGAATATCTGGACACCATCCGAGTGACTGATTGTCTTGAATTGGCTCGGTCCGGCTATCAATTTCAGGTGTATACTGCTTCAAAGGACTGCCAATTCTTCTTTACCCGATCTAGGGTGAGGAGCTCGCCATTCTCAACAAAACCTGGACACCCAAGTTCCGAAAGAGCGTGAAAGGGGGCCGAGACGGATATCTCTTTCATGTCCGAATGCGTCAAGCATTCGTGCAGCCACTCTCACCTCTTCAACTTTTTCGAAATATTTGTGCAAGGTCACCCTTGCACCTGCCCATTCTGCAGCGAATGAGGACACGGGGGAAAAAAGGACGCCGTCGCGCTCGCGCTCCTGAAGATTTATCGCCAGGTCCAGCCATTGCTTTGCCTGGCGCTCGGCCTCCTCTACCCCAGGCTTTCCCTGGGCAGAAACTTCTTGAATCCTGGATGCGAAGTCCAGGACTGCCATCGCCTTAAAGGTATGGGGCTTGCATTCCCTCAGCAAACCAGCCCTCATTTCCTTAACCTTTGTCTTTGAAAAGACCGCCGCTTGAGATGTTTTCTCTGCAAGCTGCGACTGCGCCTGCTTCAAAGACTCCTGGAGCTGAGAAATCTGCTCCGAGGCTGCTTTCTTTTCGGTTGCGGCCTGTTCTTTGAGAAGCGGCCAGGTGGGCTTTGAATTCATCTTGTTTCTCGCCGCGCCGCTTCCGGCTGCTCGGTGGACCTAGATAGGTCCTCTTCAAGTTGCCTTACTTTGTCCTGCAGCGCGAAAAGTTCTTCTGCTCCTCCAGGACTCTTGACAAAGAGATTGTCGACTTTGCGCATGATCGTACGAATCTCATCTTGTTTATCAATGTCGTCAAAGCTTTTCTCCTTTGTCCGGAGCACGTAGTCCGCCTTAGTCATTTCTCGGAGAGGCTTCTTCACTATTGGGATTATTTTCTCCGTTGTAATCACTCTCCTTCCGAAATCATACTTTGCGCGTTTCGCCGGGGCGGCTATCTCTTCGTGTCTCCTCCGCTTCAGGTCTTGGCGGAAAGAGACAGAATACTCTACGGCTCTCGTTGCCAGGGGCAAGTCATCTGAGTTCTGAAGGTCGTCCATAAAATCTGGTTCCCCCAGCCTAGGGATCTGCCGAGACGTCTCTCCTGCGGGGATGGGATCGGGGAGGAACCGGACAGGACCTTGGAAGAATCGGTCGCTTGTGGGGGCGGCCGGGAAATGGAAATGGGAGCGGGCGACAACTGTGAGGGTTTGAAGCGGCCGAGGCGGAGGATGTGATGGTGAACGGACAGCCTCGGCGCGACCTCGGGCGAAGGGTTTGGAGTTGTGCTGAGAGAAAGAGAGACGTTAGGGTTACGAGCAAGGCGATCGAAAGAATGGGGACCGCTAGAAGGACGCGGAGACGGGGAGGAGGATGTGGTCATGGCTCGCCCGAGTTGAGCGGGGGGCGAGTGGAAGTAGAACTGGGTGAGACTAAGGAGACAGGGGCAGCAAACGTACCTGCGGGCTCCGCTTGAGCCGATGCCGGGTGGATGTCTTCGCTTCTTGTCTCGGCGGCTGGCTTGGGACTGCCCAAAGGAACTGCCTCTGCGGCGGCAGGACGCGGCTGCGGCTCTGCGACTGGCTGCTGCACTATCAGGCTAGGTCGCCTGATTTTCTCAACTCTCCTCCGCTTCTTCTCTTCTGGAACAAGCTGTCGGATCGGGGGAAGGAGACGAAGCGAGTGCGGCGAGCAGCGATGCTCCCACGGTAAACTTGTACCGGGGTTTGACTTGAGAAGGTCTGCCGCGACCGGTCTGCTTTCTAGCGGCTTTGGCGCTTTTCTTGCCTGAGGAAGTGCCTCGGGCGCTGCCTTGACTAACTCTTTCGCCTTTTCAGGCGCCGCCTTAGGAGCCACGGGCTGCATTGGATCGGCTTGGGTACTTGCTTGGGCTGGCGGCGCGATTGCCGAAGTGTACAACTGTTTGGGAGGAGACCCACTTTTATAATCCTCAAAGGGGCCTCGGGGAACGTAACCTTGATATGCGAACGGCCGCCGGTTGTCATGATGCTTGGTCATAGAGAACCGAGAAGTCGTCATCTACGGCCGGGTTTCTCCTTGTGGATTTATCGTCTTTGCGTGCGGCATCTCATTTTCCGGCATTCGGTAATCTTTTCTTTAGACCGGTTAAGGCACTGCAATCTTGGACAGAAATTTTTTGAACACTGGAGATGAGAAGTGATGGTCCGGGTTTCGCTTGGGGTCATATGTCACCTCCTCGCGGTAGAAATCCTGCCGGGGGGAGAAGCTTCCATTAATTCAATCTCCCAGTCAAGGTCCACATGGACCACGTCGCATCTATCTTCGGTTATATCCCGGGGGCACAAATGTGCAAACTTTCCCCTTATCCCATGAGGGTCATACTTCCAGCGCTGCGGCAGCAAAACCAGGCCAATCCGGGACAGCGCTTGCTCTAGGTAGACATGTTGTCCTACCTCAGTAATCTCAACGTTGGCCCAGGAAAGAGGGTATTGGAAAATCTGTCCTCTTTTCTTCCCTAGGCCAAACTCTTCTTCCACATAGTCCATCTGTCGGGCAACCTCCATCCCGAACAGATGCTCTGAGCACCAATAGGGCAGCAAATAGGGTTTGCCCTTGAATCCGTAGATTCTGATCACAATCCCCTGCGTCAGTCTAAAAACGTCCCCGAGCTTCTGATTTATCAAAGCACTCGTCATTTCTCTCGGGGGACGGGGGATTTCACTTTCGGTGAAGGCGACATGACGAATCCCCGAGAAAGTTGAAGTTGAACTTGTAGTAGGACCCTTTCCGGTATAAGTCATCCGTCCAGTTATAGACGGGCTGGGGCTCTCCCTTCTCGTTAACCTTCTTTAGGTTCAGGATCGGCATTTGGGGGTGCAGATGGTACAAACAAAGCCAAGCCAGAACGGAACTGAAACGAAAATCGGTTGACTGCCTCTTCTGAATCTTCAACAGGCTGGAATGAATGGCGTAAGCCGACCGGTCTGCCCGATCGAAAGAGATGGGGCGCTTTCCGCTCCAGTTGCGCCGGCTGGTTCGTAAGATTCTCCACACGGGAGGCGTGCACGCGGCGCCAGGCTGGTACGGGTGCACCAGCTCATCGGAGTCGCAGCCGAGGATCCATGCCAAGATGGTATATAGATACTTGCTCCGAAATTTCGCCAAAGGCATGGGGCCGATCGGCCATTGTCCGGCTGGAAGCGGGGCGTTCAGCTCTGAATTGAGGAAATCCCTCATTCGCTTGGTGTGCGTGAAACGTCCCGCTTGTTCGCCCAGACTGATTTTTCTGAGGATGGTGCCGGAGTCATACTCCGGCCACAGGGCGAAAGGCGGCTGCACGGTCTCCTGCGCGGTGCGAACAAGGGTTTGCCAACGGAGCTGCAGATTTGCCGGGAAGGCTGGTTTATAATGTCTAACAATTAAGTCTATCAGCTCCGGGCATTGGTGGACAGGAGGGCACATGAATCTGAAGAGATTTGATTTGTACGCCGCTCCAAAATGATGGGAGGGCGAAACTTTGTCAGCCCAGCTCTCCACATTCGCTCGCAGCTGAGTTAGGCTCATGGAAAACAAGCCGTCCACATATCCTGCCAGGTAATTCACCGGAGGTGGTGGGGATTGCCCACGCTGTACCTTCTTCGTCCGGGCCTTTGACTTCTTCTCTGGCGGAGGATCGCCTTTGAAAACTCCTGGCCGCGGCAAATCCCCTGGTTCGCTGCTTTCACTTGGGCTACGGCGACACGGGCCTTTTTCCCTTGTCCATCTCTCCGAGTCGGCAATAATGACGGGTTCGAGTCATGCTGCAGCAAATTTCGCTATCGGAGGAATAATTAGCCTTGTCCGAGGAATAATCTCTGCAATCTGGAATGTTGGCATGATTCTGACCCCCTTTTCTAGATAAAAACAGCGCCATTAATGCAACGCAGGAGGGGGTAGGTCGGCTGAGTTAAAACCCTTGGTGGCTGCGCAGGAGAACGTTTGAGAAAAGACGCGCCCCGGCAGACGTGCCATGCTTCTTTAGTTGCATTTTTCCTTGAAAAACGCGCAATCATTAATTCAGCGTTGGGGACTGCACCATGGCTGACGTTGCTGCCACCACTTGGGCACACTGCTCAAGACAAAACCTTTGGCGCGGAAACCCAGATTAAAACAAGTGCAAGCGCGCCTTGGGCCCAGCTTGGGGGTTTTTGAATTTTTCGTTATTATTTTTCTTTTGAAACGCGTCCCAACACTGGCCCGGAAAACTAGGCGCAGCCGGGCTTCGCCCGAAGTTGGGCGCGGCCCGACCTCGCCGGCGAAGTCGGACTTCGCCCGAATTTCGGGCGAAGTTCGAACTTCGCGCGAAGCGCGTGCTTGAACTCTTTTGCTTGCTTGCTGCGCCCAAGGCTTCGGGCGCGGTCTGGGTCTTTGCCGCCTTCGGGCTTCACACACCTTTGCAACCTTCGCCCGTTGTTCGAACTGCGCAATGCGATGCTGACTTTGTTCGGACTTCGGCCGAAGCTTGGTGCGAAGTGCGAACTTCGCGCGAAGTTCGCGCTTCGCACGAGTAGAGCGCAGCGCGCACTTCGCGCGAGCGCTGGCCGAAGTCAGGCTTCGCTGCGAAGTTCGCACTTCGCGCAAACTTTGCGCGCAGTGCGTACTTCGCACGAAGGGTTGCGCAGTGCGTACTTCGGTCAAAGGATGAGCGGAGCTTCTTCTTGGTGTGCTTCAGTGTTTTCTCGAACAAACTTCGCAATTCGGCTGGGCCGAAGTCAGGCTTCGCTGCGAAGTCGGGCTTCGGCCAACACTTAGTCGATTTTTTGCTCTTTTTTCTCCTTTCTTTCTCTGCATAGCCGAACTTCGCCCCTCCTGCGGGGCAACGACAGACTTCGCTGCGAAGTCTGTCTTTCTCTCCCATGCCGCATTTAAGCTCAAAGAAGGAAAAATAAACTGAAAGCTGGAAATTTATACATGCGGGGAAAAATAAAAAACACAAGGAAAAATTTTTACAAGGAAGGGCCACTCGGGCGCCTTCAACAGCGATAAAGCTTCAAGTGGAACCCGTTGACGGGGATGGGGAGGAGCCGACCCTCCATATCCGAAAGTATGTAGGCATTGAGCCGATTCACCGGGCAATCTGATAAGGGCCCTCCCGAGAGAGCGTCAAATTTTCCGTGATTACCCGGTTTTGCCTTGTATGAATCCCACTTCAGCACCAGGTCCCCGACTTCGAAAACTCGGGCAGTGGTGCCTTTGGCAAACCAGCCTTTAGTGGCTGCAATGTGATCCGCGAAGGCCTGGTATGCACTTTCTCTGTCTTCTTCCAACTGCGGGAGTTGGCACAATCTGTCGTCTACCGGGTCTCCGCTGCTCCTGTCTTCATCAACCATCCACAGGGCGGGGATTTCAATGTGTGATGGCATAACAGCTTGCTTGCCATAGACGAGCGCGTAGGGGGACGTCTTGAGGGATTTCTTGAACGCAACTCTGTCCGCCCACAGCGCCCGGTTCAGGAGCAAGTGCCAAGTCCGCTTATTCTTTTCAATGGTCCTCAGGAGAATTTTCAGGAGGTTCTTGTTAGTAGACTCGGCAAGGCCATTCCCCTGTGGGTAGTAATTAGAAGACATCTTGTGATAGATGCCAAGTCTGTTTGGTGTACTCCGTGAGTACGGCGCCTACAAATCCCGGACCGTTGTGCTGTCACAATCGACTACGGAACCCCGAAGCGGGTAATCGGGCTCTCAATGAACACGATGACCGTTTCTTGGTCGGCGTTCTTGGTCGGGATCGCCTCCGTCCACCGTGTGAAATAGTCGATGGTTGTGAGAATAAACTTGTGGCCGGCGGAGGAGTTAGGAGAAATCACCCCAATGAAGTCTAGACCCCATTCTTTGGAACGGAGCTTCGGCTTGAATCGGTTGAAGGGGCGGGGGTGCTTTTACGTTTCGGCCGGCATACCTACGGCATTGATCACATTTGGCGCGAGACCGCATACGCGTCTGCGAGCAGTGGGCCAATAGTATCCAGCCCTTATTATTTTTAAGGCCGTTGGCCTTGAAGAATGGTGACCCCCGGGCATCCCGGAATGAAAGTCTCCGAGGATCCTAGGCTGGTCGAGATTTTGTGGCGCTACCGCAACGGGATGCCGTCAATGTTTTTGAAGTAAAGCCCCTCGGGGCGAAGAGTGTACCTTAGTGCACCTAGCCGAAATCTCCTTCGTTGTGAGGCGTTCGGGTGATCGGGACATCTTCCGGTGCGAAGTATCTCACCGGTTCATCTGTCCAATCACTCCCCCTCCGATAAGGAGTTGGCTAGGTAGATGCGTGTCGTTGTGTCCTCCCACTTGCAGGCGGAGATGCCGGCTACAGCGCTTCGGGCCAATTCCTGACACAAGGCTCGGCCTCCGATAAGCTTGGTGGGCCGCACTTCGATGTCAAACTCCTGGATCTTGGCAATCCATCCCGCTCTCTTGTGACCCGGTTCTCCTTGCAAGATGAAACTGCGAACATCGGGGTGAATCACAAAGACAGTGGTCTTGCTCTGGGAGACAAAGTGCCTGAACTTTCGAAGGGACTTCATGACCGCATGGACCTGCCGCTCTATAAAATTGTACTTCTCTTCGTGCGGCAAAATCACTTGGCTTAGGAACGCAATGGGGCGCTCCTCACCGTCGTCTCCCTTCTGAGTCAGGACTGCAGCGTAACTTTCGGGTTCTCCCACTGCATACGGGATGAAGTCCTTGGAGTAGTCCGGGTTTGTCAACACCGGAGCTTGCGCAATTCGAGCCTTGATTTCCTCGAAAGCTTGCTCTCTCTCATCGGTCCATTCGTAAGGTGTATCTTTCTTCAACAGTTCGGCCATAGGCTTGATCACCTGTGCGAAGTCCGGGATGAACTTCCGCACGAAGTTAATCTGACCGAAGAAGGACTGCAGCCCTTTTTTATCAGTGGGGGCTGGCAAGCGAACGAGGGCTTCTGCTCTGTCAGGGTCAATGGCGAGGCCTTCCTCGGAGATGACATGTCCCGGCGACTTTCCTTCCTTTACCGCGAAGACGGACTTCTTCGGGTTTATAGAGATGCCGAATTCTCGACAACTTTCAAATATCTGCCGTCGGTGCGAAACATGATCTTCTCGTCGGTGAGAGAAAACGGTCATGTCATCAAGGTAGATGACAATAATCTTGTTGAGCGGCTCTCGGAAGGCCGAGGTCCATGGCCCTTTGGAACGTGGCACCGGCATTGGATAAGCCAAACGGCATGCGGCGATAGGCGAACGTCCCCCACTTCGTGGTAAACGCCGTCTTATCCTTGGTCTTCGTCTTTGACCCAAATCTGGTTGTAGCCGGAAAATCCATCTAAAAGTGAAAATCTGCGGGCTCCGACAACGATATGTAGAATCTGGTCAATTTGGGGAAGCGGATAGTGGTTCCGGAGGGAAGCTTGATTTAGGTTTACGAAGTCGACACGAGAGACGTATGTCGCCATTCTTTTTCCTCACGGGCACCAAATTCGCGACCCGGGATGAATGTTTGATGGGGTAGATGATCTTGGCCTCCGAGCATCTTCAAGAGCTCGGTCTTCATCATGGCCTCAATCTTTGGATTTACGGCCCTTTGCTTTTGTCGGAACGGCTTGGCGCCATCCTCTAGCTCGATGGTATGCTGGATGACGGATCTGTCATACCCCCTCAAATCCTCGTAGCACCAGGCCACGATGTCGGGGAACTCCTGGCACAGTGATCTAATTTGCACCAGCTCCTCTGACGTGCGGTCTGTTCCGACCTTAATGGTTTTACCAGGTTCGAGCTCCGAGTCGGCATCTTGCCTCGGGTCTACTTTGATCCTGTGGGATATTGCTCTGTCATTTCGATCAAAGAGACTCTCTAATGTAATCGGTCCTTTTGGGACGTGATTATTCCGTAGCTTGTATCAACCCCTCATATTGCTCGTCATCGGGGTCTCTACCTTCGATTACACACACTTCGTTAACCGGGAATGTGACGATCTCCTCGTCACGGCTGAATACACGCGGAAGGTATCCCTATCGAGCACGAAGGCACGTAAATGGTGCGGACCGGCTTCAGTTTCTGGACGACGTCTTCAGCCGGAACGTACCTGGCTCCAACAGACGCCAGAATATCAGCGTGCTTGTTTCTTTCACGCGATATTGCCTTAACGTTCAATGAGTCAAACGATTCCATCAGGTCCCAGACCCGATTGCGGTACGCTCTAAGATAGTGATGCTTAGACGCGCATTTATTCGTAACTTGATGACACACTAACTCCGAATCTCCGAAAATTTGGAGATGCTTGATTCCGAGCCTTTCCGCCTTTCGCAGACCCAAGCACGGGGCTTCGTATTCCGCCGGATTGTTAGTACGGCTCCGGGGCCGGCTTGTAGGCATAGTCCCTCTGGACTCCGGTCGGGGAAACCAGGAGGACCCCTGCACCGGCGCCATTCTTGCAACGCGCGCCGTCAAAGAAAAGCTTCCACAGCTCTTCGGGTGCAGGTCCTACTTCCTTCGCAACGGACACGTCAAGCTCCTCAGGCTGCTTAATGGAGTAACAACCACTGCTCTGTCCCGATTACGGCATTGAAGTCCTGCAACGAGAACTCGTCTTCAAGCTGTAGCACTTCGAGAGCTTGCTCGGTCAGTTCCATTGTCACCAGTTCTTCCTCTGACAACTGGACCATGCAGTCCATCTCTCCTCCGGGTATCTTGTCTACTAGAAAAGGGGAAGGCTTCTCATTGAAAATTTTCAGTCTCCTTCCTTTGAAGGGCACTTCCATATGCGAGTAGTCTAGAGACAGGTACCCGCCCAACTTCGCAGTGAACTCCCGAGAGAGACACATGCCGAAGTAAGGCTCCAGGTCAACAATCACGACCTCTTGGATGACCACAATGTCGAGAGCTTTGTGCAGCCGGATAGGGATGTCCTTTATGACACCAACTGTCTTGACAGGGGTGCCGTCTAATTGCAGCACACCTTGGCTGCTCCGTGTGTATTCCATCCCGATCTCATCGCAGACGGCCTTCGGCATTACAGTCGAGGAAGCACCAGAATCCACCATGGAGTTGTGAACTATGTGCCCTTGCATCCGCAAAGAGAGATAAAAGGGTGGCGGTCTGTTCTTCCCAGTGGTGGAGAGCTGTCAAAGGTTGAACCGGGACAGCGGTCGCATCCGCTTGCCGTTCTTCATGTTCTTCGATGATTCTTGCGGCGGGATCTACCGGCACGGAAGCAGAAGAGCATCGTACATGCTGATTCTGGCAAGAGTCTTCTTTAACTCGTCTACAATCTCGTAGCCCGAGGTACTAGCTCCTTCCGCTGGTTTAGCCGGTTCATACTTGGTCCGGTACTGTTGGGTGGCCTCAACTCGCTGTCTCTTGGTCAGAGACGGGTACTTCAGCTTCTCCTGGGCTTGTTCTTTGGTTTCAGCTAGGGGCTGAAGTACAGGAAGCTTAGCGGGAGTTGGGGCCTTTCCCTGGAGGCTTAGCTGGAACAGCAGCGGCCTTTGCTGGAGAAGGTTTAGCGGGAGCTTTATCTTTGGACGCCTTCTCCTGGGCTGTGTAAGGCCACAGCCGCTTGTACGGTGGCAGCCCGTCGGGCTGCGGTTTTTCTCTTCTCGCGTATACCTGCAAAGGTTTAGCCGCGTCCGCAGCTTTCTTTTCTTCCTTGGCGGGCGTCACTGGATTCTCTTATGGCAGGGCAAAATTGGCCTCGCCGTCCAAGATCATGTACGGCTCATCATCTTCTATAGTCCTTGCCGGCCAAGGTCCGGATGTAGTCCTTGGTGCAAAGTGCGGTCTTCCTCCGAATGCGGGTCATTGCACGTAGTGCACCGGTTGACTGGTCGGGGAGGACAAGGTGGGTCATCTATAGCAGCATTTCTCGGAGGCGGACGCCTCTGCGGTTGGTTCTCTGGGGCTTTATCTTTTGTCAGCGCCGGTGGCGCATACGGCCTTCTAGGAGCAAAGTCCATTTGGGCTGCTTCTTTTTCATAGCGGTCATGTCATTGGACATGGCATGATATCCGGAGGCCAAAGCCCGCACTTCTTGTAGAATCGTGTTCTGGATTCTGCTGTCGGGAGGCGGCAACTGTGCCGGTGGAGGCAAAGCGGCCAATGGAGGAGGGTTAGAATAAGACGCATACTGCGGGGAGCAGGAAGCGCTGGAAAATGCGGAGCGGGAGGAGGCGGATGAGGGTAATGCAACTGAGGCGGGCCGTATTGAGTTACGACCGGCGCCGGATTCCACTGCGGCTGGGGTTGCTGCCCTGAAGTGGACGGCACACCGCCAGAAGCAGAAGGATACTGCGATCTGGGAAAGTCGGGATGAATCGGTTCCTGCACCCTGGACGGAAGCCTGCCGATGGAGATAATGTCAGCTTCAGCTTGCTGGGCAGCTTCGTACAGTGCAGGGAACTCGTCAATCCTGGCGATCTTCAGCGACGAGGCATATGTCTGAGTTGAAAGATCTCAGATAGTAGTGAGCAGCCATGCCGGCTGAAGGCCGAAGTTCGCGAGGTACCCGTTTCCGAGGATCTCGCAAACCTAATGTTAAAATCGGACACCTCCTCTTGAGGATGCCTCCGGATTGCTTGGAACCGATGCGGTAGAGAGGTAGGATCAGCGGACTCGTTGCATCCTTTTACGAGCCTCCCGGCAGGCGGGGCCACCCGGTGATGGATCCCTCCGCGGCGATCTCCACCGGTGAGAAGCTTTCCCCTCGGGGAAAGGGCCGGAGACGGGTCTTCACACTTTCATCGGTGATGGTATGCGGTGCGGCCGGGGCAAGGATGTCCGGATGTGCTCGTACGCCGTCTTACTGTAGCCGTCGTATGTAGGAATAGACTTTAAAGCGGCAGGGGGCACGGCTTGCCGACCGATCGGGGCCAAAGGCCCCGTAGGAGTCCACCGCCGGGAAGAGATCATCGTCATTCGGTTGTTGAGCAGCCATTTCTTCTTCTTCTCCGCCGTCGGTTGTGTACTCGGTGTCGGTACTTTCCGAGGATGCGGGATTTTCCTCTTCCTCGGCCTCTTCTACTTCGTACTCGGCTCTTCCGACCTCAGCTTCGGCCTCTTCTTGGATCTCGGCCTCGGCTTCGTCGAAACGAGCTCGCGGATCAGCCAGGCTGGGTATCTCGCCTCGAGCGTGGATGTCTAGTTCGTAGAACTCGGGCGGGCTTCTCGGATTTCTTGTTCGCCACCTTCTCGTGTGCATGAAGGTGACGGGACCGGTCTTCTAGACTCAGAGGATTTGTTCGTGCAGAGTCGCCAGGTGTTCGGATTTGGAACAGCAATGAAGCGAACACCGGTGCTTCGATTCTGTCGGGGGTGAGAAACTTCCTTGTCTCACCAAGAGCTCGAGAAGCTGTCAGCGCCAGGTGGAGGCTGATCGGAAAATCTCTCGTCAGATGTGGGACCCGTGTTCCGCCGAGCGGGTCAGAAGAACTGTTGCGCTAGGTGGAAACTGGACGGGTACTCTTTCTTTAAATCGTGGGACAAGCGTCCCACCGGGCGTGCCAGAGAAACTGTTGGTTACGAATCTGCCATGAGGAAAGGATTTTTGGGTTAATGCGCCCAGATTCGCCCACCAGCATGAAAGGCCGGAAGGAAGAGATGCCTTCCGAGCCAATCTCCGGAGAAGGCCGGCTCCTTTTGGGGGGGGGGTCTGATTTAAGCTAAAGGGAACAGGAAAGAAATAAATGAACCGAAAGAGACAAATGTACGAGAAAGAGATTACAAATATGTCCAAAGGGTGGTGGGGGGGAACTAACGGTGCGGGAACACACCAATCACCGCTACTTACCGCATACAAACACGAGAGCATGACAAGGAACCGCAAAACCTAGGCGTACTTCCGATACACCAGCAGCGTATGCACAGCTTCAATAGCTCCCTAGCAAACATTCCCTACAAGGAACTAACAGCAGGGGATCGTATCAATCACCAGATACTTACACTGACGGGGGTAGAAAGTAAACCTAGAGATGTCAGAGCCAGGTATATGTGTTAGGCAGAGAGTTTAACCGCACGGACTTCAATGGCTCCCTAGCAAACATTCCCTACAAGGAACTAACGACGGGGATCGCATCAATCACCGAGATACGGGCCAACAACGTCACACATAACCGATGGAACTGCTACCACATCTATTATATGAATGCTTTAAATTAATGAAGTACAGAAGGTGCTTTAAACAAGCAATGCTAGAGGAACCTGATCGCCAAATGCCGAAATGAATCAACGAGCCGCGACACAGGTGGGCCTAAGGCATATAATGAAAGACAGCATAAAAGAATAAAGACAGTAGAACAGAACCAGGCATACAGATTGTATTCATAAGCAGAAGCACGGTTACAGTAAGCACAGTAGTTCCCTAACAAACATTCCCCTTCCACCCTTTACAATGAATTCAAGATGGGCTTTTATAGCCCGAGTCCCACCCGTTACATTAATGGGCACAGAGTCCCAGTCAAACATAAGCTGACAGAAGCGGCGAAAGAGCTGCAAATGCTGACCTTTTGTCGGACAGGGCTGTACCCGCAGCATGGTCATCCTGGAAGCTGGACTGCTACGTGGCGGAGGGCTGGATAAAATCTTCAAGTCGGCAGGTTCGCTGGTAGCTGGAGCAGGTGAAACCTCAGATCAGCTTTGAATGAGGCTACTAGCGCAGGCGGTGCAGGCAGCCCATGCTTATCCCTTTTTGGTCGGCAGTCTTGGTTCAAATCCCGAAGCTGGACACTTGTCTGATGATGGGTTATGCTGTGTGACACATGCCTGCCTTAGAGGGCAGTCTATCCATCTTCGCTTGGGATCGGGGCTCCTTGGGATGCGTGCAAAAATCAGTGCAGTCGGGAAAGGCCTTCAAGCCTTGGTCAAATTCCGGGTTTGTTCCCCTACCGCACACCTGTCAAGGGCGCATTCCGACTCTGTTGAGAAGTCGAACTGCGCACAGGCGAACACTGGTGTCTGCCGCCATATGGACCTGCTCCGGCATTTTATCTTTCTTCTGCGTTGACCTGCCAGTCTGCCAGTGCAAGGTGCGCCCAGAAAGTGGGGCGAAGTCGGACTTCGCACCAAAACTGGGCGAAGTACGCACTCCCCAAGCGGCGATGTGGGCGAAGTGCGAACTTCGCACCAAAACGGCGAAGTACGCACTTCGCACCAAAACTGGGCGAAGTGCGAACTTCGCACCCAGACTGGGCGAAGTGCGAACTTCGCACCAACACTTAGCCAATTTTAGATAGACTTGCTGGAAAGTTGGAAAATCAACTGGGGGACTCCAAGGAAAAAAGGGGGGAGAGAAAGAGAATGGGAAAGAAAAGGAAAGGGAGAGAAGGAAGGAAAACGGAAGGAGGAAAAGAAGAGCAGCACTGTTACAAAACAATATTGAAGACATTGCACCCCGTGCAAAATGTGACAACAGATCCCAACATCTTTCTTGTGTAAGACCTTTCCTATCACAGTAACTGCAACCATGTTCTTGTTTTGGAACTTGTTGGTCTACACTTGTACCTATTATGGACATATCGACTGCATCATTAGCTTCACTTTTGCAAAAGTAGTTTATATAGTACTTGGTCTACAAAAGATAACGAAGAAGTAGTGTTCATGTGGGATAATTTCATGGACGTCATCAAGGAAGAATATTATCCTGTGGGAGCCTATGAAGACCAACACATGCGATGGCAACACTGATGTCAAGGTAAAGACCAATCTGTTCAAGATTATACTGATGCTTTTCACTCCATGGCAACAAAACTAGGTATTCAAGATACCAAAAGGTATTGAATCCTCAAGTACCATGGTAGGCCATAATGGTACATTTGAGAGGATATAGACCTCTTTGAATTTAGGACATCGAGAGAGGCATATAAAATTGCTATTAAATTGGAGCAAAATCATAAAAAAAAAAAATTTGAGGAGAAAATAATAAAAACCAGATCACTAAATTGGTCTCATGATTGGTTCCATGGGATCCAATATTCCTCGCTCATATTTGCCTAATCCTCTGCTGTTATACCCCATTTTCTGCATCAGTTTCAATCCAAATCCATGATCACATCCATCACTGTCAAGAATTCTTGTATAAACATAGCCTCCATTGTGGCCATCATCATCATCAACAACAATAGTACCATCAATATCAATAGAGGAATCATCAAATGTCGCATCACCATCAGCATGAGTGTCTCCTCATCAAGAGTCCTATTTGAATCTTCATTGATGACAACACTCAAATCATAAGTATGACAAATTGCATCAAGTTTGTAAATCAGATCACTAAACACTCAAATCGTTGAAGCTAGTCACTAGTGTGACATGATGCATCAGACATCAGTGGCGTTTCCTTGTCAAAAAAGTTGGTGATGTTGATTGTATGGATTAATCTTTCTGGGATCCAATCTTCTTAGGTAGCTCAATTTGAATTTTCGGTTGCTTATTCTCTTCTTGTAGCTTGTCAATCTCTTCCAACAAATATATAAGATATGCTTCTAGATGAGTCGTTTGTAGCTTCTTACCTCTTTTTTCCTTGACGAAATTGTTGCAGATAGTTCACTTGCATTGAATATATAACCTGCTTTACAGTCTTGGAAATAAGAGGTGTTGAGTACCACCAATCATGCACATCAACATCTTACAACTGTAGCAATCTTTAAGAAATTGATGAATTGGACTCATTACAACAAAGACATCCACTGGACCAAAAACATGTCATAACAGATTTCAGAAACCATGGATAGAGACGTCATATGCCAAAACTGAAATCACAATATGTTGGGAATAATCCTAAAACCCTAAAGGCAAGTATTTAAATGATAAATTTGAATACCAGATGACAAAGATATAAGGTTTTGAAGTTCTGTAGACAAGTTATAGGTATTTGACCCCTTCACCAATTTAAATTCAAGAAACTGACTGAATTCTCAAACATTAAAATTTTTTTTACATCTCCTAGACAAAATTTATCATGAAGCAATTCTTTAGAAATCTTAATGAGTCAACTTTCTCATGGAGTGGAGATCATAGAAAAATGTGTCAATATGGAATCCATGTAGGTTGAAACTTATTCCAGTGTGGACCTAGTCTGAATTTTAGCCAAAAAATTATTTTGGTTTCTTTTAAAATGGGTTTTTTCTTGCACATCAGGATCCTTTTACAATGACACCTAAACAGGACATGATTTTACTTGAACAGAACACTTCATTTTTTTGGTATAGGTATCTTTGTACTTGATAAATATTGCCTACCTGGAAAGATGACGATGCTTTGGTATCCTCCAAAGTAGGCCATGTAATTGTTGCCTTTCATCTCCACTGACAATTACAACATACGTCAAGCAAATCAATATACCTTCCTTTAACTTTGTAGAAAAAACAAAGCCCACTCTGACAGAGTGGCAACCTCTATATTTAAGGAACCATTGCCTCTGCTGTAATTAATAGACAAGATATGATAATTCTATTAATGTCCACAGATGGGCAAAGTAGGCCAATGGGACTCATTGAAAGAGATGTTACAGTGCACTGCAGTAACCAAAAAGTAGTATGAAAGTAAGCTAATCTAGAATAAAGAACAATGTGAAGGGATATTCTTGTCTTTTCTGTACATGGAATATTCTCCTTTCTACTTAACATGCCAATGGAGAACAATATGAAGGGATCTGTGCAGAGTGAATCCACAATCAACAAAGAAATGCATTATTTCTTTGGATTTATATTTATTATTGATGCCCAAATTTTTGCTTCTTAGATGGGTTGAAGTCCATTCAGGGTGAATCAATCCTCAGAACCTTCAGGTTCAATGCATCCTCCTAAAACACAGAAGAGGCTTTCTTATCAGTTATCAAATGGCAAAAACATTTGAATGACGTTCTCTTTCATCACAAAGAATGTAAAATATTTCTTTTTCCATGCAGTTTAAAAACTTTTAATCCCTAAATCTCATTAGCCCTCCTTTCCACACAAATCTGAAGTGAAATGCTGGAAATTCTGCAACTAAAGAAAACTGCAGAATTCCTCAATAAGAAAAAATACTGTAGTGATGACAAGTGATTTCCTCAAAGGAAATGTTGCAAATGCAAATTCTTGTGCAATAATCAGTCACCTTTTTATTTCTCAATTCACACATGAATTGGAGAAACTACTGCAATTGGATGCACAACAGAGCAACGCCTTCATCCAGGTTCTTCTGTTTCAATTTCACCTGTATAATTGCACAGGCTTCATCACTTCTCTTGATAGCATACATATTTGGATTGACTTACGGGTCTGGCAGGCAATGACTTCATTTTTTCATCACTCTGATTTTCCTATAAAAAACAGTCTCAAAATCTAAGAAAATGCTTATCTGGTATAAAAATTAAGTGCCGCACTGTCCCCAAAGGTTTTGGCCTGCTAGAAATTCAGTCATAGCTGCAGATTGAGGAAAAATAGCTCCATTTGAAAGCTGTGAAAACTTAATTTTCCCTTTTTCTCTTTAGATCCAGACAAGAATTTGCTGGGATCCCCAGGGAGAATGGTCAACACACTGAATGTGTTCAATCACAAATAAATCACCATCAATCTTTACACCCAGAAATCCAAATTCAGCATGAACTAAAATAGACAGAAAGTTTTTTCCACAATTCACAATTCACTCTCCTTGAACATTGAGGAATCTTGACCAGTTGAGCTAATGCCATTTGATATAAATATAAACTATTTTACTAATTTATTATTGAATCATTTTCTAAAAGGTTTTCATCTTTAACAAGAAGAACATGTTTGGGGTCTTTCATGCATATTTAGCACGTCAATACTCTCTCTCTTTTAAATTGGCTACATGTGATTGAAATGGGTCCCACCTGTGTTACCTCATAACTATGTTACCATGGCATTTCAACGAACCACGTAGTGGCATTACAACAAAATGTATCATCATGACACCCATGGGAATTAAATTCTTGTGGGCTCTTTCTTAGCCAAACATTCTCACTAGTCAGACTTCACCTGTATGGGCTGATTCTCTTTGGCAATTGTGCTTTAACCATGAAAAATATATACAACTTATATTTTCTATTATTTGTAAAATTAACATGCAGCATTTAATCCCATAACTCGTCTATCTTTGAATTGTGTTTCTTTAATCATTCTTTATATGTAAACATGTAGACACCTGTACTAGAATCTTTTTAACGATGTAAAGCATGTTTGAATGCCACATTTTGATATATTAGAGCTGTTTTGGTCACCAAAAGTATAACCATTAGACAATATGGTTTGCTCTATTAATATGCAGGCATTTGCTCGAATTGAGAACCATTACTTCAAGCACAAGGGATTTTTTCCTACAGATTCATTTTTGCTCGACAATATAGACAAGATAAGACATATTCCTGCGATAATTGTGCAGGTAAGACTTTAAGCTTGGCTCCCTATCTTTCCCTAGAGCCCATTTACATTGTTTTTTATACTATTTAAACATTCATACCTTGTGTCTCTGTGAGCATGGAATGCTTTTCATGTATCTTGCATTCTATAATATAAAATTCTACATTATAAATTACAATAATGTAGTTCTCCAGAGATGGTTGATTTGTCCATTGTGTGAGTTTTAGATGATATGGTCATTCCTAAACAGTAAATAAACCAGAAATTCAATAAAATATTTTGTGTTTTATGGTTTGTTCTAAAGCATTTTTGTACAATTTATAAGAAATCAGGTACAATTTATAAGAAATCAGGGAAAGTGAGACACTTGTAACAATGGAAAAGTGAGCAGGTGGGGGAACCAACACTCTAATTTGGTTTGTTCATAACATCCCAGGAAACTATTCAGCAGAATATGCAAAGCAGCGTAATAAGAGCTAATCAACAAAACAACTTTCACAAAATCAATCAAAGAGAAAGGAAAGCTTGCAAAGCATCTTTATAAGAGCAAATGAAAAAAATGTTCTTACGGAAACTGCCAAAGAGGAGGAAGGCTTGCAAAGGTGGAGTAGCAGAAGAAGTCTTCTATTTGACTGACTAGCAAGAACAATTAAATAAGCCAGTGATAGGGAAGACAAACTGCATACTTGTTAGGGAGCAGTTCAAATTTCAGTTGAAGTCAAGACACTATAAATCAGTGTTCATGGGATGCACCCTTGTGGGCCTTGGGAGGGCCATCCTCCAGTACCTACTATTCCTAGGGATGTAAGATGGGGACGAGACATCACTGCAGCTTCCCATTTTTTGGGACCTGTTGGCCACGAATCCGCCATGAGGAAAGGATTTTGTCGTTATTGCGCCCTGGACCCGCGAACCAACACTGAAAGGCCGGAAGGAAGGGATGCCTTCCGGGCCAATCTCCGGAGAAGGCCGGCTCCTTGCGGGGGTTAGTAAGATGAGAGTGCAGGAAAGAGATAAAAATGCGGAAAGAATTTACAAATGAGAGTGGAGTTGGGTGGGGGGAACTAACAGTACGACAACACATCAATCACCATTGCTTACTGCACCATAAATACAAAGCATGACAAGGAACTGCAAAACCTAAGTATACTTTCTGTACTTAAGCAGTGTACGCACAGCTACAATGGTCCCCTAGCAAACATTCTCCCTACAAGGAGAACTAACAGCACGGCAATGCATCAATCACCACTACGGACAATAACATAAGCAGAAAGTAACCTAGAGATATCAGAGCCAGGTATATGTGTTATGCAGAGAATTTATACGCACAGCTACAATGGTCCCCTAGCAAACATTCTCCCTACAAGGAGAACTAACAGCACGGCAACGCATCAATCACCACTACGGACAGCAACGTAACACACAACTGATGGAACTGCTACCACATCTATTATGAAGTTCAAAAGTGCTTGGCCACCAAATGCTGAAATGAATCAACAAGCCATGGCACAAACAATGCTAAAGGCGCCTGATCACCAAATGCTGAAATGAATCAACGAGCCGTGACACAGGGAAGCGTAAAGCATAAGCATAAAGAAATAAAAGCAGCAGAACAGAACCAGGCATACAAATTATATTCATAAGCAGAAGCACGGTTACAATGGTTCCCTAACAGACATTCCCCTTCCACCACTTTACAATGAAAACGTGGTGGGTATTTATAGCCCGAGTCCCTCCCGTTACATTAATGGGCACAAAGTCCCAGCCAAACATTAGTCGACAAAAGCAGCCGCGGAACCGCCGATGCTCGACTTCTATCGGGCTGGATCGTACTCTCGGCATGGTCTCCCTGAAGGTTGAATAGCCATGTGGCAGCGCGTTGGGTAGAACTTTATATTGACAGGAATGCGGGTAGCCGAGGTAGGTGGAAACTCACATCAGCATTAAATGAGGCAACTGGCATAAGTAGTGCGGCCCATGCTTGTCCTTTTGCTCGGCATGTCTTGGCTCGGATCCCAAAGTAGGCCACTTTTCGGATGATAATGCTTGACACGTGTCTGCCTTGAAAGGCAGTCTATCCAACTTCGCCCGGGATTAGAGTGCAATCGGGTAGCACAGGTGAAAAACAGCGCAGTCGGGTAGCACTATTTCCCTACTGCGCACCGGTCAAAGGGCGCAGTCCGACTTCGCTGCGAAGTCGGGTTACGCACCGGCACTTGCTGATTCTCACCGCCGTTCGGACTTCGCACAGACAAGGGAGCGCAGTCCGACTTCGTTGCGAAGTCGGGTTGCGCTCCAACACTTAGTCAATTTCTCTGCCAGCCTGCCAGCCTGCTACAAGGTGCGCCCAGAAAGAAGGGCGAAGTCGGACTTCGCACCAAAACTGGGCAAAGTCGGACTTCGCACCAAAACTGGGCGAAGTACGAACTTCGTACCAAAACTGGGCGAAGCCGGACTTCGCACCAAAACTGGGCGAAGTCGGACCGACTTCGCACAAAAAACTGGGTTTCTTGGTTCTGCTTCCCGGGGCCATAACTTTTGATCCGCTGACCCGATCGCCTATTATAATATATCGTTGGAAAGCTGGCGAGAAGATCTGCAATAATAAAATATCCAGGGCTCATTTTGTCCATTTTATCGCCCGCGAAAACCCGAATCGCCTCAGCATGCTCTTTGCCGCTTGAAAGCTCCATACTTAAGCCAAAATTTATCAAAAGTTTTAATGTGGCAAAATTGCCAACAGGACCTAGTTGGTCATACCCAGACTGTTTTCTATCCTTGGGGTGTTCCCAATGGTTCCTCATCTAGGATGTCTTGGAGACACTTTCAAATGATCAAATATATTTCAAAAAAGTTTATAAAAGTTGCAACTGTACGTGCAATTTTTTGAAGTAAATACATAAAAATTACATGCTGTTTTAATTGATCCTTTACAACTTGAGAAATAAAACTCCACCATAAAATAGCCCAGAAGATCTGCAACAAGTTCCTTTTTTATTTAAAAAGAAAAGAAAAGGGGGAAAAATCTTTATACACATGTATTGGGAAATGAAAATTGAATATTTCAAATATATTTCAATTTTAACGGATCAAATATAGGGTGCATGGTTTGGCTTCATCCTGTTATGAATGTCATGATATTAGTTGATACGAAAAACAGATTGAGAGGAGAGAATTTCTACCAACTTTCTTATGTCATCTTTCATAGGATTGGAATTCCTTCAGATGTTAGAGGCAGCACTAATGGCTGCAGCAAACAACACCGTTGTCTAAATTTCTTTCATATTCACAGCATTTTTTGGAATATGGGTTTATGCCTTTTGTGAAATTAACTCATGAAAGAAGGAACCAGATAATCATCATATAGGATATCTGAGATTTATATAATTTCAGATACTTGGTTAAGATGTTGTCAGCGTTGTGTGTAGTTGAAGTGTATAGCTGAACACATCTAGGTTTTCATTTAACACCCTATGTAATGTCCCCTTTTCTACGCAGTCAGGTGCAGAGCAGATTAGCCTATACACGAGCTCCCGTAGGCTAAGTCGGATGGAGGGGAGCCATTGGAGATATCAGAATCTTTGTCAGTACCCAGAGAGCTATTGATTGATGGTCGTTTGGGCTCATTCGGAGATTTGTTTGATCAGAGTTACTATTTTTAGCCATGTCCGTTTTTAGGGTTTCGGTGGACAACAGACAGTGCAGTGATATTCTTCAGTGAAATGGGTGTCCAAAACCATTCGCGGATTTCAATTCGGATGGGCAAAGGTTGGAAATTTTAATGGTCGAAGATAAAATTAATAAAGTGATTATTTAATTTAATTTTGTAAAGTCAGTGACTTTATTTTATTATAAAATCATTTTATACTTAAAAGGGGCCATTTTAAGTGACGACTTAAAAAGTCGTTAAGCCTAGGCATAAGGGGGTGAATAAATTAAGGAGAAATAAGGTGGAATTAAAAATTGATAAAATTATATTTGCTCACCCTAAAAGTGACCTAACCCTAGGTCGACCTATGGAGGAGATAAAAGGAGGTTTTGAGTTCATTTGGAGATATGCGAAGATTATTATTTTTCTCTCTGGTTTTTTGGAGGACTCTCTGGCAGAGCCATTTACAGAGATTCTGGAGCTTGTGAGAGACGACAACCTCTTACAGGGACATTGGCTTCGGGGTTGCAAGATTACCCTCAGGTCAATCTGGGCATTTCCACACAGGGATTGCAGTTGGACTTCAGTTTTAAAGACTTCTGGAGTTGGGTTACCACACAGGGTCATTCAGAGATTATACAGGGAATATTTGGAGCTGGGACACCACACAGTATTCACATCAGAAGGGCTGAGCCTTCATCATCATTTATAGAGTACGGAGCAGCTAGGGTTTCATCAGCATTTGAGGTATTTGCATTGTAATTTGTGCCCTAGTTTTGATATAAGAATAAAGCAATATTTTCGAGAATTCTGGATTGCTCTGTGTTTGTGATTTTGTATATCAAAAATTCACGAAAAAGGTTAAGAATTGGCAAACCCCTAGAGAACTAGATAGGGAGGGTTATTACAGTGGTATCAGAGCGGGTTTTTCCTGCCTGCCTGTTAGGGTTTGCTTGAAGCATAACGATGGTAAATTGGAGAAATTTATGAATCCTGTACGAGGATAAATTTCAGAAATTTAACGTGCCAACATACTGTGTGGAGCAACGGTGTAATACTGGAGGCATCGACTCCACAAAAATCTGGTGGCCAAATAAAATATTGGCATTCTTTTAACAAAGGCGATTCTATATGAATCTTTGTGCCCGCAGGAATATAGTCGCTGCTTGTGAATTTATATTTATTTGTCAGGGGTCGTGGGAAATGAATATAAGTTGAAGAAAAGTTGCGGTTGAAGATTGGTTTAAGCTGAGCAAATACGAAATAATAAGATTCTTTGTTTGCGCTGATGAATGGGGAGTTCGACAGATATTGACTGTTTTTTTTAAAATCCATTGAAAAAATTAACAGTTTGGTAATGAACAATATCGGCGATCACATTATTTTGTATCTGCAAGGGGCAAAATATTCTGTCATAACTGACGATGACTCCTTTGAGAGACATGACACTTTTTGGACTGTAGTGTTGAAACTTCCTCGGCTATGACTGAATAACATAATACCTGGGACATACCATTATATCACTGAATATTCAGATTACCTGCAGTCGAAATAACAGAGTTTGATTAAGTCACAATAACTAATCTTCCTTCATAGGGCAACTTCATTTTGAAGCCTATGTATAGAGGTATTGGTGAAGACCCTTTGGTTGCATCTGTTGTACCTTTTAAAGGAACAAATAATCAATTCGGTTCTAAAATTACACAGTCCTACACTATTCAACAATCTGTGCCGTACCATCTGTGGGTGGCAGAATTAAGGAATGTGTGAAGTCTTGCTTCAAACTAAGCAGTAATTCTTAGGGGGACAGTTCAAGATTTATACATCAGCAGACAGTGAGCAAAGACGAGACTTCACATATCCGGAGAGAATAAAATCATGGACCCGCACGGAGATCGGGTTAGAAATCAGCAGGAAATGATACACCTATTGGACAAGATGAATGCTATTTTAAGTGATCCTGTTTATCTTAATGGGATGACACAGTTGGCGACCAGGTTGTGGAGAAAGAAAAACAAATCAGCAAATTGTGAGAATGAAGAGTCCTCTTCCCATGAGGTATGCGGGGTAGGATCACAGGTTAGTTCAGTTGATATACAGGTACACACTGCTGATGAGCCAAAACATGAGGTTGAGACCCATTCAGAGGGAAGTGTTATGGATTCGGGTTCACAATCGGAACAGGGTAGGATGCATGCACTTGGATAACTACATCTTCTTCGGAGATTTGCAGAGTGAGTTGCATATGGAGTCCGTGGTGGATGATACACATGATGGTGATGTTACAGAATTCATAGCAGCCCCTTTTGAGGAGCACACACATGAATTTTCAGACCATAACACAGTTGAGATTGCTGCTGATTTAAAATCAGATTATAAGGATATTTTATCTCTTCAAGACAGCCATGAGGACTCCACGGATGTTGAGTTTATTGCTGGTTATAATCCCATTTCAGATTGTATTCATGATAAGCTTAATGAGGATCCGAGTGGATCAGCACCTTATTATGGTCATCCCCTTGATGATCTGCCTACTACATCTTCATACAGGGAGCCAAACACCAAGAGTTGTGAAGAGGGAGACCAGATGCATAATTTTGAAAACTTGGTACATAAATCTGATTTTAGTTCCAGGTCTGATGAGGACAGAATTGCTGCAGCCTTATCTCGTTTCGATGCCACCCATAAGTTCACCGAAGAACTATATTGGAGGGCACAAGTTGAGAAGAGACAGAAGGGTGTAGAAGGAGTAATCTCCAGTGCTGATTTACAGAATTTGAGGGCAGCCTTAGAAACTATGAAGTTAGACTTCATGAACACTCTTGCAGACAGAGATCACTATGCCAAGCTCGTCGAAGAGACCCTTAGTGCATACAGGAGCAAAGAAGAAGAAGTCAATCAGCTAACTGAAGAGCTTGAGTGGACTAGAAGCTCTTTGTCAGAGGCACACTTTTCATTGCATGAGACAGAGTTGAAACTCAATTTTGTTTTAGAATCTACTGAACAGCTGAATCGAGAGAGAGCCAGGAAGATTGGGCAGATTGTTGACGAACTAGATTGCATTCAGGAGGACTATGACTTATCACATTGTCCCATGAAAACAGATTACACAATTTGGGATCAGCAAAATAACCTTGATAAGCACAAGGGAGATAACTGTTTCCGATGGACTGACAATCCGTTATATGAGATGGATCATGTGACATTTTTGGGCAATCCGCTTTTTGAGATGCAGAGTGCTGATTCATTTACTGTAATAGATCATCAGGATACATTGTTTGAGACAGGGTGTCTACTCCGACATGAGTCTGAGGGTGATTCCATGAGCATCCTCCAGCCTAATCCGGATGACCAGGAGTTGAGTTCTCTTACCCAGGATCGTATGTTTGCCTTGATGGGCATCGAGGGCGATGGTAGGAGCATGTTGTGGGCAATAGTTGATCATGGGTATGAGAGATATGCCGCTGTTCGCTTTTCGGACAGCCATAACATTTACATGATGGAGATGGGTCCACAATTTGGTTGGCATTACATGGAGTATCTTACTTCTTATTTGAACACAATGCCCTCTCAAGGGGTCAGTTTAATCAGTGAAAGTGCAGAGATAGGCCTGGTTGAGTCACCTATGCATGAGATGTTACTTGGCACAGGGTGCAGTCATAATGGGCATACCGGTTTTGATGGTGAGGCTGAGCTTCTTATTGAGTTGCCAGAGTGGAGTGTGGTTGATCTTTCAGGAATTATACAGATACATTTACACCCTACTTGGTTGAGTATGATGAGGGACATCATATTTCCAGAGGATATTACATTGACTGCAGTAGATTGGGCTACATGGGATTATCTGGGAGATTCCAGGAGTGTGAACGCCGAGTTGAGCTGGTTAGGTGATGACTATGGAGGCACTTCCAACATTGTGTTTGCAGTAATCTATGACGTTGATTCCTTCGGTATGTCGTGGTACATGATATTACATCTCAGCTCAGACAGACATGTCAGTGCCAGACTGGAGAGAGATTTCATCATGCTATTGCAGTTGAGACTTCTGCCACTTAACCATGTCAGAGGGGTAGTGATGATCAGAGTGGCGCAGCGTCAGCGTGGCGGTTCCTTTTTGAGGTTGCTATGGGATCCAGGGGATTTGATGTGATCTCAGCCGGGATGTAGCATCTGACTGGAGTATGTATACGTATTGCTTGAGGACAAGCAATCTTTGGGAAGGGCGGACTGTAATGTCCCCTTTTCTACGCAGTCAGGTGCAGAGCAGATTAGCCTATACACGAGCTCCCGTAGGCTAAGTCGGATGGAGGGGAGCCATTGGAGATATCAGAATCTTTGTCAGTACCCAGAGAGCTATTGATTGATGGTCGTTTGGGCTCATTCGGAGATTTGTTTGATCAAAGTTACTATTTTTAGCCATGTCCGTTTTTAGGGTTTCGGTGGACAACAGACAGTGCAGTGATATTCTTCAGTGAAATGGGTGTCCAAAACCATTCGCGGATTTCAATTCGGATGGGCAGAGGTTGGAAATTTTAATGGTCGAAGATAAAATTAATAAAGTGATTATTTAATTTAATTTTGTAAAGTCAGTGACTTTATTTTATTATAAAATCATTTTATACTTAAAAGGGGCCATTTTAAGTGACGACTTAAAAAGTCGTTAAGCCTAGGCATAAGGGGGTGAATAAATTAAGGAGAAATAAGGTGGAATTAAAAATTGATAAAATTATATTTGCTCACCCTAAAAGTGACCTAACCCTAGGTCGACCTATGGAGGAGATAAAAGGAGGTTTTGAGTTCATTTGGAGATATGCGAAGATTATTATTTTTCTCTCTGGTTTTTTGGAGGACTCTCTGGCAGAGCCATTTACAGAGATTCTGGAGCTTGTGAGAGACGACAACCTCTTACAGGGACATTGGCTTCGGGGTTGCAAGATTACCCTCAAGTCAATCTGGGCATTTCCACACAGGGATTGCAGTTGGACTTCAGTTTTAAAGACTTCTGGAGTTGGGTTACCACACAGGGTCATTCAGAGATTATACAGGGAATATTTGGAGCTGGGACACCACACACCACACAGTATTCACATCAGAAGGGCTGAGCCTTCATCATCATTTATAGAGTACGGAGCAGCTAGGGTTTCATCAGCATTTGAGGTATTTGCATTGTAATTTGTGCCCTAGTTTTGATATAAGAATAAAGCAATATTTTCGAGAATTCTGGATTGCTCTGTGTTTGTGATTTTGTATATCAAAAATTCACGAAAAAGGTTAAGAATTGGCAAACCCCTAGAGAACTAGATAGGGAGGGTTATTACACCCTATGATGCTCAAAAAACATTTGTTGAAGACTGACTCCAAAGCTATGCCTTCTGTGCTGCTATTGAGTGCTGTCCATCAAGTTGTAATTGTTGAAGTGTACTTAAACATTGCCAAATCTTACGAGGAAGCTATTGTTTTTTAACTCCTTTTCCATCACCAAACTATGAAAACATTTCTGTTTTTATATTAAGCTCTTTATATCCTCAAGCTTTCGTGGACTTATGCTTATCATTTATCACATGTTTTCTTCATTGATTAATATTTGAAATAAATGCTGAAGTGTTTTGACATGTAGAGCACTGAACATTTGCGTCATGACTAATCACAGGGAAGGTACGATGTCATCTGTCCAATGATGTCTGCATGGGATCTCCACAAAGAATGGCCTGAGGCTGAGCTCAAGGTAATTGTTCTAGGATGATTAGGCATTATATATTTCAGACATTGTACCTGTCAAAAAAAAAAAAAAATTGAGACAACAAAATTTATATCACATTATTAGATTGCATTGTATTCTCAAGAAAGTTTTGGAGCTTCTATGATTTATGAATTTGTCTTCCCAATTTAATAGATTCATGCTCTTGGATTCACATGATTGAAATAAAGCATTGTTTCCCATGTTCTGCAATTTCTCAAAATGAGGAGAACAACTCATATAAAGAAGAGATTGATGGCTAAAAGATGGAATTTCAATCCTCAAAACCTCTCAATGGAGTAAATTGTTTCATGACTAGAATATTAATTTTTATCTAACATGCAGTCCCCTAGTCTGTGAAGGAAATGGGTGCAAATAACCCCAATTCATCATTAATTTTTTTCATAGGACCAACTCTCAGCATGTACTTGTAAGTTCACAGCTAGAAACGTCAGGGTTCAGATTCTTGGAATGGTTCAACTCTTGAGATTTCTTCTTGGTCCCAAGTCTGCAACTTGCAAGGTTTGCGATATTTATTGGCTTCCAAAATTATTTGACAGTGTTTTTGATTCATCAAATATGACAAGTTAGAGGGTCATCTAACATAATGGAAATCAGTAACTGAACAAATACTTAAAAGTTAAAACTGTGCTCTAATACAGAAATTACTAAGTTATACAAGTCAAACATAAGTGAAGTACTATCTTTAATTCCTCGTGAAGAAGAAAACATGAAATGGCTAGGAGTAAGGTATAATGAATTTTCTTTCAAAAGAATGTTTAACAGAAGTACAACTCCTTGAAACCAATCTCATAGAGTTTATACATCTTAAAACAAAACTGCCCGATTCAACATCTTTGCAATCATCACAAGCAATTCAGCCAATTCACAAGACAATAGAGTTTATACATTTATAATTAGGTGTATAGTAAGATAAATAAATTTATTCCTCCAAGACTCAAGATTCTTTAATTGGCACACCTCTATGGATTTCAATAACGTTTTAATCATTTTGGTCTTAATGAGATGACTTTGTTAACATAGGCTGTAAAATCCATGATATGCTCTGTGTTATTAAAAGCAAAGGTTGATTGGAGTATGGAGAGCTCATAAAATTTTTGTCACCATTATCCCAACCACAAGCTAAACTAAATGCAGTCCCGTCAAATCTTTGGAGATTAAGAATGACATTTTATATTTGTAAACCAAGCAAGATATCATAAATTGTCTTGAATTTGTTAGGTGTGAAGTCAGTATGGCCACTAGACTTCTGACCTGCTAGACGTCTGGTCTGGTAGACGTCTAGGCTAGACGTCTGGGCTAGCAGACGTCTGGGCCAGACGTCTGGTCTGGTAGACGTCTAGGCCAGACTAAGTAGACGTCATGGCAACTAGACGTCAAAGCAGCGGACGTATAGGTAAACGTCAGAATGCGGAAGACGAACAGTCTTGTGGAGCGGAAGACGAACAGCCTTGGGAAGTGGAAACGAACAGTTTTTGGAGGCTTCCTTTGGGAGAGGAAACGAACAGTTTGGAGTCTTCCTTCTGCTCTATAAAAGGGATGTGATCCCTTGCATATGGTGATGTTGTTGAAAACGTTGAAAGACGTGAATGTAAATTTTGCTGAAAATAATAAAAGAGAAGTTGCCATTGCCCCGTGGTTTTTCCTGCACATTGCAGGTTTCCACGTAAATCTCTGTGTCACTTGTGTTATCGTTTCCGTGTTCTATATTTTTGTTATTGTGCTTCCTCTTGCAGGTGATAAATCTTGAAGTTTTTCCTAACATCTCGGTATCGTAGCTAAGGTTTTGTGCGAGTGGGAGCCGCAACAATGACAAAAGGTGTAACCAAGTTCGAGATTGAGAAATTTGATGGCAGGAACTTCGCTCTATGGAAGATGAAGGTGGAGGATTTGCTGGTTCATAATGACCAAGCGCAAGCCTTGAAAGGGGTCGCGAGTAAACCGAGCAGCATGAAAGATGAGGAGTGGGTAACGCTTGACAGGAAGGCGGTTTCTACAATCCGTCTCTGCCTAGCGGACTCCGTCTTGTTCAATGTAGTTGAAGAGAAGACCGCGGAAGCCCTTTGGCAAAAGCTTGAAAAGTTGTATGAAACAAAATCAGCAACTAACAAGGTTTTTCTGAAAAAGCAGCTTTATAGCTTGAGGATGAAGGAAAGTTCATCCGTGGTAGATCATTTGAATGAGTTTAATACTCTGATCAATAACTGGTTTCAGCTTAATGTGAAGATGGAGGATGAAGATAGAGCTATCACCCTACTTTGTTCCCTCCCGGACACTTGGGATCATATGGTGATGACCATCCGTAATTCATCATCAGGAACTCTCAAATTTGATGATGTGGTAGCCGCTTTGTTGGCATAAGAGTTGAGGCGAAAAACGTCTCTGGAACCCTCAACCAATGAAGCCCTATCTGTGAGAGGTCGATCGTTCGAGGGGAGTAAACAAGGTAGAAAGCAGTCCAGATCTAAGTCTAAAGGACATAAGCATAAAGGGAAGTGTTGGCATTGTGGGAAGCCAGGACACTCCAAGAAGGACTGTTGGCAATTAAAGAATGGTGAAAAGCAAAATCAGCCATCAGCTGAAGCCAGTGCAACAGATTCAGGAGAGACGACAACATGTGAAGCCTTTTGTATCAGTAATAACAGATCAGTTTTATATACCTGGGTTTTGGACTCAGGTGCATCCTTCCACATGTCTCCCCACGTAGACCGGTTTGACAAATATCAGCCATACTGTGGTGGAAAGGTCTATTTGGGTGATGATCATCCTTTAGAAATTGTGGGAAGAGGGGATATAAGGATCAAGTTGGACGATGGTAGAGAAAGGATGTTATGTGATGTGCGACATGTGCCCGATTTGAGGAAGAATTTGCTATCAATCAAAATGATGGATAAGCTAGGGTATTCTGTCACCTTTTGTAACAACTACTGCAAGATTACCAGAGGAGCTCTTGTAGTAGCAAAGGGAGAATCTTATGGGACCTTATACCGTTTATGCGGTGATACGGTGACAAACCATGCAACAGCAACAACTTCTGTTCAGGATGCAGTAATGCTATGGCATCAACGCCTAGGCCATATGAGTGAAAAAGGCCTGAAAATTCTGCATGACAGAGGTATGCTTTCTGGGATTAAGTCTTGCAATTTAGACTTATGTGAGCACTGTATTTTTGGTAAACATAAGAGGGTTCGGTTTATCGCAAGTCCCGGTAAGAGTTCTGATTTTCTGCAACTTATACATTCGGATATATTTGGACCTGTCCCCACTCAGTCCTTGAATGGCGCCATCTATTTTCTGACTTTTATAGATGATTATTCTAGGAGAGTGTGGGTTTACTTTCTGAAGAAGAAGTCGGAAGCTTTGCAGAAATTTAAGGAGTTCAAAGCACGGGTAGAAAAGAGTTTGGGCAAGTCAATTTTGTGTCTCAGGTCAGATAATGGGGGTGAATATTGCTCCAAGGAATTTGATAAATTTTGTATGCAGGAAGGTATTAAGCACCGAAGATTGTACCATACACTCCACAACAAAATGGTGTGGTTGAGCGGATGAATCGCACAATCATGGAACGTGCAAGAAGCATGCTTAGCGCAGCCATGTTGGAGAAAAAGTTCTGGGCGGAGGCTGTTAATACAATTGTTTATCTTATTAACAGGTCACCTACAACTGCATTGGATGGACAGATTCCGGAGGAGGTTTGGTGTTGTAAGCCGCTTGATTACTCTCATTTGTGCACCTTTGGCCGTGACGCGTTTGCCCATGTACCCAAAGAAAAAGGTCCAAGCTTGACCCGAAGTCAAGCAAATGTGTTTTTCTCGGCTATGGAGATATAGTGAAGGGGTATAGACTGTGGGATCCTACCGCCCACAAGGTAATTATTAGCCGGGATGTAATTGTTGATGAAAAATCCATGCAAAGGAAGGAGGTACAACAAAATCCTAATGTTGTACCTGTTGAAGTAGAATTTAGTGAAGATGAACATGCTGAAGTTTTTGATCAGCATGTAGAACAAGTAGAACAGGAAGTAGAGCAGCCACAACGGTCACAAGACCAAGAGCCACAACCGACAGATCATTGGGTTAGAAGATCTACACGTCCACAAAAGTGTCCGGAAAGGTATTCTCATGTGTATCAGTCCTCTTTTGCTTTGTTAACTGATGATGGTGAACCTAGTTCATTTCAGGAAGCTAGAGAGTCTGAGAATGCAGGAAAGTGGAGGAAATCCATGGAGGAGGAAATCGAGGCACTTCGAAAGAATAAAACTTGGGAACTTGTGGATCTCCCACCTGGAAGAAAGATCGTTGGAAACAAGTGGGTGTACAAAGTGAAGAAGAACAACGATGGGCTGTTGGAACGCTATAAAGCTCGCTTGGTGGCAAAGGGCTATGTGCAGAAGTCCGGTGTTGACTTTAATGAAATTTTCTCTCCAGCTTGTGAAGATGACTACTATTAGAGTTCTACTTGCACTTGTAGCTGCACAGATTTGGAACTGGAGCAGCTTGATGTAAAGACTCGCTTTCTTGCATGGTGATCTCGAGGAAGAGATATATATGGATCAGCCTCGAGGGCTATGAAGAAAGAGGCAAAGAGCATTTGGTTTGTAGATTGGAGAAATCACCGTACGGGTTGAAACAGGCGCCAAGGATGTGGTACAGAAATTTGACACCTTCATGAAGAGCCAAGGTTTCAGCAGGAGTGAAGCTGACCATTGTGCATACTACAAGAGGTTTGACGATGGCAGTTTTATTATTTTGTTGTTGTATGTTGATGATATGTTGGTTGCAGGCCCCAACATGAAGAAAATCATTGATCTTAAGGCTCAGTTGGCTAGGACATTTGAAATGAAGGATTTAGGAGCAGCAAACCAAATTTTAGGGATGAAGATACACAGGGACAGAAAAGGAAGAAAGATCTGGTTAAGTCAAAAGTCATATGTGGAAAAGATTCTGCAACGCTTCAATATGCATAATGCTAAACCAGTTAGTACCCCACTTCTTCCACACTTAAAGTTGTCTTCCAACCATTGTCCTAGAACGGAAGCAGAGAAGACAAGCATGTCTCGTGTACCGTATTCATCAGCAGTAGGAAGCCTCATGTATGCCATGGTGAGCACCAGACCGGATATTGCCCAAGCAGTGGGAGTAGTCAGCCGGTACATGGCAAATCCTGGTAAGGAGCATTGGAATGCGGTGAAGTGGATATTCGGATATTTAAGAGCCACTTCAGATGTTGCCATTTACTTTGGATCGGCAGATTTGCAAGTTACAGGTTTTGTGGATTCTGATTATGGTGGAGATAGAGATGGGAGAAAATCCACTACAGGATATACCTTCACCCTTGCTGGAGGAGCGGTGAGTTGGGCTTCTAAGTTGCAGTCTGTTGTATACATTGCAGCAACTCATGCCAACAAAGAGGCAATTTGGCTAGAGCGATTGTTGGGTGACTTCAAGGTAATGCAGGAGAAAATTACGCTGCATTGTGATAGCCAGAGTGCTATTCAGCCTAGTGAAGAATCCAACATTCCATGATCGCACGAAACACATTGATGTCAAGTACCACTTTATCAAAAATGTGGTGGAAGAAGGTAGGATCCTGTTGCAGAAAATCGACATCGAAGTGAATCCTGCAGATATGCTTACAAAGTCGGTCAAGGTAGAGAAGTTTGAATGGTGCAGAACTTCTCTGGGCTTGCTGAAAAAGTAACAAGGGCAGCATTGGGCAATTGGCACTGGATGAAAATCTTTGGCAGAAGAATTCCTGAATACTGACTTCAAGTGGGAGAATGTTAGGTGTGAAGTCAGTATGGCCACTAGATGTCGAACCTGCTAGACGTCTAGGGAGTCGGGGGGGACGTCTGGCGACGTGGGGGGGCGTCGGGACGTTGGGACGTGGGCACGTCGGGACGTCCTAGGAGACGTCATGGCAACTAGACGTCAAAGCAGCGGACGTCTAGGTAGACGTCAGAATGCGGAAGACGAAGCTCTTGTGGAGCGAAGACGAACAACCTTGGGAAGTGGAAACGAACAGTTTTTGGAGGCTTCCTTTGGGAGAGGAAACGAACAGTTTGGAGTCTTCCTTCTGCTCTATAAAAGGGATTTGATCCCTTGCACTTGGTGATGTTGTTGAAAACGTTGAAAGACGTGAATGTAAATTTTGCTGAAAATAATAAAAGAGAAGTTGCCATTGCCCCGTGGTTTTTCCTGCACATTGCAGGTTTCCACGTAAATCTCTGTGTCACTTGTGTTACTGTTTCCGTGTTCTATATTTTTGTTATTGTGCTTCCTCTTGCAGGTGATAAATCTTGGAGTTTTTCCTAACAAAATTCCCATTTGATACATTTTTTATCAGAAAAGGTCAAACTTGTAATTTATTAATGCAAAATCCTATGTATACTAGTCAACTTTCATTATGCTGGTCAAATTAATTCACAATGGGATATCAGTGAGATCCATGTGTTTGTATGTGTAATACTATAAAATACGACCAACCACAATCAATACACAAATACTCATAAAAAATGTTACACTGGCTGCCACATACAGCCCACTTGGAAGATCCATAGTATGGTATTTGGTTCTTCAACAAAAGCCCCCTATTGACATAATGGATGCCATTGATGTCTCCATTGGTGAACAACATAAGGGTCAAATGCTAGATTCAAGAAGCATAATTTGACAATTATCAAAAGATCTCTAACGTCAATTTAACTACAACATTATTTCCATCATATTCACCGAGAATATAAACACAACAGTCATAATACCTGCATGGACTATTCTATATGAGAAGCAGAATTTTGATTCTAGTTTAAGCAAGAGTTTCATGAATGCACCTACAACCTATAATATTATTTGCAAATGAGATAACTACTGCTTACGCCAGCCTCGAAATCGCTGTCACAAATTATAATAAATATAGGTGCACGAGAAAATCAAATAAGTGAAATATGTAAACCAAAAATTGCATTTAATGGGTGACTATGTCAAGTTCTGTCAAATAATCAATCATGTCAGTGTACCTATTTAAACCAGTTACAACATAGAAGCTTTACAACTCATATGAATTGAATCAAGGTTGTCCAAGTATAAGCATTTACCATCCTCCATAAATAGATCAGTCATAAGACTCACAAATCCACTCCATACAGTAAGTTAATGCCAGCAACTCAAGACATTGCTCAAAACAGACCTGCAACCTTGTTCATATTCTTTCTTGCTACCTTGTATTCCAACATGCATTCAAATATTTGCTTAAAATGCGCATAAACTAAAGCATAACAGCAAAACAGACTCTTTGACATGTATAAAACACTCTGAAAAAATACAACAGAAAAAGAAAAACAGCTTACACATCAGCAAATGCTGAAATACATGTGATGCAATCAGGGAAACTTCACCACAGATCAACCAACAGAGAGACTTGATTTTGCTCAAATGACCATGTACATAGCTATTACTGAAAGAATGTGACCCTATATGTGTGTAGGACCTGATGGGAATGCCTCTAATACTCTCCTCTATGCTCTACAGTGTACACAATCTCCTTGGTTGAGTTCTTCAGCAAGAATTCTCAGAATTTGAAAATTAGTCCCCCTTGCACTCCTACAAACCTTGCGTTTATGCTTTCTTGTTGGCAGGGCATTGGAACTGAACAACCACCTCTGGCCCTTCCTTGGTAGTAGCTGAAAAGTTCCTTTCTGGAACTTAGTGAGGTTGCTTTTCTTTTTTCTAGTATTGTTTTTTTAATTTTTATTTTGTGACACTTTTATGACCCTTTTGGATCATTCCTCACCTATGGAGAGGCTTTTGGTCTCTAAAAGCTTAGTTTTTTTTTTTTTTTTGTAGAAGATGAGGAAAAAGCTCCTCCATTATTTCTTTTAAATACCACTTAGCCTGGCTTGGCTTGGCCTTTGCACTTGCCAATCCTCTGAACCTTTTTTTTTTCTCTCCGACCTTCGTACTTAGAACCATATCTTTTTCTACCTTTTGTACTACATTTCGAACTAAGTCCTTTACTCTTGGAAGTATTTGTTCTTCATCAACTAAACTTGGCTCAAAGAGGCTTGGATTTTCAACATTTATTGTTGAATGTATATTCATATAAGGAGGCAAATTCAATATGAAAGAATTCTAACAATATTTTCAAAAGGACCAAATCTCAATGTTTTCAGCCTTTTACCTTCCTCCAGTTACTGCTCTTTTGATAAGTGAAGCCATACCTTGCCTCTCATTTGGAGCTTATTGTTTCTTTTATGCTTGTCATGCCTTGCTTTGTGTTTAGCTTGAGCGATATCAAGCTGCTTTTGAATTTGTTTGCGCACTTGCCTTATCTTCTCAACGAACTGATTTGCCTTTTCCTCCTCCTTGGAAGTTGATGCTGCTTTGCTGTTTTGCATCCCTTATTCAAGATCATATGGAGATGACCGAAGATAATCATAGCATGCCTCAAACAGACTTCTTTCAGGATAAGATAATTTTATTAATGTCCATGTTGGAGAATATTACATTATTCGGTACATGCTAATGCATCCCCATGGTACCTTTATGGTACAAATGTAAATATGTAATAGATTAGGGTTTGAGTCTATAGTTTAGGAGAGTGATTTATATTTCCCCTTTATGTAAGTGTCTATGTGCAGGATATGCACAAGTGTCATGTAAGTAAGAGTGCAAGTGTGTAATGTGCAGGATATGCACAAGTGTCATGTATGTAAGAGTGCAAGTGTGTAATGAGAGAAAGTGCACAAGTGTCATGTATGTAAGTGTGCAAATATGTAATGTGAGGATGTGCACAAGTGTCATGTATTAGGAGTGCATGTAGGAGAGTAAGTGTCATGTAGAAGTGTGCAAGTGTCATAGAGTTAAGTGTGCATGTAAGTAGAGAGTGAAGAGTCTTGTATACAAGTGGTAAGATGAGAAGCCAAAGAACATGAGAGTCTTGTCTTATGTAAAGAATAGGAAAGGTTGCAACTCCCGGATATGTGAGGAGTGCAATAGTCAAGTATTGAAGAGTCACCTTTCTATGTCTATATTATGGTGACAAAGTATGCACATCTTACTAAACCTGTTCACTACGACAAAAAGATAGTCATGCCTACTCCTTGTCTCTGGCAAACCTCCAACAAAGTCCATGGAAATGCTTTCCCATGACCTTGTAGGAACTGGTGGTATGTAATTGTTTTCTTTCTTGATACTAAGCTTGCTTATTGTGTAAAGTTTACAACCTTGTATGTACTTAGCAATATCCTTCTTCATTTTGGGTCAATATACGTTCCTTCTCAATTTGGCTAGTGTCTTCTCCCTTCCAAAATGATCAACAATATTAGAAGTTTGAGCTTCCCTTATCAACTTCCTTCTATTGCGTTCTTTTGGTAAGTAAAACTCATTTGATTTATACAACAAACCCTCCTCGATATATTATGCTTCCCTTTGATCATTTTTACGGTTCCCTTATACATGTTGGTGTATGGCTGCTAAATCAGAATCAGATTCATACATGCTAGGTTACTCATTATGAATCAAGAGTCTCTATCTTCATGATGGTGTCTAGGGATGCAATCTTTGTTGTTGGTGGCTTTTGAGAGCATATTAGCCACTTTATTGGTACTTCCCTTCTTGTAGTAGATAACCAAATGAAATTGATCTAGGAAGCCTCTACACTTATAATGCCTTGATTTTTGCAACTTTGTTTGTGCTTGAAGATATTGCAATGGCTGATGATCTAAATGGATGATTGTCTTCTTTCCCATGAGAGTGCTTCCACTTCTATACTATTTGAACTAAAGCAACTCCTTGTCATATGTGCAATAATTCAAAACTGATTCAGGAATATTCCTGAATGTTAGCGTATCGGTATGCCTCCTTGCTTCAAGAATGCTTCTGTGACATAATATTACGCATCTACTTCCACCTGAAAAATGTTTTCTTAACTTAGGGAATGTATGAACCAGTGCATGACTAGCTTTATGTGTTTTAGTGTAAAATGCTTGTGCTGTTATTTCCCTAGTGGAATGATTGATTGCTACCTGTAAAAGCATGAAGAGGCTTCAATTTGGAAGAGAATTGATATAAACTTCCTCATTTAGTGTGTTTCTCCATCAAATATTCTTACTCCATCTATGTTTGTAGGCCTTGGCCAATTGATTATGGCCTCCAACTTACTTGTGCCGATTCACAATTTACCACCACCTACCACTATCCCAAATATACAAGAGATGTCTCGACAAAATCACATTTCTTCAAGTTTAAGAAAAGTTGTTTTTGCTTCAAAGTTTTAAAATTGCATATTAAATCCTCCATGTGTTCCTTTGAAGTATTAAATAAAAATTGAAATATCATCAAGATAAACAAAAACAAACGAATCAATGAAGGGATGCAATATATCATTCATTCCCCTCATGAAAGTTGATGCATTGCATAAATCAAAGGGTTAACCTCCTACTTATTGAGTCCTTGTCTTGAATGTAGTCTTCCACGTCTTGTTTTAATTCTGATTTGATTACAACTAGAATTCAAATCAAGCTTGGTAAAGCATCCCGCTTGTTGTAGTTGGTTAATAAAATCATCTATCCTTGGCAAAGGACACCTATTATTTATGGTGATCTTGTTGAGGGATCAATATTCAACACACATCCTCAATATTCCATTGTTCTTGGAAGAAGATGTTAGTCTTACAATGGCACTGAGAGGGGGGGTGAATCAGTGTAGTTCTTTAAACTTAAATTTACAGCTCTTAAAACTGAAATAATGAAACCTTAAAACCAGATAAAGCAAGTATCACAAGAGAACATCACACAACACAAGATTTAACGAGGTTCACCAATTTGGCTACTCCTCAAGAATGACTGCTTGGACTACCATCCAAATCCAGCCTTTGCAAAGAAACAACTTTACAAACAATTTACCAGCACCCACTGGAAGGAGCACCAACCCCTGATTTATCTGCACCAACAGAAAGGAGCACCAACCCCTGATTTATCTGCACCAACAGAAAGGAGCACCAACCCCTAATTTACCAGCACCTACTGGAAGGAGCACCAACCCCTGATGCCAAGCTGCAACCTGGACTTCAATTTTGAATCTAGAAGTTTAACAAAAAAATACCTTCGCTTTTACAAGACCCTGACTGGTCTACTTCACCTTTGCGTTCTCTGCGCACTCTGCACTCTCTACGCAATCACTTCGCACACTCTGCTCCGTCACAGTCGAACTTCACAATCATCTTCTCCCTTTCGTGCACTCTGCGCCTTCTGCTTTCTCTGCGCAATCACAGCCGCACTTAAGACAATTCGATACGACTCTTCGCTCACTTTGCGCACTTCGCCATCATCTCGCCGCTTCTGCGCTTTCTGCGCTCTTACGGCCACATTTCACACTTCGACACGCATTCGACGACGCATTCCACAACTTCATCAAATCTCCAAACAACCCTCCTTTTATAACAAAATTCTTGTGATGAAAACCCTAATCTTAGTCGGCTGTAAACCCTAATCTTAGTCGGCTTTCATGACAACTGTAAACCCTAATTTTAGTCGGTTGTCATCGGTCTTCGTCGGCTTCAACTCAACCGCGAAAATACATGTCGCGATATCGCGACACTTTCGCTTTCTCTCTCTTTCTCCTTGCTTTGGCCCCCGAAAATACATGTCGCGATATCGCGACACTTTCTCTTTCTCTTTTTCTTTGCATCGAACCGCAAAAAAACATGTCGCGATATCGCGACACTTTTCTCCTTGTTTCTTTTCTTGGCTTATACCCGCGAAAACACATGTCGCGATATCGCGACACTTTTTCCTCCGTACGCTTTCTCTTAGCTTTGGCCCGCGAAAATACATGTCGCGATATCGCGACACTTTTTCTTCCGTACGCTTTCTCTTAGCTTTGCCTACGAGAATACAACATGTCGCGATATCGCGACACTTTTTCCTTCCGTACGCTTTCTCTTAGCTTTGCCCCGCGAGAATACAACATGTAGCGATATCGCGACACTTCTGCCTTCTTACTTTCTCTCTCCTCCTTTAGTCGCGAAAATGCGACATGTCGCGATATCGCGACACTTTTTCTCCTTAGCGCTTTATCTTGCCTTTGGGTCGCGAAAATGCGACATGTCGCGATATCGCGACACTTTTTCTCCTTAGCGCTTTCTCTTGCCTTCGGGTCGCAAAAACGCGACATGTCGCGATATCGCGACACTTTTTCTCCTTAGCGCTTTCTCTTGCCTTCGGGTCGCGAAAACCTGACATGTCGCGATATCGCGACACTTTTTCTCCTTAGCGCTTTCTCTTGCCTTCGAACGACATGTCGCGATATCGTGACACTTTTTCTCCTTAGCGCTTTCTCTTGCAATATGTCACGAAATCGCGACACTTTTTCTACTTGCCTCTTTCTCTTCCAACATGTCACGAAATCGTGACAGTTTTTCCTGCTTGCACTTTCTTTTCGAACATGTCACGAAATCGCGATAGTTTTTCTTTCTTCTCAACATGTCGCGATATCGCGACACTTTTTCCACTTGCCTTTTTTTCTTCCAACATGTCACGAAATCGTGACAATTTTTCTTTCTTCTTCTCTCTCTTCCAACATGTCACGAAATCGCGACAGTTTTCTTTCTTCTCTCTCTTCCAACATGTCACGAAATCGTGACAGTTTTTCTTGCCTGCTGAATATGTCGCGATATCGCGACACTTTTCTTACTTGTCTTTTTCTTTGATCTTTTGCAAGTGGTCCACTTCGGTCTTCTTGGAAAATCACTGTACATACTCTGAGTAACCTTTGAACTCCTGTCTTCTGCATCTGACTAGCTTTTGAACTTCCTGTCCATTGCATCAACAGATCTATCTGACTGTGTTGACAACAATGACAATATTGTTTGCTGCACCTTGCTCAACAATCTCCCCCTTTGGAATTGTTGGCAACACATGTGCAATTTCCTGTAATTCTTCTCCCCCTTTGACAATAATACCAAAGGGCTACTGTAGACTCCCCCGAGTCTATGCACAACATTCTCAGGCACAAATTATTACAGTTAGCAAAAATTACAAACATGAGCAAAAAGATAAACAAATACACAAATGCTCCCCCTGAGAATGTGATCCCGATAGCTAGTCAATTCTTGGGAAACGTGACCACTCCACAATCTGTTGTTGGAATAAAAATCCAACTTAACCTCACTTTCTGCAACTTTCTCCTACGTACAACACGTTGTCGCTGCAAAATATTCTGCCTCTGCTGTGGATAAGGAAACTGACTCTTGTTTCTTACTGTTCTATGCGACCAATCTGTCTCCAAGATAGAATGCACCTCCACTGGTACTCTTTCTATCATCTACACATCCTGCCCAATTTGCATCTTTAGGATACCATAACCCATACTCCATAGTACCCTTGTGATATTATAGAAGACTCTGTCTCTCTTCTGCACTGACTGGTGGACCTCTTCTTCACTTGAAGAATCCTCACTTAGATCTATCTTCAACTGTGTTGGCTGCTAGATTTCTATCCATTGAGACTCTGACCTCTATACTCTATCACCTCCAAAGCTCATTCAATAGGCTCACTAAGAACCTGCTCAATAGGCTCACACAGAACCTGCTTAACAAGCTCACATAGAACTTGTCCAATGCTGAATAACAAGCTCATAAAAAACCTGTCCAAATCTGCTCCACCAAGCTCACTAAGAACTTGTCCGAATCTTCTCTAGCAATCTCACCAAGAACTTGCCCAAATCTTCTCTAGAAATCTGTCCCAAAATTGTCCTCAAATATTTCCCAAAGGCCTTCTCTAAGGCTCAATCAATCATGCTCAAGTAGTACTCAAAATGAACTCAATAATGAATGGCGATCTCAAATCAAATCCACTTCATAGAACTTTAAAAATCACTTCACACATAACTTGACTAGGCTCAATCAAATCAACTCAACCAATCATCACAAGGGACAACTCTCTCTCACACAACCCTAGTCCAAGTATGTATCAACCAACTCAAATAATTCCAACAATGCTCAACCACAAATATCACATAACAATGATACTCATGTTCTTTTCTAACTCAAGTTCTTTCACAACCAATGGGCTTAAACCACTATGCTTATAACACAAGGTTTAAACACAACTCTCAATTCAGAAAACCTTGATGCATTCAACCAACCACTTTCGAAAAAGGAAACCACAAACAATCATTTTCCCTTCAATGATATTTCAGAAATCAACCACCATAATGCTGTCACATGAGTCTCTTTGGGATTAGCCTGAAATCGTGCTACCATGCATACTGCCTGCAAAATAACCGGTCTGATAGCTGTCAGGTACAGTAGGCTTCCAATCATAGATCTGTACATGATTTGATCAACAGGTGGAGATTTGTCATTCTTGCTCAACTTGCACCCTTTCTTAAGCCTTTGTTGAGTGAGATAGTTGTCTAGCCTTGCATATCATGCTCGGGGTGCCTGTTTCAAGCCATATATCTTCAACTTACAAACCAAGTTGGGATCATCACCAAGCTAGAAACCATCTGGCTGCTCAATATAAACCTCTTCTTCAAGCTTCCCATTCAAAAACGTTGATTTCACATCTGTCAACAAAATTGACAAGTGACTCACACTTGTACCGACTTTTGTCCAACACTGTACCAACACCTGCAATTTTATCGCCAACTCTGTGCAAGCATCAAACACTGTACCACAACACAACCAAATCCCTTTTTATATTTTCAACTTGGTCAATGTTTTCTACAGTCACCGCTGGTCACACCTTACTTTCAACTGTTCGAATCAGGAGACAAAATTTTGTTAAACACTTCACGGCCAACTATAGTGCACCTTACTCAAACTCATACTTCTGGACCTCGGATAGGTATGATTCACAAAGCAAAGTTGCTCATCTTGATGAGCTAAACATGAGTCAATGATCAGACTTCAATATTTTTCACCACAACGTCATAATAGATCTAACAATATTTACGTCAATGTGTAGTTCAAATACACACTGCTTTTATCGAAACACATATATGCGGCTAGGGCAACATTCTTTCACTAACCAAATTATCTGAACTGTTATAATCCTTAACTTTGGACAGTGGCAATAAGAACCATCACCAATACAACAATGACATATAGCAATACTACCAATAATGACAACTCTCAATTTAATCACCACCCTTCACGACACTTCCACAAACAACTACATGAACTGAAAACACACTTCGACAACTATACAACAACTTCCCTGACTACTTGCCTTTCATCCTCAGGTAATCAAACAAATACATAGGAGCATTAAAATGAAACTTCAAGATTGCTCCCCCTGAGGATGTGCTACCTGGAGTTGCTTAGTGCAATAGCGGAGTAGTCTCCTTCAGACCAAGGAGACACGATTTCCTTTCTTCTATCTTTCTCCAAACTTTCTTGAACTCGGGCTTGGATTTTTCAACTACATCCCTGTTTTGCACCTTTTCGTGAACTCGAACATTTCTCTTGTGTGGTTGTCTCTTGTGCATCCTTGATGAATGATTATTTTCCTTTCTTTTATGTACATGATTTATTCCCTGTCTGTGTTGCGTTCTTTGCGTCTGATGAAATCTACTGTTTTGCCTTAGATTAGATACAAAAATGCTTGGACAAAACCTTGCTATGTGCCCATGACCATTACATTGAAAACATTGTACATAGTGTTCACTCGAAAATGCAGATGTATTTCTACCAGCATAACTCTTTGATTTATTATTCACTCCACAATAAATTGCCTTGTGACCATACTCGGTTGCATCCGAAACAATAGCCATTAAAAGTATTATTATGAATAGAGTGAGAGTGATAGAACCTCTTTTGTTGTGGTTGCTTTGTCTGTAGATCTCCTTTGATATTTTCTTCCTTTTGAAGATTCAACTTCAAACTTTTCTTGCTTCGATCCTTCAACAGTGAACTTCTTCTCTGCAGAGTTGGAAGATGAAGGTTGTTCAACTTCATATCCAAGACCACGCTTATCCGTGGAGCTTCTTTGTTGGCTTATCATTTTATCTAGCAACTCTGTGCTCTTCTCGAATTTGAGATTTGTATTGGCCTCTTCTAGTTGTTTCTTCAATAAAACAATCTCCTCTTCTTGTTTGCAACAAACAATCTCTTTCTCATTGATCTCGTGACTCGAGAGTTTCTTCAATCCTTTTGGACTCTTCTACTTGCAGCTTTAGATCACTAATAACTTTGTTAGATTCCTCTTCACGTTTGCTGCATACATCACCTTTATCATCCAAGCGTGACTTCAAGGTTTCTTCTATTTTCTTGGCTTTCTGAATTTGTAAGAAGAGATCTTCAATATTATCCCCATATTCTTCCAACTTCTTGGACAGTCTTGTGTTCTTTTTCCTTTCTATATTCAACTCTTTAAGTGCAGCGATCAACTCACCTTCAAGATATACTTCAGCCTCAAGGTTTTCATCACATACTTTAGAATTCACTCCTTCAACCTTTTCTAGTTCAATTTTCTCTTCCACAGGAACTGAAACTGACTGAGATGCCCTTTTGGAGGAGGATCTATTCTTCTTACCCATTGCGTACTAATCCAAGATCAACCCCGACTAATTTAGCCTGATAAGGGAACTTGGCTCTAATACCAATTGTTAGTCTTACAATGGCACCGAGAGGGGGGGTGAATCAGTGTAGTTCTTTAAACTTAAATTTATAACTCTTAAAACTGAAATAATGAAACCTTAAAACCAGATAAAGCAAGTATCACAAGAGAACATCACACAACACAAGATTTAACGAGGTTCACCAATTTGGCTACTCCTCAAGAATGACTGCTTGGACTACCATCCAAATCCAACCTTTGCAAAGCACCAACTTTACAAACAATTTACCAAAGACCCACTGGAAGGAGCACCAACCCCTGATTTATCTGCACCAACAGAAAGGAGCACCAACCCCTCATTTATCTGCACCAATAGAAAGGAGCACCAACCCCTAATTTACTAGCACCTACTGGAAGGAGCACCAACCCCTGATGCCAAGCTACAACTTGGACTTCAATTTTGAATCTAGAAGTTTAACAGAAAAATACCTTCACTTTTACAAGACCCTGACTGGTCTACTTCACCTTTGCGTTCTCTGTGCACTCTGCACTCTCTGTGCAATCACTTCGCACACTCTGCTCCATCACAGTCGAACTTCACGATCGTCTTCTCCCTTTTGCGCACTCTCGCCTTCGCTTTCTCTGCGCAATCACAACCGCACTTAAGACAATTCGATACGACTCTTCGCTCACTTTGCGCACTTCACCATCATCTCGCCGCTTCTGCGCTTTCTTCGCTCTTACGGCCACATTTCACACTTCGACACGCATTCGACGACGCATTCCACAACTTCATCAAATCTCCAAACAACCCTCCTTTTATAACAATATTTTCATGAAGAAAACCCTAATCTTAGTCGTTGTAAACCCTAATCTTAGTCGGCTTTCATGACACTCGTAAACCCTAATTTTAGTCGGTTGCATCGGTCTTCATCGGCTTCAACTCAACCAATTATAACTATCATATCGCACTTTCCTTTCTCTCTCTTTCTCCTTGCTTTGGCCCCAAAAAATACAACATGTCGCGATATCGCGACACTTTTTTCTCTCTTTTCTTTGCATCGGACCGAAAAAACAACATGTCACGATATCGCGACACTTTCGTCTCCTTGTTTCTTTTCTTGGCTTATACCCGCGAAAACACATGATGTCGCGATATCGCGACACTTACGCTTTCGTACGCTTTCTCTTAGCTTTGGCCCGCGAAAATACATGTCGCGATATCGCGACACTTTTTCCTCCGTACGCTTTCTCTTAGCTTTGGCCCGCAGAAATACAACATGTCGTGATATCGCGACACTTTTTCCTCCGTACGCTTTCTCTTAGCTTTGGCCCGCGAGAATACAACATGTCGCGATATCGCGACACTTCTGCCTTCTTACTTTCTCTCTCCTCCTTTAGTCGCGAAAATGCGACATGTCGCGATATCGCGACACTTTTTCTCCTTAGCGCTTTCTCTTGCCTTTGGGTCATGAAAATGCGACATGTCGCGATATCGCGACACTTTTTCTCCTTAGCGCTTTCTCTTGCCTTTGGGTCGCGAAAACGCGACATGTCGCGATATCGCGACACTTTTTCTCCTTAGCGCTTTCTCTTGCCTTCGGGTCGCGAAAACGCGACATGTCGCGATATCGCGACACTTTTTCTCCTTAGCGCTTTCTCTTGCCTTCGGTCACGAAATTGCGACATGTCGCGAAATCGCGACACTTTTTCTCCTTAGCGCTTTCTTGCAATATGTCGCGAAATCGCGACACTTTTTCTACTTGCCTCTTTCTCTTCCAACATGTCGCGAAATCGCGACACTTTTTCTACTTGCCTCTTTCTCTTCCAACATGTCGCGAAATCGCGACAGTTTTTCCTGCTTGCACTTTCTCTTCGAACATGTCGCGAAATCGCGACAGTTTTTCTTTCTTCTCAACATGTCGCGATATCGCGACACTTTTTCCACTTGCCTTTTTTCTCTTCCAACATGTCGCGAAATCGCGATAGTTTTTCTTTCTTCTTCTCTCTCTTCCAACATGTCACGAAATCGCGACAGTTTTTCTTTCTTCTTCTCTCTTCCAACATGTCGTGAAATCGCGACAGTTTTTCTTGCCTGCTGAATATGTCGCGATATCGCGACACTTTTCTTACTTGTCTTTTTCTTTGATCTTTTGCAAGTGGTCCACTTCGGTCTTCTTGGAAAATCACTGTACATACTCCGAGTAACCTTTGAACTCCTGTCTTTTGCATCTGACTAGCTTTTGAACTTCCTATCCACTGCATCAACAGATCTGTCTGACTGTGTTGACAACAATGACAATACTGTTTGCTGCACCTTGCTCAACAGAAGAAGTATAGACAAACTGCATGGTGAAATGCTTGGCCTTATCATACCTTGCTCAAGCAACTCATAGAATTTTTTCATCACTTCATCTGCTTCGACGATTGATTGCCCATACAAACCAATGTTGGGAAGTGAGGCATCTTGTTGGAGCTGAATATCATGCTTAATATTTCTCTTGGGTGAAAGCCCCTTAAACTTCTTTGAATGTCTCTAGTATGTCCTTTAGTTGTTGCATTTGTTTCTTGGAACAACTAGCATGTTGTGTTTCTATCTCAAGTGAAGGCTTATCTTCTTGCTTCTATTTAAGCATAAGTAGTACAAACTTCTTGCTACTATTTATCAATATTTTGCTTGGTTTGTGGTGACCAATGAGATCTTCTTTCCTTGCTACATTTTAATGATGTAACTCTTGCCATCTTTGATGAACCTGCACCCGTTAGCTTTTTTTCATGTAGAGAGCATCTCTCTTCTATAAGGAAGAGTTTCTAAACATAACTCCATATACATCCAAGGAAACCACAAATCATCAACATAATCAGCCAAAATATCAAGCTTGAGTGTGTATTGCTTGGTTGCCTTTACACTAGCATCTTTGTTTGTCTAACCCAGTGGGTATGGATGTGGATGTGGATGTGGACGAGTCTTTAACTCAGTTTTTTTCATCAACTCTTGAGAAATTGGGTTCTTTTTTTTTTGGGTCTACCAATGCAGCAAACTTAGTTCATTTAATTTCTATCTTCAAAATAATTAGCTTTTCCTTCTCTTTTTTCAATGAATCTTCTTCAAGAGTCCATTTTTGAACTTGGACGACAAATTTGTTCTCTTGCCTAAGGACTGGTTTTTCTTCCTTGGGATCAGGTTTCTCTTTTTCCTCTGCTGCAATTTTTTCTTTCGTTGGGTCTGATTGCTTTTGGTCTGTTGAAGGCTGTCTCTTCGCTTTGCAATCTGTTTTGGTAGATGTAACCCCACAGTGGTATATACAATCTTCTCATCTAGATCAGACGTGGAATCTATTTCTTTGTCTTCTCCTTCTTGGACAATCATGAAATGCTTCTTTTTTCCCTTTTTGTTTTTAATATGTAAATGAGGATGGAGTTTCCAGCATGACTCCTTTGTATGGCCATCAATGTTGCAATGCTTAAAATGTTTTTTGGACTTTGTGCAAGCTTGTGTAGTATGGACCAACTTCTTTCCTCTGAAGTAGCTTTTCTTGAACCCTTGCTTGTTTGATGAGGGATGTCTTTCTTGCTTTTGTTGTGACCTTAAATTGTTAGCTCCTTGCTTTTACTTGGTTCCCCCTCAAAATGGCTAGCTTCCATTAGGGTCTTATCTACATTTATTGGGATCTCATGGCTTGTTTGCTCAAATCAAAGTTAGATTCCCCCAAATATCTAGACAATAAATCATCCTCTTCCATAGAATACCTATAATGATGTGCAAATTTTGGAATTAGCTTGTGTAATATTGTACTCTTCTAGTTTGTTTTTGGTTAAGATTGTGCCACTCCATTCTCACCTCATGCTTGTAGCCATTTGTGTAGAATCTTGGCCTAGGAATCGTTGGATTCCTCACAAATAAAGATAGTTGGTTCTTTCCTTTGCTTAACAGTCTCCACTTGATCATCAGATCCAATGAGTGCATAGCCCCCCATTCTCAGCCTAGCATATGCTGTCTTTTCTTTATCCTCAGAGCTATATTTTTCCATATACACTCCAAGGTACTTAAGCATCTTTCCAATTTTTCAGCATGCACTTGCCCTTTACATGGCTCTATGTAATACTTTTTTTCTACTTTGAAGTGTGTTGGCTCCTTGTTGGTCTCTCCTTTCAAATTTTCAGACCCTTGCTGAGGTTCCCTTTCAGAATTTTGTCTTTCGTCCTTTCTGGTTAGTACCAAATCATTCATGGCCAACATGAGTTCTTGCACTTTTGCTTCCAAGTTGGCAAGTCTTGATTCATAAAGGGTATGATGGTTGGATTCCATGGCTTGGAGCTAAGATTTCTACTTCTTTGATTCAACCTCTTCTTGAAATGGCTGTGACTTCCCTTTTCCTTGGTCTTTCTCCAGCCTAGTCAGTGACATACAATCTTCAATGGCACTCACAACAAGATTTGATATGAAATGATATGGGCTGTTCGAATTTGCTCAAACAAACCTGTTAATCCTCTTTTTCCACCTTGTATTCCAAGATGCACTCAATTTTTTGCGTAATATGCACATAAATTGAACTATAACAGCAAAAGAATCTGTCTGAAATGAATGAAACACTCGTAAAAACATATCAGAAAAGAAAAACAATTTACACATCAACAAACACCCAAATTTATGTGGTGTAAATCCCTTTTTAGGGGAGCATCACCATGGAGCAAATAAAAAAGAGATTTGATTGTTTAAATGACCATGTATATAGCAAGTACAGCAAGAATGGAACCCTATATGGGTGTAGGACCTTATTGGAACTCCAACACTCCAGTGTATGCTGTACACAAACTCAGCTGAGTTCTTCAGCTGAAATTATCCAAATCTGAAAATCAGGTCCTCTCCTACTTCCACAACCCTTGCATTTATGCTTTCTCTTTTGCTTTTCCTTGACAGCATCTGTAAAGGTTCCTTTTGGTTGTTTTGCTTTCTTCTGTTTTTGTTGTTTGTTGTTTTCTTTTACTTCTCTTTTTATTTTGTGCTCACTTTTATGATCCTGCTGGGTCAAAAGAGGCCAGCCATGTCAAATTTACAAAGTTTGTTATTAAAGCAATACCAAATCATCCATGGACTTTATTGAGCTCAATTCCACAGCAAGATACAAAATTAGATAAGTAGAACAAGCTTGATACCTAGACACAAGTGTTCTTATGATAAACCGCAAACTAAGTGTATGCCAGTTCTACTCTTCTACTGCACAGCACTGGCAAGCAAGCATTCCCATGATGAATTTGAGCAAGTTTTCCATTAATTCTGCAGTATCAGAAACAGATACAGCAGCACCTTGCATGGGGCAAGATGTGCCCATTTGTTGATCTTATCTCCTACCTAATTGGTAGGGGGTTCACCTTGCCTAGCTTGGCACATCCAATGTTTTCATATTCAGTTTCTTATCTGATTTGATTCTAGTTGAGGACTGAGGAGTCAAAAGAATCATAGTCAGGGCCTTCAACATAACTAAATCATTCTAAGGAAGGTTGGTTTTAACTTTTAACCTATGTAACCGGGTTCGCCAAATTTTATGCCCAAAATTTGAAGTTTGGCGAATGTTCTGGGTCCCAGATTTGTTTACTTCGGTTTGACGGATAAAATCACCTACTCATGTTCAATGGATCAAATATTGAATCAAGGTTGTGTTAGCCATCACAGACCAAGTAAAAGAAGCATTTAACATTAGTATCATGATGAAGTTTTTGGCACTTTCAGGTGCTGAAGTGAATTAATGCTGACCAACCTAACATGACCATGTGCTAGCATTGCCTTTGGACATATCTACGCCGAAAGCCTAAGCTTACAGCCTCCACCTTCCACCTACAAAGGGAGGGACATCATTTCTCTTAACATCTGCAACCCATACCATAGCTTCCTAGGCAGCCTTCATGTAACATAAGCTAAATTCCATTTGCTGGTGTTTCCATCCACTTTCAAAAAGGAGAAGATCATCTGGCTAGGGTTTTAGCTGCATGAGAGGAAAAAGGACATGTACAAGGAGATAGAAATTGAAAGAGGTAGGAGATCTATGATGGAACCATACGCCAGCTGGAGTCAGTGGTGAATCGAATTGCGGCAAGCAAAGTCATTCAACACTCATTTTCTGCCATGAAAAAATTGGTGGAGAATAATCTTAGATGTTTTACATATAAGGTTATAATATGAAGTTACAGTTCTATATATATGGTGGTTATGTTGTATTATTTTATATATAATTATAATTATATGCTTATAATATTAAAATATTATAAAATATATTTAGATTTAGAATGAATTAAGTAGATTTGGCCTCAAGGAGGCATCCTTGAAAAACTTTATTTTTCTTCTTGAGTATTGAAAGGTTACGTTTTAAAATATATAGCTTTATATTGTAATATATTTTAAAATGTATACTGTTATGATATAAAGTTATACTTATTTTATATATACGTTTTATTATTATTTTATACAATTTTATTTAATTATAACTTTTTTCTTATGATATAAAGTTATTATAAATTATGTAGATTAATATTATATATATATATATATATATATATATATATATATATATATATATATATATATATATATTTTGGTTATAGATGAATTGGTTACAATCACAAATTTTTAGTAACTGTCAGCGCAGCTGGCAGGGTTCAAACTATCAGCGAAGGCTTCCAACACAACCACCGTCTCGTTAATGGTAACTCGGTGTGAGATGGGGACCGTTGGACGCACAGGGTTCGCACCGTCTTCGTTAGTCTGGTTCAAACATGTGGCATGAAGGTAGAGGGACCGTCGGACAAGTAGGAAACAAATCGCCGTCTTCAGACAGGTGCAACACGCAGAGGAGTTGGATCGGGCTACTGGCTATGCATGGGCATGCCCGTGGGATTGGAACCTAGGTCTCCTCTCGGTAAGCGCCCCAACTTACCAATCCACCTAGACCCACGGACAATTAATATTATATATTATTATATACACACACTTGTCAAACATAATGGCAAGTTTTATAAATGTGATGAACTTTCTTCGAATTTTATCCTTGTTGAACTTGAATATGAACGTGGTTACTTAGGTTTTAACCCTTCAAAAGCTAAAAGTTAGGAATAAGGTGTCAAACTGAAATAGAAGAACCTGCCATGTCTATGGTTAAATGTGAGTATTTTTGAAGAATTTGAAAATTTCAGCATGCAATGCCTTTCCAAAGGCTGAGATCACTATCAAACCCTAAGCACAGTCAGTTAGAAAGCACTATGCTATCCTCACAAATCAATAAATCCAATAATGTTTACAGGTTCATTGTGGTCCGTGAGGCCGTACACTTCCAATATAGTTGTCCACTGTATAATACAAATTTGAATACATAGAGAAAGATGCAATGGAGACGATTCACTAACTTCCATGGCATTGAGTTCTTAAGCATTACCACAATCACCAAAGAAGCCCTAACTAATCATGAACTGAAACTTACTTCATTACCAGAGCTTCATTCATTAGTCGAAGATTTCGGAGACCCAGACCTCCGCACTCCTTTCTGGAACAAGCTTGGTTCCAAGACACTAGATGGAATTTCCTATGGTCTTCAGCCCTTGCCCAGAGAAAAGTCTTCTGAATACGTTCCAGCTTGGATAAGATTTTTATAGGGAGCTTGAAGATAGACATAAAGTAAATGGGTATACTTTTGGAGGACAGACTTGACCATTAGAATCTTCCCTGCTTGGCTCAGCAGTGCACCTTTCCAGCTGGCAAGTCTCTTTTGCAATCTCTCCACCACTGGGTCCCAAAGACTTTCCTGCATTTTTCCAGAAAACAGTGGCAAGCCAAAGTAAGTAGCTGGAAACTCTGCTATACCACAGCCAAGAATTTCTAAAATCTTCCTCTGTCTAGCTAAAGGAGTGTTTAAAAAATACATCACACTCTTCAGGTAATTAATCTTTTGACCGGCCACTTTCTCAAATAAAGTTAGAACTTTCTTGACTTTTCTGGCCTGAATCACAGAGGCCAAAAAGGATAGTAGCGTGTCATACGCGAACTGATGATGAGTGATTGGGTTGACAGAGAGAGCTGGCTTGAGACCTTCAGTGGAAGAATCCATAAGAATGGACCTGCCTAGTGCTTCAGCCATTAGAATGAAGAGGTAGGGTGATAGTGGATCTCCTTGATGGATACCTCTGGAGCTCTGGAAATAGCCAGCAGGAGATCCATTATCTAGCAGAACTTAACTGTGGAGACACAGGCCCTAATGAGATTAGTCCAGCTTTGGCTAAAACCAAATTTTAACTAGACCTCCATTAGAAACTCCCAAGACACTTTATCATAGGCCTTGTTCATATCTATCTTGAGGAAGAGACCAAGTATACCACTTTTTTGGACTGAATGAATGATTTCGTGGACAGCAAGAACTCCATCCAGTATTTGTCTTCCAGCTACGAATCCGCTCTAAGTTTTTTCAATAAGGAGTGGCATCAGCGGTTTCAACCTGTTGGCTAATGATTTGGAAAGGATCTTGTAAACAGTGTTGCAAAGGCTAATTGGCCTGTACTCACTGAACTTGTTGGCTTGCAGACTTTGGAATAAGTGCCAAATAAGTGGAGTTCACCCCAAAAGGAATCAGATTTGAATTTTGAGCCTTTCTCACCGCATCACAGACATCATTCCCAAGTTCCCAACTATGTGCCAGTATTTCTGGAAGAACAGGGGAGGAAAACCGTCTGGGCCAGGCGCTTTCAAGGCACCCATTCCAAAAGTCGTTTTGACCTCATCATCTGAGAGTGGAGCTTCAAGGCTCGTATTCATATCTCTCGATACCAGCCTAGGTATGGACCTTAGAAGAACGTTTTCAGTTTCTCTGTCTCTGCAACTTTTGGACCCTAACAAAGAGCTAAAAAAGACAACTGCCTCAGCTCTAATGACACGAATGTCCTTTGATCTTGAACCATCCTCTCTAATGATTTCGTGGAACCTGTTGAAGCTCCTATGCATTAACGTTGAGGTGTGGAAGTATTTAGAATTTCGGTCACCTTCTTTGAGCCAAAGGGCCCTGGATTTTTGTTTCCACAAGAGTTCCTCCTTAGCCAAAGTATTATGCAAATCTGCCAACAAGACCTTTTCCTTGAACCTAACATCAATCGAGAGACCTTCCACTTCTACCACTGAATCCAAATCTTTTAGTTGACTTTTGAGAGATTCTTTCATAACATCCCCAAAGACTTCTTTGTTCCAAGACTTCAGCCTACCTTTCACCATTTTTAGTTTGTTTGCAATATTTGTTAGGAGGTGAAGTCAATATCCAGATCTCCAATGTTCTTCAGCAACAAGGTGTATGGTGGTGCAGTTTATTGTGACCTATCCCCATGCACTGTTCGTATACGCTGGGCATGCCGAGCCCCCGACCCAAAATTTTTGGTCGTTCGTACAACCGTATGTTGTGAGAGGAAGTGAACAGTTTTTTGGAAGAGGAAGCGAACAATTTTTTGGAGTCTTCCTTTGTTTTTCTATAAAAGGGGAATGACCCCTTTCATGTAATGTTTTTAGTGAATGTAAATGTTTGCCGAAATCAATAAAAGATCGAAGCTGCCATTGCCCCGTGGTTTTTCCTGCACATTGCAGGTTTTCCACGTAAAAATATGTGTTATTGTTTTTTTTTGCATTATTGTTTTGCTTGCTCGTAATATTTGTTTTCTAACAATATTAGCCATCCCTACACTCGAAACAGGTTCAGACCACCATTCCCTAATCTTCACTTCCAACTTCGGGTGGGAGCACACACGGCCTCAAACCAAAATGGCTTGGGGAAGAATTCGGATTGTTGAGGAGTTTCAAGCCAAAGAGGATTATGATCCGACCCAGTTTTCGGTAAGGAAACCAGGGATGCGTCACCAAAAAGAGGTTAGCCCTTGTTTGGAAACCAACATCCTATCAAGCCGGATGAGAACCAGTTGGTCACCTATTCTCCTGTTGCTCCAGGTGAATCTTGAACCTTTTAAATCCAGGTCCATAAGCTCACATTGACTGACAAAGTCCGCAAAATCTTCCATACTTCTTGCACAAGGGAAATTACTACCTTTTTTATTTGAAGGATACAGAGGGCAGTTAAAATCTCCAGCCAAAATCCAAGCTTCATCCTTGAAAATTTCCCTCATCTCAAGCAGCGAGGTCCAAAAATATTTTCTATTAGGGCCCGAGTTCGGGGCGTAGATATTGGACATTACCCATCTTCGGTTAGAAGATTTGCAAAAGAACAAAATGCTAATGACTCTGTCAGAGGACGAAATAACATGTCCGTCTACTTTTGAGAGGTCCCAAAAACATAATAACCCCCTTGAAGCACCATTAGCAGGACTGGCCATAAAACTTGCTTGCTTCCAAATGGTATTTTTGATTAATTCTATATTATTTGCTTCAATTTTGGATTTCTGAATAAAAATAATAGCCGAAGCTGCTTCTATCCTAAAGGAGGAAATTAAACGCTGCTTAGAGGATCCATTTAACCCTCGAATATTCCAAGAAAGGAATTTCATTTGCGGGATTTGGAACCAAATTTCTTATCGCCAACCATTTGTTGGCCAGAGGGTCTGAAAGCTTCGAGTTTCAATTGTTTGCTGCTAGCTTCTTTATTTTTTTCCACTTTCAGCAAGGCGTGAGATCCATTCACAATCTCAAACTCCGCCTCCTTTTTCTGCAAGGATTTATTTGTGGGCTTACCCACTTTCCTCTCTACTCCTACATCAATACGACCCTTGCGGTAGCTTCTAGTTTTCAGCCTCGACGATCCTTTTTCCAGAGTAGGTCTAGAAGGGGAGGCTTGATTGGCTCTTGAATGTATAACTTGTTGAACCACAGGGTCCTCCAAATCAAGTCCCTCAAAGGAATTATAAAGAATAAGGTCTTTTGGGCTTTGCTAACGAAAGACCAGAACGAACTCTAGCTTCTGACATCGGAGTCTTTAGGATATCATCTTTAGGGAGCTCTGGCTCGACCTTCTTCTGGCCAGTCTCTGCACCTTCCATTGAACCAGCTATAACCGGAACCAGGCCAGGGTTCCTCGGCTCCTTAGACAGAACCCTATTTTCTTTCCCTATTTCAGCCGAAGGAAAAGAGGGAGGAATCTCAAGGCTTGGAGCCAAATCCCTCTTATCTACAATAGTAACCCCTTCTTCGATTCTGGATTGCTTCGGTACCCAAATTTTCTTTTTCTTTTTCAACTTTGTTGAGACACCTCTGTGCGCTGGGCAGGGCAATGACCTGAACCATGACCATGCTTACCACAACCCTGGCACAATCCCGGCCTGTTCTCATATTCAATCTGTTAAACCCAAGTGCCTAGGTTAGAGATTAGTTCAATTGAATCTGGAAGTTCTGCCTCCAGGTTAGCCATGATACAGAGCCTAGTGAAAACCATCCAAGTTTTTGCCATTGTTGCCACATCAATGTAAACCAGTTCTCCGATATCCTTTGCAATATCTCTAAGAACATCATGGTATCTGTTGCCACATTTTGCACGGGGTGCCATGTTTTCAAATTTTGTAAGTATGCTGCTCTCCCTTCCCTCCATCTCCTTTCCCTTTCTCCACCGTTCCCTTTCTCCCCTTCTATCAGTTGCATTCCTCCCTTTTCCCCTTGTTCTTTCTTCGGCCAAAACAGAGCAAACATTCCCTGAAAAATTCTAAGTCTAAGAGCGCAACCCGACTTCGCAGCGAAGTCGGGGTGCGCCCTTAAGTTCGAGCGCACTCGGGAATGCGAAGTGCGGAAGAAGACAGAAAATGAGCAGAATTTGGCTAAGTATGGGAGCGCAACCCGACTTCGCAACGAAGTCGGGCTGCGCTCTTCTTCCTGTGCGCAATTGGGAAGCAAGATCCGAAAATCAGCTAGTGTCAGAGCGCAACCCGACTTCGCAAAGTCGGGCTGCGCCCTGATTCCTGTGCGCAGTCTGAACAGCGGCCAAATTGACTAAGTGTCGGAGTGCGCAACCCGACTTCGCAGCGAAGTCGGGCTGCGCCCTCTAGCTTGTGCGCAATTGGGCAATATCTTTCAAGCAGCCCAAAAACGTACTAAGGCACGGAGGCCTCCCCAACTGCGCCGTTCCCCACTTGCGCTGTCCAGTTGCGCTCCGTTTCCGTGCGAAGTAGGACACAAGAGAGAGACTGCCTTCCAAGGCAGATGCGTCCCTCATCAGAAGTTGACAAGTGTCCAGCCTCGGGATCCGAGCCGAGATGTGATGGGAAAAAGGACAAGCATGGGCCAAATCACCTCCTCCAACTGCCCTCATTTAAGCTGACGCAAAGTTCCATCTACCGCAGCTACCCGCATTCATGCTGACTCGAAGTTTCATCAACCGCACTGCCACGTAGCTTCCAAGACTTCAGGTGGACCTTGCCGCCGCATGCGTCCTCGTCTCGCAGGAGTCAACATCAGCAGCTCTTTCGCCGCTTTTGTCAGCTTTTGTCAGCTATTGTCGGGTCTGGGATTTTGTGCCCAGGATTGTAATTGGGGGGAAACTGCGCTATAAATAGCCGCACCACATCATTGTAAAGGGGTGGAAGGGGGATATCCTGCTAGGGAACCATTGTAGCTATACGTTTGCTTCTGAATGCAAGACACACACTTGGCTCTATTTTGTTGTTATCATTCTTTATGCTGCCTTTACTTGACATTTCTGCCTCATGTTGCTTATTTCATTGCTTACTGTTATTCTGAATTCTGGATTCCGGTATTTGATGATTGAGTATTCCTGGAATGCGTAGATAGAGGATACATAGAATGTATAATGGTTGTAGTTTCTTTAGTGTGTTCTGTATTTAATTGCCGTTAGTAGTGGTGATTGATCGTTGCTGTGCTGCTTATCTCCCCCACCCGACTTAAATCACATTTCAATCTCTTTTCGCATTTTAATCTCTTTCCCGCACTCTTAGCTTAAAACACTTGAGAAAACCCATAGGAAGCCGGCCTTCTCCGGAGATTGGCACTGAAGGCATTCCTTCCTTCCGGCCTTTCAACTGGTGGGCGAATCTGGGGCGCATTCCACGAAATCCTTTCCTAATGGCAGATTCGTAACCAACAGTTTCTCTGGCACGCCCGGTGGGACCCGAAAGTTTCCCACCCAAAACAGAATCGAAGCACTGGTGTTCGCTTCATTGCTGTTAAAATCAGAACACCTGGCGACTCTGCAAGTACCTGAATATTCTCTGAGTCCGTGAGACCGGTCCAAGCGCCTTCATGCATACAAGAAGGTGGAGAGCAAGGAATCCGGGAAACCAGCCTGATCTTTACGAAATTGACATTGCCGCTCCAGGAGAGCGCGTCAGGCTGGCTGACTACCAAGCTCGCATAGACGAATCCGAGCCCGAAATCGAAGAGGCCGAAGTTGAAGAGCAATCTACATCTTCGGACGGTACCGATACCGAGTACACTACCGGAGGAGAGGAAGAAATGGCTGCTCAACAGAATGATGACGATCTCTTCCCGGCGGTCGACTCCACGGGGCCCTTGGCCCTAGTCGGACAACAAGCTGTACCCCCCGCTGCCCTGAAGGCCATCCCTACTTATGATGGCTACGGCAAAACGGCGTATGAACACATCCAGGACATTCTGGCCTTGGCTGCGCTACACTCTATTACTGACGAGAGTGTCAAGACCCGTCTCATGGCTCTTTCCCTAAGGGGGAAGCTTCTCTATTGGTGGAGATCCTTGCCAGAAGGATCTATCACGGGGTGGCCTCAGCTGACGGGCAGACTTGTAAAAGGATGCAACGAGTCCGCCGATCCCTCTTCGCTGTTGCATCAGTTCCAAAGCATCCAACGACACCCGCAAGAGGAGGTGTCAGACTTCAACATAAGGTTTGCGAGGTCTTGGAAAAGAGTACCTCGCGAACTGCGACCTTCAGCAGGTCAGTCGCACACTACTACCTGAGGTCTTTCAACTCAGATATTTGCCTACTTCTGAAGATAGCCCGAGTCGACTCTTTCCCTGCCCTATACGAAGCTGCCCAACAGGCGGAATTAGATATAATCTCCATAGGCAGACTCCCGCATAGAGTGCAGCCCCCTATTTATCCTGATTTTCCTCAGTCCCAGTACCCATCGGCCTCTGGTGTGATGCCTTCATCTTCAAGTCAGCACCCCCAGCAGCCATGGAATCCGGCACCAGTTGTAAACCCCTACGGCCCTCCTCAAATACATTATCCTAACCCGCCGCCTCCTCCTCCGCAGTATCCCGCACTCCCAACTCCCCCTCATACGCGGCGTATTCTGCGCCCCCGCCATTGGCTGCATTACCTCCGCCGGCTCAGTTAGCACCTGCTGACAATGATATTCAAAATAAAATCCTCCAAGAGGTACGGGCTCTGGCATCTGGGTATCATACCATGTCTAACGACATGACGATAATGAAGAAGAAGCAAGCCCAGATGGAGTTCCTTCCAAGGAGGCCGTATCCTCCTCCGGCGCTAACAAAAGACCAAGCCGCAGAACGGCAAGCTCAAAGGCAACCCCCTGCAAGAAATGCTGCCATTGAGGATCAACCTGGCACTTCTGACCAGGTCAACTGGTGCTCCACGTGCAACGATCCACACTCAGAAGAAGGGTGCACGCTGCATCAGCATTACCTCCAGACCCTAGCAGCGACGCCATAGAGGATGAATTATACATGATCCTGGACGATGAAGGCAACTTTGCCGTCCCGTAAGAAGATCCCGCGTTGCTCCTGCCTAAGGAAGGTAGAAAGTCCGTTGAAGCCGCCGCGGCCCAACCAAAGCCATTAAAGGTATACGCCAGAAGAGAAAAGGCGCAACCCGCTGGGCTACCACCTGGCAAGTCACTATGGCCTCATGCAGCCAAGGAAAAGTTTCCTATGCCCAAAGCTCCCGCAGCTCAACCTCCAACTGAAACAAAAGAACAAGCTCAGGAGAAGCTGAGATATCCGTCGCTGACAAAGAGACAGAGAGTCGAAGCCACGAAGCAATACCGGACTAAGTATGAGCCTGCGAAAGAAACGGAGGGAGCCAACACTTCAAGCTACAACATAGTTGACGAGCTAAAGAGGACTCCCGCAAAGATAAGCATGTACGAGGCTCTTCTGCTCCCCGGGCAAGTTGATCTGCTGCAGGAATCTTTGAAGAACATAAAAGACGGGAAGCCGACGCAGCCTGCTGTGTTAGCTCAACCCCTGACAGTCTCCGCCACCGGAAAAAACAGACCACCTCCTTTCTATCTGTCATTGCGGATGGAAGGCTATATAGTTCACAACTGCATGGTGGATTCTGGTGCCTCCACGACCGTTATGCCGAGAGCTGTCTGCGACGAGATCGGTATGGAGTATACAAGGAGCAGCCAAGGTGTGTTGCAACTAGACGGCACCCCCGTCAAGACAGTTGGTGTCATCAAGGATATCCCGATCCGGCCGCACAAAGCTCTTGACATAGTGGTCATACAGAAGTCGTGGTTGTCGACTTGGAACCCTACTTCGGCATGTGTCTCTCCAGGGAGTTCACCGCAAAGCTGGGTGGGTATCTGTCTCTGGATTACTCACACATGGAAGTGCCCTTCAAAGGAAGGAGATTGAAGATCTACAATGAAAAGCCTTCCACATTTCTAGTAGAGAAGATACCCGGAGAAGAGTCACAGAACTGCATGGTTCAGCTGACGACTGAGGAACTGGTGGTGGTGGACATGACAGAGCAAGCTCTTGAGTTGTTACAAGTGGAGGATGAGTTCTCCTTGCTGGACTTCAACGCCATGATCGAGACTGAGCAAGGCTGCTACACCGTCACTCAGCCTGAGAGGCTGGACCAGCCAGCCAAGAAAGAGGTAGGTCCCGCACCAGAAAAGCTATGGCAGCTCTTCTTTGATGGCGCCCGATGCAAAAATGGCGCCGGTGCAGGTGTACTCTTAGTTTCCCCGTCCGGGATCCAGAAGGACTACACCTACAGGTTGGCTTGGAGCTGTACTAACAACGCGGCGGAGTATGAAGCCCTGTGCTTGGGTTTGAGAAAAGCGGAGAGACTGGGGATAAAACATTTGCAGATCTTTGGCGACTCAGAGCTGGTGTGCAACCAGATTACGAATAAGTGCGCCTCCAAGAAGCATTATCTCAAGGCATATCGTAATCGTGTCCGGGACCTGATGGAGTCATTCGACTCGTTGAATGTCAAAGCCATATCACGTAAGAAGAACAAGCACGCCGACATTCTGGCGTCTGTTGGAGCCAGTGCACGTTCCGGCCGATGACACCGTCCGTAAGCCGAAGCCGGTTCGTACCATCTACAGGCCTTCTGTGCCTGATAAAGACACCCACTGGCAGGTGTTTGATTGTGACGAGGATATCGTCACTTTTTTGATTACCGAAGCATGTACAATCGAAGGTAGAGACCCTGATGACGAGCAAGACGAGGGGTTGATACAGTTGAAGAATAATCATGTCCCAAAAGGACTGATTACCTTAGAGAGTCTCTTTGATCGTAACGATAGAGCAATATCTCACAGATCAAAGTAGACCCCAAGCAGTACGTAGACCTGGAGCTGGAACCTGGAAAAACAATCAAGGTCGGGACGGACTGCACTGAAGAGGAACTCGGGCAGATCAGATCATTATGCAGAGAGTTCCCCGATATCGTAGCCTGGTGCTACCAGGACTTGAAGGGGTATGACAGACAGATGATCCAACATACCATAGAGCTAGAAGATAATGCAAAACCTTTCCGTGCAAGCAAAGGGCAGTAAACCCGAAGATTGAAGCCATGATGAAAGCCGAGCTCTTGAAGATGCTGGAAGCCAAAATCATCTACCCCATCAAGCATTCATCTTGGGTCGCGAATTTGGTTCCCGTGAGGAAGAAGAATGGAGACATCCGTCTCTGCGTGGATTTCAGAAATCTAAATCAAGCCTCGCTAAAGGACCATTACCCGCTTCCCCAAATCGATCAGATCCTCCACATAGTTGCGGGAGCACAGAGGTTCTCCCTCTTGGACGGATTCTCTGGATACAACCAAATATGGGTAAAGGACGAAGATCAGCACAAGACAACGTTCACCACCAAATGGGGAACGTTTGCATATCAGCGCATGCCCTTCGGCCTGTCCAATGCCGGCGCTACATTCCAGAGAGCCATGGACTTGGCCTTCCGAGAGCTGCTCAACAAGGTCATTGTCATCTACTTGGATGACATGACTGTATTTTCCCACAGAAGAGAGGACCATGCTTCCCACCTGCGGCAGATATTTGAGAGATGTCGTGAATTCGGCATTTCCATCAACCCGAAGAAGTCAGTCTTCGCGGTAAAAGAAGGTAAGCTGCTGGGACATGTCATCTCCGAGAAAGGCCTTGCAGTGGATCCTGACAGAGCAGAAGCCCTCCTCCGCTTGCCCATCCCAATCGACAAGAAGGGGCTACAGTCATTCTTCGGCCAGATCAACTTCGTAAGGAAGTTCATACCGGACTTCGCACAAGTAATCAAGCCCATGGCCGAACTGTTAAAGAAAGATGCCGAATTCTTGTGGACTGACGAAAGAAGGCAGGCCTTCGAGGAGATCAAGGCTAGAATTGCGCAAGCTCCGGTGTTGATCAATCCAGACTATTCCAAGGATTTCATCCTGTACGCGGTGGGAGAACCCGAGAGTTACGCCGCAGTCCTGACTCAAAAGGGAGACGATGGCGAAGAACGCCCCATAGCGTTCTTAAGCCAGGTGATTCAGCCGCATGAAGAGAAGTACAATTTTATTGAGCGGCAAGTTCACGCAGTCATGAAATCCCTCCGAAAGTTCAGGCACTTCGTCTCCCAGAGCCGGATAACTGTCTTCGTGATACATCCGGACGTCAGGAACTTCATCATACAAGGAGAGCCTGGTCACAAGAGGGCAGGATGGATTGCCAAGATCCAAGAGTTTGACATCGAGGTACGGCCAACAAAGCTGATCAGAGGCCGAGCCTTGTGCCAAGAGCTGGCCCGAAGCGCTGCAGCTGAAATCTCCGCCTGCAAGTGGGAAGATCCGATAGCAACCACCAACCTAGCCAACTCCTTATCAAAGGAAAGTGATTGGACAAATGACCTGGTGCAGTATTTCAGCACCGGGAGATGCCCAGATCACCTCAATGCCTCACAAAGAAGGAGGTTTAGGCTAAACGCCTTGAAATACGTACTTCGCCCCGAGGGGCTTTATTTTAAAAACATTGACGGCATCTTGTTGCGGTGCGTCAAAGATACAGACAAACCTAGGGTCCTCGGAGAGTTTCACTCCGGGATGCCTGGTGGACATCATTCTGGAAGGCCCACGGCCTTGAAAATCATAAGAGCTGGGTACTATTGGCCCACTCTCTTCGCGTACGCACATGCGGTCCGTGTCAAATGTGATAAATGCCAGAGGTTTGTCGGCGGAACAGTAAAAGCACCCCTGCCCCTCCAGCCAATCCAAGCTGAGACTCCGTTTCAGCAGTGGGGTTTAGACTTCATCGGGGTCATCACGCCTAACTCTGCAGCAGGACACAAGTTTATCCTTACCGCCACCGATTACTTCACCCGGTGGGCGAGGCGATCCCCACTAAGAATGCGGACCAGGAAACGGTCATTGGGTTCCTCGAGAGCCTCATCACCCGTTTCGGGGTCCCGGAGTCAATAGTGACAGACAATGGTCCGGGGTTCGCAGGCGCTGTACTCACGGAGTACACCAGCAAATATGGCATCTATCACAAGATGTCTTCTAACTACTACCCGTAGGGGAATGGCCTGGCCGAGTCCACCAACAAGAATCTACTGAAGATTGTCAAAAGGACAGTAGAGAGAAACAAGAGGACATGGCACCTGCTCCTGAATCGGGCGCTGTGGGCGGATCGCATATCATTCAAGAAGTCTATCAAGACATCCCCCTACGCGCTCGTGTACGGCAAGGAGGCACTTCTGCCTACCCACGTAGAGATACCCGCACTCGGATGCCGGATGAAGAAAGAGGCAACGGGGATCCAAGTGGACGCCGATCGTGCCAACCGTCGCGGTTAGAAGAAGAAAGAGAAAAAGCATACCAGGCCTTTACTAAACATGCTGAAGCGACCCAAGGCTGGTTTGCGAAAGGCACCACCGCCCGAGTTTTCAAAATCGGGGACCTAGTGCTGAAGTGGGACTCACTGAAAGCAAAGCCGGGCAACCATGGTAAATTTGATGCCCTCTGGGAAGGTCCCTATCAGATTGCTCGGGTGAACCAATTTAATGCATTCGTGCTCCGGGACATGGAGGGACAGCTTCTCCCCATTCCCGTCAACGGGTTCCACCTGAAGATTTACCACCATTGAAGGCACCCCAGGCGGGTCCTTCCTTGTATATATTTCTTTTCTGCATTTTTATCAGATTGTATATATTTATTTCAGCATTCAGCTTTTAGTTTTCAAGAGCCTAAGTGAAACCTACAACAAACCCCGACTTCGCAGCGAAGTCGGGCATCGCTCCTAGAACAGTGCGACACCGGGAGTTTGAGAGAAGGCAGCTGACAAAAAGGCCAAAATTTTGACTAAGTGCTGGGTGCGCAATCCGACTTCGCAGCAAGTCGGACTGCGCACCGTCTTGGGAGCGCAGTCGGGGAGCACAGAGCAAAAATCGGCTAAGTGTCGAAGACAGACTGCGCAACTTTTCTGAGCGAAGTCTGACTGCGCAAGCAAGTCTGGGCGAAGTCGGAGTGCGCACGTTTTCTGGGCGAAGTCCGAGTGCGCCCTCAATTTCGGGCGCACCTTGGGTGACCTGTCGCGGGAAACGAGGAAAAATGATAAAATGTTTCTAAGTGTGGGCCCAGACAACGCAGAGGTGGCATAGTGCGAAGTTGGGTTGCGTCCCTCCTTAAAACCCTGGGCCAAAAGTTCTCCCTCGAAGCGTGTGCCCAGGCGGCGGCTATGACGTCATTGGAAGCACGAGGTCCGAAAAAATTCTAAAATAATGATTGCGCGACTTTCAAAAAGGATGTCATTAAGAAAGCAGGCGCATTAGGACCAACCGCAACCAGGGTACGCTTTCCAAAGATAAACCCACGCACGACCGCCAAAGAATTATAACGCTTCCACCAACTTCAGGCAAATCACCTTAACCCCTCCCCTTGCGCCATTAATGTTGTATTCCTTGCCTAGAAAAGGAGGCCCTGGCACACTCAGAACATCCAAATTGTCGAGCTGACTCTGAGCTGCAAGGTCCAGAATTGAGCAATCAGTAGCCAGAATCCCCGTCTCTGCCACTTCAAGCAGAAAGGAGAGAATGGACAAAGGGAAAGCGCCAATGCCGGCATAGTCCAGCGACGAAGAACGCGAGGCTGAAGAACAGACAGAATCCAACGCTCATGAGAGCGAAGCGCCGCGTGAGCAAACAAGGAGAACCAGGTCAAAGAGAAGCCAAGGGCAAGCTCCACCGCCGCCCATCAATCGCCTGGCCGGGTACAAAGATGGCGAGTTCTCTATCGACCTCACCAAGCTGCGACCAAATATTGCGAAGTGGGCCGACAAGGTTTCGCCCTCACACCATGTCGGGGCTGCATACAAATCGAACTCCGTATCGGTTCTTGTGCCCTCCCGTCCACCAATGCCCGGAGTCGGTTGAATCCATTGTGGCATACTACAAACCAGCTGCCCGGCAAGTCTGTGACAACAAAGGAAGAGTATTGTTCACACTCTTCAGGGAAAGCGTCCAGCCAGCTTTCGCCCCGGGGCTCCAGTACGACCCCAACGCAATTGTCAGGAGGATTAACCTGGACGAACAGACGGGCAGATTCACCCAGACCAAGAGGATGAGAGAATTCCTCGACTCAGAGCTGAAGACTCCGCTACCAGCCGGACAGTGGCCGACAGGCCCTATACCCCTGGACAGGTTCGAAAACAAGTACATATACATCATCCTGGCGTGGGTACTCGGCTGCGATTCCGACAGAGTGGTACGCCCGTACCAACTGGCGCTAGCAGAATGCATCCTGCATGGGGAGTTTTACGACTCCACGGCGCAAAGGAGCGGGAGGCGCCCTATTTTCTTTGACTAGGCAGATTGGTCGGCATACGCCATACATTCGAACCTGGTCAAGTTGCAGCAGGCGTACAACGGACTTCGGCTCGCTCGTTCCTCACATGGTTGTGCCCGTACCACACGCACTACCGGATTAAAGTTCCCGACTTGAAGAAGGTGAATGAAAAAGGAGAGCCGCTGCTCGTGTACGAATGGACCGAGGCCCTGTACAGGAAAGGGTCATACTATGAGTTCAATTTCAAATTTCTAAGTATGACCCTAGCGCTGTTCAACGGCGAGGCATCCCGCCCGCCGCAGGCCATGACGAGCTATCTGAGGAAGTACAAGCACGGGGACACCTTCCGGCTGACGCAGGGCATTGTAGTCAGAATCTACGGATTCAAGGGGAAGCCGTTCCCGCTGCCCTATTTCTGCACTGACCATCAGTTCGGAATGGAGCTATCACGCCAGATGGACTATGTCGAGGAGGAATTCGGCCAGGGAAAGAAGAGAGGCCATATTTTCCAATATCCTATTACCTGGGCGAACATCCAAGTACGCGAGATTGGACAGCATGTCTACCTCGAACGAGAGCTCATCGACATGGGCCTGATACAACTACCTCAGCGCTGGAAGTATGACCCGATTGGGGTCAGGGGAAAGTTTGTGCATATCTGCCCCCGAGCAGAGATCATGCAAGAAAGGTGCAATAGAACAAGCGCAGACTGGAATGGCACATTGAGCGGATGCAATCATGGCCGCCATGGCATGATTTTTACTGCGAAGAAGTGGCGTATGATCCAGAGCGAAACCCGGATCACCGGTTAGACTCAGCGGGCTTCAAGAAATTCCTCTCCAAGGTGGCGCCCCTCAACTGGCAAAAGGACAAAATCATTGAATGCTGGAAGATGAGGTGCCGCACGCAACACGATAAGTCTAACCGGAAGACGTTGGCCGTCGATGATGAGTTTTCGGCCTTATATGATCAATACGCTGACACATGGCGGCCTTTCGCATTTCGAGATTGCGTTCCCCGAGGCGCCAGAAAAAGATATAGAAGGAGGTCCCCGTCCCAGCAATTGCCTACTCCAGGGACTTCCAGCGCGACACCAACGAGCAGCCAAGTGGGCCCAATGTTGCCTCCAGCTCCTGAAGCGTTACCTAAGAGGGTACAAGAACCGGAAAAGTCAACTCCTGAGGTGGCCCACCAAGAGGAAAAGGCGCTAGAACAGCCAACTAGTAGAACGGCCGCGGCAAGCATCCTCCCGTCTAGACCCAGGTACAAGTTTACCGTGGGCACATCGCAGCCGGCCGCCCCAACCTCCTCTCCCTCCTTTGAACCAGCTGCAGCGCCAGAAGAAAAGAAGAGGAAGAGGAGCGAAAAGGCCAAGCGGCCTAAGGAGTCTGCACAGCAACCGGCCGCAGCACGGACAGGGACAGCCGCGCCGGAAATCGTCTCGTTAGACAGCCCTGAGACAGAAGCAGAAACTTGGGCTGCAGGCGTCCTTCAAACAGCGGCTCAGGCGGAGCCCGCAGGTACGTCCACTTCCCCGCTCCCCCAAATCCCGTCGGCCCTGCCATAACGCCATCCCCCATTGTATTAGAGCAAGACATAGTTGTATCCTCTTCTCCTCAAACCACCCAACCCTCCCATAGCCCCCATTCCTTCGACCAGTTCGCCCAGGACCCGAACGCTTTCCAGTCCCTCAGTCAAACCCTAGACCCCTCGCCCGCGGCCAGTGCCGAAGCCGTGCCTACATCGCCGCGCCGCTCACCTCCCTTGTTCAAAACCCCGCCTACACCTTCCACTCAGCCGCTCGCTTCCCCTAGGACCCGGTCGCCCTTAAAAGCGACCACGACTTCGGGAATACCTCCTGCTTCGCTGTTTGCAGGAAAAATGCCGCAGCAAGATCCGATGTTGGAAGACCTTGACTTCATGGGAGAACAACTGCAGATCACAGATGATCAGCCTCTGGCAGCAAAGGCCGTAGGGTGTTCCGCCTCTTTCCTTCAGGGCGTCAAACGGAGAAGAGCCGAGGAGATAGCTGCCCCGGTAAAGCGCACCAAGTACGACTTGGACAGGAGAGTGCTGAGAACTGAGAAGTTGATTCCGAAAGTGAAGAAGCCTCTCCGAGAAATGACCGAGGCAGACTATGAACACCAAGTCAAGGAGAAGAGCTTTGACGACATAAACGAGGAATACGAAATCAACGGTATTCGTCGTAGAACACATAATCTCCTTGTCAAGCGACTCGAGAGCCAAGAGACGTTTCGGCTGCAAAATAACTCAAGGCAGCTGGAGGAAGATCTGGCTAGGGCCACCGCGCAGCTGGAGTCTGCACAGCAGAAATCAATGACCTGAAAGCCCAGCTCGCCGCCTCTCAGCAGGAGGCTACAAGCGCAAAGACAGACAACCGAACAACCGTCGAGGAGAAAAGGGCAGCGACTGGAGCAGGTCTCTCACCTCCGAGGATTCGTTAAGGCAAGCCAAATCTCAGCTCGAGGAGAAAACATCCCAGACGGCGGCCTTTTCGAAGAATAAGGTCAAAACGATGCGGGCTGGTTTGTTGCAGGGATGCAGGGCCAACGTTGTCAGGTCCATATCCGTCCTGGATTTCGCGTCCAGGATCCAAGAAGTATCTGCCCAGGGAAAGCCTGTGGTAGAGGAGGCCGAACACCAAGCGAAGCAGTGGCTGGACTTGGCATTAAAACTTGAGGAGTACGAGCGCAAAGGCCTCCGATTTCCCCCAATGTCCCGAATTGCCTTAGAATGGGCAGATGCAAGGGTAACCTTGCACAATTATTTTGAAAAAACAGAGAAAATAAGGGCCGCCAGGAAAATGCTAGACGCATTAGACCACGAAATGAACATTTGCCTGGCCCCCTTCAACGCTCTTTCCGAGCACGGTTGCCCGAGCTTCATCAAGGATGGAGAGTTTCTGACCCTTGAGCAGGTGAAGATGAATTGGCTGTCTTTTGAGGCAGTACACGTCGAAATTGACAGCTGGGCCGAGCCACCCAGGAAGCTCGAGTCACCCAGATGGTGTCGAGATATTGCAAGATCAACACCTCCCTTAAGGAGTTGGGAGAGAGATACAACACCATCGACGCGCATGCGGTTGCAACATTCAAAGCAACGATGAAAGATGTCGACGACTTAGGGCCATTTCAGGCAGCAGCCTGGGACCAAGCCAGGGCCGCATACAATCATGTCCGTGAGCGGGAGCAGCCGGCCGAGCAAGAGGGTGACAGTGGCGACCATTCAGACTCAGAAAGAGGAGGAGAAACAGAAGAAGCAACTGCCGAAAGCGGATCTGAAGAGGAGCAGTTGCCCAAGAAGAAGCCGTCAGAGCAGCGGAAAGCAGGGGAAGGGAGTTCCTCTGCGCCCAAAGGATGAAGGCCTGGTTCTTTGCGTCGAGGCGAGCTCGACACCCCGCGAGCCGCCAGGAATGTTGCCACATTTTGCACGGGGTGCCATGTTTTCAAATTTTGTAAGTATGTTGCTCTCCCTTCCCTCCATCTCCTTTCCCTTTCTCCACCGTTCCCTTTCTCCCCTTCTATCAGTTGCATTCCTCCCTTTTCCCCTTGTTCTTTCTTCGGCCAAAACAGAGCAAACATTCCCTAAAAATTCTAAGTCTGAGAGCGCAACCCGACTTCGCAGACGAAGTCGGGGTGCGCCTTAAGTTCGAGCGCACTCGGGAATGCGAAGTGCGGAAGAAGACAGAAAATGAGCAGAATTTGGCTAAGTATGGGAGCGCAACCCGACTTCGCAGCGAAGTCGGGCTGCGCCCTGATTCCTGTGCGCAGTCTGAACAAAGGCCAAATTGACTAAGTGTCGGAGTGCGCAACTCGACTTCGCAGCGAAGTCGGGCTGCGCCCTCTAGCTTGTGCGCAGCTGGGCAATATCTTTCAAGCAGCCCAAAAACAGACTAAGGCACGAAGGCCTCCCCAACTGCGCCGTTCCCCACTTGCGTAGTCCAGTTGCGCTCCGATTCCGGGCGAAGTAGGACACAAAAGAGAGACTGCCTTCCAAGGCAGATACGTCCCTCATCAGAATTTGACAAGTGTCCAGCCTCGGGATCCGAGCCGAGATGTGATGGGAAAAAGGACAAGCATGGGCCAAATCACCTCCTCCAGCTGCCCTCATTTAAGCTGACGCAAAGTTCCATCTACCGCAGCTACCCGCATTCATGCTGACTCGAAGTTTCATCAACCGCACTGCCACGTAGCCGCCAAGACTTCAGGTGGACCTTGCTTCGCAGTGCATCCCTCGTCTCGCAGGAGTCAACATCGCAGGCTCTTTTGCCGCTTTTGTCAGCTTTTGTCAGCTATTGTCGGGTCTGGGATTTTGTGCCCAGGATTGTAATCGGGGGAAAACTGCGCTATAAATAGCCGCACCACATCATTGTAAAGGGGTGGAAGGGGGATATCCTGCTAGGGAACCATTGTAGCTATACGTTTGCTTCTGAATGCAAGACACACACTTGGCTCTATTTGCTGTTATCATTCTTTATGCTGCCTTTACTTGACATTTCTGCCTCATGTTGCTTATTTCATTGCTTACTGTTATTCTGAATTCTGGATTCCGGTATTTGATGATTAAGTATTCCTGGAATGCATAGATAGAGGATACATAGGATGTATGATAGTTGTAGTTTCTTTAGTGTGTTCTGTATTTAATTGTTGTTAGTAGTGGTGATTGATCGTTGTCGTGCTGCTTATCTCCCCCACCCAACTCAAATCACATTTCAATCTCTTTTCGCATTTTAATCTCTTTCCCGCACTCTTAGCTTAAAACACTTGAGAAAACCCATAGGAAGCCGGCCTTCTCCGGAGATTGGCACGAAAGGCATTCCTTCCTTCCGGCCTTTCAATCTGGTGGGCGAATCTGGGGCGCATTCCACGAAATCCTTTCCTAATGGCAGATTCGTAACCAACAGGTACTAGAAATGCAAAGGCAAGCCAAGTAAACTTACCCAGAGTGGAACAAGATTAACCATCTGGGTATAGGGATTGAAATTTGTTCCCAACTTGCGGAGAAACAGGCCCCGTTGCCTAAAAAACCAGGGTCCCCCTTCTAAAATACGCTTGGAGTCCTCCTCACAGTTGAGTTTGATAATAAAAAAGTATTTAGGGATGGCCACGATATCAAGGAATCCCAGCGGCTTCCATTTAGTTATGGTCCATTTCCAAATCGAGTCCAAATCCGGTTTGCTGCCTTGAAATTTTCCAATCAGGTCCCAAGCACCATCCTCTCTAGCCATGTTGAGAATCTCGCTCGAAATCCGCAGCTTGTGCGACCCCGGGGTAAGATCAAACCGAAACTGTTTCCCGCCAACATAGCTTGACTTTGTTGCTACTTTAGCAAAGGAAATGGCTGGATTCACGTGGCTCCCACTGTCCTTACTAACCTGATCACGGGCTGAGACTTGAGTCCTGAAATTCTTGCTAAACTGTTCCGAAGGGGCATGGGTCCCACCTTTAAACTTTCCAGGATCCCAATTCTGATACTCCATAGGAACCAAGGGACCTTTGAGTTCAAAATGGACCCCCTTATCGACCGCCACCCATCGGATCACCCCCCATAATCCTACCATCTGCCCCTTCCAACAGCCTACAATCCTGATTCTCCACATTCCCGCTCTTGCTCATTTTCAAATATCACTCGTGGTCCCAGCAAAAGTTGCTGTAAAACTTTAATGCTTAATAGAAAATAGTACCTAGTCCACAACCATGACAATCCCCTTTTTAATTAATGAAAATATTCCTATTTAAAAATTAAATTTGTGTAAACATTTTCGTGTTATATGTTTTTTGTTTTATATATATATATATATGTGTGTGTGTGTGTTTTCCATAATGTTGTAGCCAATGGTATCCATGTTAGGGATTCTTTAAATTTGGCATATCTGTATCCCATACCATATCCATATTGGACACTATATCCGTTTCCATGCAACATAAATATTATTCTTTTTGTTTTAAAATAAGGGTTGATTAAGATCTTGTGCCAATTGCCAAGGAAGGCTAATTTCCTTTCTACCTCATCTCGTCACTTGCAAGATGAGCTGCCAAGAGATTTGTTAGTCAAGATGAAATAAACTTAAAAAATTATACCCTTTTGCCATGTTGAATCACAATTTGGCACCCATGATCAGCAATCAATTTCATCTCATAAAACATAGCTATTCATTAGTGCTATTCAATGTAAGGTAAAATTAAATCAACATTTGCTATTACAAGTGAAATCAAACATCAATAATAAATCCACATATTTATTTGCTTATCATTTAAAACATCAAACTAAAGCATAATTGGCATAATACACTACTAATCACAGTACTACTGAACTCTCTGGGTTGACTCAAATTACATCAAGGTCAGCCTGATCAGTAATCAGATGAAGTTCAATTGCCTTGGGGCATCACATTTCCATGGCCAAATTCAGTTTTCATGACTGCTGGTTATCATCACATGGCATACGATAATTTAACAGTTGGTCCATCTACAAATAACAGAATATTAGCTGGAGAACATGAGAAAATTTGACAAAGCCCTTTGGCCTTTTCCAAATTTCACCTGGCAAGTAAGGGTTCACTACTGTATGATTGGAAGTTTATGATTGCATCCAGAGAACTTCCTTACACCAGGACCATGGCATGGCAAAGATAAAAGAATGAGCAAATGGCTGAAATAACAAATGACAAGGCTCTCCATTGCCTCACCACAGAAACCCTGGCCAGTCCGTTCTTGAGCACAGAAACTCTTTCAGCTATTGCTGCACTGTTGACTGAGATATGGCAAGTATGTGCTCTTGAAGAATAATGGCAGAAATATTGCGATACTGTTTGGAAATGAAGAACCTCTTTCAGGAAAGGCTTGATGTACTTAATGTGTCAGCAATGATTGGTGGTCAAAATCGAAGCTCAATTGATCATGTTTTTTGGAAATATCTACCCATTGAGGCTTTCGGGGTATGTTAGAGTCTAAATTCATTTATTTATAACCCCTCTTGCATAGCATGGTCCTCTTTTGGGGTTTAGTTACATGAGTGGATATGGTTGCAAACAGGCTGTCTGCTATTTATTTCCTTGGAAGACAATGCTAAGCACTCTTTATAATTACAGTTCTACACTCATTTTAGGAGGGTTGAATATTTGTAAGCAGGATTTGACTGGAAGTTGGAATTTTTTGTTTTCAGAAATATGCACTCTTTGCTTCCTGATGCAAACGATCATATGCTAATCTTTCCAGTCTTCATGAGACAGACTATTTATAGTAATATAAGTTGCATTTCTTGAAAAAGGTCCTCTAAATCCTACTTGGAAGTCAGTCACAATACTCTCCCTTAGTTGTCAGGTCCTCCTAAATTTCACTCTACTTTCCTAGAAATGAGTTGAGTCAATTGCCAAGTTTCAAACAAATTACAAAATTAACATTGAAAATAATTATAAAATTTTATAATTGGTAGAGTTACGTCTTTTGCATTAGCATTCAGTTAAATCATGGCTGCCTCATTTCTTTTGGACCAGCAAGGTGCTGGACAATTATATTATCAAGAAAATATTACATTTATAGTACAAGATGGAGTTAGTTAAGGTCAGGAAACATAACGACCATGTAACCAACTTTAGGTGTATGGGTAGAACCCGTTATCACCACCTTAGACACCACCTAGCACCCTAATAGGTGATGTAATATTCACAACATACCCCTCCTTATTACATCACTACTCAATGGGGGCAGGAAATCATCTATTGGATTGGACTAGGATCATGTATTACATTGCATTTCACAATGGGATTCACCTCACTGTATTACAAAAATCATGGAGTATACACACAAGTACATAAAATTAAGTCGGATTTATTGATAACAATGTTGGATTACCCAACAAGTGAATAGTGTCTTATGCACTTATTCACAAACATATTGAAGTAAGGCTTCATGTCCTTTTTCTCAATTCCTTGTGATCACATCCTCTGGTGACCATGAATACGATCGTCGAATCTCGACAACGTAGCTTCCAGTATCTCCTCGCACATCACGATCATCAAAATCATCTTAAAATTCTGCGAACTCCTAGAAATTTATTGTGTACTCTCGTCAATCAAGTGACCTTCATCAATGATCACTGCATCATTTGGCATCAATTCTTTAGTAGGTGCATTGGGCTCAGAAAGAGCTTTCCGATGACTATAAATATTCCTATTTCCACGTTAGGATAGCAGGCAAAATCAATTAAATCTGTCCAAGTCTAGTCTTCCAGAATTACAAAAAGTAAATTAAAATTTTGCAACAAATTATGGTACCAAAAAACTATGGATATATTCAAGTCGAGCAGGATTATCAGTAACCAAAATATTATTGTCTGTATATCATGCCAAATTTCAGAGTCCGAGTCCATACACCATCATGTCCGGAAAGCGCAGCAGCATCTCACTCTTGTGAGTGCAATCTTGGTTTTCCATGAACAGCATGTAACTGCCTGGTGAATTCTTATCGCTATGCATGCGTGATAAATGCGAGCATTGAAATTCAACAAAGAAAAAGTTTCTCAAGGAGTCACATCAATGTAATTCTCCAAACAATCCACGACATGAACTCCACGTTCCCAATCAACTTGGATGATGCAAGTATTTGCAAATCATGATGAGGTGACATTAACCACAGGACCTCAAGCTTTTCTTCTTTGCTAAAACTACATAAAATTGTCTAGTTTCTATTCCCATCGAAAGTGGGATTAATAGGGTTGTTACTTACAATGCAGAATGCTGTTTAGCATGCAGTTTTTTTTCCTTTCAACAATTTTGCAACTCGTTTTCCTTCCTCCACATGAGGATGTCTCAGTGCAGCACAGGTTGGATAAATTGCAATGGCCTCAGTCTTTATCGTTCTCTACTTTTTTCTGTTACCATGTTTTTTTTTGGAAAATACAACACCTTCCTCCAATCAGTGAGTTGAAAACGTGTGCAGTCGGTCCAGACAATCTTCGCTGTTGATGTCAACTTGGATGGCTGGAATTCACAGTCGTCTTCAACTTTTCAACATTTTCATGCAACAACTTTTCATGCACAGATTTATAGTAATTATTTTATTGGATGGCTGCAGAAGAACAGCAGCAGCAAACTGTTGTTTTTTTAATTATTACTTATTTATTTAAATATATTGGTGCCTCCTTTCCCTTTTTGGATGGCGTGTTCTTTGCATATATCAGATCAACACTTTCCTCCCAGTAAACTGCAGGTAACAGGTGTTTTTTTTAAATTTGCAGCACAAGTCTTTAGCCAGCAACACTTCATTGGAAGTGAACATTCACATGGCACATGAATTGATTACGCGGCAACTTCAAAATATACGACCTGTAGTGAATTTTCACTACATACAAAACCCGGTGATGAATTCCCACTCAAACCAAAGTTCCATAGGGAAGCTGATACAAGAGGAGCACAACACTGCGACAACCGAATGCTTGAAAGGGGTCTTGGGCCAAAAACCACTACCAAAGTCCGGTGATCCCTAGAAATTAAGAGGCGGTGGAAGAAAGCAAAATTGGAGGGTCAACAACGTCTTAAGAATCGCACCGTGCATAAAGTTACGGTTACTAGGAATCCAAACTAGGACTGGACGAGGCAAGCACCAACCGGATCCGGTGAAGGGTCCAACACGGCAGTGACCCAAGAACTAGACAAGCACAAAGATGGAGCCCACGCAATCAAGACTAACCTCAGGATTGGCGACGGGGCTTCCTCAGCAAGCAAAGGACAATTCTATGAGTGTTGCCTAGGCTCGAGTTTCTAGAAGGAGGGAGGCTCATTAATGTTGCATTTGAAGAAAGACACCCCCACTTGTAGAGCATTTATGATGACTAGACCCCAGATGAGCTCTGGATTTGCTTGGAAGTGAATGCGGCATGATGCCTCAAGCCCAACAACCTTGGAGGACGTCGAATTCCCGCTTGTGACAATTGGGGGGACTTCTTGAATTTCAAATATTAAGACATTGTATAAATAGTCAATTTTTGTATCTAAGATGGGAGAATGGGTATATTTTTGTGTCTATTATCTAACCTTAATATATTCTTGACTCACTTTCTTCTGTGTATTGATCTGGACTTGAGCCTTAAGTCAACTCATGTACAAGCCTTTTTCTTTCTGGTATATGTATATAAGCGCTTTCAAACATATATAAAAGAGTTGTGACTAGTATCGATCCTGGTCTTTGTGCAAATTCCATGAGAGATGTTGTTATGAAATTGTGTTCATTTCCGTTGGCATGATCGACGCATGTGTTTATTCATCCCATCAATACATAGAAGCCCCTTGTGATTTTGGCGCATTGCCACCCGTAGTCTAGGCTAGTTAGTTTTATTGCTTTCCTCTTATCCCCTTTTCCCAGACATTACCTGATAGCCTAGGAGTAGTTTAGAATTTGAGCGTCAAGATCACATCCAAACAAGGATCCGACCGTGAAAACCTCGGAGGTCATCCCTAGAGCCGCATCCCAAGCTCCTTGGACTTCCCAAGTCCCAACTATGCGCTCCATGCGAAGCACAAGCACTGAACACACTTGAAAACCACAACGAGTGGTCATTGTGCCTGGAGTGTGAAACCAAAAACAAATTCCAACATGACCCTTGTGCATCTTCGGATGAGCTTGTTGCTAGATGACTCGGTCAATAGACGGTAGAGTCCAACTTCACTTTAGACGACACTCTTCCTTTTTTTTCTTTTGGCAACTCTAGATGACAACATTAGATGGCAACAACTCCTGAGGGCACCTCTAGACAACAACTTCACACGGAATTTCCACATGGTAGCAGCTCTAGATGACAACAACTCTAGTTGGCAACAGCTCTAGATGACAACTCTAGATGGTAGCAACTCTTGACCGTAGTAGTGTTAGGAGGTGAAGTCACTATACAGAGGGTTTAAGCCTACAAAGACTGCTACTAGACGTCTAGGCAGCACTGCTAGACGTCTAGGCAGCACTACTAGACGTCGGCAGCAATACTAGACGTCGGCAGCAGTACGAGACTTCTGTAGTAGTACGAGATGTCGACAACAATACTAGACGTCTAGGCAGCAGACGTCTGGGATAGACGTCAGAATGCGAAAGACGAACAGTCTTGAGGAGTGGAAACGAACAGTTTTGGAGGCTTCCTTTTGGGAGAGGAAACGAACAGTTTGGAGTCTTCCTTCTGCTCTATAAAAGGGACTTGATCCCTTGCATATGCATGTGAGAAATGTTGTGAATGTGAATGTAAAGTTTTGCTGAAAATAATAAAAGGAGAAGTTGCCATTGCCCCGTGGTTTTTCCTGCACATTGCAGGTTTCCACGTAAATCTCTGTGTCACTTGTGTTGCTGTTTTCTATTTTTTGTTATTGTGTTTCTACTTGCAGGTATAAAATCTGGAAAATAAACTAACATCTGGTATCAGAGCTCAAGGTTTTGTGCGAGTGGGAGCTGCAACAATGACAGGAGGTGTAACCAAGTTCGAGATTGAGAAATTTGATGGCAGGAACTTCGCTCTATGGAAGATGAAGGTGGAGGATTTGCTGGTTCAGAATGACCAAGCTCTAGCCTTGAAAGGGGTCGCGAGTAAACCAAGCAACATGAAAGATGAGGAGTGGGCAACGCTTGACAGGAAGGCGGTTTCTACAATCCGTCTCTGCCTAGCAAACTCTGTCTTGTTCAATGTAGCTGAAGAGAAGACCGCGGAAGCCCTTTGGCAAAAGCTTGAAAAGTTGTATGAGACAAAATCAACAACAAATAAGGTTTTTCTGAAAAAGCAACTTTATAGCTTGAGGATGAAGGAAAGTTCATCCGTAGTAGATCATTTGAATGAGTTTAATACTCTTATCAGTAAACTGGTTTCAGTTAATGTGAAGATGGAGGATGAAGATAGAGCTATCACCCTACTTTGTTCCCTCCCGGACACTTGGGATCATATGGTGATGACCATCAGTAATTCATCATCAGGAACTCTAAAATTTGATGATGTGGTAGCCGCTTTGTTGGCAGAAGAGTTGAGGCGAAAAACGTCTCTGGAACCCTCAACCAATGAAGCCCTATCTGTGAGAGGTCGATCTTTCGAGAGGAGTAAACAAGGTAGAAAACAATCCAGATCTAAGTCTAAAGGACATAAGCAAAAAGGGAAGTGTTGGCATTGTGGGAAGCCAGGACACTCAAAGAAGACTGTTGGCAATTAAAGAATGGTGAAAAGCAAAATCAGCCATCAGTTGAGGCCAGTGCAGCAGATTCAGGAGAGACGACAACATGTGAAGCCTTCTGTATCAGTAACAACAGATCTGTTTTATATACCTGGGTTTTGGACTCAGGTGCATCTTTCCACATGTCTCCCCACAGAGACTGGTTTGACAAATATCAGCCATATTGTGGTGGACAGGTTTATTTGGGTGATGATCACCCTTTAGAAATTGTGGGAAGAGGGGATATAAGGATCAGGCTGGACGATGGTAGAGAAAGGTTGTTATGTGATGTACGACATGTGCCCGATTTGCGGAAGAATTTGCTCTCAATCAAAATGATGGATAAGCTAGGGTATTCTGTCACTTTCGGTAACAACTATTGCAAAATTACCAGAGGAGCTCTTGTAGTAGCTAAAGGAGAGTCTTATGGGACCCTATATCGTTTATGCGGTGATACGGTGACAAACCATGCAACAACAACTTCTGTTCAGGATGCAGTAATGCTATGGCATCAACGCCTAGGCCACATGAGTGAAAAAGGTCTGAAAATTCTGCATGACAGAGGTATGCTTTCTGGGATTAAGTCTTGTAATTTAGACTTATGTGAGCATTGTATTTTTGGTAAACAAAAGAGGGTTCGGTTTACTGCAAGCCCTGGTAAGAGTTCTGATTTTCTGCAACTTATACATTCGGATATATTTGGACCGGTCCCCACTCAGTCCTTAAATGGTGCCATCTATTTTCTGACTTTTATAGATGATTATTCTAGGAGAGTGTGGGTTTATTTTCTAAAGAAGAAGTCGGAAGCTTTGCAGAAATTTAAAGAGTTCAAAGCACGGGTAGAGAAGAGTTTGGGCAAGTCGATTTTATGTCTCAGGTCAGATAATGGGGGTGAATATTGCTCCAAGGAATTTGATAAATTTTGTGCGCAGGAAGGTATTAAGCACCAGAAGATTGTACCATATACTCCACAACAAAATGGGGTGGCTGAGCGGATGAATCGCACAATCATGGAACGTGCAAGAAGCATGCTTAGCGCAACCATGTTGGAGAAAAAGTTCTGGGTAGAGGCTGTTAATACAATTGTTTATCTTATTAACAAGTCACCTACAACTGCATTGGATGGACAGATTCTGGAGGAGGTTTGGTGTTGTAAGCCAGTTGATTACTCTCATTTGCGTACCTTTGGCTGTGATGCGTTTGCCCATGTACCCAAAGAAAAAAGGTCCAAGCTTGACCCAAAGTCAAGCAAGTGTGTTTTTCTCGGCTATGGAGATACAGTGAAGGGGTATAGACTGTGGGATCCTACTGCCCACAAGGTAATTATTAGCCGGGATGTAATTGTTGATGAAAAATCCATGCAAAGGAAGGAGGTACAACAAACTCCTAATGTTGTACCAGTTGAAGTAGAAATGAGTGAAGATGAATATGAAAATCAACATGCTGAAGTTTTTGATCAGCATGCAGAACAACAAGTAGAACAACAAGTAGAGCAGCCACAACGGTCACAAGACCAAGAGCCACAATCAACAGATCATTGGGTTAGAAGATCTACACGTCCACAAAAGTGTTCGGAAAGGTATTCTCAAGTATATCAGTCATCTTTTGCTTTGTTAACTGATGATGGTGAGCCTAGTTCATTTCAGGAAGCTAGAGAGTCTGAGAATGCAGAAAAGTGGAGGAAATCCATGGAGGAGGAAATCGAGGCACTTCGCAAGAATAAAACATGGGAACTTGTGGATCTCCCACCTGGAAGAAAGACTGTTGGAAACAAGTGGGTGTACAAAGTGAAGAAGAACAACGATGGGTTGTTGGAACGCTATAAAGCTCGCTTGGTGGCAAAAGGCTATGTGCAGAAGTCCGGTATTGACTTTAATGAAATTTTCTCTCCAGTTGTGAAGATGACTACTATTAGAGTTCTACTTGCACTTGTAGCTGCACAGGATTTAGAACTGGAGCAGCTTGATGTGAAGACTGCTTTCCTGCATGGTGATCTCGAGGAGGAGATCTATATGGATCAGCTTGAGGGCTATGAAGAAAGAGGCAAAGAGCATTTGGTTTGCAGATTGAAGAAATCACTGTACGGGTTGAAACAGGCGCCAAGGATGTGGTACAGGAAATTTGACACCTTCATGAAGAGCCAAGGTTTTAGCAAGAGTGAAGCTGACCATTGTGGATACTATAAGAGGTTTGATGATGGCAGTTTTATTATTTTGCTGTTGTATGTTGATGATATGCTGGTTGCAGGGCCCAACATGAAGAAAATCATTGAACTTAAGGCTCAGTTGGCTAGGACTTTTGAAATGAAGGATTTAGGAGCAGCAAACCAAATTTTAGGGATGAAGATACACAAGGACAAAAAAGGAAGAAAGATCTGGTTAAGTCAAAAGTCATATATAGAGAAGATTCTGCAGCGCTTCAATATGCAGAATGCAAAACCAGTTAGTACCCCACTTCTTTCACACTTAAAGTTGTTTTCCAATCAGTGTCCTAGAATGGAAGCAGAGAAGACAAGCATGTCTCGTGTACCGTATTCATCAGCAGTAGGAAGCCTCATGTATGCCATGGTGAGCACCAGACCGGATATTGCCCAAGCAGTGGGAGTAGTCAGCCGGTACATGGCAAATCCTGGTAAGGAGCATTGGAATGCGGTGAAGTGGATTCTTAGGTATTTAAGAGGCACTTCAGATGCTGCCATTTACTTTGGATCGGCAGATTTGCAAGTTAAAGGTTTTGTGGATTCTGATTATGGTGGAGATAGAGATGGGAGAAAGTCCACTACAGGATATACTTTCACTCTTGTTGGTGGAGCTGTGAGTTGGACTTCTAAGTTGCAGTCTGTTGTGGCCTTATCAACCACTGAAGCAGAATACATTGCAGCGACTGAGGCCAACAAAGAGGCAATTTGGCTAGAGCGACTGTTGGGTGACTTCAAGATAATGCAGGAGAAAATTACGTTGCATTGTGATAGCCAAAGTGCTATTCAGCTAGTGAAGAACCCAACATTCCATGAACGCACGAAACACATTGACGTCAAGTACCATTTTATAAGAAATGTGGTGGAAGAAGGTAGGATCCTGTTGCAGAAAATCGACACTAAAGTGAATCCTGTAGATATGCTTACAAAGCCGGTCAAGGTAGAGAAGTTTGAGTGGTGCAGAACTTCTCTGGGCTTGCTGAAAAAGTAACAAGGGCAGCATTGGGCAATTGGCACTGGATGAAAATCTTTGGCAGAAGAATTCCTGAATACTGACTTCAAGTGGGAGAATGTTAGGAGGTGAAGTCACTATACAGAGGGTTTAAGCCTACAAAGACTGCTGCTAGACGTCTAGGCAGCACTGCTAGACGTCTAGGCAGCAGTAGTAGACATCGGAAGCAATATGAGACGTCGACAGCGGTACGAGACGTCGGCAGCAGTACGAGACGTCGGCAGCGGTAAGTGTCTGGAGAGTGGCAGCAGCCTAGACGTCTAGGCGAGACGTCTAGGCAGCAGTACTAGACGTCTAGGCAGCAGACGTCTGGGATAGACGTCAGAATGCGGAAGACGAACAGTCTTGAGGAGTGGAAACGAACAGTTTTGGAGGCTTCCTTTTGGGAGAGGAAACGAACAGTTTGGAGTCTTCCTTCTGCTCTATAAAAGGGACTTGATCCCTTGCATATGCATGTGAGAAATGCTGTGAATGTGAATGTAAAGTTTTGCTGAAAATAATAAAAGGAGAAGTTGCCATTGCCCCGTGGTTTTTCTTGCACATTGCAGGTTTCCACGTAAATCTCTGTGTCACTTGTGTTGCTGTTTTCTATTTTCTGTTATTGTGTTTCTACTTGCAGGTATAAAATCTGGAAACTAAACTAACAAGTAGCTCTAGACAACAACTCCAAATGGCAGCAACTCCAACCGGTAGCTCCAAACTTCACTTCAGAAGATCGTATTTTTTACGACAATAGCTCCAAACGGCAGCTTGAGACGACACCTATAGACTGTAGCTCTAGACGGTAACTCCAGATGGCACCTCTTTTCTAGATAATAGCTCCAAACGACAACTGTAGTTTGCAATTCTAGACGGCACCTCTAGACGACAATTCCACATGGTACCTCTTTTCTAGACGACAACTTTTTGCAGCTCTAGACAACTTCAAATGACCTGTTCACTCAATTTTTATCTCGCTCTACTCTTGTGCATCTTCGACACGAACTAGGGCAAGAACATACAAAGTGGTTGATTGGCAACACATTCAAACTCTAGTGCAATGCTCTAGATTGCTCGTTCTTTTCTTTAGACAACACGTTTCTTACACTAGATGGCAGCACATTTTTTTTTTTTTTCTTTGAAGCAATCAATTTCGTGATGGCAACTCTTTCGACATGAAATGCATTTTTCTTAGATGGTTGTGCAACTCCCCCAAGATTAAATAGATGCTTGCAATACCTGCAAACACCAACAAGAATAAAAAAGAAAAAAATATTTTTCTTCTCCAAATGGAAAGGTCTTCTTACTCAAACTTGTGTCTGCTCCTTTCTGGTTTCTCTAGCAACAACACGCTTTCACGAACCCCGAGAGGTGTCTCCTACTTCTCGACAACTAGATCACCTTCACAAGTTGAAGCTTTGTTCTAATATCAAACTGCTCCGATATCACATGTTGATACCACATGTTGGACCAGCAAGGTGCTGGACAATTATATTATCAAGAAAATATTACATTTATAGTACAAGATGGAGTTAGTTAATGTCAAGAAACATAACAACCATGTAACCAACTTTAGGTGTATAGGTTGAACCCATTATCACAGTATTACCACCTAGCACCCTAATAGGTGATGTAAGATTCACAACAATTTACTAAGTTCTGGCTGATTTTTTGCTGAATCTTGATTCAGTACTCAAATTTTTGGCTTGCCAAATTGTAGGGTCTCAATTGTGTGACCATGCTCTAATGGAGACTACCAAACAGGGTCGGTCACTGATAAACAGTGCCTGAGCTTGAGACCTGTATTGCTGTCCTCAATTTCACAATATTGGCTGCCAACACTGTTAGTAGAAAGTCACTTGCAGTCCACTCCTAGACAATTTCTTTCGCAAGGAATTCACAAGTTCTGGGTTTGGAAGTATTGGCTTTGGAGGCTGTTCTTCTGGTAGTGCATCTCCACAGGCAATCTTCTATAAACCATCACTGACAACAAAGTGTTTCATCTTTTGTATACTTAATGGATGAGTGTTGAGGTGGCATTCATATAAGAGGCTTATTGCATGAGAGGACAAATGACAGGCATCCTGTTCTGTGCTAGGCATGCTAGGCATGTTATAGGTTGTTCCTTGAACTTTTATGTAGGCCTTTGCATTTCTTTTAGTTTGTTGTGTTTGACCTAATGAATTGATATTAATAACTGTACCAAAAGTACAACTTTATCAGAATTAATATTTACATTTATGTACGTGTATACACACACAAATATATATATCCTTTCAAACATTATTACACATGGGCTAAATATACCATGAGTTAGTAAAACCAAATACTTTCTTTTGTACATACATCTTGGTGCAAATTCATGTTAACAGTATTTACAAATATACATTCCCTATATACATGCATGCAAGGGACCCAAAACAAGAGCATTATATTGTTCCAATCTTATGGCTTTATTCTCAAGTCTTGTTTTCTGAATTTGGAAGAGAGTCCAACTTTCGGATCCTCGTCTCTTTGCAAGGGTGTTATTCTAATGTCATTCTCTAGATTTCTATATATATGTATGTTTTTAACCATTTGATTCTAGACTATGACTCAATTTGAATTAATTATTGGATTGTTCATTGTTCTTTTTAGTTTAGGTAAGTCATATTACTTGTTATATTCACAAATTCTATATGGTTTCAAACTCATGGTTACATACTTTGGCATGCAGCAAGTTTATTTTGTTTCTAAATGTTTTTAGGTTTCCCTGTTGGAAAATTTATTTTCATTTCTGAATGTAAGACTCTCCAAAAGATTATTTTGGTTTCTTAATGTCTTTTTGGTCTGAATGGTGCTAACAACTATCCAATATTCTTTCACTTGCACAGGTAGTTCCAAATGCGGGCCACTCAGCCAATGAACCAGGGATAACAACAGAATTGGTAGCAGCAAATGAGTGGTTCAAGGAGCTTCTACAGAAAGGGAAGTAGCATGTACAATAATAGATCAGAGCTGTTACAAGCAGTTCTGTTTTTTCTTCACAAGCATGTCCAAAACTGATGAGAAGTTTTGGTTGGTCCTTGATACCAAGAGAAGTTCCAATACTGTTATTCACTTCAATCTATTTCAAGTAATAAATATGCCAATTTTTTCTGTTATAAAGATAACAACAACATCAATTTCAAAGAGATCATGACTTCTTGCAAGTCATAACATATACATCCAACTCCACAATTGTGTCTGTTTTCAATAAATTTTAAAGTTGCAGTTCCTTGATCCTGTACCTGGCAATGTCTTTGTGCTTTTATTCTCCCTGTTGAAGAAGGATGATATTACATAAAATGCGATCCATAGACCAAAACATGCACCTGCTTTAAAACACAATGTCTTAGGTTTTTTAGACATTCTTCAAAATGAATTAGGTCAGTCGAAAATGCTTAATTCTGTCATACTGGGATCTTTAATCTTTCTAAACTGTGGAATTGTTAATGCATGCTCAACTGTCTGATTTTTCATCGTGAAGATGACAATACCCAAGGAGTTGTATAATGTCATTAGCTATCAATTTGCCTTGGGTTTTGATTAGTCGAGGGAAAGTATTTGCCATTTTATGTCAAGGTTTCAAAGACAAACTAAATCATAAATTTAGAGATCTCATAATACTTATACAGTATTTAATGCAATTTGATGGTAGAGAAATGAATCTGAAATTCTTCTCTTACCATCTGTGAAAGCATTTTGATAGCTGGAATCACTTAACTGTCCAATTTAAACTAAGATATACATGTTAATTGTAAACATATGATAAAACTGAGTAAATCTAATTGAATCAAATCCAATTCTTGCTAATTAATCATTAGTTTTCATGCCATTGCAAAATACAATTGTATGGTTCATTTGTGATTGACATGATGAGTTATTGCTGCATGTCAGAAGTTAAGATACTCTTAATGCAATCAACAAAATACCTGGTTCTTTTAGAAGTACATAGCTTAAAACAATTCCGAAATAGTTGACAACTGGAGGAGGATGACATACGTCATCTTGGAATTTGAATGTGCACTCTTTGAATTTTGACTGGAAGTTACCAGTCTGAGTACTACAAACAACTATAACTTTGACAACATTACTCAACTTTTACATGTTTATAAGGTTTTATGTTATTGTAAAGTACTCTCATGGGTTTCAAAGTGTGCAGTTGTTGTGTGATTGAATTATTGTGGTCAGGTAAGGCTTGCACAAGACTGAATAAAGCTAAGGTTTCCTTATTTCTCAAAGGAAATTCATTTTTCTTCATTCATCTTGGACACCACAGTAAAAGTTGTCTTGCAGGCAATATATGTTGCTCAAGATTTGATAGCTAGAGGTTTTGTAGAGCACAGAACTTGATGATGCTTTGTGAATTTTTGGGCTAATCTTCTACACTCTGAATTCTCCCCAAGTTTTGAGAAACAAGGTTTCTCTAGCTATTTTCATGCAAGTCGGAAGTCCTAAACAACGGAGAAACAACTAAATCTTTAAAATTTACAAATTATTTTTTTAAGATTAAGTAGGGGAGGTGCATACATGAGCAATGCTTTTCATGATTTTTTGACCCTTCATGGTATTGTCTTTCAAAGGATTGTTCATTATACTCTAGAGCAAAATGGGGTAGTTGAATGGAAAAATAAGGTAATTATGGAGATGGTTTTTTTGCATGATTCATGCTAAGGGGATGAAACACAAAGTTTTGGGTGAGGTCATCAGTTGTGCAAATACATCACCAACAAAATCCCAACTAGAGTAGTTTAGGGTATATAACACCCCTTGAGAGGTTGACAAGTGGTAAGTCTAATGTGTCTTGTTTTTGTATCTTTGGGTCTTTAGCAAGGACACACATACTCAAAGAACTTTGAAAGGAGACATAGAAGAGCTATAGATGCATTTTTTTGGGGTATCAATGTACCTTTAAGGTATACCTTCTTTATGATCGTTAGAGGCATGATATTTTTATTGGGAGAGATAATTTTTGATGAGGTTCTTTCAAGGGTTCCATCCAGTCCTCCACCTAGGATTTTGGTTGAAGATGCTCATATTTCTTTGATTACTCTATTTCTTTGATTACTCTAGTAGATTCTTTAGAGATTCTTGTGGGCTTTATTCCTATTGGGTCTTCCCCTTCATCGTCCAATGAAGTCCCTATGCCTATAGATTTGACCCCTCCTTGGGTAGCATCACCTTCAACACCTTTAGTCTTGGATTTTAGGAATGTTGAGCTTGACACACCACTTCCTTATTATAATATTCGGATCAGGAGGCAATATTCTAAGTTAGAAATAATAATGCTTTATTATTATTATGCAGAGCAAAATACAACCATTCAATCGAACAAAGAATATAACCACTAATTTATAAGAAGAGAAAGGAGGTTAGGGGAGAAGCGGGAAGGGATGAAGTCGGAGGAGAAGATGAAGGGAGGTTGGAGGAATAAGGGGAAAGAGGGAATATAGGAGAGAATGGAGGGATAAGGAGGAGGGAGAGATAAGAGGGAGAGATATTTGAAACAAAAAACATGCCGACTAACATAGCCGACAACTAATTAACCACTAAATAAACTAGGTGGTGTTCACACTTGCTACATTCTCCCACTAAATTAACTAGGTGGTGTTCACACTTGCTACATTCTCCCCCTTAAAGGTGAGAGGACTGACAAGACAGTCTCTCAGCTTTACAAATTGAGCTTTAGCCAACGCCTTGGTGAAGATGTCCGCAACATTCTCCAAAGTGGGGCAATAGTGAAGCTCAACAATTTCAGCTTCCACCATATCTCTGATGAAGTGGTACTTCATATCAAAATGCTTTGATCTACTATGGTGGACAGGATTGTATGCCAACTGAATGGCACTAATGTTGTCACAGAATATCCTTGTTGGACCACTTTGCTGCTCTCCAATCTCTTCTAATACCTTTCGTAGCCATAGAGCTTGAGTACTAGCATGAGTGACCGCTATATACTCAGCTTCTGTTGAAGATAGTGCTACTACTATCTGCTTCTTGGAACTCCAAGTTATTAGTCCCGATCCCAGACTAAAACAGTTCCTTGAGGTTGATTTCCTGTCATCAATGTTGCTACCCCAATCACTATCACTGAAGCCTACAAGCTTGATAGTGTTACATTTATGGTAATGGATTCCAAAATCCCATGTACCCTTTACATATCTGAGAATTCTCTTAGCTGCCTGCAAATGCAACTCGAAGGGTTAGACATAAATCGAGAGACAAGAGAAACAACATACCGAATATCAGGTCTGGTGTTGGCGAGAAACATCAAACTCCCAACCATGCTTCTGAAAGTGGTCACGTCAACTTTTGATGCTCCATCATCTTTGCTTAATTGGATCCCATGTCCAACTGGAGTTGCAATCGGTTTGCAATGCTCCATAGCAAACTTCTTAAGCATGTCCTGAGCATACTTATGTTGACAGATGAAGATCCCTGTATCTCGATCGATGAACCTCCATTCCAAGGAAGTAGTGCATTAAGCCAAGATCCTTCATCTCAAATCGCTTCATCATGGAGTGTTTGAACTCCATATTCATTTTTTCATTACTACCCATGAATATGAGATCATCCACATACAAGCAAACTATGAGGATGTCATTTCCTTGTTGTAGGTAGTAAAGGGTGGGTTCATTTCTACTTCTGGTGAACCCAAATTCTTTGAAGTACCCATCAATGCGTGAGTACCAAGCTCGTGGTGCCTGCTTGAGGCCATAAAGTGCCTTCTTCAGCTTTGTAAACAAGATGTTCCTTGTCTTTCTCTTCAAATCCTTGTGGTTGCTCAACATACACTTCTTCCGTCAAGTAACCATTTAGAAATGCACTTTTCACATCCATGTGTTGGACTTTCCATCCCTTATGTGCAGCTAAGGCAAGAACTGTTCTAATAGTCTCCTGTCTAGCTACAGGAGCAAAAGTCTCTTCATAATCAACTCCATATTTCTGAGTGAATCCCTTTGCAACTAGTCTCGCCTTGTGCCTTTCAATGCTACCATCAGCATTAAACTTGGTCTTGTAGACCCACTTACATCCAACACATTTCTTGCCTTTAGGAAGCTTTACCACCTCCCAAGTGTCGTTGTTTTTTATAGAGGTTATCTCCTCTTTCATGGCATCTTGCCAAATTTTTTGAGTACATGCCTTCTCATAACTAGAAGGTTCAAGTCGTGCACTAGTTAACAAAGCATAGTTAACTTGATCTCCCCTAGGTTCCTCGCTGGGAGACATCATCACCATACAGGTGCATACTTTCTAATCTGTGTAAAACAGAATCCATTTCACTAGCTTGACTCCTAGTGTATCTTCTTGAAAAATTTTATCCAACATCTGATATGATGGATGATACCGTAGAGTTCTCTTACCTCCGGATGGAGAATCAATGTCCATTGGTGAAGAACTTACGGATCGCTGTGGAGAAGGACTTGGTGAAGAAGTGGAATCGAAGATGAACTTGGATCGGGAGGAGACCGCTTTCCTTTCTCGTGGTGTCTGTTGTTGCACCCGCTTAGAAACTACATCGATGGATTCAACATCACTGAATATTTGGGGCTTACCCCATTCTCCCCCTTCATCAAAAATCACATCCCTGGAAATCACAAACTTTCTAGTCCGAGGATTATAGAGTCTGTAAGCTTTTGTATTCTCACAATATCCTACAAAGATACATGCCTGACTCTTTGGATCGAGCTTCTTCCTAAGCTCATCAAGAATGTGAGAATAGGCCAGCGAGCCAAACACTCTGAAATGCTTAACATTTGGCTTTTTACCATACCAAGCTTGGTAAGGTGTCTCGCCCTTCCAAACTTGAAGTAGGACTTCTGTTCAAGATATATACGCTGGTCCCGGCCGCATCCGCCCAATATGAATTAGTCAAATGCTTCGTCTCAAGCATAGACCTTGCCATCTCCACAATGGTGCGATTCTTCCTCTCCGCGACACCATTCTGCTGTGGAGTGTAGGCAGCAGTTGAACTGCCTCTTAATGCCATGTTGCTTACAGAAATTCACAAACTCATTAGAGGAGTATTCTCCTCCCCTATCTGATCGAAGACATTTTACAAAATATCTACTCTCACTTTCAACTCTTGTTTTGAAATCGATAAAGCATTCATATGCTTCATCCTTATGTTTCAAAAAATATATCCAAGACATTCTAGTATAATCATCAATAAAGAGTAGAAAGTAAGAGTTGTTACCCGCACTCGTGTCTCACATCGGACCACGGATGTCGGTATGCACTAGCTGGAGTGGATAGCTGGCCCGCCATGCTTGTCCATGAGGAAACTTTGATCCGGCATGCTTCCCAAGAGCACACCCTTCACAGACTTCTTTACTATCCCGAACTTTAGGAAGTCCAAGTGACCATGGCTTGGGAAGTTAGCATTTTCAAACTAGCAGAATTCAAATGGCCATATCTCAAGTGCCATAGAACACTTGGATTGGAAATAGCAACACTTGCTAACTTATCTCCCCCGGTCGGCCAAACTTTAAAGGAAACAATCTATTCTTTGTCATTGGCACTTGAGTAATGATTCTATTATTGTTATTTTTATCAAAAATAGTGCATTTACCCTCATCAAAAAGCAACTTGTAGTTCTTTTCTAACATTTGACCAACACTTAAAAGATTATGTTGGAGATGGGGTGTATAATAGATATCACTTACTTGTTTGACTCCTTCTTTAGTTGGAACTGCCATAGCTCCAATGCCTTCAACTGCCAATGATTTATCATCTCCCAATTTGATGTTGGATTTGTAGGAGGAGTTTAGAGTAGGAAAGAGCTCTTCTTTGCCACTCATATCGTTTGAATACCCAATGTCCAAGATCCATGTATCATTCATGTTCTGATCTCGCTTGACCATATGAGAGAAAGAGATTTGTGGCCTCTTCCTCTTCTCCAAAGTTTCCAAACTGATCGCTTTGGCTGCTACTAGCTCCTTGTGAAGTCTTAGTCCAACAATCACGAGCATAATGGCCAAGTTTGCCACAATTGTAGCAAGATTGTTTTGACTTATCTCCTCCTTTGCCTCTGCCTGATTGTTTCCCTCTATTTTGTTGTCCTCCTCTATTCTGGTTGTTCACTATTGTTTGAGAATCCTCCTCTGTTCTGATTTCCTCCTCTCGTTAGGAGTTCCACCTCTCTGATTATTTCTGCCTCTTCCTCTATACCTTCCTCTCGCCACGACCTCTACCTCTCGCCTTCTTGAGAAGCAAAGGCTTTATCATCTCCTCCATAACTTGTGGAAGGAGTTGGCTGTAATCTCTCCTCATGTGAGAGAAGTGAGCCAATGAGGGTTTCAAAAGATAGAGAAGTTAGGTCTTTAGATTCCTCTATAATTATTGCAACTGAATTCCACTTAGGAAGAAGTGTCCTCAACACTTTCTTCACTATAACTTCAGGCTTTACATCATCTCCTAAAGTGACCATCTTATCTACTACGGCTTTCACTCGCACGTAGTAATCACCAACCTTTTCATTTTCTTGCATTTTAAGAGTTTCAAACTCTCTTTTCAAGGTTTGGAGTTTAACTTGTTTGACTTGGTCACTACCCCTATAACTTTCTTTTAAAGCATTCCAAGCAGATTCAGCTGTTGTAAAAGAAGCTATTCTAGGGAAAATACTTCTATCAAGGGCGGCTTGAATGTGATAAAGGGCAGAAGAATTATTCTTCTGAGCTTCCTTTTTAGCCCTTTTATCAGCAACACTCAAAACTGCCCACTCAGCAGTCGAAGGTTCAAGATATCCCTCTTCAATCACATCCCAAAGACCTTTGCCAATCAACAGAGTTTTCATTTTAATTGACCAATACTCGTAATCACCACCATTGAACTCAGGGATTGGTAAACTAGTATTGGAAGCCATTTTAGAAAGCAAATTTTATTTCAACTTCAAACAAGTTGTACAAAGAAGTACAAAATAGATCATTGATTTAAATCAAATCTAGCTTTCTTAAAATGCTCACTGATTTGGCGTTCTTCTTCTTGAGGATTTCCCAAGACTGGAAAGGTGAAATTGTCTGCTTCGTCGTCACTGATTATAATGACTTCTTTTGTTGCCGTTGTTGGCTCAAGACGCCTTTTGAGAACAACTCGTTCTTCAATTGCAGGTTTCACCTCCACTGGTTCTTTTTCCTCTACTTCTGCTTCTGCTTCTTTTGGTTCTAAATCAGGAGAGCAAGGTGTATAGCTCTCACTCATTTCAACTTCATGCACTGCAGGAGTATAACTATCACTTGATTGTCCTTCAGGTACTGTTTCAACCGTCTCGGATTCAACTACTCTTTGCCCGAAGATATTATCTTCAGAATCTGCCTCGTATCCATAATCTGGTTTTCTCTGATGTGCTATCACTTGGTTTTCCAACTGACAAAACACTGTATGAAGTCCATATCGCTGGACTTTCCCGTCAAAGGAATCAGGAGTCTCTCTTCTCAACAGAGAGAGCAATGCATAATAGCATCCAGATGATCGAATCATCTACCCAGAATTACACCGCATGAACTGGGTTACAATAATGATGCCAAAAAAACTTTTCACCCTTTTAATTTTTTTAAACAATTTTCCAAAATTTGTTTTAATAAAGCCCTTAAATTTTTTTAACAATTTTCTATATATATATTTTAAATTATTCCCTTTTTTTAAATAAAAGTTTATTTAAAAAAAACATAATAAAAAATATATAAATAAAAATTATTAAATAATTTTTAAAACCTTAATTAAAACTAAATAATAAAAAATTAAATAAAAAGAAACCTTTTTTTTGCGAAATCCTCGACGGGATTCGATCTAAGGACCTCCGCTTCCTACCCGCAAGGTCTAGCCGCTGCACCACGCGGCTCCGGTGAGAGGACAAGGGCAACAAGGATTAATAAATCCTTGATCGACGGCAATAAAACAAAAAAAATTATTGTTTCTAACCCCGACGGGATTCGACCCCGGGACCTCTGTGCCGCAACCAAACAACTAAACCACCTGCGCTACCTACTTCGGCTGGAGGAGGAAGGAACCGCCTGTTCCTTATACTGACTACGACGAAGGTTTTTAAAAAAAATGGATTAATCCCACATGCAGTGGGAGGGAGTAAAAATACTCCTTTTATATGCGCGCAAGCGCATGTAACATCGATTGCCTTCGGGAAATCACTCCCCAACTCTATGCTTGCTCGACTCTTCCGCCACGTGTTTGCTCTGACGAAACTGCTTCCGCCACATGGACAAACAAAATTTTGCCACGTCACCGCACACCCGATCGCCACGTTCCGCCACCTCTGCTCGCCACGTCAGCGTCCACCTCCGATCACCATGTCAGCGTCCACCTCAGATCGCCATGTCAGCGGTCTGCTTTGCCAAGTTAGCGACTGCTCCGCCACGTGTCACCTCGAAAATCATGCAATCAATCGCCTCAAAATCCATGCCCAGCTCTGTGCTCTGCCACCTCCTCGATCCGATTGCCCAGCTCCTCGATCACGATGCGCCCTCGGGATACGTGCCCAACACGCTCGCCAGCTAGATCACCGTGCGCCCTCGGGATTCGTGCCCAACACGCTTGCCCGGCTAGCTCTGATACCAAATATAATATTCGGATCAGGAGGCAATATTCTAATTTAGAAATAATAATGCTTTATTATTATTATGCAGAGCAAAATACAACCATTCAATCGAACAAAGAATATAACCACTAATTTATAAGAAGAGAAAGGAGGTTAGGGGAGAAGCGGGAAGGGATGAAGTCGGAGGAGAAGATGAAGGGAGGTTGGAGGAATAAGGGGAAAGAGGGAATATAGGAGAGAATGGAGGGATAAGGAGGAGGGAGAGATAAGAGGAGGGAGAGATATTTGAAACAAAAAACATGCCGACTAACATAGCCGACAACTAATTAACCACTAAATAAACTAGGTGGTGTTCACACTTGCTACATTCTCCCACTAAATTAACTAGGTGGTGTTCACACTTGCTACACTTATTTCTTAATATAGGATGATGAGGTGGGTGGTGATTATGATTTGGATGCTTCAGGTTTGTCTTTTGATGTTGTTTTGTCTTAGGATATGCCTGTATCTTCCATAGCTTGTCCAAAAACCAAGCGGGTTTGGACTCTTCTGTAGAATGCTCAACACATTCTTTCTATGGAGCAATATTGAAAGGCCCTTTGTACCTTTCTCTTGAAGGTTGATAATTCTAGATATCCTCTTACCTTTTCCTAGTCTAAGGACTAACCAAAGTGAGAAGATGCCATGCTTGCTAAGTATGCGTCTTTGATGAAGAATCAAGTATGGGAGCATGTTCCTCTTGTAGAAGGAAAGAACGTTGTTGGATGAAAATGACTCTATAGGACCAAATACACTTTAGATGGTTAGGTGGAGAAGCACAAGGTATGCCTTATTGCTAAGGTTTTTTCCTAAAAGGAAGGAATTGACTACTTGGAGACATTTTACTCGGATGCTCGGATGAATTATGTTCAGATGATTCTAACTATAATTGCTTCCTATGGTTGGAAGGTACGTTGGATGGATGTGAAAAGTACCTTTCTTCATGGTGAGCTTTAGGAGGAGATTTACATGTAGCATCTACTTGGTTTTGAGCTTGAGTGTCCCACCCCCTTGGTATGTTGTTTGTCTAAGTCCTTGTATGGACATAATTAGGCACTATGTGCTTGGTATGAGAAGATCCACTCTTTCTTTCTTAGTTGTAGGTTTTAGAGATCTGAGGTTGAATATGATGTTTACATCAAACATCAGGATGGGAAGACCTGGTTAATTGTGCCATATGTAGATGATATTCTCATTAGGAGCAACTCTCCTAACTTGACTTAGGACATGAAGTCATAACTTCAGACTACCTTTGAGATGATAGATTTGGGGCTTCTACATCATTTCTTGAAAATTCAGATTGATCAAACTCCTTTCCTCACAATCTAAATATACTTTAGATCTTTAATGCTTTAGGATGGATAATTGCAAGTTCATTGAGAATCTTTACTTCAGGATGGATAATTGCAAGTTCATTGAGAATCTTTACTTTAGGATTAAATCTTTTAGTAGATTGCAATGGATATCCTGCTCTGTTGATAACACAAGAACTAGACAAAGCATCCCATAGAGCAGGCATTGGATATCCTAACCAAGGTCATGTCCAAAGGTTCCTTTTGTACACATGTAGGAGTTGTTTGTTGTAGGAGATTGTCTCTTAAGGGGGGTGACTAGTAAGGGTTTCTCTTTGTGTCCCTCATTCAACTTAAGGTAGGATGTTGAAATATGTGGTGGTTAAGCTTCACTTGGGGCCTTGTACTAACTTTGTATTGTATTGTATTGTATGTATAAGCCCTTTGGGCCCTTGTAAACATTGTAAAGGTAATTTTTATAATATTTTATTATTTAACCTAAAGGTCAATTTCTTAACCTTGACCTAAAGGTAACTTGTAATTGGGTATAAATACCCCCTCATACCAGCAATTTGGTCATCCATTAGAATGTATTCTATTTTTCTTTAGTGAGATAATTTGGTATCTATGGGCACCCCCTTATATCGCATGTATTGTTGTCTGGGTGTTACTTTTCAACATTTTTAGGTAATGTGTAACTTCCATTAGTTTCTTAAGACTATTATAAAATCTAACAAAAGTTTTATGAACTAGTTGAGAAGGTGAATAATACTTAAAATAGCTACTTTAAAATAGAGCTTGCATGTTACTTGTTAGGATATTTTTATAGTGTAAAGAAATGCAATGCCTTGTTCAAAAAATTAAAGGATCTATAGTTAGAGAATTGAGGTGTGGAAGCTTAAAGAAACATAACAAATATATATTATTGTCCTTCTAAATATTTGAAATGCCCTTGTGACACTACTAATTAATAGTACAACTATCACAAACTATCATAAGTAGCATAAATATTTTTATATAAGTATTAAAACACTCAATCTCCAAATATTAAAAATTGAATTGTATATGAGTGAGCATATAATAATGCACACAACTATCCTTCTAAGTAGTAAATCTTCATAAAAACCAATTGTTAAATTTTGAATGACCTCTTGGTTCCATAGTTGGTATTGTCCTTAATCTCCAAGATTGAGTTCTCCCTCTAGAAGCCCTTTCCTCCCAAGGAGGAATACTTGAAAGGTCTTTCCTTTCTCATCAAATTCTCCATTTGTAAATGAGGGAGGTGGAGCAAGAATAAAGGAGGTACCATGGAAGCTAGAGGTACAAAAATTCATGATGACGAAAAATTAGATCTCCACGAAGATATTTCCATGATTTTGAATTATTAACCAAGGTATTTTGGACTCACCATGATCCATTGCAAGTTCATAAGGATAATTTTTAAGCGCATAACTTGATCATCATAGTCTGTATTAGCATTTTTCTTGTGCCAGTAAAAGTCTACTTTCTAAGGGAAAGTGCGAAGAGGTGAAAAACAACTTTCACCAACTTTCACCAAATTTGACCTTCCTATGACACTTTAAATGTCCTCAAAGCTATAATTAATCAATATTGTCTCAAAATCAGGTCACATCGTATATAAATAGATTCAAATGCATCTATAACTATGGTTGATCATTGAATTGATCTTGGGTTATTATAATCATATAAAATGAATTCTATAAAACAACGCTTTCTTTATTTCCTATAAAATCTTTGATTATTATAGGTAATTCTTTGCTAAAAGTAACTCTTTGTATAATTTGCACACTCATAGGGCTACCAGGTGAACAAAGCAATATTTTAGTAAGATAGTAGCATTGTACTAAAGAGTTGCTTTTAACATAAGTTGTGTTGGCATGAGAATTAACATTCAATGGAACCTCTTGAAAGACAATGCTTATGATAGGATCTTTGGTTTCGGATGATACTAAACCCTGTAACATCTAATACTATAATTTCTTTAAAGTCAAATTTTCTTTGACCTTCTTAATCTCATAAAAAAGATCTAGATTAGTTCTATAATATTATATGTTGTTTATGTATAAATTTCATTTTTTTTAGTTTGAGGTAAACTTTTCAATTTTAAGAGGAAATATTTTTAATGCTTTTCGATATGGGATGCTTTTCCAAATAATGCTTTAATGAGGTAGGCAACTATAGTAGTTGACTACTATTATCACATTCTACATGCAAGATCAGTTATGCAAGGGGAACAAGGCTAAAATCAATCCAATTTGAATCATAAAAGGATTAGGGAATAATTGACAAGTTTAAGGTAATGTTCAAAATTGCTAACATCAAAAAATTTGTAAAATCTTAAGAATTTGAAGAAAAAATACACAAGTCAAGGATGGACCAGTTGGTTGGGTGCAATTTACTCAAGAGAATGACTTGCTCACCAAACATGTGATTTGATCACTAGGTATATGATTTATTTATCAAATATGTGATACAAGGATAGGAAAAGAGAAATGACCCATTCACTTAGTCTGATCTAAAGGAGTTTAATTCATTAAACAGGTAAAGAAGATACATCATCTTGATATCTTTCACACCAATCAAAAGAGTCAATCAAGGAGTAAAAAAATAATAATTTGTAGGAAGGGACCAAGTGGGTCGATTCACTACAATGTTTCATCAAGGAGGTGCCCATGAATGAGATCCAAAGGGATAATAAGTCCAATTTGTTGGCCAACACAAAAAATAAGGTCAGTCAATGAATTCTATATATGCAAGTGACACATTCGCATTAAAGGAGGCTAGGTACAATGTTATATGGATTTTGTTAAGTGAAAGGACTTTCAATATATTGAAGACATGGGTGATGATGATTTGCTTCAGGAAATAACAATTTACTAGTCAAAGAAATTTAAGGGAATTGATCAATTGGAGACAACAATTCACTCATAGGAGTACATGTAATAAGGTAATTGGGTTGACAGAGTGATTCACTCACCCAAGACAACAAATCGTGTTGAGGAATATTATATTATTTGGTACATGATAATGTATCCCCATGGTACCTTCATGGTACAAATGTAAATATGTAATAGATTAGGGCTGAGTCTATAATTTAGATGTGTGTTTTATATTTTCCCTTTCATAGAAGTGTCAATGTGCAAGAAATGCACAAGTGTCATGTAAGAGTGCAATGAGCAGGAAATGCACAAGTGTCATGTAAGAGTGCAATGTGCAAGAAATGCACAAGTGTCATGTAAGTTAGAGTACAAGAGTGTGCACAAGTGTCATGTAAGTTAAGAGTACAAGAGTGTGCACAAGTGTCATGTATGTAAGTGTGCAACTATGCAATGTGAGGATGCACACAAGTGTCTTAGATTAGGATTGCATGTAAAAGTATGAAAGGGTCATAGAGTCTAGTATGTATGTAAGAAGAAAGTGAAGAGTCTAGTAGACAAGTGGCAAGATGATTAGCCAAAAGTCATGGGAGTTGTCATATGGAGAGCAATAGTCAAGTACATGAAGAGTCATCTTCTATGTCTATATTAAGAAGACAAAGCTCCATGAAAATAAATTCGATTATCCTGATATTGTATTCGATTGTAAAAGGAAGATATTGGAAAGTGAATAAAGCTTGTATACAAATTTTGAGCAATTAATATTGTAAGTATTCTTCATGCATAGTTCATGAATAATTTTGGCCATTTACATTCATATTTTCTATTATAAGTGAATGCTATTTCATTACTATACTGGCCTTGATATACATATTTAACTGCTCATTTATTATTCTACTCTTGATTTCTGATATTTAGACCTATTATATTGTTGGTTTATTTAGTTTGGGACCTATAATATTTTGAGATAGTTAATCTTATAAACCAACAACGGTATCATAACTACTACTTAACTCTATCCATTTTTTATAGTTAATTTAAGAGTCCGTCCACTTTGAAAGCAATGAAGACTTGGACTCTATTTTAATGGTTTCATTGAATAGAGTTTGAGGGGACAAGGACAAGTCACCCTGATTTGGATGCTAGGGTCTTTCCAATTGGTTTAAGGAAACACAATGAAGACTTAAGAAGAAAGTCAACTCAAAAGAAATTTGGAGGTTCGGGGGCATTCAGAGTCACAATGACCTCGATCATATTCAAGATTCTCTAGAGAAAAAAAAAAGAAAATCAATATTGAAGATTGAGAGAACCAACTCAAGAAAAAGTTGATCATTTGAGGACAATCATAGCCACCTTGATATTGATATTGGGTTCTCTAGAAAGGAGGTGAATTATATTTTTTTCTTAGGTGCGACCTAAGACATTGAAAAAGATTTTGGATATTGGAGTTAGATTCCAAATATTGAAGAAAGATTTCAGAGATTGAGAAAATATTGAGTAGCAACAATATACAGAACAAAGTAGAATACAAAGATAAGAGTTGTACTAAGAAGTACAAAGAAGAAGCCTCTAGAGAAAAGAAGAGATAGAGGCATATAGAAGTTTTGGTTATTCAAGAAAACTGAAAGCATTAGGCTGACTAACTGAATATCAATCTAGGCTTTGAATTTTTATTGGAGAAGTTTTGTTTTACAAGTAGAGCACTGTCAAGAGTTCCATTGGAGACAACAAACAAGTAAAATTAAAGGATATTAAGTGGAGCCATCATCCACTATAGAAGCAGAGAGACCAACACTCAAGTGACCAATATATACTTTGAAGGGTCAATAATCAAGCTATCAATATATACTTTTAAGGCTTGCATTCAAGTAGCCAATACTGGAGATAGAAGCAAGCAGACTAAGAGGCTATTGCTAGCCAAAGAAGACAAACACTCTCAAAATAAGAGCGTTATCCAAGCAACAGAAGATAAATGCTCTCATAGTAGCAACAATGTCTAGAACAAAAAATGTGAACTCTTTCACACTAGGAGCATTGTCCAGAATAGAGAAGATGAACTCTCTCACAACAAGAGTGCTGTCCAATTGATCAGAGAAGACCATAAGCTCTTAGAAAAGAGCATCATCCAAATGTTCTATAAAGCAGAGAGTATATTCATTATCATATGCTTATATAGAGAGATTCTATAGAGAGAAAGCTTTTGGTTATAGATAAATAGAACGTCAAAGGAGTACATTCGCTTTTAGAGAAAGGAATTACCGTTCCAGAGAAAGAATGCATCCAAGTGCCATTAGGGATTGAACATTAGAGTAGTTGAAAGAGAACCTTCCAAGAGTGTCATTTAGTCTGAGTGTGCAGTCTACCAGAGGATATTAAGCATGTCAAGGGAGCAGAAGAGCACATTGAACGTGCCACAAGGAAGAAAAAATATTAAGCAAGAGATTGGACAATATTTTGAACATTCTATGCAAGCAAACCCTAAGATGCTGAGATAGAAGGAATTCTAAGCATCGATTTTAGAAAATTTAAATGCCTAAACCCTAAGTGAGTGCTAAATGACAATCAAAATTTCAATGCAGAAGGAGGAGCAATTCAAGGTAACTCCATACATTACCAATCGAAAGCTTCAGTAGTGGAAAGGTACGTTAAAATAGCCTTTCCTACTTTTAATCATTGGAGGGAAACGAAAGAGTTTAAAATTTAAATTTTATTAAAGTTTTACAACTAGGGAGTTACAAGGTTTTCTACCTTGATATTTTTTGAAGATTATTTATTTCAAAAGCTTATATTTTTGAAAATAATTAAAAGAGATTTTAAGGATTGGAGTGAAAAGGTTTTAAGTATTTTGAAGATTAAAAGATTTGAAAGTAGTAGAGTTTGAAGATTTAAATTTAAAGTTATTTGAAGTTTTTTAAAGGTTTTTTTGAATTTGGAATTATTTGAATATTTTTGAAGTTTTTGAATATTAGGAAAATTTAGAAATTTGAAATTTTGCAAATTTAATTTACTAGGGAGTTAAAAGGTTTTTTAAGAAAATTTAGAATTTGCAAATTTCATTTTTGAGTTCTTTTTTTTTAATTTAGAAGATATAAGGTTTATAACTTCAAATAATTTCATAAATTTGAATGAGTTCCATTATGTCAAATAATAATTTTTTCTTTTTGAATCTCAACTTTTGAAAGGACCAAATTTTGCATCATGGAAGAATAAAATGAAATCAATTCTTATTGTAGAAAAACTATGGGATATAGTAAATGAAACAAATAAAAATACTAGTGAGGATGAAAGAGACATAAAAAAATTTGAATAAGGATGCAAAGGCTATCGTGTTTAAAATATTTGGAATAATTGATGAAATAAAACCATACTTAAGCAGAGTAGGAACTTCTACAGATGCATGGAATACATAATGTAAAATATTTGAAGGGAAAAACAAAGCAACAATTCTTAATTTACAATCTCAATTATACTCCTTGAAAGTTAATAGTGGATAACATTAGCTTTTGATGACTTATATTAAAGGAAATGCAACCACAAGATGTAAAATGAGCAAGCAATGATAAGTATATTATAATGGCACTATAATGTGCAAGAAAAATATAAGATAAACTTCTGTAATAACTCAAATATATACCATTAATGGATGCTCATGAAAATAGTGCAAAGTATTATAATGGAGGACATGAACACTCCATAATTTCAATGAAAGAACTACATTGTACTCTACCTACAAATCACTATAGTAATTTTAATATCATCCACTCTCTCTCTCTCTCTCTATATATATATCCATTCTCTATATCAAAGACATATATAGGAAGATATGTGCATTGGTCTTTACTCTACCCATGACTCTTCATCTACCTATACTATGACTCATGTACATGTGGACTACATGCACATTTACATCATTGCACATTCTAACACTTGTGCATTTATTACTTGCTTGAAGTAACTACTCAAACCTTAATCTAAGATAAAATCCTAATCTAAAAATGTACCCAAGGTGGTACATTGACATGTACCAAATAATGTAATATACTCTAACATCCCCATGTATTACATTATTTGGGTATTGAAGACTTTAGTCTTCAATATGGATCTTTGTCTTTCAAATATTCTTCATATTGATCTGGTCCTTCTCTTTCATTTGGTTAAGTCTTCATGTTGTCTTTCATTGTATTCTTCATTCCTCTGGTTTCTATTGTTTCAAAGTGTTTGGTAGAATCCTTGTTCTTGGAGTCTTCAAAGTATCTTTGATGAACTAGAGATCTCATGATCTTGTAGGTCACAAGTGGATTAGAATTGCTCTATTTTTTTTCCTTTGATTTTCTGAATGACTTGTCTCCTTGATCTTCAAAAATGTCAAGCTTGAATTCATTTTTAGTGGATGTTTCTGAAATAAGAACTTGGAAGAAGCAATCTAATATAAATATTAGTCTTTCTTCAAATCTTTTATAGTACTTGTCTTTATAGTAACAGAAGAAAGATGAATGAGATTTTCCTCCACAATATTTACATGGATGGAGGCTCCAACAGTTTGCTTTCTCATGACCAAATTTGTTGCAATAAGTGCATAGTGAAGATATCCCAATTTCTTTGCTACTTATTTTAGGAGAATCAAGTCCATCCATTTCCTTGATGAAATAGTTAAACCATCTATGTACGATTGAAGCTATTTCATCCTTACTTCTTTCATAAATTTGTAGGATATCTTTTTGATGAATATTCTTTTCTACCTTTTGAATATGGTTATCAATATCTTCATTGGTATAGTTGACATTGATGAAAGATATTTCTGAAGAATTTACTTTTGCCAATCTATTGATTTATGAATTATTAGAAATATTTCTAAACGATATTGTTTCTTCTCTTATAATTGTATTTCTCTTATTATAAATTCTAGAATCAAGTATGTCTTTGAACCATATGGATTCTTTGAGACCTGTGTATTAATAAGCCTTTCCATAGTTTCTTTCTTTGTTTATAGGAGAACAATTTGGATAGAAATTTTATATCTAGAAATCTTTGTAGCTGTCTACGTTATGACTTCTTAGTTATGAGTATGTGAACTAACTTGATAAAATCTTATCAAATCTTAGGTTTTGTAGGATCCCTTATATCTCTCAAGTGATTATAGTATGCTATGGTCTTGATAAAGTGCTTAGCATCTATTAGATTTTCTTTTGAGTTGATTCCTTAATATTTTGAAGACAATAATCAACTCCTATATCACCTTATTTCTCCCTATTGATATATGCACTTTTTAATTTGATGAAGTTTTCTAACTTCAAGACTCTATGGTTGGATTCCTTTTGTCCCTTTTTAATGTGTATATGAGACAAGTATAAGCAATAAATTCCAACTCTTTTAAGCAATCAATAATTTTGCTTCTTTTATTATTAACTTTCAATGGTTCAATTTTCTAACCAATGTTCTAAAGTTTGATGTAGTACTCCTTATATCTCCATAATTTGAAAATTTAGAATTGATAATATTTGTAATAAAGTAATACTTTAATTTTTCCAAGATAGAAAACCTTGTAACTCCAATTTTAATTAATTGAAAAATTGATGATATAATGCACCTTGAAATATTTCTTAAGGTTTTGCACTCCTTGGTTTAATTGCTTTCTATTCTAAGGTTATAATTTCTCCAATGCAATATAAGCTTAACCTTAGATATATGAAACACCTTATATCTCCTTTTTCACTTTAATGAAAGCAAATATCAACATAAATATACCTCTTAATGCTGAGTGCTAATTGGCTTTGGTCTTGTCTTCACTGTCCAAGCTTGGAGCACTGCAAATATTTGTCTTCACCTTATGATAGTGAGCATTCAATGCTCTCCTTTGAGTGGCGCTCTCCTATGATGATCTTCTTCTTCTTTAATGCATGTTGACCTTTTTACGCTCAAGACTTGTTGGATATATGCATTAGATATACCTGATATTTCCTATGGTGGCTATTAATACCCCTGTCCTTCTTAAAATGAATGCCAAGTGGTGCTTTACATTTCCTAAGGCTTTATTTCTTCTTGTTAGGTGGTGCTGGGTAGTTATTATCCTTCTTGAGGTATTAATCCACCTGATGCAGGCATAGCAATGTTGAGAATGAGCATTGAAATGATAATGAGGGCATTATACTTTCCTCGATGCTTCTTTGATTTGGTTGGAGTGTTACTTAACTTGGGTGCTCCTTTGATTTTGTTGGAGTGTTACTTAACTTGGGCACTCCTTGGCTTATTTGTGCAAGCGTTAGGAATTGTAGATGCTTCCACTTCCCTTGTGCCAAGTGGCATAAGATACCTTACTTTGTTATGGCAAGTGGAGGCTCCTCTTTAGCATGCACTCAAAATCCTCAACGTATCTTATCACCTCAACTCCTTTGCAAGTTGTTTTAACTCTTATTCTAATATGCTTTCTTGCATCTCAATGCATGGTGGTTCTTCCTCAACAACGATGGTGCTTCCTATGGTGGTTTAGAGTTAGCTTTAGTGAGGGTGATTCATCCAAGCTCATATCTATTTTTGCTTGGGTATTGTATCCTCCTTTGCACCTTGTTTTGTCACTTGTGCTATTTTCCTTCTCACTTGCACGTAATCCTTGCAACGGTGTTATCTTACGTAGATTCCTTAAACGTTGTAGGTTTTTGCACTGTAATAAGCATTGAATTTGGTGTCTTTAAACACCTTGAAAACTCTACTAATGAGCCCTTAGTTGGCTCTCTTTCTCTATTTCGAAGTTTGCTCCTCAACCTCAATGATATGGCTGCTCTATGACTGTTATATGCTTATTGTTTTAGTATCTTAAGACACTTTAATATTTGTATTCTTTTGCTATGATGTAGAAGACAAGTATGAAGCTATTAAACCCTGAGTTGAATCTACACTAGACTAAGATAAAATACCTTAGTTGTACTTGGTTTTTGAGACTTTCTTAGTCTCTTTTGTAGCTTCCTTTATTGAATTAATATGGTGGCTTCCTTCTCCAATATTTGGAGGTTATATTACTCCTTTTGGTGGCTTCTCTTTGCCACAAAATGTTGTAGGTTTTCTATGCTCAATAGTGTCTTTTGACACTTCACTTCTACCTAGTTTTGTGCACTTAATATTCCTCCTTAACTTAATACTCAATGCACTTTTAATAACTTTTAAGAATAACTAGTATAGTGCACTATAAATTTCTCCTTATTGCTCCTTTGAATGAACTCTTAAAAGTAACTTGAAATATGCACTATAATCTATGCAACTTTCACTTAAGGATAATGTCTTCTTTGCTTTCACTAGAAGGTAGGATGTTGATATTTTTCTTTCTTTTGAAATATATCTAACTCATTTTTTGTGTGTAGGTTTTAACCCTTGTAGAAACTATCTTCTGCACTTCCTTGAAGACTTAAAACTTGAAACTTACTCCCTTGCAACTTTAGACTTTAATGTGGTGCTTAATGAAACTTAATAATGAACCAAATAACTAAAGTTCAAATAATAAGAATTTTACTCCTAAGTTGCTTACATTTATGACTTTGTAGATGTTGGATTTCCTGGTGATTAGATTCACAAAAATGCTGCTTTGTATTAGATGAAATCGTAGCTCTTATTTTTTGTCAAAAACAAATTTTTAACTCACCAATTTGTAGCTTTGAAACTCCTCTAACTTGCTACCCAAAAATGTAGTTCGGTGGCTTTAACTCTCCTTTAGGATGTTCTCTAAAAACCTAAAACTTAGCAGCTATTAATGCTACCCAAATTGCTACTTTCTTGTTGTTCTCAAATCTGAAAATTTTATATTGCAAAGCAGTCAATTTCTCCTCTGAAGTATTGACCTTGAATCTCAAAAATTTGGTAAAAAAATCCTCCAAATCGTAGCTGAGATTTTCCTTCAAGAAACCTTCACTTTTCTGTAGTAAAATAAAAAATCTTCATTCTTCAAAATTGCCTTCAATGGCATTCTCCAAATCTCTCATATTTGGTGGCTTCTTATAACTCCTTTCTCCTTTAGCCTCCTTGTTGAATTATGATTTCAACCTTGGTCTATCTAGTGGCCTTCTTCTTAAGAATATGAATGTCTTGAAGTCTTCACCATTCTCCTCCAAAGGTTTGGAAAACTCCTTGTCAAATTATTTTCCTTTTGGGCTTGTTATCATATGGTGACAGTTGTCCCAAATTCTATTCTATTAGGAACTTCTCCTTGCTATCTATCTTCTTCAGTTCTCCTAAAAACTTCTCCAATGGCATTCTCCAAATATCCTTCAAAGGCCTACTTCAAAATTTGCAATGAGGATTTCCTAGCCTTCTCCTTCTTTCTCCTTTCAATCCTTCCTTGAGACCTCTTCTCTTAGGTCTCTAATTTTTGTAGCTTCTCTAGTCTTCTCAATGAGATCTTTTTTAAGATCTCTAAAATTTGTTACTTATGGGATCTGTAACATGAACTTTGTTAGTCCTTCTATATCTTCAATCTTCCAGAACTGGAATTTCTTCAATGGGACCTATTGTGGGTCTCTTCAACTTCTTGAGTTGTTTTCTCCTCCAATCTACAATCTACAATATTCAATATTCAATGGAGATATCCAATATCCAATATTCTCTTGGACCCTTTTATGGAGTATCTTCTTCCTTCAATTTGCATTAAGGATCCTTTGGAATTTTCCTCTTTTGCACTCTACAAGTCTACAATATTGCAATGAGACCTTTTTCTTAGGCTTGCAAATATTCAATCTATTATTTGTTGCTTCAGGTATTGGATTGATTCCAAAGAAGATATTATTCCTAGCTCTATGTAGGAAGCTTCCCAACTTTCTTTGAGTCTCCTTTTACTGCAACAAATATTAGAATTTGCAACAGTTGATTTATCAAACTAGTGGAATCAATGTTGAGTCCTAGTCTTCACAAGTTTTTCTACAACTTTGTGGAAAGACTCTAGCCAATGTATTTTTAGAAATTTTGAAAATGAGATTTTTGATCTCCTCTCAATATCTCTTGTGGTTCTCCCTATTTCCTATCAATATACCGTGTGCTCTGATACCACTGTTAGCTTTTGATGATTAATATTAAAGGAAATGCAACCACAAGATGTAAAATGAGAAAGCAATGATAAGTATATGATAATAGCACTATAATATGTAGGAAAAATATAAGATAAAATTATATAATAACTCAGAAATATGCCATTAATGGATGCTCATAAAAATAGTACAATGTATTATAATGGAGGACATGAACACTCCATAATTTCAATGAAAGAACTACATTGTACTCTAACTACAAATCACTATAGTAACTTCAGTCTCTCTCTCTCTCTCTATATATATATATCCATTATCTATATCAAATGCATATATATAGGAAGATATGTTCCTTGGCCTTTACTCTATCCATGAATATTCATATACCTATCCTATGACTCATGTACATGTGGACTACATGCACATTTACATCATTGCATATTCTAACACTTGTGCGTTTATTACTTGCTTGAAGTAACTACTCAAACCTTAATCTAAGATAAAATCCTACTCTAGAAATATACCCAAGGTGGTACATCGACATATACCAAATAATGTAATATACTCTAATAGAGAAAGTAGAACTCTTTCTTTGAAAAGTAGAAAATATAATGGCAAAACTATTAACTTTGGGAGAAAAAGTAGAAGATAATTTTTTGGCTCAAGTTACACTAAAGGAACTTTTAGAAAGTTATAAGCACTTAGTTACTTCTTTACAAATTTTAAGTAAGGAGACTACATTTGATGATTTAGTCAATATTCTTCAAGAATATGAAGTAGAGAATTTAGTCAAGGATAAAATGACTAATAATGCCTTGGTATCTAAAGAAAATATACCAAGTAATATTGCTACAACATCAAGGTATAGATCTAAATGGAATTCAAGATTCTATCATATATGTAAGAGAAAGGGTCATAGTACAAATTTTTGTAGATATAATCAAGGAAATCAGATGAATATGAATCAAGGAAGTCAAATGAATAAACCAGTTCAACAAAGACAATATCAATCTCAATATCAATATAATCCTCAATGATAAAAATTTCAATCCCAATATCAACAAAATCAATATTGTCCTCAGTACAAATATGGTCATCAACAACAACCTTATCTAAAATTTAGAGAAAAAAATAAACAAGAAAATTTAGTTCAAGAAATTTATGAAATTCAAGAATTAGAAGAAACATCTGAAGGAAATGAATTAAAAGCTCTTATAGTAAAACTCTTGGTCAATCAAAATATTTATGTTTTAAAGAATTATAAAGATACTAATGCTTAGAATGCTATAGAATGTCAGGATATAGGAGAGACTTCAAAGAGATGACATGGCAAGATTAAGACCAAGACTAAAAAAATTGAATACAAAAACAAAAGAAGAAGATCAAGAAAGTAAAGAAGAAGAAAACAAAAAGATATACAAATAAAAAACAAGTGCCAAAATAAGAACCTGATGTATCACATGTTGAAGAACCTGATAAAAGATCAAATATGAAGATTGAAGATGAAGACCAAAATTGAAGACTAAAGTCTTCAATAACCAAATAATGTAATACAGGGGGTGTTGAGGAATATTACATTATTTGGTACATGCTAATGTACCCCCATGGTACCTTCATGGTACAAATATAAATATGTAATAGATTAGGGTTGAGTCTATAGTTTAGATGTATGTTTTATATTTACCCTTTCATATAAGTGTCAATGTGTAGGAAATGCACGTGTGTGATGTAAGAGTGCAATGAGCTGGAAATGTACAAGTGTCATGTATGCTAAAGTACAAGAGTGTGCACAAGTATCATGTAAGTGTACAAATATGTAATGTGAGAATGTGTACAAGTATTTTAGAATAGGAGTGCATTTAGGAGTGTGAAAGTATCATAGAGTCTAGTATACAAGTGGTAAGATGATAAGCCAAAGATCATCGAAGTTGTCATAAGGAGAGCAATAGTCAAGTATATGAAGAGTCGTCTTCTATGTCTATATTATGGAGACAAAAATCCATGAAAATATATCCAATTATCCTGATATTGTATTTGATTGTTAAAAAATATATTGAAAAGAGAATAAAGCTTGTATACATATTTTGAGCAATTAATATTGTAAGTATTCTTCATGCATAGTTCATGAATGATTTTGGCCATTTACATTCATATTTAATATTATAAGTGAATGTTATTTCATTATTATATTGGCCTTGATATACATATTTAATTGCTCATATATTATTCTACTCTTGATTATTGATATTTAGACCTATAATATTGTTTGTTTATTTAGTTTAGGACCTATAGTTAAGCTTAAAAGCCAACAAATTGCTCCCTATAGTGAAAAAATAAAACACAAACATTAAGTGAACTAATTTCTTATACGAGATGCATTTTGGCATAGATTATATGGTAGGACCCATAATATCGACCTGGAAAAGGATAAATCTACTAGATGCAATTAATGGATGAAAACAATTGCTAAACTAAATTAAGAGGATATTTTAATGCTAAATTTGGCTGGTTGGATAGCCATTTTTATCTAAACCTTAGAATTTCTATAATTATGCTTGACTATATGTTAGGGTTTGAGTTAAAAATTATTTACTAAAAATATGAACTTAAGTTCATTTGTATGGACCATTTTGGCTAGTTTGAGAACTCTCCTATCTGAATAAAACTAATGTTGGATTGATTATTGTAATTAATATGATGAACTATGCATGTCATTTGATGATAAACTATATGTACCCTATTATCACCTCTTTATTTTTGAATGAATGATATTTATGGTACTACATTTATATCTTTGTTAGTCCTTTTGATGCATTTTATTAGAGATGTGTTTTCTTTTTGATGCACTAAAGTTTTTTTATCTTTCTATATATGGCGATTAGATGACACTTCATGCTACAACCTCACAATTGTATTTTATTTATTTTTTATTTTAGTTTATTTCATGTAACCCTTTTCTCAAAATATTTAGATTATAATATTATATTAAAAAGGATTTGTCCTTCTCTTGAGGTTGAGTAGGACCAAACCCTCTTTCAATTTGACTAGGATATGAGGGTACAATAACCATCATATGCATTAATAATTAGAATTTTGGGCACACCTTATGGGACCATTTAAATTTTATAGTGGACTATTTTGGTTGAACCCATACAAATATTTTTAGATCTAGTAAAATTTAATCAATAAAATGATAAATAACATTCAAATTTGACTAGATCCAACATTTTTCCATCGATATTTAGGGGTTTTATTAAGTTTTATCTATATATAATAATCCCCACATAATATTCTTGTATGAAAAATTTATTTTTGAAGAAACCTCCCATTCTTGCATAGATCTAGAGATTAAGAACATTTTTTTAATAGATCTAAAATTTGCACAAAATTTGAGTGAAAATATATAGATCCAACAAGCAAGTATTCAAAACTGTGTTTTATTTTAACAAATTAGCCTTCTAAAACAATAGAGCTACAATTTTACACTTAAAATATTGAAAAAAATAAGAAATATCCAGAATTTTATACTAAATCCCTACCCATATATACATTTAGGTACAATTTTAAACTCATTTTAAGGTGATTCCCTTGTGAGAGGATTTTTTAAGAGCTCATAATATGAGATCTAAGTCCCAATAATCTAAATGAGATATTTATTTTTATGAATTAACTTCAATACAAAAGAAGGATTCTAAGGGAAAAAAACCTTTTACCCAAGAAAAATATAAAATGCCAAAATTTCCTAGACTCCTTAATACCCAAAACCTGAATAAAGAGAAAATATTTGTTTCACTCTTACATTTTTTAGTCATAAATATGGACCAACACATTCAACTTGATCAATTTGTGTAACCTACACAATAATTCTAACTAGTACTTCAAGAAGTGCAACCAGTGATTCAACCTACCCAACCCAATGTTTAACAAGTATAACAAGTTGCACAACATGCACAAGTTTCTCAACAACACACTCAACAAGCATGACAACAATAAGTAGTATAACATGACAAGCTGCAAAACTACACAAGTCATTAAACAAGCACAATATATTTTACAAGGGCATTAGGTTCAACAAATACCAAATGCATAGCAAGGACAACTATGTTGTAGATACAAGTATAAATAACATCCAAGAATAATTTCCTAGACTACAATTACCAAGATCCCTTAAACCTACCCATTTGTTCATTTATTTTATAAATGACGTTAAAATACTTATCAATATTTAATGGAGATGATAGGAAAATGATGCTAGAACACCTAAATGAACCATCAACATTGAAATCAATCCATCACTTTCAAGAATATAGAATGGTCTGATTACTCATATTTTCACTAAGGAACAAGACCACATTATGGTATATAAGCCTTGGATACTAGCTAATCACTAATGGTCCATTATAGCATATTTATTTGTTGGAATATTTGGTAGTACCACTAATTCCTATTTGATACTTTTTTAGATAAACACTATGATTAACCTATCAAATGAGAATATTCATAATTTTAAAATTAAATTTATGCACACCCTATGCCATATCCTTGCTAATATTTGCTCATCTAATGAATGAGCAATGGTGTATTATATAAGGGTATTACAATTAGAACTAAAAATGATGGTTAGAGTAATGAATTAATTTATATTAGCAAGAGTAATTAAGGAAGCTTCTTATACAAAAGAAATACAAGTAAGAAAACTATCATTGACACCACCAATGGCTTATTTAGAAAAAATGATCAAACACCTACCTAGTAATTTTAGTTTCCCCGATCATAATCGATCACACCATTTTCAAATACATCATTCTAAAGTGTGCAAATATACAACCAAACTTTGCTAGTGTTAGCGACACCTCAAATATCATGATTATACAATTTACAACCATCAAGTATGCTTATGTACTAATAATTATTTCCAATGACACTCTTGACTTTATTTATTGGGATATTGAATAGTACACCAATGCTAGATATGTTTTTTAAAGAAAAGGATTTATATATTGATATTCAAATTTGTAAAGAACAATTATCCAACAAGCAACTTGGAGGTCACAAGATTGTTGTCCAAAAGGAGGAACAAACAACAAAGCAAATTTAAAAACTCCAAAAAGTGCAATGGTATACCAAGGGTGCCAAAGATGCAAAGGGTACCATAATCATCAAGAAAACTTGAAACACCAAAAGCTCCACAATCATGTAATGTTCCAGGGTTGTCCAGACGCATCAAAATATTTAGGGGTGCCAAAATATTCAAAAGCTCCAAAATTGCCATATGCTTCCTATCATCTATGCCACTCATGTTGTTTGCTTTTATTTTTTCTTATTACTCTGAGATAAAAATAGGTTGTGTTTATGACCTCATTTGCAAGGCGATCAACCACCATATTATGCCTCCTTCCAATGCAGGAGTATTGTATATATTCAAACTTCTGCTCCAATTATCTTAGTCTTCTATAAAACTATTTATAGTCGGTATGATGAGAAATCCTTCCCCTTAGATAGGGAAGATATCACAAGTCTCAAATCACCATACATACGGAGTTGTTTAATGCCTTATTCCTAAGCCAATTTTTGTCCCATTTCATAGCCTATCAATTCTACAATATTATTGTTTTTTTCAATTTGATTTTATACTAAAGCATTTCATAGTGTGGTGCCACTAGTAATAGGCCACTAGCCTCTACATGGCCTAGTTTTGATTTAGAAACTCCATCAAAGAAAAGTCCAAGGGAGTTTATCTCTAGAGGTTTGATTGTTCTAATTTATGGTCCAAAATTTAGGATATTTTGGAGACCCATTTGGTGTAATAGTTTTATCTCCTTTTTTTCTTGATCTCCTAATGTCGTGGTGTTTGTTATATATAGTTTTTGTGTTCAATAATATCTCCATTGATACTTTATTAGTTAAAAATCAAATATTGGTTCTTTTGTCATAAAAATTATCTTATTTCCATCCTTTCATACGTGTCAAATGATGAATATTGGTACTAAATACCATATCTGCTTGATAAGGTGCTTATCCTTTAGTCTTCTGTAGACACCTAAAATGCATCATGTTTAGGGGACTACTCATATGGGCATCTTAGAAAACCATATGAATGATCTTGGAACTTTCGAAGGAAAAGTAGTGGTTCTAACCACTCAATTTAGGTATTTGGCCTATTCAATATTAGCCATGGGTGACTGTTGGAACAAAATCTGCCTTCGGTTAATAGTGTTGCACCTTAGACTTTGCCAACATTGAATAGACAGATCTTGCTTGAGATCATCTGTCTAGTCTCCAGAGAAGGCTGGTTCCTTTGAGTTTTTTAGAGAAAAGGGGAACAAGAGATAAGGGAAATATAGCCTAAGCTAGAAACTTTTCTCATGGTGCAGATTGGACAACAACAAAGACAAGATTATACTTATTACTATTCCAAAGTTTTATATACATCTTCTTTATAGAAAACATGAATTCCAGAGTGTGACTTTTAGATGTTCGTCTAAAAGCATGTAAATATCTTTTAATGTTCAACTCTAGAAACAAGATTTATATGTGCACAGTCCAGATTTCAGAACAGATACATTATAAAACTTAGAATGAATAAAAGTTAAAACACCAGATACATACACTTGCACAAGTATGAACCGAAAGCCAAGAAGAAATATTTTATTGCTTGTAATCCAAGTACATGTACATCAAGCTTGTAAACGTCCAAGAGCCGACCTTTTTTCATGGTCGACTCACTCCTATTTATACCCTAAAAAGAGTATCTTCTACTACGTACATTTAATTTCTTCAATCAATTACAAGTAATTGTCTGCAGTTTCTAATAATATACAACGAATTTCCCGTGCATTGGATAGATTTCCTTCTGGCTAATTTTAGATGAGCCTGTTATTCTGCAATCATCCAGCGGACCTGCCAGGTTATAATCAATAGACCATTCTTCAAAAATCAGCACCTGATGTCAGTGCATGTCCCCAGTTGCCAAAAATATACTCTATTCCTTTACAGCTAGCGTGTCACGAAATCACGACATTCTTTCCTTGCTTTGCTCTTTTGCCGCCTCCAACCGCGAAAATGAGACATGTCACGAAATCATGACATTCGTCTCTTGTTTTGCTCTTCTGCTTCTTCCAGCCACGAAAATGAGACATGTCACGAAATCGTGACATTCGTCTCTTACTTTGCTCTTTTGCTGCCTCCCATCGCGAAAATGAGACATGTCACGAAATCGCGACGTCCGTCTCTTGCTTTGCTCTTCTGTCGCTTCCAGCCACGAAAATGAGACATGTCACGAAATCGCGACATTCGTCTCTTACTTTGCTCTTTTGCTACCTCCCGCCGCGAAAATGAGACATGTCACGAAATCGCGACGTCCGTCTCTTGCTTTGCTCTTCTGCCCGCAAAAAGGCAACATGTCGCGATATCGCGACACTTCTGCCTCTTTGTTCTCCTTTGTTGCTCTTAGCCATGAAAATGCAACATGTCGCGATATCGCGACACTTTTGCCTCCTTGCTCCCTTTTGTCGCTCTTAGCCACGAAAATGCAACATGTCACGATATCGTGACACTTTTGCCTCCTTGTGCTTTCTCTTCTCTTTTGGCCACGAAAATGCGACATGTCGCGATATCGCGACACTTTTTCTTTCTTGTTCTTTCTCTTCTCTTTTGCCATGAAAATACAACATGTCGCGATATCGCGACACTTTTTCCTTCTTGCTCTTTCTCTTCTCTTTAGCCGCAAAAATACATGTCGCGATATCGCGACACTTTTTCCTTCTTGCTCTTTCTCTTCTCTTTTGCCACGAAAATACAACATGTCGCGATATCGCGACACTTTTTCCTCCTTGCTCTTTCTCTTCTCTTTAGCCGCGAAAATACAACATGTCGCGATATCGCGACACTTTTTCCTTCTTGCTCTTTCTCTTCTCTTTAGCCACGAAAATACAACATGTCGCGATATCGCGACACTTTTTCCTCCTTGCTCCTTTTTGTTGCTCTTAGCCGCGAAAATGCAACATGTCGCGATATCGCGACACTTTTGCCCCCTTGCTCCCTTTTGTTGCTCTTAGCCACGAAAATACAACATGTCGCGATATCGCGACACTTTTTCCTCCTTGCTCTTTCTCTTTGCTTTGGACCGCGAAAATGCAACATGTCGCGATATCGCGACACTTTTTCCCCTTGCTCTTTCTCTTTGCTTTGAACCGCGAAAATGCAACATGTCGCGATATCGCGACACTTTTTCCTCCTTGCTCTTTCCCTTTGCTTTGGACCGCGAAAATGCAACATGTCACGATATCGCGACACTTTTTCCTCCTTGCGGTGTTTTGCTTTTTCTTTGATCTTTAGCATATGGGCCACTTTGATCTTCTTGGAAAATATGCAAAAAGGTGCATCAGCTATTTTTCTGTAGTTAGTCATTTTTTGACTAACATTCTTGGCGCCTTTCGAGGGGAATTTTTGCTCACAAAAATAGAGACCAGGCCTTCATCCATTGGGAAACGGAGTCACCAGCACAGCTGCGAAAAGTAAAATTTCGAGTGGAAAAACAAAGATAAAAGAAAAAGGATGCATTCTTGCTCACCCTTTTTAGATTTTCAATCTTGGCCATGGTGGACTGTGACTCAGTCCCTTGAGAAGTTGTAACTCCAGCCGTTGGGATGTCAATTCTAGGGAGAAATGGAATGGGAGCAACTACGGACCCAATATTTAGCGGACTATGAGAAGATGCTGCCATTTCTGGGAGAACAAGGTAATTCTTTGGCAAGGACATTATATTTTTGTCGATTTTAGAAAAGGAAGGAGAATTACAATGGGAATGAGTAGGAGAATGAGAAGAAGAAAGTGAAGAAAGCATACCTATTTCCGGTTGGGCTGGCTATTGGTGTCCTTCTTCTCCTTCATGTTCATTGACGACAATTTCTTCACTCTGCATTTTTTTTTGCATCAGGATTTTCATTTTCTTCATCACTTTCGTCCAAGTTTATAACTTGTTTCTCCTGCTGCTCTTCTACCGTCAAGATCTCCTTTTTAACCAAAGTTTGTTTTTTGTTTTCACTCTTTTGGCTTTCTTGAGCCGAACTGGGTGGGCCGTGTGGGGCTTCCTTCTGTGAAGTTTCATGCTCAACGCTCTGAGCATCTGCATCGGTTTTTCCTTCAGTTGTATGGGTTGGTTCGCCTTCCTGAGTCTCTTTCCCTGAGTCGTCCTCTGTATCTTGAGGCTCTTGATCACTAGACGAGGTTTGAATAATACTCTTGTCTTTTCCTCCTATCCGCCATCATTTTCAGGCGATCACGCGGTAGCCCCAGATTTTTGAACATTCAAATTTTTCCCTCCAGATTTCTTTCAAAATATCAGACCCCGATAGTCCGCAAAAAATGATTCTTATTAGGCCGTAAAAAGGGAAATATTTACAAAACTCCAAACTTATAATATACTGTACATATAATGGTGATCTATAGCTTTTATCGGAAATACAATTTCAGGTGAAAAGCATTCACCGTGATGGATAGAACCCATCCATATTGATCTTCATTTCTCACCCAAACTTGATTGTAACTAGAGAAGTCGTCTAACAGAGAAAACCTTTCTGCCCCTGCCACAGTATGAAGGATTAGGTCAATCTAGGGTAAAGGATAGTGATCCTTTAAAGAGGCTCTGCTCAAATTTCTGAAATCGACGCATAGTCGTATTTCTCCATTTTTCTTGCGAACTGGAACTAAATTTGCCACCCAGGTAGAGTGCTTGATTGGGTATATTATCTTAGCCTGCAGGAGTTTTAACAACTCCTGTTTCATTAAGGCTTCAATTTTAGGATTCACAGGCCTCTGCCTCTGCCTAAAAGGTTTAGCTCCTTCCTCTAGTTCGATGGTATGCTGAATGACCTCTTTCCTGTACACTTTCAGATCACTATAAGTCCAGGCTATTATATCTGGATATTCTCTACATAACTATTTTATTTGTTCTAGTTCTACCACTGTACAATCGGTCCCTACTTTGATCATTTTTCCCGGTTCTAGTTCTATTTCCTTATACCGACGTTCATCAACCTTGATCTTTCGACCTACATATCTATCGCTATTGTCGAAAAGGCTCTCCAGGGTGATCAATCTCCTAGGGATATGATTGTTTTTCAATTGAATAAGGCTCTCTTCGTCCTCTTCTTGTAACGCTCTATCTGTAGAGCAATTCATCTCATGAATCAAAAAATCTAGGATCTGTTCATCGTTCTCAAATACCTGCCAGAAAATGTCCTTGTCAGGCATAGAAGGCTTGTATATAAGTCTAACTATTTTAGACTTCTGAATAACATTGCTGATCGGGCAAAAATTTGATCCTACTGATGCTAACAGGTCTGCATGTGTGTTCTTCTCTCTGGAAATGGATTTCATGTTTAGTGCTTCAAAATTTTCCAATAGATCCAACACTTTGTTTTTGTAAGCCCTTAGGTAATGTTGCTTACAAATGCATTTGCCAGTAACCTGTTTAACGATCAGCTCTGAATCTCCATAGATCAGCAGCTATTTTGCACCCAGTTTTTTAGCTTTCCTGAGTCCCAAACACAAGGCTTCGTATTCAGCTGCGTTATTGGTGCAACTCCATGTCAACCTATATGAAAAGACTTTTTCTTTTCTAGTAGGCAAAATCAGAACGATTCCAGCTCTTGCTCCATTTTTGCACCTTGACCCATCAAAGTACAATTTCCATAACTGGTTGGCCAAATCATCTGTTTTAGGGACAACAATAGGGAGCTTTTTTGGTTTCTCAATGGAATAGCTTCCCATTTCTGTCTCTATCATAACATTGAAGTCTTTCATTGAAAATTGATCCTCAGATTGGAGTTCCTCCAGGGTTTTCTTCCATTAAATCGATGTTTTCCAATTCTTCAGACATCATGTTGATGGTAGTTGTTTCCTCCAGTCTTTCTACGTGGAAAGTAGATGGTTTTTCATTGTAGATCTTGACTCTTTTACCTTTGAAAGGTACCTCCAAATGAGAATAATCTAGAGACAGATAACCGCCCATTTTGGCCATGAATTCTCTGGATAAACACATACCGAAATATGGTTCTAAATCTACAACGACTACTTCTTGTATGACGACTACTTCTGGCATTCGATGGAGTTGAATAGGGATATCTTTGATCACCCCGATAGTTTTTACTGGAGTACCATCTAATTGCAACACACCAGGATGACTTCGAGTATATTCCATCCCCATTATGTCACATACGGCTTTCGGCATCACCGTAGTTGCGGCCCCCGAATCAATCATACAATTGTGAACTATCCACCCCTCCATTTGCAAAGATAGATAGAATGGGGGCGGTCTATTTTTCCCGAGAGGTTGGCACCACATTTGCTTGTACGACATTTGAGAAGGAGGCATCATTTTTTAAATTTAGGGACTCTTGGAGGAGGTCAATCTGACCAAGAATTTGCAGTGCATCATACATGCTTATCTTGGAAGGAGTCCTCTTCATTTCTTCTGCAATGTTGAACGAAAGGGTTGCAGCTGGGGATACCTCAACACTCTTTTCCCTTCCACTAGTAGATGCGTCGTATCTATCTCTATAGACCTGCGTGGCTTCTGTTCTTTGCCTTTTTTTCAATGAAGGAAATCTGAGTCTTTCCTTCGCTTGCTCTTGAGCCTCGCTCCCTTTTCTAGGGGGAAATTCTTTTCTTGGTGTAGTCGTAGAAGTCTGAGGAGGGTCAAACGTCCTTCCTCATTGGACTCGGTTCTTCTGCGGAGTTGCCCTGGGGGCAGGAGGAAAACCTAGTGGTTGGAGTTCCTTAGGGTCAACTTGTAATGACTTTTTTTCCGATCTTGTCAGGACCGATACTTGCTCCACCGATGGCATTGCCAAATTGTGGTGCACCTCTCTGATTATGTTCACCTGTCCCTTGCCGGTTTCTTTGGCTCTTTCATTAATAACCGCTTGCACATGATGTTGATGAATCATGCATGAATCTTCTCCATGAGGATCGTTGCAAGTGGTACACCAAGTAATCAGAAATTAGTGGGTTCTCCATTATCTCCCGTCTCATTTGCATACACCACATTTTTTCTCTCTTGTACCCTTCCACTTGTCGAAGCACCTTCCTTTTGTATCTGTGGAAATATTCTTGCTTGGATATTCCTTTTCACCTCTCTCTTTTTCATGGACGCCATTTCATTTGACAATGTCTTCATTGTATCAATTATGGTCGTGTATTGATCATTGGGGGAGCTGATGCAAGGGGTGTGGCTGGTAATGCAAGGAATGTAGGAGGTGCAACTATAGCTGGGAGGGCCTCGCGTTGATGGGAGTACAGGCAGTTTAGAGATTGACGCTTGGGAAAGCTCTGGTACAATTGGCAATAGACTCTTTGATGGATATCTTTTTGTAGCGATGAGATCAGCTTCACCCTTTGCTGCCTCTACATAGATCCCAGGAAAAGTGGTTACACGGGATTGCCTTATTATCATACTGAGATCTGAATCAAAAGCCCTTAAATAATAGCATATAGCTTGTTCTTCCGTGGGCTTTAGGCCTTGCGGTACTCTATCACGAGTTCTGGTAAATCTGATGTTGAAATCTTGGATTTCTTCTTGTGGATGCCTCTCAATGACAGTGAATTGATTCAACAATGTGAAAGGATCCGCATGTATATTAAATTCATCGACCAGACGGCCGACCAGTACTACCCAAGAAGTAATGGATCCATCGGGAAGCGCTCTGTACCAATAGAGCATCTTTCCTTTCAAAGATATAATCAACAATCTGACCATTACATCTTCCCGAGTGATGTTGTAAATAGATGCTAGCGATGATACATCTAAACACTGCTCATCTGCTATTTTGCCTATTCCGTCAAAGGTCGGTAATGCTTTTAGTGCAGCTTGTGGAATTTGGTGGTGTGTTCCCAAGTTCAAAGGGCCAGTTTGATTCCACACAAGATGCACTAGGGCAGGGGCGATTGCCATGATTGCTAAAGGAGTTACAACCGCTATGGGATTGCTTGCAGATGCTCCTACAATGGGTGTTAAAGAGGTGCTAATGGTGTCGAGCGGATTTGATCATGCGGCTAGCACAGGGTGTGCTTTTAGGCTTCCGAGATGTAGTTCAAAGAACTCGATAGGTTCTTCGTAGTTTCTAGCTCGGGATCTGGTTATCATATGGCTATATAACCAGAAGGTTTTTAGACAAGGTCTTTCTTTTATGGTCTAAATTGCAACGGAGTCGCCAGGTGGTTTTTCTTGAGATTTTTAAACAAAAAAGGCTCTTAAGGTAAAACACCAAAACTTATACAATACTGTGGGATTGCTGGTCCCACCGGGCGTGCCAAAAACTAGTTGGAACAAAATCTGCCTTCGGTTAATAGTGTTGCGCCTTAGACTTTGCCAACATTGAATAGACAGATCTTGCTTGAGATCATCTGTCTAGTCTCCAGAGAAGGCTGGTTCCTTTGAGTTTTTTAGAGAAAAGGGGAACAAGAGATAAGGGAAATATAGCCTAAGCTAGAAACTTTTCTCATGGTACAGATTGGACAACAACAAAGACAGAATGATACGATTACTACTTTCAAGTTTTCTTTATACTCTTCTTTATAAAAAACATGAATTTTTGAGTGTGACTTTTAGATGTTCGTCTAAAAGCATGTAAATATCTTTTAATGTTCAACTCTAGAAACAAGATTTATACGTGCACAGTCCAGATTTCAGAATAGATACATTATAAAACTTAGAATGAATAAAAGTTAAAACACCAGATACATACACTTGCACACGAAGTATGAATCGAAGCCAAGAAGAAATATTTTATTGCTTGTAATCCGAAGTACATGTACATCAAGCTTGTAAACGTCCAAGAGCCGACCTTTTTTCATGGTCGACTCACTCCTATTTATACCCTAAAAAGAGTATCTTCTACTACGTACATTTAATTTCTTCAATCAATTACAAGTAATTGTCTGCAGTTTCTAATAATATACAATGGATTTCCCGTAGATTGGATAGATTTCCTTCTGGCTAATTTTAGATGAGCCTGTTATTCTGCAATCATCCAACGGACCTACCAGGTTATAATCAATAGACCATTCTTCAAAAATTAGCACCTGATGTCAGTGCATGTCCCCAGTTGCCAAAAATATACTCTATTCCTTTACAGCTGGCATGTCACGAAATCGTGACATTCTTTCCTTGCTTTGCTCTTTTGCCGCCTCCAACCGTGAAAATGAGACATGTCACGAAATCATGACATTCATCTCTTGTTTTGCTCTTCTGTCGCTTCCAGCCACGAAAATGAGACATGTCACGAAATCGCGACATTCGTCTCTTACTTTGCTCTTTTGTTGCCTCCCGCCGCGAAAATGAGACATGTCACGAAATCGTGACGTCCGTCTCTTGCTTTGCTCTTCTGTCGCTTCCAGCCGTGAAAATGAGACATGTCACGAAATCGTGACATTCGTCTCTTACTTTGCTCTTTTGCTGCCTCCCATCGCGAAAATGAGACATGTCACGAAATCGCGACGTCCGTCTCTTGCTTTGCTCTTCTGCCCATGAAAAGGCAACATGTCGCGATATCGCGACACTTCTGCCTCTTTGTTCTCCTTTGTTGCTCTTAGCCGTGAAAATGCAACATGTCGCGATATCGCGACACTTTTGCCTCCTTGCTCCCTTTTGTCGCTCTTAGCCACGAAAATGCAACATGTCGCGATATCGCGACACTTTTGCCTCCTTGTGCTTTCTCTTCTCTTTTGGCCGCGAAAATGCGACATGTCGCGATATCGCGACACTTTTTCTTTCTTGTTCTTTCTCTTCTCTTTTGCCGTGAAAATACAACATGTCACGATATCGCGACACTTTTTCCTTCTTGCTCTTTCTCTTCTCTTTAGCCACGAAAATACAACATGTCGCGATATCGCGACACTTTTTCCTTCTTGCTCTTTCTCTTCTCTTTAGCCAAAAATACATGTCGCGATATCGCGACACTTTTTCCTTCTTGCTCTTTCTCTTCTCTTTAGCCGCAAAAATACAACATGTCACGATATCGCGACACTTTTTCCCCCTTGCTCTTTCTCTTCTCTTTAGCCGCAAAAATACAACATGTCGCGATATCACGACACTTTTTCCTCCTTGCTCCTTTTTGTTGCTCTTAGCCATGAAAATGCAACATGTCGCGATATCGCGACACTTTTGCCCCCTTGCTCCCTTTTGTTGCTCTTAGCCACGAAAATACAACATGTCGCGATATCGCGACACTTTTTCCTCCTTGCTCTTTCTCTTTGCTTTGGACCGCGAAAATGCAACATGTCGCGATATCGTGACACTTTTTCCCCCTTGCTCTTTCTCTTCGCTTTGAACCGCGAAAATGCAACATGTCGCGATATCGCGACACTTTTTCCTCCTTGCTCTTTCCCTTTGCTTTGGACCGCGAAAATGCAACATGTCGCGATATCGCGACACTTTTTCCTCCTTGCGGTGTTTTGCTTTTTCTTTGATCTTTAGCATATGGGCCACTTTGATCTTCTTGGAAAATATGCAAAAAGGTGCATCAGCTATTTTTCTGTAGTTAGTCATTTTTTGACTAACAGTGAAACTTGCAGCTAAGATCTCAATCATGGTTGACATCCATGGCTAGGATTTTAGTTGTGCTTAAGAGCCGTGACTAGATATGTAACTATCACAGACTCCCGAGCCAAGCCAAAATTAGTTACAATGGTCTTGGTAGGAAATTTTGAATAGTTCAAGCGAGGAAGCTTCTGGATTCTTCATCCCAACTGCTCTAAATTCTTGGTTCTTGATCTTGGCTTCCCAAGGAAGCTAGGATTAGGAATTGAGAGTGCTATAAGACCCCCATCCAAATTGGAGAGAGACATGAATTTAGTGCTAATATGCATGCAATGAAGCTCTACCAAATTGGAGAGTGATATACAACCCTTGAGTAGTGTCTACATGATTCCAACTTGGAGAATCATGACTGCATTTGAAGCTATGGAGGTTTCAAGAGCTTGAAGAGATCATTCATCCCCAATTGAACCACTTCCACTACAAATTAAAAGAATCTGCATTACCAATTTGTTCCAAAACATAGAGGTGACCCTTGATCATCAATTCCTCAGGAATTTCAATATTCAAGCCTTGGTTACAAGATAAAGAGCACTTTCATCTCAGCCACAGCTATCAGCCACGACTAACAAATCCAACTATGTTTGGAACCTATAGCTAGAGGGTTTGACACTTAATTTCCTTTGTTTTAGCCATAGGAATTTTATTTTAAGTATGCAATTAGGTAGATATGCCTTATATCAACCTTCGTTTATGCTTTTATATGGTTGATTAGCAGAATTAGAGGCATCTTTGCTTTTATTATATTACATTTGTTAATTTACCCTAATTTTCTTAGATTAGTCATATTTCAAGTTTTTAATGCAAATCATGCATTAGATTAGCTAGATTTACTATTTTCCTAGAAATTTAGAGGTTTTGTGATTATCTTTACAAGTCTTGATGCTTTCTTTGCATAATTTTTATAATTCATGCAAATATCTAACAAGAGCATCATCATGAGAGGCTTCCTTTGCTTCTAATTGTGCTATGTTATTTCTTGAATGTAGATTTATAGGATATTGACAAATTCAAGATATTATTGGCATCATATTCCTCCAAGAAAGTGAGAAGAAGGCTTCCTTAGAGCCTTGAGTAATTCATGTCTATTCTAAGATCTTACATATTGCACCATCCCCATTTAGGGGCCTTCAAATTTGTATAAATTGTATCAAGATATTGTATCCCCAAGAGGGACATACTTGTAATCAAAATTTGACAAATATTTAATAAAATAAGCCTTACATTCTTGTTCAATTCATTATTGTTCATGTTTTATTGTTTTAATATTTGGTACATTGATGTAATAACTTAGGTGTATGATTTTTAGGATGGTACAAATGGCGATCACGGTGAGAATCCACAAAATGCACTATCATTGATTTATTTTCTATATTTTTGTGTTGCAAGTCTCAGCCATGTTTGACAACCATGGTGCACAGTGTTATCCATGTGTAACACCCATGACTAGCATCTCGGCCATGCTTGACAACCGTGGCTAGAAAAAAGTAGAGAAAAAAACATTAGGTAGCCTATCTATTCATCAGATGAGGGATTCCAAGTAATTTTACCTTCTCTATGATTTCCATATCTTTGTGTTTTTCCTGTAAGTAGGCTAATTAGATCATCTAGCCAAATTTAGAGGGAAAAATAATGAAAATTACATTATTTGCTGCTAGTTGTGGCTGATAACAACAACTAGAACTGTTAGCTATGGTTGTCACCCGTAACTAAGATTCAGTTGATTGCTATCTGTGGTTGACAATAGTAGCTAGAATTAAATCTCTATGTTAGGGTTTTCTTACTTAAGGCCTTTCTAAAGGCTATTTTATCATGTAATTTTACATATTATGATTTGGAAAATAACATTTAGATTTGCATTTTTTTGAATTCAAACGTAAATTTCCTAGGCATATAGGAAATATCATGGATGATATCTAATGCATTTTACCTTTATTACAAAGTTAAAATGAACCCTCACACACCACGTAACATCTAAATGCTAGTGAGTTAGAATTCACACCTAACCACTAGCAGAGTTCAACGATGGTGGGCATCATATCCCTTCATTGGCTCAAATCCCACAAACCCATTCTATTGCCCAATATCAAATCCAAGATCTATCCTATCCATGCAAAATAGCATGCATTACTCTTCGAAGGGGTGTATCTCTATGCACAGTATGCTAGGTGAGGATCGGTAGGACCTGTACTCCCTAATCAGGTGTGGGCTTCATCTCCACACTTTGGTGGGTTTACGTGATTGTGAATTTCATTGCCAATTGTCGAGCTACAAGCATACAGGTGAAATCCATTAAAATAAACAAGTATATCATCAAAAAAATGAAAACATTATGAGAGTTAGTTTATGATACAACACACCTGAAACACACTAAAATAGTTTAGGGATCACAAAGAAATATTAAAAAGAGATAATCATCCTTGTATTCATTGTTTTCTTTAAAATTTACATAAGAGATAATTCACACTATGGTTAATACATGGAGAGGCTGACCTCAGATAACTGATGTGGAGGTCGAAGCTCCAGGAGACACACAAAACAACGCATTGAAATCTCAACCATATAATCCTCCTAAATGACGTTTGGTGAGTATTAGAGGGGATAATTCAGTGCACGGGGATTCTATTTAGAACACCCCAGTTAGAGGAGGTAATGCACACTCCTCGAGGGATATATCTAAGGGTGTGTTAGGATCATATCCTAATATTAATTAATAATCTTAATAATAATAATATATTCTATCCTATAGTCATAATAATAAAATAATATAATAATAAATAATATAATAATTAATTATATTATTTATTATATTATTATAAGATTAGGGTTAGGAAGCATTGCAACCTTTCACCTATAATCCTAGAGGGGTATAAAACATTGTAAGAAATTATCATTCAAAAATCCATGAATATGAAATATAATACAATTTATTGAAGGGACTTCCCGACAATACAAAAGGTGATTCTTTTAGTTTTAGGTCTATTTATTATTTATTTATTATTTTATGTGCTAGGAACCCTAGGTTCCTAACATATGGTATCAAAGCCTTATGGATCCAACCATATTGGTCAAGGAAATGAAAAATGACATTGCCAAAATTAGAAGAATGATTGAACAAAAACAAAAAAAACAAATGGAACGTTTTGATCGTATTATACAATATTTAATGGAAATGCAAAAGGAGACCCTAGCCATGGAATCCCAGGAAGAAGCGGAGCCCATAGCCATGGAATATGAGGAGGAAGAAGAGCCCATAAATAGGGAATCCCAGAGGGTACCCATTGCACTCCCCAAGAATGAAAAAAATCCAAATCCTAAAAATATCTCCAATATTGTTTGCAATATCTCCAATGTTGTTTGCAATGTTCTTTTTAATGCGAGAGGAAGAAACGAAAGTTTCTAAAAATAACAATGCAAATTTATTTTTAAAAGTGCACAAGGAAGAGAAGGATATCAAGCATGAACGTTTACAAAAATTCTATTTTACAAATCTGCATATGAGTGATGCACATAGACATCAAGGTGACATTGATCCTGCTATTTGTAGCACATTGATTTCTCAAAGAAATTTAGATGCTGACCAAATCAATCATTTATTTAATAAGAAAAGTGTATTGCAAGAAAATCATGGTGAGAAGAATGTGAAATGCAACCCTAACCGATCTCCTCCATGGCCACCACCATTTTTCCAATAATAAAGTGACATTACCAGTTTAAAGAATGTATTGGAGTGTTTGTACAAATAGTGCATTGATAAACTGAACATAAGGCAAAATGTCATGGTTGTTGTGACCCATGAAAAGATGTTTTTTTTAGAGGATGTGAGAATGACTATGCATCTCCTCGTGCTAATGTTTCTGATCCATAGAGAAATGGACCCCTATTCCAACCAACAATCAAATTTTCTGCTATGGAAGGTTGCTTTCAGCTAGACGATGTTGTCCTCATGGGAAACAAGATATGGTTACTCTCTATTGATTTAGAATGTGATATCACAGATTTCTCATGGTCTATAGTTCTGGCTAAGTTTAGCAATCATTGGAAACTGATGTGTTCTACGGTTGCCATTGCCATCGAATTTACTGTTACAATAAAAAAAAATACCACACAACGTCAGTCTATTGATGCCACACTACGTCTCCACAGTATAAAAAGGCAGTGAAATTATCTCCAGTCTACTTCAAGGTTTTGGAAGTGGAAGCAAGTCACTCTGTAAATTTGGAGTGATTTATTAGAGAATACATCTATCACGACTGAGAATTCGGGCATGTTGAAGTCATGTTTATTGTATTTCTATTCGGCTAATTACATGGAATATGGGTTATACAACGATGTTATTTATGATACGGACTGTCAATAATGGTAGCAAATTCTATTCCTCATTGGGTTTTGGGAAGGGCGAATGACAGTTTTGTAATGTTTTCTCATGTATATTTATAGTGATATGAAATGATATTAGGGTACTATCACTTTAGGTGATAATTCTTCAAAATTTGAAAGTTGTTACAAACCGGGAGGTACGTGGAATGAGATTCCATTAATGAAATATGTGTTGCTACAAAATATAAGAATGTTTTAGAGAAGTGGCAATTTACTTCCCATCATACCATTGTTAGCTCCTATCTGCGCAACATCTGCACACGCTATAAACATAGTTGAATAGTTATTCACTGAAATTCAGGCATGAAATTATAAAAATCACAATGGAAAATAATGATATTAACTTACCTCCGAGGATTAAGTGGACAATGGAAATGAATGCAATAAAGATCATCTTCATCTTCGTCGCTTTCAATTTAGGAAATGCTAACAAATGTGGACATAAGATTATGAGACTGGTGAGCAACTACATGTTGGTGCTGCCACAACATGTGGTGGACTGATAAGAACTACTGATATATCATTTGTATATTTGAAGATAACTCCAGCAATCACAGCACCAATCAACTTGTCCCAGAGGTTAAGCATCATCCAAAGCTATAGAAGAAACATTTCTCATCCTGCTGGGCTACTTGATAACACTGAGAACAAATGTGAGAAATTTTCACAGAGACGTGTTAAAAATGATAGGGGTGTTATTTTTACAAAGACGTGTTAAAAATTATAGGGGTGTTATTTTTACATAGACGTGTTAAAAATGATAGGGGTGTTGACAGATGATATATCTTACCCATAATTAGCATCTGGGTTGGTTACACTTTCAACCTTTGAATCTATTACCAGTATCCGAACTTGTCCAATGAAAGTGTGTAAATGTAGCCAAATGTTTTATTGCTAGCGTGGAATGCATGGACAATACACACCGAAGGCAAACAATTATATTTTTTAGACAAAAAATGCACATGATTTAATCGATAGAAAGAGATGGTTAATACTTTATTCCAGAACATTCATATTACTAATCATGGTGAAATATGCCGAGATATTTAAAAAAAATTATTACTTCGGAGAAAGAAAAGCTTCCTTATGTTGGTCAATCTTTTGTCAAAAGTAATACAACTGATATTCTAAACAAATTGAATGAGAAGGCTGGGTATTCACCAATTGAAGTTATTGAGCTTTATGAGGAAATCATGTTCGAGCCCAATGTTGTGTGAGCTTATTGACAAGAGACTTATATTTCATGGCAGCCAACTTGAATATGGATTAAGTATTTGCTACCAGAGGGGCATTTCAAAAGAAGATAAAGAAAGATATCGGTTCGCTCATGTTTCTTCATTTTTGGAATATGCGCACAATCGATAGATTATCCATTTTTGGTGTCTCGATAAGCCAAAGGAAAATGAATTTTGTATTGAATTATCAAAAGTAGACAAAATTCAAAAATCTACACATATGATGATGTTGTGGAAAGGATTGTGCAACATCTTGGTCTGGATGATCCTACCATCTAAAATGAAGACGTACAACTAGTATGAGGAAAAAAATATGTGGATGCATAATGAAGATGCATAATGAGTGAGCATGTAAGAGTGCAAGCACAATGAGGTCTAAAGTATTTATAATGGTTATGTGTGAAAAGTATTTCTAATGTGAAGATAGATTCAACTAAGAGAGGACATATTGCTGATGAAGACCTTCACAAATCCAATACTATATTGAAGCTGCAACATATTTTTCAAAATTTTTCAGCTTTGAGGACAAAGCTATTTTCAAGAGGGGTGGAATGTTAGGATCATATCCTAACATTAATTAATAATAATAATAATAATAATATATTGTATCCTATAGTCATAATAATAAAATAATATAATAATAAATTATATTATTTATTATATTATTATAAGATTAGGGTTAGGAAGCATTGCAACCTTTCACCTATAACCCTAGAGGGGTATAAAACATTGTAAGAACTTATCATTCAAAAATCCATGAATATGAAATATAATACAATTTATTGAAGGTACTTACCGACAATACAAAAGGTGATTATTTTAGTTTTAGGTCTATTTATTATTTATTTATCATTTTATGTGCTAGGAACCCTAGGTTCCTACCAGGGTGGCTCAAGACCCCCACCATACTAGGATAGACAAAAATAAAATATGCCTGATCAGGGGCAAGAAGAGAGGTCTGATTTAGAGTGTAGGCCCTTGCAAACTCCAAATAATAATGAACCTGGAAAGTTCATGATTGACATGGCTAGACTTGGATAAAATGGTACACCACCAAATGAACCATAGGGAAGTAGGTATCTTGATGGACTTGAATTAGTCCTAGGGCAATTAGGATGTAGATCCTCGTCTGCACATTCTCATTCTATAAGTTCATGTAGCGAGAACACACATAGGACTATCAAGGAACTAGGAGAATGCTCAAAGTGTTCTCGAAGCATATGTACCTTGTCAACCCATGCAGGCATAGATCACAAAAAATAACATAATATGAATATCGTCTATACAAACAAGGGCAAAAGCATGGTAGACAAGTCTATTGGAGCTCACACCAACAAAGCTACCTGAATAGAGCTAAACCACCAGAGGCCACATACTACCAATATTATAAATCGATTGAAAAAATTGGTGTCAGAGCAAAGACACCATATCTTCCAAGATCAATTAGAAGATGTACACACAGAGCATAAGCACCTTGAAAATGAGGATACTCAAAGGTAGAGGTTGTTAAGGCAACGTCTATATGAGAAGTGCATGTGTGAGCAATGCATCCTTGACCAAAAGGAGCATGCAAAGAGAGAAGATAGATTGGATTGCATCAATTTACCTCCTCAAAGTGAATACAGGGAGCACCATCATTGATGAGCTGCATTTTAGCCCGAATTGCACCCTAAGTATACTAGACATCATACTTATTATACGGCCCAAAACACATTGCAACACCAAGCGCTTAAACATCATGGGCATACTCAGTACAAGGATGTGGAAGGATATGAACAAGATCAATAATATCTTGATATATCCTTAGTAGATGTGGAGGATGAGCCTAGTCCTCCACCTCGACTGAAGAAGAATCTACCTCCAAAATCTACTCAGAGACATCTCAAGGAAGAGGATATTCTATCTTCGTAGGCCTACAAGGCCTTGGAAAAAAAGGTAAGATCCATTGAGAAACAAGGGATGGCTTATCAAAAGCCAACCTTGAACAGGATCCACAATGCACTATTATGCCCCTCAGGATCCAAAGTTGGATAAAATTCTAGGAGATGAAGATGCCCAAGAGCATGTCACATATTTTATGAACATGTATTTTCAGATACAAAGCGATGATGCTTTGTTATTGAGGACATTCATCATGGTCCTTTTAGGCCCTACCTTGGAATGGTTAAACTAGTTAAAAAGGCATAGCATAACTAGATTTGAGTAGCTAGCTAATTATTTTATTGAACACTTCTCCTTTGGCATCAAGAAGAAAACAAATTTGTTTTATTTGGTCACTTTAATGCAATATGATGATGAGCCAATCATGGACTATGGAAAGAGATGGATAAAGTTAATGGCAAAGCTACCATTTTCCATTCCAACAATTGAACTGACTCAGATGTTCACTAAGAGTTATGCAAAATACATCTTGCTATTGTTGTAACTACAAAAATATTAGATATTTGAAGAGACCTTGGTACAAACCAAGGTTATTGAGGATATCAAGTTACATGAGGGTAACTTGAAAATATAGAACAAAAAGGATTGGAACAATAAGAACACTAAAAATAAAAATCACCTAGCCAAGTCGACCCACGTGAATCAAGTAGTGTTGAATCTTCAGAAAGGGGAAAAGAGCCAACAACAATAGAATTATCAGGCTCAACATCTCCCTGTGCATTACAATCAACACAATAATAAGAAATAGGGTAAAAATAAATAACAATGCCCTCCTCACTAGTTTACACCATTGTAGAAGATGATGGAATCAAATTTCCAACAATTGTGCAAGGCTAATGCTATAACTTTACCAAATATCAAATTGATCGATCCTAAACAACAAAAATCAAAGGCATTTAGGGAAGATATTTATTGTTCGTACCATAGGCAGAAAGGACATGACATTGAAGGATGTCATAGTTTCAAACATGTGGTGCAGAACATGATTGATAGTAACAAGCTAATCATTGACAATCCTTAGGCTCTAGACAATCAAAACATGGGGATATTCAAAAATCCCTTGCCCAACCATGAGCCTTCGAGGAACAACATCGACCAAGTGAATCAAGTATGGATTGATCCACCTACATAGGGCTTCATTGGTATGGTGAACGTTATCACCAGGAATGGGAGATATGATCAGCCAGGTCCTCCTCCTACTCCAGTCAAGATTAGAGTTATGCCCCCACAAAGGCTAACACAAAACAATCTGCCATGCCCACCAACTAGACTGGTGGTGACCATAAGGAATAGGCTCATCCAAAGCCTATAGAAAACTTTGGCAAAGCTATCGATTTATAAAATAATACAATAGTCTCCTAAGAACAAGGAGACACTAATGGATATTTTAAGGTCCATAGAGGTTCAATCCCAAGACCCAAAAATATTTATGAATTTCGTAGGACATGTGCAACAGTGCCAAGAGCCCATGATTCGATTTTATGATCATGAAATCAAAATGGTCTCTACTATTATAGTGGACCCACCACTTCATATAATTGCGTGTGTCAACCACACACCTTTCAAGTGGGTATTGATCAACATAGGGTCTTCGATCAATATTATTACAACAAAGGCCTTAGCATATTTGAAATTGTCAAAATCGCATATCATACGAGCATTTAATGATGCATTGTGCTCAATAGTCGGTACTATAGTCCTGCCTATTCAGGTAGGGTTGAAGACCATCCTAGTGATGTGTCATATGTTAGAAGGTGCGATGTAGTATAACATCCTCTTGGGTAGGCCTTGGATAAGAGAGATGCGATGCGTACCCTCCATACTACATCAATGTATCAAGTATGTACATGAGGTTCAAGTGCACGTGGTTCCTTCTAACGAGGAGCCATTCAAATATGTAAATCAAGTAGATTTTCCTGGAGACTTCATACTCCCTTCAACACATCTGGATATAAGGTCAACATCACCTATTAAACATCCAGAGGGTAAATCAAAGGAAGTGTGTGTTAGACCTTCGACATCAACACCATGACCATCTATGCATACAACAGTAGCTTCGGCAAAGCCTACAACATTGATGATGCTTAGAAATGACCAGAAGCTCAAGGTAGTAATGGGCGAGAAAGAGTCAAAAGAAAAGCCTGAAGTAGCCAATGCTAAAGTCTCTAATCCCATGGATGAGATAGATGCACAAAATGAAGCTAAGGAGGTACAACAGCCTACTTCACCTATTTCTTTAGCTGGATCATCTGTACCACATGTGACCATCCATTTGGTTAATCCTAGGTTAGCAAAGTACATAGTGTAGAATGTGACGTTCACACCTTTTATCAAAACTGCACAAGACATGGGTAGACCTCAAGCCCAACGCTTTCTTGTAGGGATGGTGGTGCCACTAGGGGTACCACCCAACCAAATAAATTTCATCTATGGAGGGCTTGATCAACTTACAAATTGTACGCCTATGGATGAAGATGATGATGAACCATTCACTATGAATGTTCATTATCTATCCAACCTAGAGTTCACCTTGCGATATTTTGAATGTTACCATTGGTATGGTTACGACCTTGGTCTATTCGAGAAAGGGTGCATAACTCCCTATGAACCATAGTATCAGTTGCCAACTGATTGATTTAGGTTGGGCTATCATATCAAAGGTCAAGATGAACTTCTAGTAGCATCTCTTGATCACCTGAATCTCAGTTTAGGGGACGACATGGATTGGAACCCCTATCATCCTAACCCTTCTCATTCATGAAGGGGTAACTGGAAAGTGACCTACGTCTCTATAGAACCACCTGAGATCTATCATGACAACATTATGGTGGAGGTCAATCCAGAGGATATTTCAAGAATCGACTTGGTAATCAAAAATCATGAAGATGCCGATGACACTGGCATGCAAATCCAAAATCTGGGCCTAACAATAGACACTAAATCAGAAGTTTCTTTTGAGGAAGTTAGAGCAGATTCCATTTCTAAAAGAGATGGACCAGAATGTGATTTTGGAATAGATGATGATGAGGACTCCTCAAATAGTGAACAATATGAGGATGAGACTGAGTTGGCCTACTTAGGCCCTTGACATTTATGCCATCTGTTACCCATGGAGCCAGTGGGTAGGAATAATGGATACTTCATTTATGATAGTGACTACGAAGATGAGACCAAGATGGCCTACCTTGGGCCTTGGTATTTACATCATTGCAATGAGCCATTCGACATGGATGAAATGTATCAAAGAGTTTATCCTGGCCCACACCTCAAGGGAAGACCACCTAATGTAGATGAAGTTTATCGCATAGTCTTCCCCGATCCTCCTACATATAGGTAGCTCCTTGAGCCAAATGATCCCATTTTCTAGTCTATTCATAGACCAGATCCAGAGATCCCCATACCCCTAGAGCCACATCTCGGGTATGAGAGTCACATTGATAATGTAGAGGTGCACACACATGGTCCTAGAGATCTAACCCATTCCATAAATATGATCTCCATTGATCTGACCACTCCACTCCACAACCCAACCGATCCTTCTAAACCATTGTGTCTTAATCTAGATGCTATTGATTGGGATCACATTGATTCACCTCTAGAGCCTGAATATTTCTTTCCCAATGAAGAAATGTTACAACTGTTTCACTTTGCACCAGGCTACACATATGATGTTTATCACACTGAGGGTAATTTCGATATGGAACCTTTAAACCTAGTGGATGATATACATTTGATCCCTATGCCTCACTAGCTTGAGGAGGGATCACACATGTCAATAGAGGAAACCTTTGATGTGGATATCAGTGATGATCCCACTAATCCTAAGAAGGTTAAGTTTGGAGAAATTTTATCTCCTAATGAGCATGCCAACCTCATCCCTCTATTGAAAGAGAGACCTGATCTCTTTGCTTGGACATACAAGGATATGCCGGGTCTAGATCCAAAATTGGTTACGCATAACCTTTCGCTAGATCCCTCTAAAAATCCAGTCAAGCAAAAGCTCAGGAAAATGCATCCAACCATCGCTTTAATGGTTAAATATGAGTTGCAAAAGTTGTTGGATGTAGAGTTTATTATCTCCATCAACTATCCGAAATGGGTATCAAACATGGTACCTATAGGAAAACCTGATGGAAGGATCCGTATCTGCATGGATTTTAGAGACCTCAACAAGGCAACACCAAAGGATTCATTCCCGTTGCCCAATATAGATGCTCTCGTAGATGCAACTACAAGTCATGAGATGCTTTCCCTTATGGATGGTTTTTCTAGTTACAATCAAATTTAGATTAAGCCCGAAGACCAGCACAAAACCATGTTCACAACACCATGGGAAATATTTTGTTATAAAGTTATACCATTTGGTCTTAAAAATGTTGGTGCCACATATCAATGGGCCATGACATACATCTTTCATGACTACATGCACAAAATCCTAGAGGATTATATTGATGACTTATTGGCAAAGTCATTACTGCGTGAAGAGCATGCTGAGGTTCTTAGAAAGGTCTTTGATCACCTGATTGAGCATAATGTCAGGTTGAATCCCAAGAAATGCATCTTTGGCATAACATCAAGAAAACTCTTGGGGTTCATCATTTCTAAATGAGGGATCAAAGTCGACCCAGCAAAGGTCAAGGCCATACTTGAAATGCGTCCTCCCACCAACATCAAAGAGCTGAGAAGCCTACAAGGCAAAGTAGCATCCATAAAGTGATTTATCACACAATTATTGGACAAATGCCGACCCATGAATTGACTGCTACACAAGGGGGTCCCATTCAATTGGGACAAGGACTATCAAGTAACCTTTGCTAAAATCAAGCAATACCTAGCAACGCCGCTAGTATTGGCTCCACCAAGGCCAGATGTGCCATTTCTGCTTTATATATCGGCTACTAACTTTGCATTGGGAACCATGTTAGCCCAAAAGAATGTGCAAGACAAAGAGCAAGTGATATATTATATCATTCGCACCTTGGTGAGTTATGAGCTAGGGTACGCATACGTAGAAAAGTTATGTTTAGAAGTGGTGTTTGTGACTAAGAAGTTGCACCACTACATGCTAAGTCATACGATGTATGTGATATCAAAATAGAATCCTTTGTAGTATATGATGAGCAAGACATATCATAATACATGTACTACAAAGTGGATCATGCTATTGATAGAATTCAACTTGGAATTCATCAGCCAAAATTCCATCAAGGGATAGGTCATAGCTGATCAGCTGGTAGAGGCACCTCTTGAAGATAGTAAGCCTCTTGTCATAGAGCTTCCTGATGATGTAGTATTTGCATTATCAGAGTCTCTCAAACCCAAAGAACCAGATAACAAAGCTGATATGACTTTGTTCTTCGATGATTCGAAGTGTGAGCAAGGGGGTGGTGCAAGAATTATATTTTTCATGCCACAAGGTGCTCCAATGCCCTTGTCATTTAAACTAGACTTTCCTTGTACCAATAACAATTCTAAATACGAGGCCCTAATATTGGGTCTCCAAACAAAAATCACCATGAAGATTAAAAGATTAAACATCTTTGGTGACTCCCTTCTCATTGTTAACCAAGTTAAGGGACTATTTCAATGTAGGTGTCCTATCCTAAAAGCTTATAAGGATCTTGTTGACACTTATCTAGCCCAGCTAGAGTGGTATGACATTGAGGCAATCCCTCGTACGTCAAACATATTTGTAGATACTATGGCATCTTTGGGATCCTTGATCCCTCAAAATCCATCTACCAATTTCACTACCATTCATGTGAAGACGCTTTTGCAATCCATGATGCAATGTGAGGCTTTTGATAATAAAGAATCAGTCAACATGATTCATATAGAACCAAACCATGAGTGGTTCTATAAAGCCAAATACTTTCTTAAGAAGGCACCTTAGGGGTCTTTGATCTCATAGGGTCCTATGGGGAATGGCACCACCATTCACCACAAGGTTGTGTCCCAGTATGCATTCATGCATATCAAATCACAAAGGGAACAAGTCGTCTTGTCAGTCGAGGTTGTAGCTTATCAATATTGGATGTCACAATTGCATGACTTCCTTAAGCTTGGTTTAATCTTGTAAGGATTATCACGTGTTGTAAAATGCACATTCAAACAGAAAGCAATAAAGTATGTCTTTTTAGGAGACATCTTGTACCGTTGAAGCTACAATGGAATTCTCCTTCGTTGTCTTGAGCCCCAAGAATCAACTTGGGAAATCTCACAAGCTCATGATGGTACATGTGGTGGCCATTTTAATGGCATGGCCATCATCAAGCGCATCCTTCGAATGGGTTATTATTGGCCCACTATGGAGAAGGATTGCATCGTGTATGTCAAGAAATGCATTAAATGTTAGCATCATGCTAATCTTACGCACTTGCCATCACAGGCCTTACAACCCATTCAAGTGGCTTGGCCATTTGCTCAGTGGGGTTTAGATCTAATTGGAAAGATCTCTCCTCCATCATCGGGCTGACATACATTCATTATAATGGCTACTAAGTACTTTACAAAATGGATGGAAGCAATCCCTTTGACAATGACAATAGGAGCACGTATTGCGGAGTTCATACTTCATAATATCATATGTCATTTTGGGATACCATCCAAGATCATATCGGATAATGGAACATCATTCAAAAATAAAACTATAAGGGCTTTGATGTCCAAGTACAATATACAACATAGTTTTGTGACTCCATACTATCCACAAGCAAATGAGCAAGCTGAAGCTTCAAACAAGATAGTGGTAGCCATCTTGAAAAATATTGTTCAAGAGAACCACAAAGATTGGCACATCCAACTATCCCTTGCATTATGGGCTTATAGGACTAGTATACGGATGCCCACTAGGGCAACCCCATTTTCTCTAGTATATGGCATTGAGGCCATTATGCCCTTAGAGTTGGAGATTCCAACCCTGTATGTCACATTGAAAGAGTTCATTGATGATGACACCGTATGACAAGCTCACCTCGATCAACTGATGCTTCTTGATGAACGTCATGTGAATGCCCTTGAGCATCTCCAAGTTTATCAGGAACATTTAAAATGAGCTTATAACAATAAAGTCCATCTAAGAGACTTTAAAGTTGGTGATCTTGTACTGAAAGAAAACCAATAGAACTCAAACCTACCTTCGCACTTGTGAGATAAATTTATGGCCAACTGGTTAGGTCCATATATCATCTCAAAGAAGATAGGACCTGGAACATATCGCCTAACATCACTTGAAGGTGTTGAAGAGCTTGAACATCTCAACATTCTTCATATTAAGGCATTCCACACATAAATTCAAAAAAACATTCAAAATAATCAAAACATCAAAAACATGGAAAACATCAAAATCCATAAAAAATAAAAAAGCAATAAAATTCAAAAACATTGCAAAACATCAAAAATACAAAAATATTTACATTATGCATTTCATTTTGCACATGCATTCATTTAATTGCATTGCATTAGGCATTTCCATCCATCGCACTTGCATTAGGATAGGTTGTGTTTGCAATCTTACAAATGACACCACATTTGTATTTCAATCATGCATCTATGCATCATCATCATCCATCACCCTTGTGAGTAATTGTGTTTCTCAACACAACCCCTCCTATTGCTATGAGGAATATACTAGGGTTTTTCGGTCATTCAACCATACCTAGTGGTCTTCTCAAAGTTTGTAGAAAGCTTGCTTTGCTTTTGGAGATGAGGTCTAGTTTTGATAGCACCTAGCATATATCAAAATCCCATCACTAATCAAACACATTAAAAATCCTAATTAGGACAAGGAAATATGAACACTACAAAGTGGTCCTAGTCACCTTAAGCAAAAGGTTTTTACTTGCTCATTTTGTGATGTGCATGGTCTAGAGTGGTGATCATTGGCAAAAGGACAAGTTCCCCCTACCCAAGAAATCCCTTGCTTACAAAAAGGAGCAAAATCCCAAAATCAAATCAAATCCCTTGCTCAAAACAAAAGAAAAATAAAATACAAAATAAACAGTGATTTTTATCACTATACATGAGCAAGTATCCCAATAAATCAAAAGAAAATAAGGGGGTGAAGAGCTTGAATCCTTGGAATGGTCAATACTTGAAACCATAGAGTGATCCCCAATACAGCAATGGGTTGAATGAATCCCACCTGACATTGGGGTAGGTCTAAGCAATTTACAAATGAGCTAGCTTTAGGTGGCTTGTATTGCCTAGTAGTCTAGTCCAACTACGTCCAAACCTAGGATCATGGTGAACATTTGGTGATCCTCATTACAACAATGGGCTGAATGAATCCCGCCTGGAAATGAGGTAGTCTTATGTCTCATCTAATATATTCATTTGCACACACATGGATAATGAATATCTTGGTCTTTCATAGCAAAAGCTTGGTCTTTCAGGAGTCTAGTATAGTCATTATACAACTTTTGATAAGTCAACTAGGATGTTTGAGTCTCATGGAATACTTCAAAAATTCCTCATAGCAACAATACATCTCATAACATAAATCAGTATATATCTATCCAATGCATCATTTCATATATGGATGTTAAAATGATTAATTCTTATGATAAGATTTAACATTTTCATTCATGATTTTTATACATTTTGTGGTGTCATCCATTAGATTGTTAAACTCATATTGTATTCATTCCTTATGTTTTAAGTGATTAAAGCATACATGTTCATTTACATTAGATCATCATCATGTAAATAATGCATTACATACATTGCATTCATCATATCATAACAACATAAATTAGATGCATACAATTAAATCAAAATTAAACATGCATTTAAAACAAATCATTGCATCCATATATGCATACATCATAGATAGTCCATCTAACATCTAGATCATAGCATCTAACAATACTTACATCATCTAGCTAATGCATGTCATCAAAGCATCACATCATATAGCAGTAATCAAAGCATATCAACATTGCATCCATGTGCATCTCATAAACATAAACATAAACAACACATAGTACACATAAGGAGTCTCAAAAGATAATATCATATCATATATATGTGTAGATCAAAGTACATAGAGAGGTACATCAAAAATACTCGTAGGCTACAACTGTGTAGGTCCTCAGACCTTACACTAAAAAATGGTACATATCTCAAAAATCTATACTAAATAGGGCCTTAACCCCCTAGATGGTCTCCTCCACCATCTCCTCCCTCTCTGTGAGTCTACCTAGAGATGGTGCCCATGGACCTCTCTAATCTACCGGTCCTATGACTAGGTTATCTTGATGACTACCCAGTCTCATGTGTCCTGGTCCTTTGTGACCCTAAAACTATAGATCTATTTGGCACTACATAACTTTGTAGTTTGACCTCACCCTTGAGGAGAGCGATGTGCACTACATCAAAAGCATACTGCCTGGTACTATTAGATATGAGGAACTATAGTCTCCTAATATCCTTAGCCATGTCCAACCCAACTATCCTCTATATAGTTGGTACTGGAGAAGTAGCCTGAGAAGTCGAGGGATCTCTCCTCACTGTCTAGAGCAAGTCCCACTCTTCCATCCTAAAATCTAGTTGATACTAAAGAAGATCATGCTACCTAGTGATCTTATCTATATCTATATCAGTAGTGGCAATCTACACCTGGAAGGCAGCTCTCTCCTCTTGGTACCCTCACCACTGCATTTGTCCCAATGTTAGATGAGCCTACAATGCATCCATCTACATCTATAGTGTAGCAATGGAGGTATCCCTCCAAAAAATTTGCATCTACACAGTCTATAACTATGAATGCAGACTAGCCACCTGGGCTCTATGTTGAGACACCTCATCATCAAGCTCCTCTTCGCCCTCCTCCTCATCCCAGGACTCCTCCTCTACTATAGTGGCCTGGCCCCATCTACCCTTTATACGTTGGTGAAATCATCACTCCTAAGGATCAACACCTACACCCTATATGGCTACCTCATCTCAAAATCTACCTAGAGGACTACTAACATACCATAGCCTATTAGTCCACTAGGTGTCATACTCTATCATGGTCCCCATGTATGCCAATCCTGAATCTTGATAAGCATCATCCTCATCACCCAATGAGGTCACCTAAGGCCAGGCTAGCTGTGTCTCTACCTTTAGGTGGTGGTAGATGATTGGCTCTACTGGGATATCCTGACATATCCTAAACTATCATGAGACGTACAAGAAATGGAAGAACTCATGCACATCGAGCTTGCACCTGATGATCCATCTATCACATCGCACCCACCTCAGGTAGTGGTCCACCTCCTCCCATGTAGGACAATCCATATACGGGTGCCAGATGACCTGCCCTACCTATAGCCCTATCAAAAGATCCATGTAGTAGTGAAGGTCCCCTGCACAGGACCTACTCCTGTAGCCCTCGGCCTCTCTAGGCTAGCAAGTGGCATAGCACTATGACTCCTCTATGATGTCACCAATCTATAGGGGTAGTCCTCTAGGTCGATCAATGCTGATATGCTCCCAAGCCTAGATCTAGAGCAACAAGCTACACCCTACTCCTACTCTCCCATGCTGAGTGATCTAATATAGCTCATCATAGAGCTACGCAAGTAGAGCACTCCCCTAGGATAGAATCAATGGCTCCATTGTGGTGCTAGCAAGTAGGTCCTATATCCTGGCCAGGAGGTTCCAAGGGAACCTCACTCCTAAAGTGTCTGGTAGCACAACCTGCATGATGATGTGCATTAGCATGACCTACCACCATGAGAAGACCTACTTCCGATACCAGTACTCGATAGGCACCCCACCATGGTCAATTTCCGCTAGCATCTCATCCCTTCGAGCATCGAAGATCCTCTGGAATATTGTAGCCTTCATCGTAGTAGGTAAAGAAGTGATGGCCTCGCCATCAATGGGAATCTAGAAGATGCGGTAGACATCCTCCAAGGTCATAGTAATCTCACCGGTGGGAAGGTGGAATGTATTGGTCCACGCATCCCAATGATGGGCCAATGTAGTCATGTAGGCCTGGTCAACCTGGATAGATGGTAACCGTAGCACATATCCGAGGCCTATGGCCCCAAACCAATCTAGGTTGGCCTGATCTAGCTCAGGTAGGAGCTCATGAAGGAGATCTGACTCCCACGCTCTAGCAATCAAAGTCTAAAGGAAATAATGCAAAAATGATCAAAATCACAAAAATAATTAAAATATACTTCAAAAATCCAAACAAACTCAAAAACCTTTCAAAAATTCAAAAAAAATAAAAAATACACTCAAAAAATTCAAAAAAATCAAAATTGCACTTGGAAAATTCAAAAAAATCAATTAATTCCAGTCAAAAATAAAAAAATCAAAAAATTTAAAAAATTCTCCTAAAGTTGCTTAGCCGCGGTTGTCACCCACGGCCAACATCAATGGTCAAATTTTTGATCGTTGAGGTTTGAAGTCAGCCGCCATTGATAGTCGTAGCCCCAATTTGGTCAATTGGGAGCCACGGCTACCACCCACGGCTACGGGAAAGACCCCTTTCGAGGTCATTTCCCACCCCAAGCAACCCCAAAAAATTAAAACCCACCCTCTAAAACTAGCCTAGTCTAATCCTAACTAAGGTGTGGTTCATTGCCAATAGTTTAATGTGTTCATTAAGCCCATTAATTAATGTGGTTCATTTTAAATGTTGGTGAAATCAAAGGAAGAGGCTCATGATGCTACCTTCGTAGCACCGGCTCCACCACTGGTGGACGCCTCCGGTTGGTCAGCCATAGGGGTAGGTTGTGAGGTTTTTGGCAACGTTTCGTATCAGGTTTGCAACGTCACCTGTCAGAGCTCTCTCAAAAAATGGTGAGCTAGAAATAATGAAATTGAAAAATGCCAAATTTTCTTTTATATTTCCCATTTTACCCTCAACCACAGTTTGTAACCGCGGGTGGAGAATTAGAATTTTTCAACTACGGGTATCAGCCGTGGCTAAGAAATTTGACAAAACTGGTTGTAGTTGACAACCGTGGCTAGTAGCTAACAATAATTGCTCTCAAAATCCAACTATGAGGAGCTTTCAAATGCAAAATTAAAAATATTCAATGGTCCAGAACCTTCAAAAATTGCAAAATAACAATAAACATCACATAAATAAAAAATTCAAATGCGCCTCATATTACCCTTATACACTTGGTGGTTGCAGCGACTTGTGCTCCATGCAATCCGATAAGATGAGTAAATTACCATAAGGCCATTTGGAGCAAATAAGGCATAGTTGAATTGAAATGTCCTTACTTCAATCTCGAAGAAGGCCATAGAGGTCGGACTGCCCCATGAGAATGAGGTATTCATTTCATTTCTTCTATGATATTTTTAGCAAATCATTGACAATAGTGATTCAACACAAGCCTAATTGGAATTGCTATCATCTTGATTCCCTAAGAAGGCCATTGCGGTTGGACTGCTCCATGGGATAGAGATGTACAATTACTATTAATGGTTGAAATCATATATGAAATAGGCCTTGCCATATAACAAAATGCAAAAGTCTTAAATCGTCCAAATTATTCATCTTGGTCAAGTGACACGTCGCTTCATTAATTGTCCTTCCCTCATCGACTCGTCGCTTGAGGGGGTAGTCATAATATCAATAATCATAATCAAATTCAACAAAATATCACTCGATCTTGTCAAAATTGCATTCATATTACGAATCATTGCCAACAACTATCATAAGCTTACCCTTTGCTAGGGCAAAAAGCAAATATGATAGTTAAGCTTGAAGCTCTCCACCTATCGGAACAAGCGTAGCACTAGCTACTCGATCATCATGGACACGCGAAAGCTTTGCAAATTTAAGCCTTCCACCCCGTTGGAAGCAATGATTCTAGGATGTGCATCCTTTTGTAGGATTGGGCATCTAATGTTGATCAGATCAATGATCATCATTCAACCTACAACATGGCTTTAGGCGGTCTATTTTTTCTCAACATTGTGTTCCCATAACACATCCCAAAAGGGGCATCTATAGACACCTAAAACACATCATGTTTAGGGGACTACTCATATGGGCATCTTAGCAGACCATATGAATGATATTGGACCTTTCCAAGGAAAATAAGTGGTTCTAACCACTCAATTTAGGCATCTTTGGCCTATTCAACCTTAGTCATGGGTGACACCCACAACTAAGATCTTAGCTACGACTAACACCTGCGGCTAGGATTCTAGCTATGCTTAAGAGCTATGGCTAGCTCTAAAACTATCATGGACTCTTGAGCCAAGCAAAAATGAGTTACAATGGCCTTGGTAGTGGATTTCGAATGGTTTCAAGAGAGGAAGCTTATGGATTCTTCCTCCCAACTGCTCCAACTTCTTGGTTCTTGATCTTGGCTTCCCAAGGAAGCTAGGATTAGGAATTGAGAGTGCTATAAGACCCCCCTCCAAATTGGGGAGAGACATGAATTTAGTGCTAATATGCATGCAATGAAGCCCTACCGAATTGGAGAGCAATATACAACCCTTGAGGAGTGTCTACATGCTACCAATTTGGAGAATCATGACTGCATTTGAAGCTATGGAGGTTTCAAGAGCTTGAAGAGATCATTCATCCCCAATTGAACCACTTCCACTACAAATTCAAAGAATCTACATCACCAATTCATTCTAGAATATAGAGGTGACCCTTGATCATCAATTCCTCGGAGGAATTTTGATATTCAAGCCCTGGTTACAAGAGAAAGAGCACTTTCACCTCAGTCATGGCTAATAGAGCCAACTGCATTTGAAACCTATGGCTAGGGTTTGACACTTAATTTCCTTCATTTTAGCCATAGGAATTTCATTTTAAGTATGCAATTAGGTAGATCTACCTTAGATTAACCTTCATTTATGATTTTATATGGTTAATTAGAAAAATTAGAGGTATCTTTGCTTTTATTCCATTACATTTGTTAATTTGCACTAATTTGCTTAGATTAGTCATATTTCAAGTTTTTAATGCAAATCATGCATTAGATTAGCTAGATTTATATTTTCCTAGTAAGATTTATCATAATTTAGAGGTTTTGTGATTATATTTACAAGTCTTGATGCTTTCTTTGCATAATTATTATAATTCATGCAAATATCTAACAAGAGCCTCATCATGAGAGGCTTCCTTTGCTTCTAATTGTGCTATGTTGTTTCTTGAATGTAGATTTACAGGATCTTGACAAATTCAAGGTATTCTTGGCATCATATTCCTCCAAGAAAGTGAGAAGAAGGCTTCCTTGAGCCTTGAGTAGTTCGTGTCTATTCTAAGAGCCTATGGATTGCACCATCCCCATTTAGGGGCCTTCAAATTTGTATCAATTGTATCAAGATCTTGTATCCCCAAGAGGGACATACTTGTAATCGAGATTTGGCAAAGATTTAATAAAAGAAGCCTTACATTCTTGTTCAATTCATTGTTGTTCAAGTTTTATTGTTTTAATCTTTGGTACATTGATGCAATAGCTTAGGTGCATGCTTTTTAGGATGGTACATCTTCATTTGTACATTTGGCCCTAATTAGTTAAGAAATTTTCTAAGTTGAAGGTTTCTAATAGTGTTGATCCTAGTTGTTGGGTTATTTCAATCCAAATTTAACTACTTCAATACACTAAAAGAATATATGTGATATTGTTTCATTATTTTAAGAAACCTATGGAAAATTTGAGTCCCATGATATTCCTCTTAATGATATTATCTCTAATAAGAATTATGTTTTGGAGAACCAAATAAAGAAATACTTGAAGTTTGGGAGGAACCTTGTAATTCTATATCTTAGCTATAGTTGAGTTCTTCTGACCCTGTTGCTATAATAACACCCCTTAGTTAACTTTGTAAACATCTGACTCATTGATAAAGCCCTATATAATATGATTTGGAATTTGGGGAGAAAGTTTAAGCCCTTCAGTTTGTATGTGTAGTTGTCTCCATGAGTCTTGGTCAAGATGTGGTAGGGATGGATATCTCACCCATTTAATTAAGCTTGAAAGAGAGTTAACACCCAACTATTGCAGGTCTAATTTTATTTTTGGAAAAAAATTCTTAATGATTGGAGGTCCTCCCAAGACTAGATCATCCCATATATTAATTTTTTTACCATCCCTTGGATTCCAAGAGGTATGATTTAATATAATATCTTTAGCTTCCATAATATATTTCCAAATTGAGAATCTTGTTATGCTTTTCATACTTTTTTCTGAGTTGGATCCCATTAGAGTTGTTTAAATTTTTGTATTTTAATATTTTATTCCATGGAGAGTTTGGTGGAGTAAGCAAATTCCAAAGTAGATTAGCACTTAGTGCCCTGCTAACAATTGTTGTTTTTATAATTCCTAAGCTTCCCTGCTTCTTTGGATTGGTAATAGTCTTCCAGATGATCAAATGGAAATTTTTCCTATCTGATTTCAAGCCCCCTTTTCATAGGAATGTTCTTAATTTTGTAATATATATAAGGGTGAATGATACACCAACAATTGATATATGAGAAAAATTGCTAATATTTATTTTATTAAAATAATTCTTCTATCCAAAATCAAACAACCATTGCTATAATATTATATTCTCATTGACATATTTTCTAGAATTACATTCCAATTTTCCTATTTTTTTATGGAAGCCCATAGGAACACTTAGGTAGTTAAAGGTATCACTACCTTTGTGAAATTACAAAATCTAAGAGAAAAATCTATCTTCTATTGTTGAAGTATTTATAGTATAAGATCTACTCTTTTGGGTTTTTATGTTTACCCCTATAGATGAAGAGAAGCAATCTAAAACTTCTTTGATCAACCTAACATTTAGTTTAGTGGCTTCCCCCAGTAAAATAGTGTCATCTACAAATTGAGCATGAGTGATTGTTCTATATCCTATAGCTGCTCTAATTCCCAAGATTTATTTCCTTCTCAATTTGGTCAAGGTCCTCCCTAAAGTTTTATCTAGAAGGATATAAAGGTAAGGGAAGAGAGGACACCCTTGCCTTAATCCTCTAGTAGCTTTAAAGAAATTAGTAGGTCCTCTATTGTTTAGAGGGGCTATCCAAGTTCCCTCTATGCAAGCTCTTATCTAGTATATCATTTGAGTTGGAAATCCAAATTTGGCTAACACCTATGTTAAAAATCCAATGTCTACTTTGTCAAAGGCATTAGCCATATCAAGTTTAATGGCTATTATTTTCTTTTTGGACTTGGAACTTAAGTGTAGGGCTTCATGAATCATTATAACGTTGTCATATATTTGTTTCCCTGGAATAAAACCCCCTTATTTTGGTTCTATTAAATAATTAATATTTATTTTAATTTCCATTTGCTATTATTTTAGTCATTATATTATAAGAGAAATTGCAAAAAGATATATATGAATCTGTCAAAAGTAACTATATTTTTTCTTTTGGAATTAAAGCTAATAAGTGGAGTTTATTGCCCCAAATACCTTACCTATTATCCTTGTCTCTTCTATCATTGTGAACAAGTCATCTCCTATTAGTTCATAAAATTGCTAATAAAAATTGTTGGTGAAGCCATTTGGTCCTAGAGTTTTATCCTTGGACAGTGAGCGTATAAATTCTTCCTACTCTTCTTTAGTTATTACTGAAGAAAGATCTTATCTATCTCTATTTTTTAATAAAGGAGGAATGTTGTTCAGGAGAGTGGCTTGAGATTACTAACTTACTGTTGTCTTTGTGAGAAGGGTTGAGTAATTATCTCTTGCTAGTTCCTTTATGTCTTCCTGATAAAAATAAATTTCCTTATTTTTGTGAATTTCTCTAATTGTATTTTGTTGGTAGTGCTACATTGTCTTTACATGAAAGTAATTTGTGTTTTTATCTCCTTTCTTTAGCTAGATCATTCTTGATCAAAGTTTCCAATGTTCATGCTACATTATTACATGAAAGTAATTTGTGTTTCTATCTCCTTTCTTGAGCCATATCATTCTTGATCAAAGTCTCCAATGTGCCTCTTCTTATCTAAAATCTTGGTTCAACTAGAGTATTATCTCATCCTATTGAGGAGTTGGAGGTTAATCACATATCTCTTGCTCTGCTTCCATCTGATGTAGCAATATGCTTGACCTATTTTAAACTTTAGTCTCATTGCCAATCCAATCCCTAATGGCTTTCTTGACATTGGAAATTTTCATTTTCTATACCTCATAGGGACTATTTGCATAGAATAGTACTTCTATATACTTTCTACTAAAGGTGCAAACTCCTTATGCTCCATCTATTCTATATTGTATTTAAAAGAAATCTTCCTTTTTCTAAGAGCACTATCACTCATATCCAAATAGATAGGCTTATGATTTGAGACCAAAATTTGAAATATGCCACTTGATACAAGTGGATACGTAAATAGTATATCTTCTTGTATCAAGTATTTATCTAATATTTTTGCAATGAATTAAATCCCAACTCTTTCATTTGTCCATGTCAATTTTCCATTTTTAGGGATTGTGTCCTGAAGTTTATACTAAGTTATAATTTGCAAAAGGGTATTTTGAGGGAATGCCTCATTTTTTCTCCTATTGGGATAAAGTCACATTCAAGTCCCATGATATAATTAAATTTGGGGTTCTTTCCTAATGAATATGTGTTGAAGAATTTTCCAAGCCTCTTGTTTTAAGACTAAGTTATCTGGCCCATAAAAATTGACTATGGTCAAAGTTTATCCTTGTGGGGAGGAGAAAGAATCTGCTATCCAATTTGAGTGTCTTGTTTTATTAATACATATAAGGGCCTATGGATCCCATACAAAGAGAAGCCCCCCTGAGGAACTTGATGAATCTATTGCTTCTAGGCCTAAAGATATCCATATACTTTTCTATTCTATTATTGCTAACTATTCTATCAATTTAGTTTCTTGAATGCAGATAACCATTGAATTCTACTAAGATATTAATTGAATTAGGTAGTTTTTTTTCATGGGACTACCTACTATCCTTTTATTCTATGATAGAACCTTCATTTTGTAAGTGTCTTCTTATCCTTGTTGAAGTATAAGGTTACCTATTTTTTCTTTTGAATCTCTATATTTGCTTGTTATTTTATTACCTCTTGATTATATTTCCTCCCTCTAATAGAAGATCTGGTGTCTAGGGTGCCTCCTAGAATCATTTCTACTACTAACTAAGTCTCTTCTATTTCTTCAATCTCCTCTTCCTAAATGTTTTCTTTAGTAGCCTATGTTTCCTCCACTTCGTATTGTAGTTCAAGATCTAACGGGTATTCCTCTTTTTTAGATGGCTCTGGATGTTCCTCTTCCTCATTTTATTATAAAATAGAGAGCTTATTATTATTTTATATTTTTGGATATGGTTGAGTCCTCCTACTTTTAGATCTTCTTTGTTGTTTTCTTCTTACTAGTTGGAATTCTTAATATTCCTCTATCTCTTGTTGTACCTTAGTGGGACAGTTCCTTAAGAAATTACCATATTGATGATAATTAATAAATTTAAAGGGAATGTACTCATAATCCAATGGCTGGGTATGGATCTTGTCCAAGATATCCATATTTTCACAAATCCCTTATTTTAGATTGACTTGAGCACACATCCTAACACAAGTTGCATTATTAAAATTTGGAGGAGTCTAATCTACAAATATGCCAATAGAGTTATCTATCATATAAAGAGTTAGTTTATTCCATAAACATAGGGATAAAAATAGTAGTCTTATCCAAATTGATACTTCTTCTAGTTATTTCACTTATGGGTCAAAACTGATTGACTAGGGGGTCATGTAGAGAGGGCTTGATCCCAATAACTAGGACCTTCTTGAAATATTGCATATATTTCCTTTATGAAGGAGAAAATAATTATGAAATAACCTCTCCCTAACATCATGAATTCAAATCTAGATATTTTAGATGCTCAAGAAGAGGTGATCCATATTTGAATAGTTGTTGGGCTAGGCCAAATACCCATAAATTTTCAAGTAAGGGCTCTCTCAATTAGGGTGAGTATTAGGCTCTAAATAGAATCTAGAGGAATATCTACCACTAGAGTATCATCCAAATTAGAAATAAAGGAGCCTTTGTTAATTGGTTGGTACTGTTGTGGTCTTCTCGCCTTTATAGCTTTGATCAAAGTTTCTAGTTTTGATTGGTCGAACAAAGGAGGTAGTGAGAACAAGGAAAATAATCCATGGTCAACATTCTTGAGTACAAAGGTAGTCATCATGGAAATACCTTGAAAGGAGGTTTTGGAGGGAGGGATATCTTTCACCACCATTGCCACTATAGGGCTTTGGAGGTGACCAAACTTTAGTCTAAGTCAAAAGAGAAAATCCTCACCAAAATCTTAGAGATTTTATTTCTTGGCTCACTTTCCTCTATTAAATTAATGGATAGACCATGAAAAAAAATAAAAATTAGAGGAAATCAATTAAGTAATAAGCATAATATCTTAAGATAAATAACTACAAAAAAAATATAAATAGTCATAATGCCTATCGAATTTGGGTATTCACATGATAATGTGTCGGGTGGCATGAACCCTTGTCTAAAAACTAGGTCCAAGCATAAAAAATGAACAACATAATCAAAATCAACACTATTGTAGGTCTTCCCTTAGGTTTCCTTAGAGAAACACTTCTTACCAATCAATTTTTTGTCTAGGTCAATCCAAATACCAAAATATTGATGCCAAATATTACCTTGTATCAAAGTTAATAAGTAACATTACCTATGCCACCATAATGATTAGATCCACCTGCTTCTCTTGTGTATTCAAACTAAAAATCATAGGATTTTCAAAGAGTAGATAAGGTCAAGCAATAAATGGATGATATATTCACATTCATGAGAGATATATAATAAGATAATAATTAACAAGTAACAAGGATATAACAAAAGGTATTATGGAGAATGGAGATAAAGGAAGATTATTTATGTCTAAGGATAAAGATCCTCAATGTGGCAATAGATCCACATATAACATGAACATAGTGTTGGAATATATTACATTATTTAGTACATGCTAATGTACCACCTTGGATACATTTCTAGATTAGGAGTGTGTCTTAGATTAGAGTGTGAGTATTTAATTTATGCAATGTAATAAATACACAAGTATTATTAGAATGTGCAAAGTATTTAATAATGTAAATGTGAATAATAGAACATGTGCACATGAGTTCATAGAGTAGGAAAGTGAAGAGTCTCAAGAAGAGTGAAGGACAAGAGTAATCCATATGAAGAGTCACATTCCATTATATATGTGTCTCTGTGTGTGTATGTGAGGAGACAATGTGTAGTGAGAGTGTGTGGAAGTATGGTGTATTTGAGATCTTTATTCTATATCAAATACAATTTTTTTGAGCATTTTTTAATGGTATTTTTATGAGTTTTTATAGAAGTTATTTATGAGTTTTATATGTTTATAATATTATCATTATCTTATATTTCATATTGCAACTTTATTTTAGATCTTGTGGTTATTTTACCCTAAGTATTTATCTTCAAAATCTAATAGTGGTATCAGAGCTACATCAAGATTTTGTCTTGCACATGTTTTTTTAAGTTGCAAAGTAGATTTACGCTGGTTAAGGAGAAACCAATGAAGTTGAAGAAATTACCTCTAAAAAAATAAAACTAGGGAAGATAGTTTTTCCACTTTTTTGAAGGAAAACCGGTAAAGGAATAGAAGGATATTTACAGGTCTTGAATATAGACATTAGATTGATAATATTAAGAGACCCAAGAAGGAGGTCCTACTGAAAATTTTGATAGATATAAGAATATTCTAGATTATTATTTGGCTATTCTTTCCACAGGGTGAAGGAAAACTCGTGAATACTAGGACTCAACATATATTTCTTCCATTAGTTTTGAGAATAACTAGTGAAGTTTATTGATTTCAAAATTATAAAAATATGGTTGTATTTGATTACTACTATCTAAGTTTTTGTTACAAAAAATTAGTTCTTAGAAGTTGATAAGCTTCCTACAATAGATAGAGAAGAATTTCACCTTTGATTACTTGAAAGTCTATGTGCTTTCCTTGTGCAAGGATTAGTTTTTGAGTTGCAGCAAAAGAGTAGACATTGAAGATTAAGGAGGTCCAAGAAAGAGGTCCTATTGGAAAATTTATATTAAATATTGAAGGAGACCCAAGAAAGAGGAAAATTTAGATTAAATATTGAAGGAGACCCAAGGAAGAGGTCCTTATTGTATATTTGAAGAAAGAAGATTGCAAGTAGGAGAATATCTTGAAAAGAAGAATTTGGGACAATTGTCGCCATATGAAAACAAGCCCAAAAGGAAGAAGGATTTGGCAAGAAGTTTGCAAAATTTTGAGAAGGTATATTTTGAAGACCTCCATACATTCATATTCTTGAGGAAGAGGCCAGTGAAAGAGGTCGTATTTGAAGATAAAATTTAGTGAGAGATAAGGAGAAGAAAGAAGATTGAAGAGGTCACCGATTTGAGAAATTTGAAGATAGCCATTAAGAATTTGAAGGCTGATTTGTGGAGCATAATATTACTGATTTTTGTGATAGAAGTTGAAGGGTCACATGATAGAAAATTGAAGGTGACATAGAGCTGCAAATTGAAGAATATTTGAGAATATTTTTAAGTGCCTTTGAACAACCAATTGAAGGAAGGCTTGATAGTAAACTAAGGTAGTGGATTTGAGGAGTTAGAGAATATTTTTAGACAACAAGATATAGGAGAAGAAATCAGATTTTGTGAGCAGCCATTTAAGAGATTTGGGCTGCAAAATTAGGTAGAATTTGAGGGAGATAATAGAGCTGTGATTTGAAGAATTTTTGGGTATATTTAAGAGAGCTTTGGACAAAAAAGTGAAGGAATATTTGGCAGTAATTGAAGCTGAAAATTGTAGAGTTTTTGGATAACAAGAAGGCAACATTTGGAGCTGAAAAAATCAGAGAAGTTGAAGATTAAGAAGGTTAATTTAAAACAACATTTGAAGAGGAATAAATACTAAAATTTTCAGCATTATATAATAGCCTTTTGGCAAGGAGAAAGAGAATATTCGAACAACATACTTCGAAGAAAGTAGAAGCTGATTTTGGGATAGAAAAGTAAAAGGAAGTGGAGTTAAAAAATTTGTACATTCGAGACAACAAAAAGGTGAATCAAATCACCAAGGATATTATCTTCATAAGGATTCCAAAGAGACTTGTAATATTGGTTCTATAAAAGTTTATTATTCAAGCATTCAAATTATCTTATTATAATTTTTTTGAAAGCACCATATTAGATTTATTAAAGCCAGAAAAATATAGTCTAAGATAAGTTTCTCCAAGCCAAGGAAGGAGGCATCATTATCATCTTAGAATATTCAAAACACAAACAACAAAACTGAAGTTAAATATTGTTTGAAAGGGAGTAATAAGAAGGAAAAATCTATCTATATGCTATATTTTATAATCCAAGGAAAAGTTTGCAAATAAGTGTTTATAGTTACATCCTTTAAGAGTGTTTATGATAAGAATTATAAGCACCATTATAATTATTAAGGACAACAAAAGAAGAAGCTAAAGTTCTAGTTGAAGCTAAAATTCAAAACTTGCTATCACCATTGAACTTGCATCAAACCTGCAAAAATAACAAGTCAATAAGAGAATAATAATCTAGTTACTATATTGAAAAGAGAGCAACATAGTATAAGGAAAAAGAGTAAGCAATGCAGTATTGAATGGAGAAGAGAATATAAGAAGAAATAATTAATCTTGTGGAGGAACCACCAAGTTTGGTGATTATGAGCAAGGAGGAGGACAAGAAGGCTAGAAATCAAAGAACAAAAACTTATTTTAGAGTAGATCCAACATAAGACTATCATGATAGAGTTGCAACCATAGCACATGGGGAAAGAATCCAAGAGCCATTGAGTTCGATAGTAGACCATCTTGAAAGAAAGGAGGAGCCATCGTGGTGAAAGAAAAAGGCACCAAATTGAAAGGTGAAGAACCACCATGAGAGAAGTATCTATTGAAAGTAAAAGGATGAGCCACCATGTTAAGGAGGAGAAGCAAGTATAAAAACCACCATTAGCTCCATTATAAGGAGCACAAGCACAATCTACAAATATTGGAAGAATGAGCAGTTGAAAGGACAAGCAGTGGATGTCGAGAAGCCAAGTATCAAGGAGTCAAAGCATTGTTAGAGAGACTTGAAGGATCAAAATGGAAATCAAGCATTTAAGATCCAACCACCAATTAGGAAGAATAATTCCATAATGCCATCAAGCAAGGAAGAGTAACGCCAAGAAGCAATAACATAATCGACCAAGATAGAATAATGTTCCAAATTCATTACTTCCAAGTATTACGTAGGGAGAAGAACATATAAAATATTTGGAGCACCAAAATATATTCTATGGCATTTGGTATTGTGTACAAAGAGTTCGAACAAGTATTGAATGAAGATAAGGTGTTTCACAATAGCCATTAAATGCATGGGCAAGTCAAATGGTAAAAAGAGAGAACAACTACACACCTTCATCGAATCTTAAATCTGAGAGCGATAGAGTAAATCTAGTTATCATATGTGTAGTGGAGTGGAGTAATTTCATTGAGAATCACCATTTTAGGGCAGGTCAAATGGCTTTGATTGGTTATCTATGCACCTCAAGTGGGAGGTAAAGCAATTCATTTACATTTTGATTATTTTCTCAACATATTGGAGTTATAAGGTTGGATAATGTTATTATTTTTCTAATATTGAAAATAAATTAATTCATTTGCCTGGTTATTGGAGAGATAAGATGAAAAAGTAAAATTTAAAACCTTAGAAACATTCTTAGTCATTTTTTAGAAAATCTAGAGAAGCCTTGAAATATTTTTTGAAATATTATTTAGAATTCAATTTCAAGTTTTGAGAAGTTTTATAAATTGAATTATTGAATTTTGTGAAGCATTTTTAATATTTACAAATATTTTGAATTGTGGAAAAATAAGGTTTTCTACATCAAATTAGGAATATAAAATTTGCAAATATCTTGTCACTATATTTCTAAATTTCTGAATTTGGAGTTATAAGGAATTCAACACCAACATAGGATTGTGAAATTTAGATTTGAGAAATTATTTTTTGAAATTTGGGAGATAAAAGGATTTCAACCTAGAGTTTTGAAGAATTGAAACTATTGTCAAAAATTAGTGGCTGATAATTTATACCTAGGAAAAATTTAAGGTATTCATCCTAAAGAAGTAGAAGTTGAAGGTTACATTGAAATTGACATTGGTCTTTCACTCAAATATTAAGGAGATATAAGGCTTACAACATAATTGTTTGGAAGGTTAAAAACTTGAAAAGTGTTCTTAGTCTATCATAAAACTAAGGATAAATAATGATGTCTACTTCAAAGAATACATTAAACAATCATATATAGAACATTGTTAGAGAGGAAAAAAGAAATATCATAAAAATTTTAATCAAATATTTGATTAAAAATTTTGAAGGAAAACTAGATTTAGTCGTAGGTTTCATTTACAAATAAGTTTTTGAAGATAATTTTGAAACATTATAATACTATTTGCATGTGAGAATGTTTGAAGCAATTGACAATGACAAAGATAATGTTATGATTTCTTCAAATATTTCTAGTATAATATACATGACATTGCTTACACTTAAACATTTCAAAAAGAAGAACTTGAAACAAAAGGAGTTAATTTAATCCCTTAAGAAGAAAGCAAAAGTGGATGAATCATTTTTAGAAAAAGCATTTCATTCCTCATGCAATATTACTACTTCAAGTTCATCTAACTCAGAGTCTTATCATAATACCATAAGTGAATGCTTAGAAGGTTATGTACAAAATAAGACTTGTGATATTTTTATAGGAATAAAATGACAATGTGATATCAGGTAAAAGCATAAATATTTACATCAGTGGTGAAGACAAGCAAGAAGAGAAAGAACTTGATCAAGGAGGCATACAATGCAAAGTAAGTTAAAATAAGAAGACCATATTGAAGACAACCAAATAATGTAATACAATGGGGTTTTGGAATATATTACATTATTTGGTACATGCTAATGTAACACCTTGGGTACATTTATAGATTAGGAGTGTGTCTTAGATTAGAGTGTGAGTATTTAATTTATGCAATGTAATAAATGCACAAGTATTATTAGAATGTGCAAAGTATTTAATAATGTAAATGTGCATAGTAGTCCATGTGCACATGAGTCCATAGAGTAGGAAAGTGAAGAGTCTCAAGAAGAGTGAAGGCCAAGAGTACTCTATATGAAGAGTCACATTCCATTATATATGTGTCTATGTGTGTGTATGTGAGGAGACAATGTGTAGTGAGTGTGTGGAAGTATGGTGTATTTGAGATATTTATTCTGTATCAAATACAATTTTTTTGAGCATTTGTTAATGGTATTTTTATGAGTTTTTGTAGACATTATTTATGAGTTTTATATGTTTAGAATATTACCATTATATTATATTTCATATTGCAACTTTATTTTAGATCTTGTGGTTATTTTACCTTAAGTATTTCATATTATTGACTAAAATAATATGGTGAACACAATAGTGAATTCAAATTCCAAAATAAACTTATCATGATGCTTCTCATGCAATGATCCCCATAACCCATTAGAATTTAACATGGCTATATGTAGATATTAGTGAATGATATACACTCAATAAAATCGACTAGTCCACCAAGCTATAGTGAATATCTAACCAATAATAAATTTGCCTATCTAAGACATTCAAATGGTGGTTAATATGCAAATGGTAAATCAACTATGGTAGAACAAATGATAAAATATCTATATGGTGCAATGATTAGTGGTAAAAATTTAGTTTTAGTCAATTTTGGACCAATAAAAGAAAGTTTTTATTTTAAATATGATAAGTTTTTCTTTTAAATATGATATTTTTTATAAATAGGGGTTCATGACCTGAGGTAGGAAGAAATCAATAAAAGAACAATATTAGGAAACAAATCCTCAACCAATCTGGAAAAATTAATCTAAATTAGGGTGGAGTGCCACAATGTTAAGGATATGGTGATCGCTATTACCTATAGAGGATGAAGTCCCTTTGCAAACTTGTTAATGACAATCTCAAGTAAAATGACCATGCCTATGCTATTCCATGCATAGAATCACCGTTACAATTAATGAAGGGAGGTTATTAAGCATTTTTACACCACAGAATAAAGGGAATGCAAACCCATTCAATGGTGAGCATGCCAAAATATTTTTTATTGCTAGAATAGGTTGGATATAGCCAAAGAGTTAAAGAAAATCCATTAAATGGTGAGCATGCTAGAATATTTTTTATTTCTAGGAAAATATGACATACTATAAGATGCTTTGAAGGAACACAAATAAGCCTATGCCTGATTGAAACCTTCATAACAAAACAAATGTGTGGAACCATCTAATTAGCTAGACCAGTAGAATTTAATGGTCAAAGATCCCTTAGAGATATATGTGAACACTAAAGATATAAGGAGTTACCTAAGCTAAAGATAATGAAACTACCACCATTCTATATTACTCTTAGGATTTAAGGATACTTATTGCATAATATGATAGTATATTCAAGAATAACTATGATAGTCATGCAAAATATCTATGTGATAGAATGGGACTCACACTCATAGATCAAGTGGACCTATCTAGATGGATGGAACATAATTAGGCACCATAAACGTGTTAAAATATTTAATTATTTTAGTACACCCACATCCTAGATTGATTATTGTGCATGAATTCCTTATTGTTTATCTACCTCCTTACGTAGGATGTTACTATTATGTAATAGACCAAGAAGCTATCTAAAAAGGGTTATATATTAATGGATTACATGCACATGAAAGAGCTATGTAAATATAAGGTTATAAAAATTAAATTTGTGTTAGCATATTCATATCACCTTGAATATTTTGATAAGTTTAGAGCCACGAAATAGAATGATGCATCATAATTAGAGAGTGTAGAGAGGAAAAAATGCCCTACTACGTATGATTCTTGATTGGATCCGTTGGGAGCCGAGGTGACTGTGGGGGTGAGTTATATTATCTACACTCAAGGGATTGGGGATCAAAGGGTTCAATAGGAATGGTTTAAGGACTCGCTCCAAGTTTAAGGTGGAGGTGTTAGATGTGTTTATTAAGTAAACACCTATATTTGGCCTTTCTAAAAGCTAATCTATGAAAATGAAAGAACAATGCAAGAAAATAGAAATGCAGGCAAACCAGGACTAACCCTAGAATTATTCTTGATATTTAATGATGACAAAACCCTAACTTGCAAAAAATAAATCTTTCTTTTTTAGCGTGGGTTTAAGAGAATGCACAAATAGACTTAACCTAGAAAGCAAACTATTAGCTTTTATCCTTTCAAATGCCTAACCAAATATTTTTCCTTTATTTATGATCTAGATTTTAGAACATAAATGGATAGAAAGTAAACAAAAAATAATCTTAAGATATTAGTTCAAAGCACTGATCTAATTTGACGGTTGACCTTAACTTTTAACTTGCATCTAGATGTGTCCAACAAATTTATAACTTGCAAAAAAACTTCACAAATCCTAGAAAATTTGATCAGCATTTGGGGGCCTACTTAGGCCATTGTAATATTGAGCTTGGAGGTGTAGCAGTAAATCCTCCATGGTACTTTTAGCTAGCCATTAAAAAATGAAAGTGATTGTTGAACTTTTTGGAAACAAACAAGACAAGATGTAATGAAATGAAATAGTGTGAAAAGCAAAATTCAAACAACAATATTATGGCCTAAATGGAATATGGAAGTGTAAATTGAGGGTTTGTGAGTGAAAATTTATCCCCAAACCTGATGAAGCCAAAATAATGCCTCGTAATGGGTAACCATGGTTTTGGATTCTATCAAAATTGTGACCTACATGGAAGGGGCACAATTTTGGAACAAAAGTGCAAAAATACAGACTGATGCGAAATTGAATGCCAAATGCAAAATAAATGATTTTAGAAATACCAAAATGTAAGAATAAATATGGTAGTAGTGAAAGAATAGACAAAAGGATGAAAATCTCCATAAAATAGTAGACTCCTCCTCAAGGCTCCCACACTTATCCACAAAGAGTAGCAAATCAACAATAGAGCAACAATAGAACACCAGAAGAAACTTGATCTCGTTAGAAGACTTGCTTGCGAAGATAATTTTTAGCCAAGGATCACTTGATATCACACTTCTTAGAACTTCTAAAATTACTTAGAAATATTCTAGGAGAAAGAGAGGATCCAAACCCTTTATTTATAATATGTTTGGAAGAGAAAAATGGTGAGAATATGAAAAGACAACCTAGGGGAGGGCTGATGTGCTGAGAGTTGGACCAAAAATAGGGTTTTCTAAGAGAAAACCCTAACTTGCTAAAATTGCACCTCATAAGGAGCAATCATGATTTTGGCAAAGCTAGGAAAAATGGAAGGAAAATGGGAAAGGAGTACCAAACTTGTGCTTAGACAAGTTTGATGGCCTTCTCAATGGTTCTAAGGAAAATGACTCACTTGGGTGGGTCAATTTTACATGTCTACATTTTGCCCCTTATTTGATGCATTTATGGACTAATAAATACTTCAAAAAAAGGTGTAGACACCTATGAGTGAAGAACAAGAAACAAAAAAGGGGTGGCTAGTTTAGAAGAAAGGGATGGTGCAAAAATTATGCCATTCTAGACACTTAAATATTTTTGCATGCAAAACAAGGTATTAGGGACATTAATGCCTCTCAGGCTGGGGTGCCTTCTCGAGTTTGAAAAATAATGTCACATTCTAAAGGAAACTCAAAACAACTGATGCAGAAGGAAGCAAAGTGATAAATTGCAAAAAAGGTGCCAAAGAGGAGAGATAAAAGGCAAAAAGGAGAATAAAAGGAAAAGGGGTGAAAAAACTAATTTATTTTCACCACATGAAGGAGAGAAGAAGAGCTTTGGAGAAAAATATAAATGACGCTACCCACACATGATTTTGCCATTGCGAGGGGTAAGGTTGACTCAAAAATAGAGCGAGCATGAGTAAAAATAGGTGGAGAAGAGGGAAAAAGAGAAATACCAAGACAAGCAGGCTTAGGTGTTGAGATGTTGCTCTGTGATGTTGTTTGATTATTATATATATATAGTGCATGAATTAATGGTAACATAACTATGAAATGTATGAATGGTCTAAAATAAATTCAATGCATAATGGGATGAAGCTAACTAAATGAATGAAATGCATGGATGAAGTAAGGAATGAAAGAAAAATATGATGGAAGAAAGAGGAGAATAAAAGAGAGAAAAATATGGCTCCAGCCAAAATCATGCCCCGTAAAGACAAACCATGATTTCGACATAGAGCGAAGTTGTGCCCCATATAGATAAGGCATGATTTTGGCAAAAAAGAAAGAGGAGAAGAAAAGAAGAAGGAGAAGAAGCAAAACATGGAGAAGGTCAACAAAGGAAAAGGTGCTTGAAGATTATATTTGAATCAATATATACCATGACAGATCAGTGTGATCAAACGAACATCAACCAAGAAAAAATAAATAAGGAATGGAGTGAGACCTAGTAAGTATGCATGCTCACAAATGATCAAATGGAGCCTTTCTTATGACCATGAAGCTATACTGTAAGGATGCTATGCTCATAAAAATGGTCAAGAGTGGAATGATACCTGCTATGGGTGTAGTACTCATTGATGACCAGAGATGAAGAGAAACCCACTAGAATGTATGCTTGCAAATGGTCAAGATGGAGAATACCCCTCGCATGTGGCCATGAAGCTTATCCTATATGGTATGGATTATGAGATTGATTTTCCAATATGAGTACTACCCAATAGGGATGTGGTGTGTACGAAAAATAAATGAGTAGAGAAAAACACAACAGAACAATGTGAGTGTGTGTGCATATATGAGAAGAAGATAAAAGAAAGAGAGAAGCAAGAAGCAAAAGATAGTGTATGTGTGTGTGCATAATTGTAGAAATTATGAGAGTTTAAGAGGTGTGCATAATATATTCAATGGTCGTATGAATACCATAAATGATATCCATGTGGTATCTACCCTATTCCACAAGGATAATTTAACCATTGAAAGATCAATAAGGAAAAGTGTGAGCAAAAACAAATGTAGAAGTAGATAGAAGGAACGTACATCCTTTATCTTGGAGAGGAGAAGAAATGATTAATAAATTTTAAGAACAAAGGACATACAAGAGATGAAGAACTATATCCCTTGAATTGGAAAAATAAGAAATGATGAAATCTTTCAAGGTCAAGGAATATAATAGAACAAAAGAAAGAAATGAGCAAATGCAATGATAAAAATGCATGGAAATGGATCTTAGTTTGGGGATTTTATAGGCATTAGAGCCCTAGGATGAGTGCAATGCATGTGATCTAAGACCTAACTAGATTTCATCACTTGCCATCCTCAAAAAGTCCCAAAAATTTATATGATCAAGTAGTCATGCAAATATGGTAAAGCAACTATGCAACAATATGAAAAGCAAAATGAAAAGTGAAATAGAATGTCAAGAAAACCATGTAAAATATGATAGATAGTCATGTAGTATGAGAAAGCAAACCAAAATAAAATATGAGACTAAGTTAATGCAATATAAAAAAGAATGAAAATGCAAAGTCATGCATAGTATCTTTTTAGATGCACTATGTTTATTGGTTCTCTAAGTTATTTACCATCTAAATAAGCTAAATGGTAGGCCTCTGAGCTAAAAATGGTTGTTATGACAAATGGACCTAACCAATTGGGCTAACATTTATCTTTAAAATCAAATTGAGCATTGGTGTTCTTTTGGTTCTCTTTGAGGATAAGGTCTCCAACCTCAAAAGAATGATTGTGAAATATCTTAGAATAAGATCATTTGGGCCTATTCTGATAGTCTCAAAGATACTCTAAGGTATGAATGCGATTTTCATCCAGTAGCTCCAATTGGTTTAAATGATCTAAATGATAGTTGACACAAATTTTGATTGTGCCTCCTATATTAATGATAAGGATGATAGTACAAGGAACTGACCCATCAAAGAAGAAGCTATTTTTAAGGATATCCTCATGATCCATGTCATAAAGAGTATCTCCTTCATAATACTCCTCTAGGGTTACAACTAACTTAGGATGCACTGAAGTTACCACATTGTAAAATAAAATGTTGATGGGATAAGGCAATCCTTCATCCTCATCACTCCACTTCAAACCTTGATGATCCAAATATTCAACATAAGTAATGAGGTGATCACCATCATCAAATGGTAAAAGTGGATTTTTATTGGGTATTTAACCTATGCCACATCTCCCAGGCCAAAGCTCAACTTCCAAAGGCTATTGAAAACATTTTTGTTATGGCCCCAAACCTTTACCTATATATACCATACTAGATAGGATTTTCTTGGGAAGTGGGTAACCATTGGATAGGTAACAATGGGAAAAATAATGCTCTACATGAAGAGGGTTGCTACCAAAAATCCTTTCTTTGAGAGACATACTCGTGAAGATAAAGGTGCATGTGCCAATGTATATGGCTTCACCTTTCTTATAGGGTAAACCCATAGTCCTCGGTGAAGGTGGTAGCTTGGCAAGATCTATAAGAGGTTCTTGAAAAAAAAACTGACTTGATCCTGTGATGAAAAAATGATTAGCGGTTCCTCACTTACCTTTAGATTTTTAAGTTGCTCAGTGGTGTGAGATGAAGAAACTAACGTGTATAAATTAATACTAAATTGAGCTTGCTCAACCATTGAATAATATTGGAATGGATGAGAATTGCCCAGAATGGTGACAAGTTGATATTTGAATTTAAAATTCAAACATTGATGAAAAGTGGAAGGTATAGCCCTCATCGCATGAATCCAAGGGTGTCTTGGAAGAATATTAAAAGATGTAAGGTAAGGCACCACATAAAATAAGGTATCTAATATATTAGGTATGACCCTAAGGTGGAGAGATATAATACCACAAGCCTCTTAGGACTCGTTGTTGAAAGCTTTGATGATGATATCAAATTTAGTTAAATATTCCTCTTTTAATCCAATATTTTAGAAAAATTGATGAGTGCATAGATTGAGTGAGAAACCATTATCTATAAAAATTCGCTTGATAAACATTTCTCCAATAAATTCAATGATGTAGAGGGAAGAAACCCATTGCAAGTCTAAGGAAGGAATATCATCATCCAAAAATGTGATATGATGTATCCCAAGAGAGCCTACAACATCAGCTATAACACTAGGGGAAATATCTTGAGCTACAAATTATTTTTTTAGAAGTTTTAACAAAGCTTTCCTATGAATTGGAGAAGTTTGAAAAAGCTCTAAGAGGGAGATATTAGCTAGGGTACTAGCTAACTACTATTAGATTTTGGAGACTTTAGGTTGTGGTTTAAAAACTAGAGGTGGGTTTTCTACTCTTGTGCTCCTTTTCTAGGTACTTTTCAAAACTAAGGATGGTTTTGAAGGTTGATTGGATGTAGAAATCATCTCTTGCTAAGAATGTTGACTCGATTGAAATTGAACCTGTTGCCTTGTAGTTGCTGCTATCATACCAACCATATTGTTGTAGGGAGGTGGCACATTAAAATATGACACTTGGTTAGCTATCTATTGCCAATTATTAGGTATGGGGTCTCGAAAGATCCCCATGTCTTAATTATTTGTGGGTTCTTGTTGAGTAGGGGTTGATTTTTTGTTGGAGTATTGGGTTGATGACCCTATATAACAAGGTGACTTGCATCAATTAAGTCTTGAACCACATGTTTCAACCTTGTACATGAATTTTTCATGTACCCCTCCACTATATGATAATAACAATGTTGGCCAGGCTTATACCAATTAGCCATGATATCGGGTTGCCTTATGGGAGGAAACTCAATCATATTTGCTTCCAAAAGCTACTTTAGGACCACCACCATAGGTGTGTTGAGTCTTTTAAAATTCCTTGGTGGGGATTTTTGAGGTTGGCTAAGCACCATATTTTGTAGGGTTTTAACAACATTGTTAACAGACCTACTATCTGTTACCCCATCACCAACTACATGCTTGTTCTTATACTAAGATTTCATGGTCCTATATTTTTATTTCTTTGGCTTAATTTCTCCTCTTAGAATAAGGGCTTGCTCTACCCCTTCTTGCCAGATCTATTACTTGGTCAAAAGAGGTAATAGTTGTTGTTTCCAATTCATAAGATGTTTGCTCTTGTAAATTTCCAATGAAGATCTCTAACATGTATCGAGGAGGTAAAGTATATCTCAATAATCCAACTAAAATTCTCCAACAAGACAAGAAATATGAAATACTTTCCTCTTTACCTTGTTTCAAAATATAAAAATATTTCATAGTCACATTTTTCTCAACATAAGATCTAAATTCCTCAAAGAATGATGAGGCAGTTAATAATACCATTCCAATGCCATACCACTAAGGCTCGTAGGGAACATCTTTAGCAACAACTTGTCATCATATATAATATCATGGCATGTTATCCTAACCATCCTTAAATGTTTAGTCGAGTCTTTTGTTCCCTTATAAATAGGTAAATCCATCATTGGAAAATACTTAGGGTAGGGCCTAGGAGCGATAAAAGAATATAAGGGTTGATTTCACATCTCCTTGTAGTTGTAGGTGAAACTTGGAGGTTGTATCATATCCACTCTTGAAATTAATTGCTTCACCACACTTATAAAAATTTGCATATCGAGATTGTTTTTGTGCAATACCCATAGGTTCCCTAGAGGAGGGATATAGGTAGGTTTTTGGAAGGGAATTTGACCAATATTGGAGGCATTGACACTATTATGGTATGGTTTATGATATGTGGCATCTTGCTATGAAGGATAACTGATATTTGGTGGAACAAAATCATGAATATTGAGATGAGTAGAATGAGGAGGAAATTGAGCATAATTTTGGGATGCTCTACCAGTTGTTGGAGCCTGTGGAATTCCCCCAATGTTGGTGGTCATAGTAGTAGCATATGTTGATTTATGAAAAGGGTTAACATGATGTGAAGATTCAAATAAAGGATTGGTGTGAACATTCCTAGGAGAGATGGTTGGAGGAGGAGACATGCCACCTCTTTCAAGCCAAGCTTCCTCTTCCATAACCTTAACCAAAGCCTCATTATGGTGTTTCATAAAACCCTATATGATCAAATGATGAGAAAGTAAAGCCTCTGTTAGGTCCCTCAAAAGGATCAAATTTATTACTAGTTTCTTCATGTTATTCCTCTTTTGCATCTAGATTGTGATTCTCCCTATCATCCTGATCATCTTCTTGAAAAATCTAATCATAATATAAAATATTTCACTTACTCCTAAGGTTGGGAGCCATTAGGAGGAAGAGAAATGATAGAGGAGAAAATTAGCAAAAGACACACATGCAGACTTTTAAGATGTTTCTAATGTTTTATAATTCTATGAAAATAAATTTAATGGTCTTGCTTAAAGTTAAAAAAAAAAAACAAAAGGAAGAGGCTTCTTATCTTGGCCACTAGGATGTGTGTTCACATTGGATTCACCAAATATGTAGAGGAATAAATTTTCCCTACTACATATTATTCTCATTTGGATTCATTGGAAGTTGAGGTGACCATAGGGGTATGTTATATTATCTAAACTTGAGGGATTAGGTATCGAAGGGTTCACCAAGAATATTTTAAAGACTCACTCCAAGTAGAGGGTGGAGGTGTTAGATGTGTTTATTAAGAAAACTCCTATATTTTGTCTTTCTAAATCTAATCTATGAAAATGAATGAACAATGCAAGCAAACAAAATACAAGCAAACAAGGACTAACCCTAGAATGGTTCTTGATTTTTCAATTATGACAAAACCCTAACTTGCAATAAAAGAAATCTTTCCTTTTTAGCAAGGATTTAAGAGAATGCACAAATAAATCTAACCTAGAATGCAAACTATATGCTTTTATCCTTTCAAATTCCTAAATAAATATTTTCCCTTTATTTAGAATCTAGATTTTAGAACAGAAATAGATAGAAAGCAAACAAAAAACAACCTAAGATATTAGTTCAAAGCACTTATATGATCTGACGGTTGAACTTAGCTTTTAAATTGTATCTAGATGTGTGCAAAAACTTCACAACCTGCAAAACAAATTAAAACCTATAAAATAGCTTCACAATCTATAAAACAACTTCACAAAACCTATAAAATTTGATCAACATTTGGGGGCTTGCTTAGGCCATTGTAAGGCAAATCTTGGAGGTGCAACAGTCAAGCCCCCTTGGTCCTTTTAGTTTATTTTTTGAAAACAAAAGCAATTGTTGACCTTTTTGGAAATAAACATGACAAGATGTAATGAAATGAAATAGTGTGAAAAGCAGAATGCAAACAATAATATTCTGGCCTAAATAGAACATGTAAGTGCAAATTGAGGGTTTGGGAGCAAAAATTTACCCCCAAACCTGATGAAGCCAAAATCATGCCCCATAAGGGGCAACCACGATTTTAGATTCTATCAAAATTATGCCGTGTACGAAAGGGACTTGATTTCACAACGAAAGTGTAAAAATGACAGATTGATGCAAAATTGAATGCAAAATACAAAATAAATGATTTTATAAATACCAAAATGTAAGAATAAACCTAGTGGCAGTGAAAGAGTAGATAAAAGGATTGAATGAAAATGGTAGACTCCTCCTCAAGGCTCCCACACTTATCCACCAAGAGTAGCAAATCAACAACAGAGCAATAATAGAATACCAGAAGACACTTAATATTTTTAGAAGACTTTATTGCAAAGATAATTGTTAGCCATTTATCACTTGAAATAACACTTCTCAGAACTTCTAGAATCACTTAGGAAAACTTCTAGGAGAAAAATAGGATACAAACCCTCTATTTATTGAACACAAGCTTATATTGAGAGGGGGGTGAAAAGTATAAGACCACTTTTTACTTTTCTTCTCAAATCAATATTATGTAGTGTATATATGGCAGTATCAATAGCAGTAATTAAAGCAATGCACAAAAATCCACAAACAATAGAGACACAGATTTAATGTGGTTCACCCAATATGGGCTACCTCCACAGAGAAAATATTTCTTCTAAATATTTCTCAAATAATCTCTTGGGAATATTTCTCAAATTACAATGTTTATGAACCTCGGTACAAAGGAGATGCTAATCCTCTAAATATCAAGTTTGTGGATATATTCCATAGGAGAAATATTTCCCCTTCTTATTTGGCTAGTGATATTCTAGAAGAATCTATCTCTCTGCTGCACTGATTTATGGATCTCTCTCCACTTGAATAATCCTCACTCAAATTTATCTTCAATTGTCCTGGTTGCTGGATCTCTATCCACTGAGACTCTATCCTCTATACTCTATCACATCCAAAGCTTTGTCTCAATACTATACCAAACACAGTTCAATCGGTATAACACAATTCTACTCAATATATTGCACTAAACAAAATATAGTCTGTCTAGTATAATTTTGATCAATAGGTTCACTTAGAACCTGCTCAAATCTGCTCAACAAGTTCACACAAAACCTGTCCAAATCTTCTCAATAGGTTCACACAAAACCTATCCAAATCTGCTCAATAGGTTCACACAAAACCTATCCAAATATGCTCAACAGCTTCACACAAAACCTGTCCAAATCTAATCAACAAGTTCACACAGAACTTGTCCAAATATGCTCAACAAGTTCACATAGAACTTGTCTAAATCTGCTCAACAAATCCTCTCTAGGACTTGCTCAAATATGCTCAATAAGCCCTCTCTAGGACTTGCTCAAATCTGTTCAATAAATCCTCTATAGGAATTGATCAAGTCTGTATAGAAAGCTTTCACAAAATCTTAACTCAAAATAGTCCACAAGTCTTCTCAAATACTTGTCTCAATCACATAGAATCATAAAGAGAATTGTTAGAGACTCAATATATTCTAAGCTCAATGTACAATCAATATCTCAAATCAATCTCATAGAAGCATAAAGAGAATTGTTAGAGACTCTATATGTTCTATACTCAAATCCTAATCTCAAATCAATAGAAGCATCAAGATAATTGTTAGAGACTCTATATGTTCTATACTTAGATCTCAATCTCAACTCAAATCAACCTCAATCTCAACTCAAATCAATATCAACTCAGATCAGAATATTGAATAATTTGTTTCTAGGAACTTGAACAACCACATGCATCCATTTGACTAGGATTAATCAACTCAACTCAACCAATCACCTCAAGGAATAATTCTTTCTCACAAACCCCAGTTAAAGCATGTATTAACCAAATCAACTCAACCAATCACCTCAAGGAACAATCCTTTTTCACAAACCCTAGTCCAAGCATGTATTAACCAACTCAAAATGTTTCCATCAATGCTCAAGCACAAGTCTCACATAGAAATGATACTCATGTTCTTTTCTAACTCAAGTTCAAGTTCATTTCATCATCAATGGGCTTCAACAACAATGCTAATAAAACAAGGTTTAAATACAACTCATAAACCATTAGACCTTGAAGCATTCAACCAATCATTTTCTGAAAGGAAACCACAATCAATCCTTTTCTCTCCAATGATATTTTAGAAATCAACCACCATAAACAATCAATAGGATAATGTGCCCATACCTTTTTGATGCCAATAAGTTGTCCATAAAATCTGCCACACTTAAAAACAACTTTCCTTTCCAATCTAAACAAGGGTTAATGGACTTCAAATAATCACAAAATAAAGCATTACTCAAATTACACCCTTTTTACTCCAAGTTAATAAACACATCCACCAAAGTCCCTTTTATTAAAACCCTTATAAAAAATAATAAACCTCTCAAAATTGCTTTTAAAAAACAACTCCTTATTTCTCCTAAAATTAATTCTCCATAACCATCAAATAAATCATAAACCAATTATGCTTTGCAATAATAATCACAACCCTAATAACAAACTTTAATTTCCATTAAATACCTTATAAATCTAAACTTAAGGGCTAATAAAAATTATTTAAATGCAAAACGTAATTACCTCCTCAAGGGGATTCAAACCCCCGACTTGCCACACCGTGAGCGTCTTAGCTGTGGCTAAGATTCCATACGAGCTAGGCACTCTTTGGAAAGGTAAAGTATCAAAGTGCCTTAAACCTTCATCCACATTTCGTAAAAGACAAAGCGCCAAAGCGCTTTCCACATGCCTTTTGAAACATCGTCCAAGGGATTCAATCTCTAGTGTTTGCACTGCCTTGTCCCTTAGCCAAAACAATTTGCCAATGCGCCACACTTCCCACCATGTTTTGACTTTCCAAGTGCTATCATTTTCTTTGCTGCTTCTCTTCTCAAAATTCACACGAGCTCATAGACTTATTCGAATGCCAAACATTTATCACAAGAGCAAGGATAAAACTTTGATTCATTTACCACCCCTTTATATAGTTTTTAAAACACTTCGAAGACATTGGTGGAAATATGAATTTATGTTTGCTTGATGACGTCGATGAGAAACTTTGCATTTAAATTTAAATTTTAAATAATTAAAATTTAAACCAAATATTAAAAATCAAATAACTCCATCACCGGGGCACATTTTTCGATGAAAAAAAATCCCAACTTGGGTTTTAAGAAAAACCTAAATCAAATCTGCTATCCATGGTTTTAAATAAAACCTTTTATTTTTCCTACCTTGGTTTTCACAAAAACCCTTCATAGATCCTTTTGACATTAAATTCTCTTTTGACATCAATGACAACATTTTAGCTTAGGGACTCAAAATGTCCAACAATCTCCCCCTTTGTCATTGATGGTAACCCAAATCCTTTTACTGAATTCTTACCTTCTTTTCTGCTCCCCTTGGGAATTTTCTCCCCCTGGATCAATGCTCTCTCAGATATCAAATCTCTCCTCATATCCAAAAACTCCCCATAATACACAAATATCCCCCCTTTTGACATAAATGACAAAGGGTCACCTTTGGGGCTCGGGGCTAAGAATTAAACCTCTTAGCTTAGCCCCTCCCCCACCTCCACATGAGGTGGTTAATTATGGGGTGGGAGTATTTATACTCCCCGAAATCACTATTCTTTACCTTTGTCTTTTCCTCTTCCTTTTTACTGAATCCTCTCATTGTTTCTTTCCAAGTCATCATCCCTGTTCTTGTTCCTATTCTTGTTCTCATTCATGTTCCTGTTCTTGTACCTATTCTTGTTCTCATTCTTCTCTGAGTCTCTTTTCTTTTCTAAGTCTTTGTTCCTGTTCATATTCTTGTTTTTTTTCATGTTCCTATTCCTGTTCTTGTTCATATTCATGTTCTTGTTCTTGTTCATGTTCCTATTCATGTTCCTATTCATGTTCCTATTCCTGTTCCTGTTCATGCCTATTTTTGGAATATTTGCTCTATACCATCTTGATATGTGACAATAATTATTGCACTTATAACACTTAATGTTATTATTCCTTGGATGTGAAATAGTCTTAGGATTTCTCCTAGTGAAGCCATATCCTCTTCTGTCATGAATTCTATAATTCATTACCTTGTGACCAAACTCGTTACATGAATAACAATATCCTTGGAAAATTTGTTCTCTTCCATATACCTGTCTTTCATGTGATCTACACTGTGAAGCCATATGTCCAAAAATTTGACATGAGAAGCATCTCCTATTGAAGCTTCCTTGCCTAGACCTCATTGGTCTCCTATTATGATTGTTGTTACATTTGTATCTTCTTTGCCCATTGTCCCCGTTGGACTCACTACAATCTGAATCATCCCTAGAAGTTTCACTTTCACTTGCATCTGAGAATCCCTATTCTGAAGTATCTTCTTTTGATGTTGTTTCTTCTTGAAGACTTGAAATAGACTTTGATTTTTCCTGTTTCTTTTCAAAACCAAGACCTATTGAACATGATGTTCTCTACTATCCACAAATGAACTTATCCAAGTTCTTAGAGCTATTTGTGAAACTCTTCATCTTGATATTGGAGTCCTGTAAATATTTCTTTAGAGTAGCCACTTCTTGTGCTAACTTCTCACATTCCAAAATATTTGCTTCTAACTTATCCTTGAACTTACTTGCCTTAGCCTTTGACTTTTCTAAGTCCTCTATGAGCAATAATATTTCTTCATCACATACTTGAAACTGAATTTCAATCTTAGAGTGTTACTTTCTTACCTTATTTACTATGTCAAGGGCATGGATAAGTTCTCCCTTGAGATCATAACCATTCTCTATTGAGTAGTCCTCTATTTTTTTGCCTTTGTCCATATCATTTATTTATTTTGACTTGATTTCTATAGGATCACTCAATTCTTCATCTTCTAAAGCCATTAGAAGATTCTCATTTGATCTATCAAGTGCATCTTCAAAATCATCATCATTGAAACTAAAACCATATCTTGTGCAATCATCTTCAAGATGTCCAAATTTACCACATCTAAAACACTTAATAATAATTGGAGTCTTTTTCTTAGTTTGATCCTTTTCTTCAATCATGAACAAGACTTCATCTCTATCATTGTTTGAAAAACTAGCATCACTATCAAATGAGTACTTACTTGCATTATCCGCATAGTAGCTTTTCTTTTGCCTTTGGAAAAAATTCTTTCCTTGTTTGTTCTGTCCATCCTTGTATTTCTTTTGGTACTTGTGTATTTCTAATTCCCTGTACTTGTGATCCTATTTTTCTTCATCACTGTTGTACTTTGGCTCTTTGCACTTTGTTGCAAAATGTCCAAACTTACCACAATTAAAGCACTTAACTGATATCATATCTATTGGTATTTTGAACCCTTTTTCTCTTCTATCATAGTTAGCTTCTTCATCTCTAGATGACTCACTACTTGATTCTATTTGCTTGCCCTTTTTATTTTTGTCCACTTTTAAAGTAACTTATTTCGAAGGAATAGGATATTTTGTTCTTATCTCAAAAGTAGTAAGCATACCAAGCAAAGAATTCCTTGTCAAAGAATCACTATCAATTGATGTTTCTATAGCAAAAACATTTTCACTATACCTTTTTGGAAGAGTTCTCAAGATCTTATCACAAAAATCTAATTCATCAACCTTCATTCCAAGACCTCTCATCTCATGTACAAGTTAATCAATCTTACTGAGATAATCACGAATATTTTTATCATATCTCATTCTTAAGTTCTCAAATTCTCCTTTGAGATTTCTAATATTAGCTTTTATTACACCTTTATCACCCTCATATATATCATGTAGTAGATCCCACATATCCTATTTTACAATCCATAACCTTCATATATTCTGATCTACCCAATCCTTTTATAATTGCATACATAGCTCTTGAATTTGCATGCATTAGAAGCTTACCTTCCTTATCTATCGGAGGATTGACTGTAGAATCATATCCAAGTTCCACTGCATCCCAAACTTTATTTCCAAGTGTCATCAGGTAAAATATCATAAGCATACACCAATACAAGAAGTAACTTCCATCAAATACTGGTACTGCATTATTGAAGGACCCATAATTTTGATATTTGTGATCCATTGTGTTCTTAGACCGCTTTTCCTTCAAGATGTCAAACTCTTCTTAAGGAACCGAATCTGATACCAATTGAATAACACAAGATTATAATGAGAGGGGGGTGAATAGTATAAGACCACTTTTTACTTTTCTTCTCAAATCAATATTATGCAGTGTATAGATAACAGTATCAATAGCAGTAATAAAAGCAATGCACAAAAATCCACACATAATACAGACACAGATTTAACGTGGTTTAACCAATGTGGGCTACCTCCATAGAGAAAATATTTCTTCTAAATATTTCTTAAATAATATCTTGGGAATATTTCCCAAATTACAATGTTTATGGACCTCAATCCAAAGGAGATGTTGATCCCCTAAATCTCAAGTTCATGGATCTCTTCCATAGGATAACTCTTTCTCCTTCTACTCTAGCTAGTGATCTTCTAGAGGAATTTATCTCTCTACTGCACTAATTTGTGGATATCTATCCACTTGAAGACTTCTCACTCAGATCTATATTCAATTTTCCTGGCTGTTGTATCTCTATCCACTGAGACTTTGTACTCTATACTCTGTCACCTCCAAAGCTTTGTCTCAATACTATACCAAACATAATTTAGTCGGTCTAGCATAGTTCTGCTCAATATCTTGCACTAAACATAGTACAGTCAGTCTAGTACAATTTTGCTCAATAGGTTCACTTAGAACCTACTCAAATCTGCTTAACAGGTTCATACAAAACCTATCTAAATCTGCTCAACAGGTTCACACAAAACCTGTCAAAATATGCTCAACAAGTTCACACAAAACCTGTCCAAATCTGCTCAACAAGTTCACACAGAACTTGTCCAAATATGCTCAACAAGTTCACATAGAACTTGTCCAAATATGCTCAACAAATCCTCTCTAGGACTTGCTCAAATTTGCTCAATAAGTCCTCTTTAGGACTTGCTCAAATATGCTCAATAAGTCCTCTATAGGACTTGCTCAAATTGTTAGAGACTCAATATTTTCTAGTATCAATATACAATCAATATCTCAAATCAATCTCATAGAAGCATAAAGAGAATTGTTAGAGACTCTATATGTTCTATACTCAAATCCCAATATCAACTCAATAGAAGCATCAAGATAATTGTTAGAGACTCTATATGTTCTATACTTAGATCTCAATCTCAACTCAAATCAACCTCAATATCAACTCAAATCAATCTCTACTCATTTCAGAATATTTAATAGTTTATTTCTAAGAACTTGAACAACCACATGCATCCACTTGACTAAGCTTAATCAACTCAACTCAACCAATCACCTCAAGGAACAATCCTTTCTCACAAACCCTAGTCTAAGCATGTATTAACCAACTCAACTCAACCAATCACCTCAAGGAACAATCATTTTTCACAAACCCTAGTCCAAGCATGTATTAATCAACTCAAAATGTTGTCAACAATGCTCAAACACAAGTCTCACATAGCAATGATAATCATGTTCTTTTCTAACTCAAGTTCAAGTTCATTTCATCATCAATGGGCTTCAAAAACAATGATAATAAAACAAGGTTTAAATACAACTCACAAACCAGAAAACCTTGAAGCATTCAACCAATCATTTTCTCAAAGGAAACCACAACCAATCCTTTTCTCTCCAATGATATTTAAAAAATCAACCACCATAAACAATCAATAGGATAATGTTCCCAAACCTTTTTGATGCCAATAATTTGTCCATAAAATCTGCCACACTTAAACACAACTTTCCTTTCCAATCTAAACAAGGGTTAATGGACTTCAAATAATCACAAAATAAAGCATTACTCAAATTACACCCTTTTTACTCCAAGTTAATAAACACATCCACCAAAGTCCCTTTTATTAAAACCCTTATCAAAAATAATAAACCTCTCAAAATTGCTTTTAAAAAACAACTTCTTATTTCTCCTAAAATTAATTCTCCATAACCATCAAATAAATCATAAACTAATTATGCTTTGCAATAATAATCACAACCCTAATAACAAACTTTAATTTCCATTAAATACCTTATAAATCCAAACTTTAGGGCTAATAAAAATTATTTAAATGCTCTTTTAAATCTACTGTCCATGATTTTAAATAAAACCTTTTATTTTTCCTGCCTTGGTTTTCACAAAAACCCTTCATAGATCCTTTTGAAATTAAATGCTCTTTTGACATCAATGACAAAATTTTGGTGTAGGGACTCAAAATGTCCAACATTTATAAGAGGTTTGGAAGGGAAAAAGGGTGGGAATATAAAAATACAACCTAGGGGAGGGTTGAAATCCTGAGAATTGGCCCAAAAATAGGGTTTTCTAAGAGAAAAACCTAACTTACCAAAATCATACCCCGTAAGGAGTGACCATGATTTTGGCAAAGCTAGGAAAAAAGGGAAGGAAAAGGGGAAATGAGGACCAAAATTGTTCTTAGACAAGTTTGAGGGCCTTCTCAAGAGTTTTAGGGAAAATGACTCACTTGGGTGGGTCAATTTTTCATGTCTACAGATAAGAAATAATTACTAAAAGGAAATTGACTCAATAAAATGAAAATGATCATAGAAAATCTTTAGGAAGATTATGAGGACCTAAAAATATTATTTTTAGAAATTGACCTACGTGCTTAGTTATTTATATACCACATGAGATTCTTACATTATAAATAACTAAATTAGATAGATCGCATTCAAAGGGTTCAAAAATTTGATGAAATATGGAATCTATACCTTTATTGAGCTCAAACTAAGAATTGTATTATGGTTGGGATTATACTCACTAGTTCTAAAGAAAAATATTATGAGTATGCATGTCAACTATTATTTATTTTCATAAATAATGTAGCATAATATGAAGCATTATGAATAGGCCTTTAGAAAGTAGAAAGGCTTGATATCATGCCTTTTAATATTTATGGTGAATTTGAGTTAGTGGTTAAAGAGGATTGGTTGATTTGTAACAATGAGAATAAAATGATGGATTCATATAAGCACAAGGTGTGGGATTTGTTAGAATGTTTTGAAGCTATCAAAATATTCATAGTTTCATAGGAGTAAAATTAGGGTAGATGAATTAGCTTTTTAGCTACATGATTTGATCCAATAACTAACATGTGAAATGAAATGAAAGATTTTAATTACATCCACGAGACCCAAATATGGTCTATGGGACCTCAAATATGGAAGTACAATTCTGATTTATATGATCTTTAATATCTTTGAGAAAAACAAGTGAATTGAAAGTATATTTTAGACCAAATATATCAAACAATGTCGATCACTAGTGGTTTTTTAAAATAACAATAAATCATATATTTTAGGTTATGAGAAGTCTAAAATACAAAAAAAAAGTAATTATCATGGAGACGTCATCAATAATAGCATCATAAAACTAAATATAAATCCATTTCCTAGAGGGCTAATCACACAAGAAAGCCTCTTCAACCTAGATGACAATGGTGAGAAAATGAAAATTGAGGTAAAATCCTCTACATATAATCCAATCAAAGTGGTTGATGATGTTGTATTAAATTTAGACACAATGATATGCATAACAACACATCATATTGTTGTTTAAATTATATTGCTAGTAAATATTTTCTATTATCAGGCAGTTAGCTATTCAGGATATGTGTTATGCTATATATTTAGTTGCACATGTAGTTAAATTAATTATAACTAAATAAATATTTGATGTTATTAGATCTATTTATGGTTTAGTGAAGACATCATCCCTCTCAATTTTGAGTATTACAATTTTTTATCTCGTTACTAATGCCATTATCTAATGAGCATCAAATAATTATCATATTACATAATGAATCTTTTAGCTATTTTTGAGGCATGTAAATGTGATGGTGGGATTTTATTTGGTATAGATGTAGGTCTATAGAAATTATCTATCGAAGAATAATGAACGATTATTAGTGTAGACACCAAAACCTAACCACTTTTCATCCATCCACATTATCCAATCACAACCATCCATTATTTATTTATATATGTATATTTATTTATAAATATAAATATTTTATATATTTAATTTATATTATATATATGTAAGTAAATATTGACCATTCATTATGATCTAATATCAGCCATCCACTTAACTTGATCCATGTCACATATCAAAGTTATAATCTTAGCCATCCATCATGTTTTAATCTTGGTCGCCCATTGGTGTCGTCAAAACCCTAACATGTTGAAGGTAAGTTATAAAAGATCATTCACTTTTGTGAATGAAGGTTGAAATAGTTAAGCGGTTATTCAATTGAAAAGTTGATCGTGTATTCCTGAGATCATCTAAACCTTTCAGCCATCCTTCCCTATAACCCTAGCATTTCTCTAACATCCTCCTTCCTTGATACTATCACATCTTCCCTCTCTGTCATTGTAAACCCTTGTGAACTAGATCTAAGATTATACAACACTCCCCCATCACCCTTGAATGCCTCCTAGCATCCCCAAAATGCTAGTGAGCATTCCAAGAATGCTACAAGGTATTCATAGCCCTTCCATAATTCTCCATGGTGTTTCCCAGCCTTCGATTTACTATCGATAATCCCTCGAATGCTTGCGAGTATTCATGCACCATCAGATCATAAAAATAGAAGCATGGATTAGAAAAATAGGTATATTCTCAATAAGGTATAATTTGTTATTGCTTCACTTACATTTTTAGTACATATACACTTTATTTTACTAAGCATTTTAGTTAGGGTTAATATTGTATACTTTTGGATTTTAGTGGGCCTCACACTGTGGAGGCCCTATAGGTATTACTAACCTATTTTTTGATCTGTTTGTGTGTAGATTATAGGGAGAATTGACATTGATAGTTGTTGCAACCATGAGTGGTCCCATAGGGATACACAAAGCCCACTCACAAATTGTTTGGAGTGAAGACAAACCAAAGACACCAGCTATTATTTGATCAAGGGTTTTAATCCCTCATTGTAAAATTATTGTATCAAACACGAATTGTGTTGTGATCCCTCATTTTAGGGCACACCAATATTGTAATAGTGGATATTCAGGCTCCTTAAAATTCAATATAATTATATTCTCTCATTGTGCAATATTTTTGGTGTTTGATCTGTTATTAGTATTTTGGTGTTGTTCATTTTTTCTTACAAAATGGCGATCACGATGGGACCCCCAAAGGGTTTCTTATTTTAACTTACCTTGTCAATATTCCTTATTTACTTTTTTTTTTTCCATTTTTGTTGTAGGTTTTAGAAATTTGCTAGCACAAAAATTGCAAGATCTAGGGTTAGGGTTTCTGGAAGTAGCAATGTTTGATCTGTGGTCATGCGAACACCATCCAATGTTTAGGGGATGCCACACAACATCCACGTGGATGCTACAAAGTATCTATGGGTTTCAAAAGAGAAAACTACGGGTTTCGATAGAGAAAACTGTGAGATTCTACGCCACGTTTGCAGAGTTGAAGAAAAATACGTAGGACTTCTAGTAAGTTTTGTTTAAACTCTGCTCACATTTTTGCTTTTTAAAAAGAAGGAAAAGAAAAGAAATATCTATTTTCTATTTAAAAAGCAATATTTTGCATTGATAGGCATCTTAGATATTCATCAACATTTTCAAAATCATATAGAATTGCACATAGGGATAGATTTGCATCCGTGCATTCATCTTAGTTGCATTAGACATTCATTACACTAGATTTAATTTTTTGTTGTCTTTTGTGGTGTTTTTACTTTTTACCTTGAGTGTTGTTTGCAATAAAACAAAAAAGCATAAGTAGTTGCATTTTAGGCTAAAGTTTCCCACTTTTCACTTTTCTAAGTTGAAACAAGTCATTGGTACTCAAGCTTACTCCCACTGTTGGAATCACTTGTTGATTCAGGGTGGAAGAACTAGGTGAACCCTCCACTGTTGGAATCACTTGATGATTCAGGGTGGATCTTAAGAGGTGTACCCTAGATTCTTTTGAGGGACTTGGTATTAGTGTTCTTAGTCACTAACTTGGTTGAGTAGAAGAGAGTTTCTTGGCATTGTATGAACACCATAGATAACAAAAATTTAAAAAGAATCACACACAATTGCATGTTTCACTTTAAACATCAGTGAGTTGGACTTCATCACCAACCATTGATCAAGATCAATGATGGTGGATTTCATCTCCATCCACTATCTCACCCCATAGTCACCTTAGCAGCCCGTGAGTGATTTTTCTAGATTTCATCACCAAAAAAATCCTCACTTGCCATCCACCTTAGGAACCCATCCTGCATAGTGGTCTAGGGTTAGGGTTTGCACATCAAAACACACAAACCACAAAAAAAAAACATTGTTGCAAGACATAGGATTCAATTGTTTGTTTGATTATGTGTGCTTTTCATTATCATTGCACCTTTTCACACACATTCTTCACATCCACAACCTCTACCTTGCTTATAGCTTATGGTTTTGACCAAAAATCAAGCCAGAGCCATGAGCCAAGCACCAACCTCATCCATGGAGTGTTCCACTTCTTCCTCAACCACTTTTGTGGCTAACCCAACTAGCCCAACATAGATAAGCTATTTTGATTTATCTGTAGGACCTTCACACACAGTATTCACTTTGAATGTTGATGTGATGCATAGAGCCATTCACACCTCCATCCCTAGAAATAGAGCCTTCCACACCCATTGATCCTTGCATCACCTACATAGACATGGATAAATTTGGAGCTTACTTAAGACCAACCAAACTAGTCTTAGAACAACTTAACATCCCACACAACCAAGTTCCTTATTCTCAGCTGGAACTTGCTCACTCACATCCCACCAACTTTAGCCAAGTCTACACCAACCCTCTTTTTGAGGCAACATTCACACCTTCACATCAAATTTCTCCACCATAACATAGCCAAATCACCTCCATCCCATCTACCTATACCACCACCTATACCAATCCACTCTATGAAGTATATGTCAATGCAGCTTCATAGATTCCATCCACCACTCCATCAACCACCCCTCATTCAGTTGTGATTCCTTTTGCAACTTACCCTCCACCAACATCTACCAACATTGCAAACACCTACACTTCACCCACATCCACCTCCATCACACCCACACCATATACTTCAAAAATTGCCATACAACAAGCATGGTAACACCTCAATAAATTGCTCATGGGATAGCAAGATGCTCGTTCTTGTTCCCAACAACAAACACAAATAGTAGATTTCAAACCCCATTCCATTCCAAGCCAACACACCTACTTCACACCTGACTTATCCTGGGTATCTCCATCTTCTTAGGTTGCTATACCCACACCCCCATTCACCCATATCAACCCCACTTCCACAACCCAGCACATTCACATTCTCAAAACTTCATCCTCACTCCATCAACAACAATCATTCCATCACCAAGCTCAACAACATGCCCAACATCATCAAGTACCCTTCAATCCATCTAACCATCAACCTCACATTCCATCTCAATAATTCACCACTCCACACACCACACCTCCACACAATCATCAAATAATTTAGGGCTTCCACACACATGGGGAAGACCCTAAAATCCAAGCCATGCAACAATAGATTGATAGCTTGATGATGCATACTCCTGGTATGATGTACCAAAAGCCTACCCTAAGATAGCTAATCAATCAACCTATTCATTTTTTGGTACCATCACCACCATATCCGACAGACTTCACAGTACTAAATTTTGACAAATTTAAAGGGATTGAGGATCCTAGAGAGCACATCAGCACATTCATCCACTCATGCTTTCGGATTCAAGATCAAGATGCTTTGATGCTCAAAACTTTTCCTCAGATATTAGGAGGAGATGCTTTAGACTAGTATAATCATCTACCTCACCACAGCATTTACACATTTGAACAATTGGCAGATATATTTTTGGAGAGATTTTCCCTCAATGTTCGTAAGAAAACCACATTGATTGACTTATACAATCTCAGACAATTTGAAGAAGAGTCAGTCTATGATTTTGGAAACCGTTGGAGGGTAGTTATCACTAAGTTGTCATTCTCCCTACCAATGGAAGAATTGACTTGAATGTTCACAAGGAGTTGCTTAAAACCCATCTCCTTGTTATTACAACTACAACAATACAGAACATTTGATGAAGCTCTCGCCTAGGCTCGTGTAATCGAAGAGATAAAAATCCAAGAGGGTGAGATAAAACCAAAGAAGAAATAATGGCAAAATAAGGGTGAATCTAAAGAAAATTATTCTTAGCCAATCAAAACCAAGTACAAGTAAATCAAGTGGTTCTGAGTCAACCCATAATGACTCAACAACCCACAACAACCAATACAACAACAACAACAACAAGTATCTTATCAAGTGGTGCCCCCACCTCAACAACTTCATAACATAGTGCCAATTATGGAAAATCATCAACATCGACAATCTGCTTGACAAGACCACATCTTCACACCTTTACCTAAATCATATGCCTCCCTCTTTCATAGGTTGTATGACACTAATGCTATTGCCTTACCTAAAATCATACCAGAAGATCAAGTTAAATGTGGCAAGAACTATAAGGAGCACTTATTTTGTCCTTTTCATCAACATAAAGGGTATGACATTAACAACTGCTTTACATTTAAAAACATGGTGCAAGATTTGATAGACCTAGGGGCCATCAAGTTTGATAGTCCTTTGGCCCAACAAAATCAAAACCTTGGTATCTACCAAACACCACTTCCTCATCATGAGGAACAACAACAAATGATAGGGGGATCAAATACCATGACTCCTCCTAACCAAGTTAATCATGTACAATAATATCAAGGTTTTGTGGGGGCTATCCATGTAGACACCCAAGGTCAAAGAAGCACCAATCGCTAAAATGAACAATATTAGCTAGTTCAACCTCCTATAGCACCTCAAGCAAGTGTGTCTCCACAACCTGTCAATTCATCAACACCATCCATCACTACTCATTCATCATCACCCATCCAACCAACTTTACAAACACCCACAATCACTTCATCCACACCTACACAATCAATCATTCATCAAACATCTCAACCAAATCCATCTTCATCTCCACCAACTGATGTCTCACAAGTTTATTTATTATGAGATGCCATTTCACCATACATCAATCCCAATATTAAAGTCACAAGCCACCTATGAGCCCTAAAATTCCATATCAACTCCATTCACATCACACCACACCACTTCATCCAAAGCTCCATTTCTTAAGGATATCCCCATTACTACACCACATCAAATTCACTTCCACACCCACACCCTCATCACAATTGGCTATATGTACATGTGGTCAAATCCAATCCACACCATCCACATTGGATCATATGTTGAGGACTTTTGATCCACATCAGCTTAATTGTTCCCCATCACCTGCACCCAGTCCACCTCCACCACTCACCAATTGCCAATAAATTTCATCAACATCCATCCAACAACCCCCTCAACAATACCAACAACCACCACCACTAGACTTACAACAAATCTTGGAGCGGTTAGCTAACATTGAGCTACAATCAAGTTGCCAACACACTCTAATTCTTCAAAAAATTTTAACTCAACTTACAATCATTGAGTTACAGTTGAGGCATCATCAATCTCATCAACATCCATCTCAACAACCTCAATAGTTGCAACATCCATTTTTGCAATCCACATCTCAGGTTACACTACTTGTGCCACAAACTCAAAATCAACCACAATCGAACAAATGCACCAAGCATCCTGCGAAGCCCCCTCGTGACTACACGTTGCTTTCAGAGTCTTACTCATCCATATTCCAAAGGTTGTATGAGGTAAATGAAATTACCTTACCACAAATTAAACTTGGAGATCCAACCAAATGAGGCAAGCACTATAAGGAGCACTTGTTCTGTCCCTATCATCGATAAGCGGGCCATAACATCAACAATTGCTTCACATTTAAAAATGTGGTCCAAGATCTTATCGACAAGGGGAGCATCACCATCCCTAGTTCACCTCGTTCACCTCATTCAAAACACCAGCTCTATACCTATACCCCTCTGTCCGAGCCCATGTCGACCATCTTTCAAAAGTTGCAGGAGGCAAAAATAATTATTTTACCTGATGTGTGCCCTCTCAATCTGAAAAAATTTAAACCCAAGTGGTATAGGGAAGATCATTATTACCTCTATCATAGGCAAATGGTCATGACATTAATAATTATTTTACATTTAAGGACATTGTCCAAGATCTTATTGATAGGAAGGCCTTTTCCATAGACGGTCCACTCACCTCATCTGATTAGGACCTTGGTATCAACTCAAATAGCATTAAGGATTCTCAAGGTATCACACCTTCCCAATCATCCACATCATCAACCATCAAATAAATTGGGGATTCTCAAGGTATCACACCTTCCCAATCATCCACATCATCAACCATCAAATAAATTGGGGATTCTTAAGGTATCACACCTTCCCAATCATCCACATCATCAACCATTAAACAAATTGGGGATGCTTAAGGTATCACACCTTCCCTCACAATACAAAAAATCATGGTGCTTAAGTATCTGCATTCCTCACACACAAAACATTATGCATTCATACTTCATTCCATACATCCATATTTGCATCCATGTCATTTTAGTACATTTCATCCACCATACTAGTGGTCATTTTCTTAGTTTGAATAATTGTGAATCCAATAAGTCTTATCACCTTAATTAGGGGCACCCTTTGATTTCACATCCATCTCATTTTACCATTTCATAAGTCATGTCATCAGTTGCAATCAAATCTCATCACCCCTAGGTGTTTTCGATCACTCAACCACTCTTAGTGTTTCAAGCAACCTCAAATACATGTCGAGTTTTCTCTAGGACCAAGATACACATTTTCACTAAGAAAATCTTGAGTTCTGGTAGTTGACTCTAACATTCTTGAACCAAACACATTTCACACTTATTAAAAACATCTTGTGTCAAAGAGGGATAACACCATGATTGGGTTGAACCTCAAAGCGAAAAAGTCATCTTTGCTTGTCCCATTATGCACATAGTCCAAAATAAAAAATAGTGGTCTTCACCACTACACAACACTTCCAAATAAAAGAATGAGTAGTAAGGATAGGGTAAAATTCTCATCACACTTTGGTTGAGAATCTGATTCCCCAAAGCTCTAACTCTTTTACATATCACACACCATAAATCCTCAAGTTGTAAGGATAGAACTACATTTCCATCCAGATGGTTAGGTAGTATGATTCCCCAAAGCTTAGTTATCAAGTTCAAGTTTGTATTTGAGTTTGACACTCTTGAAGTTTGAAAGAAATTTGACATGTTGGGACCCAAAACCGTTAAGATGTCATGATTTAATTTTATCTTTTTGCCTTTTGTTATTTTTATTTTTAATGCCCCTTAGCCCCTTCCTCCGGCACACCCGCCCTTCCCGCCCAACATTATCATTGGATTTTGGGGGGGGGGCCGGACCTCCGTTGGGTCCTCTCCTCTCCAACTCCCTAAACCTGGGGCATTGGACTTATTTGTTTGCTTTTATATTATTTATTTCGGTTTTTTTTTTTATCATTTTTTTTTTTTTTTTTTTTTTTCTTTTTTTTTCTTTCTCTTTTTTCTTTTATTTCCATCTTCTTTCTTTTACTTTTCTTTTGCAAAATCTTATCTTCTGCATCCATCGTCCTTGTTTCTAGCTTACGAGATTTCTCTATCAGTTGTTCTCTATACGACCTTGTTCATAAATTTCTCTTTTTCTCTTTCGTGTTGTTTAGGGTAAATTAATTAATCCCAAAGCTTAGAGATCAAATCATTGGACTATGGAGCTAATCTCCATCGAGGCTATAGATGCTTGACTGGCAGTGGAGTACGCTCATGTGTGGTGACACGTCTCTCTTGAAGAGACCTCTGATCGCACATAAGGACAAGCTAGCTTCTTGATCTTCTCCATGACAGGTTTCATCTCAATTTACTCAAGATGGGTTAATGAACTCACTTGCACACACATTGGTTCTTGATTGCCTTGAGTCATCACCATACTCATGATTTTGTAAATGAAAATTTCACTGCACACACATTTTGTCTTAGAGAAATTAGATAAAACTTAGTGAGTTTGTTTGAAATCACTAGTATGTTTGATTCTCTGCAAAACAATTCTAGATCAGTCATCCATAAGTCAAAATATTACATCCATACCATAGCCACATCACTACATGAGTCTCCCACTTCATATACCACCATTAGATGTTGGTGTCCCTGATTAAGAAACAAAGATAAAATTGGTCAAGCAAGAGTCTAAAAACTTTTACAAATGATCATTAGAACATGATGCCATTCATTTATTTGCATACACCAAACAATCATCAAGAAACTTGGGGGTGCTTAAGGTATCACACCTTCCCCATCAGTCATAAATAATCAATTGGGGGTGCTTAAGGTATCACACCTTCCCCATCAGTCCAACAAACTGTTTTATAAAATCAGTTACTAGGTTCAAAAGGTTGCACCCTTTTGTCAAAGGTTACACCCTTTGCCTTGCATTCACAATTAATCAATACATCACCAAACCTATCCTACCAGGGAAAAGGAAACATCAATCCACATTATCACAACCCCCTTTTTTGTTGGGATAAAAATAGAACACATCATTACATCATTCATATCCACATTCATTTACATCATTCATATCATCCACACTTTCAAAAAACCCTTTTCTATTGGGGCAAAAATAGAATCATCCATCACATTCATTTACATCATCCACATTTCCAAAAACCTCTATTCTATTGGAGCAAAAACATAATCATCCATCACATTATTTTACATCATTCATATCATCCAATTGAACCTCATATCTAGTGATCTACTCTATTCCCCTAGCGGTTGCAACGATTGGTTATCCATGCAATTTGGTAGGATGGGTAGATCACCATAAAGACACTTGCTCATATCATCATTCAACATCCTCTTGTTCAAAATCAAAATCTTATTGGTCCCTCAATTTTCAAGTGAGACTATGCTCAAATTAATTTGCTCAAATGTGGTCATTGATGGCCCTTATCCGTGGGGCTTGAAACATGGATAACTTTAATTACATCATCTATTTTACACCCACAATCTTTAGGGATATAAGTCTATTAGGATGATTGATTTTTATCTAAGGAATTTCTCAACAATCACTATACAATCACATTCTCCCATGTCATCTTGCATTTTCATTACTTTGCATCTCAATGACATTGAAAGGCATATTTTTCAAAAGCACTGGATCACCCCAAACTTGGGACAACCAAATTTGATCTTGATTTCCCACATCAGGATACACTCACATCATTCATATCATCCACATCATAAAAAACCCTTTCTTCTGTTGGGGCAAAAACATAATGCATTATCCACCTACATTTACATCATTCATATCACCCACAATTAGTAAAAAACCCTTTTTCTGTTAGGGCAAGAATAGAATCAATCATTGCATCATCATCTATGTCACCCACATTTACATCATTCATATCACCCACATCATCAAAAACCATTTCATCTATTGGGGCAAAAACATAACATATATATGTCACCCATATTTACATCATTCATATCATCCACACCATCAAAAACCATTTTGTCTATTGGGGCAAAAACAAAATACATCATACATCCACATTTACATCGTCCACAAAAACCCTTTTATTTGTTGGGGAAAAAACAAAACACATCATACACTCACACTTACATCATTCATATCATTCATATTATCACTAATATTATCATCCCCAATTCTATCAATTGGATCATGAGATTCATTCTTCACTCATTCACCAATTGAGGGGGTAAGCTACACCTACAATTTCTATCTCCAAGATCTTCTTGTGCACCAAGGAAAGAAGCTGCTTCACCAAACCAGGTGTCTCTTGTTTTTGCACCGCATTGTGTTTCATGCAACGCGGTACAAAAAGGGGCATCTATAGACACCAAAACCTAGCCACTTGTCATCCATGCACTCATCCAATCACAACCATCCATTATTTATTTATATATATGTATGTTTATTTATATTTATATTTAAATATAAATATATATATATATATATATATATATATATATAAAAAATAATAAAAATATGTATAAATATCAACCACTCATCACGACTTAATCTCAACCATCCATCTAACTTGATCCATGTCACATATCAACAGTTACAATCTTAGCCATCCATCATGATTTAATCTTGACCACCCATTGGTGTCGTCGAAACCCTAACATGTTGAAGGTAAGTTATAAAAGATCATTCACTTTTGTGAATGAGGGTTAATCAGTTAGTTGATTGGAAAGTTGATTGTGGATTCCTAAGATCATCTAGAGCCCTTCATCCATCATCATCCAAAACCCTATCATTTCTCTAACATCCTCCTTCCTCACTATCGTCACATATTCCCTCCCTATCATTGTAAACCCTTGCAAACCAAATATAAGGTTTTGTGACACTCCCCCATCACCCCCAAACACCTCCTAGCATCCCCCAAAAAAAATTGAGCATTCTAGGAATGATGTAGGGCATTGAAAACCATTTTATAATGCTCCAGGGTGTTTCCCAGCCTCTAGTTTGCAATCGAAAAACCCTCAAACACTCGTAGGAGTTCATGTGCCATCAGATCATATAAATAGAAGTGTGGATCAAAAACACAAGTATACTCTCAACAATGTATAATTTGTTATTGCTTTACTTACATTTTTAGTACATATACAATTACTAAGCATTTCAATTAGGGTTAATATTGTATACTTTTAGATTTTAGTGGGCCTCACACTGGGGAGGCCCTACAGATATTAATAACCTATTTTATGATCTATTTGTATGAAAATTATAGGGAGCATTGGCATTGATAGCTATTATAGCCATGAGTGGTACCATAGGAATACACAAAGCCCACTCACAAACTATTTGGAGCAAAGACAAACCAAAGACACCAACTATTATTTGATCAAGGGTTTTAACCCCTCATTGTAAAATTACTATATCAAACATGAATTGTGTTGTGATCCCTCATTTTAGGACACACCAATATTATAATAGTGGAGATTCAAGCTCCTTAAAAGTTAATACAATTATACTCTCATTGTGCAATATTTATGGTATTTGATCTGTTATTAGTATTTTGGTGTTGTTTTTTTTCTACTTACAATTAGAAATATAATTCTCCAGATAAGGCCCCATGCAGATAGGGTAGTTCTATAGTCATATAATTTTGAATGGCGTGATAGAGAGGTAATCTAATAACTTAAGTCATGGAGCTATAAATTGAAATTAGTATTATTTTCTATTGAGAATATTTTTCATTAATTTTTCTATATGACGACTGGAAATTTATCTAGAATAATTTCATTAAAGTCTAGATTGTAAAGCCTCATGTTTATTTGATTTTTGCTATTTTATTTCTACTCTAAATATTACAAGAATTATGTTATAATTGATAGTGTTTCCTTCCATAAATTATTTAATTCTTTTTGTCCTTCTAAATATTAGGGTGTTGCTTTTAGGAAGAGGTCAAGAAAAATTTAGTAGATCCCTTTTTGCTAGCTTTGGATATGTTGGACTCAAAAGATGTGGTTTGCAAAGATTGTATGACCATGAATAAATCATTGTTAAGACATTGCTAGATATGAATTCCAAGGACAGGGTTTTAATGTGTCATAGGATATTGAGCATCAAGTGGTAAGTCATGGATTTGAGCTGATGGAAGACACAATCAAAGTGGTGCAACAAAAGTATGATGAATACGTAGAAATATGGACAAGAAATTTTCCTTTTGTATTGTAATTAGATGAAATTTAGATTCATTAACATGGTAACCATCGGGGAAAAATTATGGTGGAAAAATATCAAGTTAAATATATTGGAGGTGATCGACACCAAGAATTAGGAGAATTAAAGTATGCTTTATGGGCCCGACTATGTCATAAGGGAGTACGGGCCTCAATAATGAAATTTCATGGGTTTGAAAAGCACACCTAAATGTCACACGGTCTCACTCTAGATATTCTAAACTATGTGTTGTCACCCTAAAAAATGAGAGACATAGTGGGTCCTACATGGTGGATCAGAAGTTGATCCCACTATTACAAGGTTGACATGTTGTTGTTGGAAGGTGAAGTGAATAAATTATAGATACCTCTATTTTTTAATGGGAAATGGAGAAAGGATTCATAATATCTGTTGGAAATATGAGCATGTTTTGTTGTCATTGATGCCAAAGATTCAGTTTCAGTGAGCAGGGCAAAAGGAAGGATGCCAAGAATAAGTTTCAGTAAGCAGTGCAAGAGAAAGATTGCTTCTAGGCCTAAGGGAAATAATATTATAATATCTCTTATTATAATATTCAAGGTGGTCAGATGAGGTCTAAAGAGCAATAGGAAGGCCCAAGAAAAATAATATTATAATATTAAAGGTCTAAGGTCAAGACCCAAAGATTTAAATTAATTATAATTTAATTATAATAATTTTATTATAAATTAATTTATAACTTAATTTAATTAACCCTAAAGTTATTAAATTAATTATAATAAATTGATTATAAATTAGTTTATGATTTAATTTAATTAACCCTAAGGTTAGGGTTATAAGGGCACAAAGTTTAATTTAATTCGAATTAAAATTTGAATTTCAAGGATCACCGAAATTTTGAGAACATGGCACATTTCATATAAAAGGGACAAATTTTATTTCAAAACATTATCCATGTGAAAGTATTATTGCCTAAATAAATTGTGTGTTGTGGTTAGAGAGGAAGAAAACTCACATGTGTTTAAATAATTCAAAGGGTAGACGAAGGAACAAATACAAGTGGGAGCACTAACGCTTATCCAAAGTGTTGGGTAGTGCAATTGGTAGCCAAGGGTTACACTAAGTAGATCACAGGTGCAAGGTTAAGGGTTCAATACACATGGTCTTTATTTTGCAAGAGGAGAAAGTGTTTTGGTTTGCACCATCAGAGAGGGACAAAGGGAAGGTGCATGCCTTTCCCTTTGTGTGGAGGCATGTAGCCCACTTGGTGGGCGTGCACTATGTGAAGGCACTTGGAAGGAGGGGTTTACGTGTTTGAAATATGCCAAGCATTTTTATGGGATTGATAAAGGTATGTGCTCACATTTGCTAAGGTTTAACGTTGCATCTAAAAAATTGCAAGGGTGGAAATTAATTTTTTAATTTCCTAAAATTTTATTAATTGAAAATTGCATATTTAAAAGGGTTTATGAGTTATATAAGAGAGATAAAAGGGCATGCAAATATTTAATGTTTGTGTTTGATTTTTAAGTGGTTAAAGTTTTTAAAAAGAATAATAAGGTGTGCCAAGGGTGTTAGATGTTATTTGTTGAAATAAAGTCATATTATAAATTGATTTGAAAGGACAAATAAGGTATAGTTGATTTTTGATATTTTGGCATGGTGAAATATTTCTGAAAGAAAATATTAAGGACAAATTTGTGATATCTAACCATTGATATTGTCAAAGAGGTTGAGTGTGATTGAGACAAGTTTTGAGATCAAATCTTCTTCAAAATAAAGGTATGGGCATATCATCCTTGTGAGTGGAATATTGTTTGTTGAATGTTGTGAATGCAAGTTGGAGTGAAAAGGTTTTGTTTGGTAAGAATTGTTGGAAATGATTGAGTGAGTTTTCACATGTATGTTGGGTGAACATTTGTGAAGTCAATTGAGTGTGAACTATCTTGAACTAGGGTTTGTGAAAGAACATGAGTATCATTGTTATGTGAGATTGTTTGATAAGCATTGTTGGAAATATTTGAGTAAAATTTCATATGCTTGGTTAGGGTTTGTAAGCAAGTTATGTTTCATTGAGTGATTGGTTGAGTGGAGTTGATTGAGCATAGTTGATTGAAAGTGTTGGAGTGATAGTTCAAGTTCTGTGAAACAAATTGTTCTTTATACTGAATTGATTTGAAAAGAGTTTGGAAGTGATTGAGTGATTAAGAGTGTGAAACATATTGAGTCTCTAAAAATTCTCTATATGCTTCTATGAGTCAAACAAAATTTTGAGTGAAATTTGTTTGTGTGATTAAAGAGGTTTTCTAAAATAGATTGAGTTGATTTTGTATGCAAGTTTTGCAATTGACTTAAACAAATTTTGTGAAAGCTCATGAGCTGAGTTGAGTAAGCTTTTGTAAAATCTTAAGGATAGATTTGTGTGATATTTTGTGGAAGCTTACAAGTAGGTTTGAGGCAAGTATTGGTAAAGACTTATGGACATATCTGAGTCAAGTCTTAGTAAAGACTTGTTGAGTAGGTTAGACAAGTTCTAGAAAAAACTTGTTGAGCAAATTTGAGATAGAGATTGATAAGACTTGTGCTAGATAGATGGACAATGTTTAGTGCATATTTGAGATAGATATTAAGTATATTTGTGTAGGGCAGAGGATAGATTTTAGTACAAATCTAATAAAAAGAATAGAACATAGTAAGAGCAGACTTTGGAGGTGATAGAGTAGAGGATAGTAGTCTCCAATGGATAGAGATCCATTATCCAGGATAGTGAGGATAAAAATATTCAGAGTGAGGATAGAGTCTTATGTGGAGAGAGATCCACAAGCAAGAGCAGTGGAGGCATTAGTCTTCTAAGAGGATCACCAACCAGAGTAGAGGAGAAGGAGTTCTCATGTGGATAGATTTCCACAAACTTGATCAGGGGATTGGTGTCTCCTTTGGACAAAGGTCCATAAACATTGTAATAGGGAAAGGATTCCCAAGAGAATTTATTGAGAAAATTTTATAAGGAATATTTTCTTTGTGGAGTAGCCCACATTGGGTGAACCATGTTAAATAATGTCTCTCATGTGTGTGATGCTTTGTGTAATGTTTACTGCTTTAATATTTTTGATGTTATCATATGTATTGAAAAGCAAATTTTTTTATCTTATATTGTTCACCTCCCCTCTCAGTATAAGCACATGTTTTTCAATATCCATTGGATTTGGTTTAATAATATTGTGGTTTCAAAGAGTCCACTATCACAATATTTCTTGATGCTAAGAAATTCTTTAATGGTGTAACTTTGGGGGTTGTTCATTGGAGCAAGACAAGGAAATAAATCTTGTTTGTGATTGATTGTGAGATATTTTGAGTTTCTATAAGAGTATTATTTTGTAAGGCACTAATGACCAATCCATAGAGGAATTACCACTTATGGTTTGCTTTTGGGAAATATTGATTGATTTTATTCACACTATGGAGGATTTTTACTAGTTGAAGCACTTGCATTATAAATTAAAAGCTCTAGGGGTGCATTTCTAATATCATCATTTGTATAGAAATACTTGGTGGCTCATCAATATTTATTAAAAATATTGGATATGATGACTTTGGATATATGCTATCAAGTATTTTTAACAAGTTGATGTAATGGATATGGCATGCTAACATCATTAGAAACTAGGCACTCTTGTGAAGTCAATTGTAGATGTGTTAATTCTTAGTAAACTTTATGAGAGTTTGAGTTTGAGGTATAAATTTAGAATTATTTTTATCTCATTTGATGTTATATTTATCTATTTTGATCCCTTTTTACATGGCCCAGTGACCCATGGTATCCACATTGTGAGGATAGTTGGGTACCTTTTCCTAGAGTTCACATGTACTAAGAAGGCAACGACGAGCATTAATGTGTTTTTCTTTGATGTGGTGTTGTTCAAGGTGGCCCACAGGAAACAACACATCAAGACAAAGTAGGAATACTATGAGATTTTAGTTTTTTTTTTTAACATGTACTATGTGTATTCCTTAATTTATTATTTTATTTAGAAGGAAATATTTCTAAGGTATAAGACCTTTTTAATTTTATGGGAAGGGGTTGGACCCATTAAAACAAAATATATTATTTTATTTTAAAAAATAGAAAGAAGATATGGATACAGAAATAATAAAGAGAGAGAAAGGAGTGAGTGTCAAGTATGAGTATCTTGATATTGTATCTACTGGTCAATTCAAGTTATAATCCTAGTGGCGAGTCTTATTTGTCTAGAAGGATACCTTTTTAAAGGGAAAATATCTTAGAATCAACCATTATTTGCAAAGCAACCAATATCTATGATCACTATGGAGGAGGCATATGAATTGTTTTATGCCTTTTAAGAACTCTTATATGAGACTAGATAGATGTCCTTTGAACATCTAGCATCACAAGGATGCTTATATCACTTGATATTTGAGGCTCATGCCATTTCAAACAACCTCAAAATGAAGGCTATGAAAGTGGTATAGAAAAAAATTTAGAATGAAAACATCATTGATGAAACACACATTTAGTTAAAGGATATTTAACATAAATATTATTATTTAACATTTCAAATTTTGATCAATTCTCTGGTTGGGATTTCCAATTTGGGTAAAGATCACTACTTGGAAGTTTTACACTTCAAAGTTTGAATATCAGTGTAGCTTGTGGTGTACATAATTTAATTTTGGTCTAGACTTTAGTTAGCTTGGTTTATTACTTGGATGGTTTAGAGTGATGCACTAGTGTCATGGAATCTAGAGTTTGGTCTAGCTTTTGGTTTTACTGAGTATTGTGGTTAGTTACAAATTACTTCTTGTCTAAGTCTAGAGTTTAGTTTAGTGTTTTGTTTCAAGTTTAGAAGTTTTTGAGGTGAGCCTCTAGTCTCATTTTTGTGTTTGTTTAAGTGTGATAGTAACACCTTCATAATGGTAGTGAGACCTTATAAGGTCATGTTTGTGCATGTGTTAATGACTAAGCCCTATAGTGTATCTAGTTTAGTCATTAAGGGAGGTGTTTCAATAACTTCACATAGAATGACATGCATACCAACATATCATATTATTGTCTAAATTATACTAATTTTTGAGATTTTCTATTATCAAGTAGTTATTTGTTCAGGGTATGTAAGATGTTATATATTCATGTGATACTTGTTGACCTATATTTTTTATATGCTTGCCAATAGGTGGAACACACACACAACAGATGTTCCCTCTTGAAAAGGAAAGATATTTCCTCTAAGGTTTAGGTAGACTGGGTCTCAACCATGCAGGGTTTACTCAGTGGAGGCTAATTTGGTGATCCACAAGATTTTTTTAGGTTTTTTTGTAGCACATTCAATATATGATATATGAATTTAATACTACCCACCAACTTCAATAAAAATAAAAAATTTCTAGCATCAACACACACACACTACAACTACAACTAGCTAAGAGAAGCAACCGTCTAATGTATACCACTAATATTCTAGAGGAGATAAAAAAATTACCAAAATAAGAGGGTCAAGAGAAATAAAGTTTGAATCTCCTTGATTCACCATAGTATACAATAATAAATCCAATCATAAACACACCTCCAGGTAGCCAGTATGCACACAATTGCAAGGAAGAAAAATTATCGAAAATAGAATTGCAACCACCATAAATATGCATAGATTACAATTACACTAGTATCTTCAATAAATTTCTCTATTCATGAAGTAATTTTCCATACATTTGCAGTAATAACTAGAAGCCTCCAAAAGAAAAAATGCAAAAAAATAAACCTATTCTAATGTTGCTGCTAAGAGTATTCCGAGTTTTTTTTTATTTTTTTTTGGGACCCTTTACAAATGAGCAAAAGTTTCTTTTATAAGCTAAGGAATGCAAATTTTCCTCCATTTTCAAATTTGTACTTCCATGAAATAATAAATTTTCAATTGAAGCCCTTTTTCAAGTCTTTGTAGATTACAATGACATAAATAATTCTAGCTCATTAAATCATTCATTTCTAGGTGGAAGGGGGACATCCAAATACTTTTCTAGATGTTGGGCCCTCACACGGTGGAATATAAAAGTCATGCCCAATAAAACAGTTTTGCAAAAAAATCCATACATCTTTAACTCTAAGCTTTCCAATGCATCCGATTTGAGCTCAATCAGGGTTCTAGATGAAAATTTATGGCCTCCAAAATATTACTTGCCAAAAAGCGGTAAAAAAATCAATTTGCATAGGAAAAATATTATTTATTAAATTAATTAGGTTTGAAATAGTCTTTGAATGGGATTTTGAAATTTTTGGATTTCAAGGTTTCAAGATTTGGCAAAATGCATTTCGCCAAAAAAAACTTCAAAATTTTGAAATTCCGAAGAAGGAACTCGTCCAAGACTAAAGAAGACCTAAAAAACACCCAATAGTTATAATTTTTTTGGTTTGTTTTTTAGGATAAACATAAAATTGAAAACTAAAACTTTGTAAGATCCAGATCCAACCAAAAACACTGAAAAATTAGAAAAACTAGAATTTTATAAACATGAGATTACTAATATTCATAACCTCAAAGATCCATGAAAAAATATAAAACTAACTCCAGCACACAAAAAAAATGCCCTTGTTTAGAGTGTAAAATGAGGGCATATTGTTTGGGGACAATGAATGCCCAAACAAACAAACAACAAACTAAAACTTGTTAAAATTTGTTGTTAAGAGGTTAGAACTTGAATCAATTGGTACTTGATTAATATTGTTCCATCATTTAACAATATTAGGATAAAACTATTTCATGAAAAGGCTGAGTACACACATCTGTCTTATCACACCTAGTATAATGGAGTTAATCCAATATAGATCCACACTATGTGTGTTTGTTGAATAAATTACTTTCCTCATCTTAATACATAGCATTATGCAAATAAATAAACCATAAACCTCCTCATTACCTGATTGAGATGTATTATTATTATTATTATTTACATATATTATTGGAGGATAGGGGTGGAGGGTGTGTAATGTCATGGACATTGCTCCATTGCCAGTCAGACATCCATAGATCTGATGAAGTTTCCTCTGGTCCCACCCAAGGCCTTGCTCTACTAACAAGTCGGGCATCCATAGCCTCGGTAGAGATTACCCAAATCACGTTCTTGAAGAAATTTTTTTGATAATTTTGCTTTTGATATTCAATTCTCTCATTTTTTAACTTTTTATATGCAATTTCTTCCTAGACAATGAAGTCCAATCGAAGGTTGGGAACCAATCCATAGTGAATATTTTATGAGGTGGAATTAGAAAATGAGAGAAATTAGACTAGTTCTTCTTATCATGCCCATGTACTTTTGAGGAAGACTTTTAAATGTAATCATGTAGTAGTGAATCCATACCAAGTTAAGCACTCATATTTTTAGTTGGTAATTAAGAAAAATTAACCGAGTCTAATCAAGATATCTTGTCAAGCAAGACTAAAACTAATAATGGATAGCTATAAAAAAATAGCTGGTTCAAGCTTTTATTAGTTAGCTATGAATTTCAACAAAATGGATCTATCGACTTGTCAGTTTAGAATTACATGTTCCAAGATGGTTCACCCCCACAACACCCAAAAAAGGACCAAAAATAGCAGCAACAGATTCAAACAAGATAAAAAATGAAATAAAGCAAGGGAAATCAACAACTAGACTACTAGGTCCAAAGAGGACACCCTTACTAAAAGCAAAAAAAACATGAAAGGAAACTAAACTACATAAACCACAAGCAAAAATTAGGCCTAATAATATTGTTTGAGGACTTTCCCATTCACTAGAAGTAGGACATCCTCACTGGTTAGGATTTGTAGCCTAAATGCATTTTCTTCAAGAACTTCAAATATTTGGTTTTGGCCTAACCATAGGACATTAAAATTAGGGTGTTCACCTTTTTTTTCATGAGCCTTGTCCCATAGCAATACCAAATCAGAAAATTTAAAGGATATCACCTTGGCCTTCTTATCAAACCAACATTTAATAACTGCTTAATGTTTGATAAACTTATACAAGGCTTTGTATCTCTTTTCTTCCAAATGGATCAAATTTGCTAATATGATTTTAACTTTGTTATAATCATCTAGGAACTCATCAATAAATTGCAAGGTAGGAATATTAAGTTTCAAATGAAAGACAGGGTTCTTCCCATAAACTAGGTGATAGAGAGAGGTTATTAGAGCTTTCTTTAATCTTGTTCTATCAACCCACAATGCATATTTCAACCTATTATGCCAATCCCTAGGATTTTTCTCTAATAGTTTTTCAACAATAGTGCACAAATTTTTATTAGTGGACTCAACCACTCCATTCCCCTGAGGATAGTAATTAGAAAAGAATTTTAACACTACCTTGTTTTCATAGGCTTATTTAGTGAATTTAATTGAAGTAAAAGTACTGCCATTGTCAAATACCAAAATATACGACATACCAAACCTGGGTAAAATTTTCTCAAGAAAATCAATCATCACTTCTGTTGTGCAATTCTTCAGGGCCTGAGGTTTGGACCACCACGTGCAATAATTAGTTGATGTGAGGATGTATAGGTGTCTAGATGAAGAGTGTGGGTTGATCATTCCAATGAAATCTAAACCCCATTATGCGAATGAGTGACTCTAGATCACGGGTTGCAAAGGCATTGCTACATTTCTTTCTCTTTTCATAGAAATTGGAAGATGTGACCATTTTTAATGTGCAGTTGGGAATATTTGAGAATATGAGGCCAATAATAACCAACCCTCCTAATATTATGGGTTGTTGAAAATCCAGAACCATGACCAGTTTCATACTTTTCCTAAAAATTAGATAAAATTTTAGCAACCTTTTGCTTGCCCAAACATGTCAAATAAATTTCTTTATGGTTCTTCCTAAACAAAACTTTAAATATTATCATGTAGTTTGCACACTTAGAATAAAGAGCAGCTCTTTGACTCAAATTCATACGATCAGGGCAATTATTGTTCAATAGATAATAAACCACATCAACATACCACTCATAACTCTTCAACCATGTATTGTTGACAAGAAATCAAACGATCAACTCTGTTGGAATATGTAATGCAACATTGTGTAAAATATTCCTACCCAAATAATAAAGTCTAAAGAATAATATTTGAATTAGAATATAATTCTATCTTATGTAAAATATTCCCACCCAATTAATAAATAAATTAAGGGTGCTAGGAATATTTAATTTCTTGGAAAAAAGTTATTTTCCTTTTCTAGCAAATATTAGAAAGTAACTAATCACTTTCTAATATTTGATAGATGCCACTTATCACATATCTCAAAGATTAGATTGTGATAAAATTAGAAAGTAACTAAAGCACTTTCTAATATTTGATAGATTGTGATAATATTTAGGGTTGTAGTAGAAAAGCTTCTCTTTAAATAGGGGTGTTTTCTACTACATATTATCATATCTTAACATATCTTGTCATATTGACTTGTGTTGTAGTTTATGTTGATACATATTGTTGCATAACATTGAAGCATTCTTGTATTGTTGAATCATTGAGTAATATAGTGAGCTTCATAGTGGATGTTTCTCTTCTTCATTTGAAGTAGGGTTTTACCACTCAATATTTGTGTTGTGGATTTACCTCTTTTATGTGTGATTGATCTTGTGGAACATTCTTCGATCTTGGGGAGACTTTGCTTGTCTCACATTTGGTATCAGAGCGGTTGGGATCTCCATCAAGTGTCTTCAATCCTTTGAGGTGAAAAACCCATTAAGGTATATATATTTTTTGTATGCATTTGATATTTGGGTATTTTATGTAAACTTATTTTGCAAATCTGCCATTAGGGTTTATAGATTTATTATGTTTTTAGATCTAGTTAGATCTTTTGAAAACAATATTTTCATTTTAAATCTATAATTTTTTTTGGCATTAAGCTTTTTCTGGAAAGGTTTTTGGAGCCAAACAGACCCCATGGTTGCGTCCGGAAGACCCAAAAACCCCTATTTCCATATATAGTCATTTTTTTAATTTATTTAAAAAAAAAACAATTTTGCTTTATATATAAAAAAAAAAACAGTTTTGTTTTATAAAAAAAAAAAATAGTTTTGCTTTATAAAAAAAAAAAAAACAATTTTGTTTTTTTTGAAAAAGTTTTGCTTTATAAAAATTTTTAAACTTTTTCATGCCATTTTTTTTATTAATAAAATAAATTTTATTAATTTAATTGCATTTTTTTAAGCAATTTTTTGTATTAAAAATTATTATTATTCTCCTTAAAATGCAATATTTTTTTGTCTCACATTAACAATGGTTGTTTGTGAGTTTGCTTGTTTTGTAAGGTTATCCAAGTATGTTTTGGAGTATACAAGGCAATTTCGGATCAACTTTTTCACTCTCTTCCCCTATTTTTATTAATTTCTTCTAATCTCTCTCCAGTATTTGCTTGAAGCATACTGTAAATTAATGTAACTTGTATCTCTCATTATGAAAGTAAAAGAGAATGAGAGAGAGAGAGAGAGAGAGAGAGTATTTGTGTTTTGCTTTGTGTCTCCACTATCTCTTGTTCATCTTTCTTACATTTTGCATCTCAACTAATCTAACTACTAACTTGCTACTAAACAATCTCCTAACCAACTAAATTGTAATTTACTAATTTTCATATTAATCAAGAAGGTTAAAAATGAATCAACTTCCTAACCACAACTTTAGTATTTGATTAAAATTTACTTAATCTTGCAACACAGTTTATATTTGCTAAACACCTATTGAATCCAAAAGAATCCGCTCTATCGATAGCAAGTCCTTTTCAGGTCCTCGTACCCATACCATTTTGGGTAGCTTGGTTGACCTTGGGTGAGATGAATTGGCAATTCATTAGGCTATAGCAAAACCTAAAATGAACACTAACTTACTAACTTATTGACTATCTAACATTTAACAAATATTTTATGGTTCAATTCAAGTTAGTTTATTTTGTTACAAGATGATTGTTATGGTTAGTTACCTTCTTATTGCAAGTTGATCTTGGTTTATTCAATTGCAATATGGTTATAGTTGTTTATTGCAAGATGGTTATAGTAGTTCATGATTATCTTTCATGATGATCAATCAGCTATTGCCTTGGCTAAAAATCCTATAATGCATCAAAGGACAAAGCATGTTGAAATCCAAGCCCATTTTATCAGAGAGAAGGTATTGGATGGGACTATTCAATTGGAGTATTGCCCATCATCTTCTAATTCTGCTGATTTTTTCACCAAACCTCTTCCCAAGGAGCAGTTTTGTAAGTTGAGGGACTCACTTGGTTTGGTGAAGTTTTCCTCAAGGGGGAATGAAGTGTAGTTACACTTGTGTGATGACAACTTCATCCTTATGAGGTGTTTTGTGCTATATATATGAGTTGATCTTTGGTGGTATAATTGCTTTTTGCATCTCTTTTGAACATGGTACTTTCTTGTTTGCCTTGTGCAACTTTTGTACATGTTACTTTGTAGATGGCATTGTGCAATTATGGTATATGATGCAATTGCTTTATGCAACTCTTTTACATGGTACTTTCTTGTTGCCTTGTGCAACTTTGTACATGTTTTTTATGTAGTTGGCATTATGCAATTGGTTTATCATGGTACTTTACTTTTGTACATGATATTTTATGGTTGGCTTTATGCAACCGGTGTGCACACTTTATTATTTTCATATACCTTATGCAACTCTTGTACATGGTACTTTTTTGTTAGCCTTGTGCTACTTTTGTACATGGTACTTTAGAGTTTGCATTATCACGGTACTCCTTGTTTGCTTTATGTAACTTTGTAAATGATATTTTTTGATCAACTATATAGCACGTGACTATAAGTATGGCTTGGCATATTTTTGTGATGACTTATAGTTCACTATTTGTTAGATCAATTTTGTTATCATCTTTGGATATTCATATATGTTGTGGTGAATATATTTATGATGATGTATCTAACTAATCTTATGTTGAGATGCTTGTAGCTTGTAGGTACTTCCATTTGGGGTTTTGTAGGATTACTGAAGACACCCTTGTGATGTTTTCTTCTTGTCATTTGCAACCACTTGTGGTTGATGGATGGCTTTGTAATCTGCTTGTATCTGAAGCTACTCCGTTGGGGGCTTGCAGTCTCATTTTGGCCCATTTTGTATTGGTGCCTTATTGTAGACCATTCTTGGTCATAAAAGCTCATTGTAACTATATTACTCATTTGATTCTCATCCCCGTTTGTATCTTTAGGAGGAGAATATTTCTTTGTCTCATAATTCCTTTCCCCAATATTGCATTAAGGGGGAGTGTTGGAATATGTAATGCAACGTTGTGTAAATTATTCTTAGACTAAAATATAAAGTCTAAAAAATAATATTTGAATTAGAATATAATTCTATCTTATGTAAAATATTCCTACCCAATTAATAAATAAATTAAGGGTGCTAGGAATATTTAATTTCTTGGGAAAAAGTTATTTTCCTTTTCTAGCAAATATTAGAAAGTAGCTAATCACTTTCTAATATTTGATAGATGCCACTTATCACATATCTCAAAGATTAGATTGTGATAAAATCTTCATGGAATGTATTTCTAAATCAAATTCTTGTAGTGTTAAGGCCCACTTTCCTCTATGTTCATAAAATTCATTCTGAGTTAACATAACCTTTAGAATAGGATCCAGAACTATGGCATAGAATTTGCTATGGAGAATGTAGTTTGTAAATTTCTTGACAACCCATGTTAAGGAAAAAGTATGCTTGTCAAGTATTGAGTATTTTAATTCAGTTCACTTTAATGGAGAACTCACAAAAGCAATAGATATTTTATCTATGTCTCCATTTCTCTGAGTTAGTACCCCAAAAAATGAGTGTTTTGATGTAATAGAGTAAATGTAGAATGACTAAATGTAACCAGGGATAATCAAATAGGAGTATTAGAAATAGTAGATTTTATTTTATTAAAAACATCCTTCACTTCTATATTTCACACTACCTTTGCATCCTTTTTTACTAAAGCATTAAGAGGTTGCACAATCTCAACAAAGCCAAAAATAAACCTTCTTAAAAATTAATCTTTTCAAAGAAATATTTTAATTCCTTACAACTTCTAGGTAGAGGCATTTTGGAGATGACCTAAAATCTATCATGATCAATAGATATAACATTTTTAGAAATAATATGCCCCAAAAGTTTACCTTCAATTATAAAGAAGGTGTATTTCTTGATATTGAGATAAATTACATGGTCTCTACATATTTACAACACAATTCTAAGGTCCTTCATATGGTTATATCTATTCTTTGAAAACATTGTGATATCATCCATATAAATGATAATACATTTTTCAATCATCCCTATGAATACGTTGTCCATGGTACACTGGAAAGTTGCACCAACATTAATCAATCTGAATGATATTCTCATGTATGCAAAGGTTCCACACTTGGTGGTGAACATTATTTTTATGCAGTTTGGATGGTGAACCATGAATTGATTGTAACTTGAATAACCATCTAAAAATGACATCATTTAAGATCCATTGATAATATTAAGTATTTCATCCAGAGATGGAAATGGATAGTTATCCTTTTTAGAAGCCTTGTTCAAATTTTGAAAATATACACACAAATGAATCTCTTCGTTCTTCTTACGAACTAAGACCAAGTTTGCCAACCATGTGGAGTGTCTTACTGGAAATATGATATTCATGGACAAATTCTATACCTCCTTTAAAATAAGTGGCACCAACAATGTATTTATAGTCCTTTGCTTATGGAAAAAAGGTTTTGTACCAGGCTCTAGTAGTATGGTATGTGTGCTGATATTAGGGTCGTAAGTTTTCAAATCCTCATACCCCCAAGCTATAACATCCCTATACTCTTCAAGAGATAAAATCACCTCTTCTCTTTTTTAATGCATACTTTTCTAATGAATACATTCTTTAGATTGATTTCATCAACAAGATTAAATGTGTCATACTCTCCACCTTTAGAGGAAGTAGGTTTAGTCTTGTGAGCATCTATGTCAAATAATATCTCTAAAGTAACCATACCCTTAGATATAGTATTGGTATTCAAACTCATAATTCCTTCCTCATCCAACTCCCCTTCATCTCTACTTTCTTCATCAATAATTTGTGCCTTAAAGACATCAATGTTGGTAATGAAATCTAAGATATGTTGATCATCCTCAAAAATTTGTGAAAAATTGATATTATTAGGAATAGATGGAGTAGGCACCAACTGTACTAAACTATTTTAAACTTAGAATCAACTACGGGCTCAAGAGCACCAGTCACAACTGCTAAAGAATCAGCCACATGATTTTCTTCTCTCGGGATGCACTGAATGTTGAAAGCATCAAAGCTATTAATTAAGTCCCACACTCTAATTTTATACTTGTAAAAATGCCTATCCTTACACAAATATTGGCTCTTGACCTATTTAACTACCAAATCAGAGTATCCAAAAACTTGGATCTTCTTTATCTTCTTTTTTAAGGTAAATTGTAAACCATGGATTAAGGCTTTATATTTCATAGCATTGTTGGTGCAAGCAAACTAAAATATATAAGCAACAAGAAAAGACTTTTCTTTAGGACTAACCAATTGAACACCAACTCCATTCCCCTACTTAGACTTATATCCATCAAAATTAAGCACCCATATGTCATCATGCCATTCTTTATTTCAGAGAAGGACTTACAACTACATTGGACTCTTCAACGCGAGTATTAGAAACTTCTTCTGTTACTTCCAAGGCATACACTCCCAAATAAAATTTTGCATACAATATTTCATTTGTTGTTATACTTCATGATTATTTATTTCAACCTTGGCTCCCTTTAGATTTAAATTTTATTGGCCACACCTCTCCATGGCAGCCACATTTGTGAGAAGTTGATTTCCATATAACCATTCAATATTCTAGACCAATCTCTATTGAGAAACATACCATAAGCCTTTGGTATATCCACCACCTGAATATTGATATAAAACTAAATCCTCGGGTCTGAAGCTAGGTGAATATGCATCTGAGTTAGTTCTCCAACAATTTTCAGCTCCATTTTGTCTAGATGCACCACTTTTCTACTAGATTTGGTAGGATTCAGTCCTAATTTATGACATAGAATAAGGTATGATGTTTCCAGATGCACTTGAATCAACCAAACTATTATGCAAGGTTTTTCTAGAAATACGAAAAATTAGTAAAAAAGGAGGAGAACTAATTTTTTCCTTGTGAAACACAACATGTGCATTAGTTCTTGAAGTGTTAGATTTTCCTTTTGGATTTAGAGCTTCTATTAACAAGTCCCTTTATTTCTCCCATTGGGTCAACTCAAATAGTGGTATATTAGCCTTGGTTTTCTTGAGATCCTCTATGATATTATAACCTATTTTTGGAACTCCCAAAGTTTGATAAATTTGAATTAGGGATGTGTTGGATCCTCAAAATCCAACTTGAGTTTGCCCCCTTTTTTTTTTCTTCAAAAAAAATTATTACTATTTTTGGGCAATTTGTTATTTTTGGCCAAAAGCTACCCTATTTTTAGTAAGTCAACAAAAAGTCCCGGATAGCCCCATAAATTAGCACACACTATTGTATTTACCATATTAGGCTCCTAGAAAATCTCAACACCTGTCCATGTCTAAAAATTCATTGAATTCCAAATTTTCTTTCTTTCGATTTTTCTAAAAAAACACTAAATCCTATTTTTGGGGTACTAGATGAAGGAATTAGGGCCCTATAACACACTAAAAAACCTTCAAGGCTTTAAAGAATACTTTTCATTAAATTTGTGTCCTCTTTATCTATATCCACATAAAATTTCAAGTCGAGCCAATAGTCGGATCAAAAGTTATGCCCTTTAGAAGATAGACTATTATGGGCCATTTTTGAGATCCAATTAAAAGAGAGTGAGAGGCCATCATTCAGCTCTAGTAATTGCAGTTATAAAAAAAATATTATTATCAATATTTATGTAATAGGTATTTTTGACCAATTGAGACCACTACCACACTACAAATAAGAACCACTACAAGCACAATTAATAATATGGGCCATCATGAAGACAATTGCAGTTATGGGCCATCATTGAAATAGTTGTAGTTTTCATAATTATGGACCATCATCAAGCTTTGAATGAGAACCAATTTGTAGGCTATATGAGAGAGTTGTTGTAGCAAAAAAAAGGATCAAGTTTTTGTACAATAATTTTGCAAGAGGTATACTAGTGTGTTCATCCTTGTTAGTTGTATTTTCCTTTGTGAATCTTGTCAAGTCACCCCTGTTTCGTCCTCATTATTGTGTAGGTTTTGCTGAGGAGGTACCCATTTTATTGAGATCATTTCTAGTGGTTGAGGTTAGAATCTAGAAGTCTCTTTGTTACATCATTTGAACAAAGAGTTGTAGTTCTCTATTGCATATTTGAATGGATAATTTGTTTGTACTAGTTTAGTAAGATTTGGTTTTTCTGATCAAACTCCCATTGTAATGATTTGTTGTTTAACGTAATACTATTTGCTCATTTTAGCAGTTCTATATGTAATTTTATGTGTTCTCCCATTTACATATTATATCATTTGAATGTGTATATGGAATCTTCTTCATGTTGAATCATTTTTGTTACATTATTAGAATGGATATGATTGGCTCAGTTTTATCTTCTCCTCCTTCTACCTTCATTTTATTTTAAGTATGGATACAATTGCACAATGGATGAGGCAATGGTCTTCAGCTTGAAGCACTAGCTAGGAGTTACTTTCAAACTTGGTCAAATTTTATGTTGTATTTTTATTTCATTTTTGCAAATTTGGATGAGCATGAGCATATAAGAAATATTGTAGGCTCACATAGGGGGTTTCCTTACCCTAATCAATCTGTCTAGAGTCTTAGGATAATATTTCCTCGAGTTAAAGAGGTGGATCCACCTGAGTCCATAGTGCTGATTGGATCAAGGAAGTATTGCAGCATGACAAATATATTAAGGGTGTAGGAATTTCTCCCAACAAGATGCCCCTTTGTTTTGAGAATTTGTAGCAAGCTTTCCTCTAGGATGTGGAGGGTTATTATCTACTTTGACATCAGGAGGAACATATGAATAGTTGGGTGGGATGGAAGTGGTAAAAGGTTCTTTGTTTTTTCTTCTTAACATGTATTTATTTCCTCTTTGAATTTTTTGATATGCTTGAACTTCGTATTATAAATAAATATTAGTAACATCATTTTCATATAGAAAAGTATCAAAGGTGTTATAAAACATGGCTGATTCAGTAATGTTCCTATTAAATTCTTCAAGACTATCATTTGTGGGTATAAGCTCCAAGTTTTCCATTTCTTTCTAAACAATGTCTAAGGCTTATTTAACTTTAAGGCAGTTTGTCTCACCATGTTTGGTCATTGTATGTATTATACACTAGTTAGGTAAGGCCAGATATACTAAGTTTATAGCCAAGCCTAAAGATGTACTTGCTTGGTCAATAGGATTCATACACCTCCATTATTAGGATGAGAATTCCATTGGTGATTATACCTCTAGAAATTAAAGTTTCTATTCTAATCAACATTATTTTTGTTCATGTTGACATGTTGGTTGTGTCTTTGCATGGCCAATACATCATTACTAAGTTTATGAACCATCCTTTACAATATTCCCAAACCTTGATTCAAAGTGTTTGTGGGCTGGTTCTACACTAGCAGAGTTTGTTGATTTATGTTTGGGCTCACTCCAGTCAAGTAGGAAATCATACTTTGTTTATTAGGAACTTGGTTGGTATTTATTCCTTGGGGTGTCAAGTATGTAGGCATTTCTTGTTGGGAATATGATTGGGAAACTTTACTTGATGACTGATTTTATAGATATATAGGCATGTTATGAATAGTTGGACCAGTATTTAAATATGCTAGAAAACTTTGGTTGCTAGTTTGGTTTGATTGGGGTAACATGAGTGACATCATGGACTGATTATTTTTGGTCAAATATCTGCCTAATTGCTAAATATTGCGTTTATGCGCCCTAGATACGACCAACATTGAAAGGTCGAAGGAAAGAAATGTCCTCCATGCCAATCTCCAGAGAGGGCTGGTTCCCTAACTAAATTCTAAACTTGTTAAAAGACTAAGGATACAGGAAAGAAATTGGAAAAATATGGAAAGAAATGGGAAATATGGCCACAGGCCAAAGTACAAGACTGGTGTTAGACTAACTAGCAGGAAAAAAACCCAAGCACAAAGTAGCATTTATAAAAGAAAATAGAATAGAATAAGCTCATGATCTGGCCATAGCAACTATCAAAATGATGCTCCAACATTCACCTTCTTATTAGCAATTTTAAATCCAATGACATAATTTAAATAGAGTAGCAAATAAGATGAGCAAATGAAAATAGAAGCACACTACACAGAAAGTAACCATACACAAGATCACTCACAAATTCAGAAATCTGATGCCTTGTATTAATGCGAGAGCTTAGAGAAATCTCTCGCAAAATGTCTAACCCCCCTTTTACAATGAAATTTGTCTAGTATTTATAGAGGTTTTCACCTCTTTCATTAAATACATAGGAGAATAAAATGTCCCGAGATCAAAGACAAAACCAACAAAATCCTCCTCGAATTCTTTGAAAATCCATCCTCCTGAGAAGACAAATTCCTGAAAATCTGTAACTCGGGTGAGGGTGCATGGATTGCAAAAAAGACATTAAATTCTTTAGAGCGCCTTTGGTACATTGGAAATCATGAAAACTCATTTCTTCTCGCCTTCCTCTTCGTGATCCACAAAATAGAGTTATTGAGGGCATCCTTAATTAAATGCATAAACTTAGCATCTTTGACCAAATTTCCATTCGCCCATACTTATTTTTGCCTCAACATCTGTTTCGCCCCATTGCAAATTGAAAGGTGCACGTGCGACTATAATGGAAGTACGTTCACCCCTAAAAAGGGTGAATGGGATGTTCACCCCTTAGGAAGGGTGAACGTGATCCCAATGCACCAAAATGTTGGTTCACCCATGGGAAGGGTGAACAGGATGTTCACCCCTCAACCTGGGTGAACGTAATATGGTTTGGGTGTGCACGCCTCCAAATGTCGTCAAGCGCGTTCACCTCTTAAGAAGGGCGAACGACGCGTTCACCCCAATGTTAGGGTGAACATGATCTTGCACCTTAGTGCTTTCGCCTTTGTAAGTTTTTAAACATGTTCATCCCTTTCAAAGGTGAATGGGGTGTTCACCTCTCCTCAGGGGCGAACGTAAATATATGGCGATTTTAACCAAGTTCTTCTTCTTCATTCTTTTAGACATTTCTCCATTAATATTTTACAGAGATAAATTCAAAAGAAACTTTTTGAACATGCATCAAAAATGTACAATTATTTAAAACATCACAAAAATATGTAAAATATATACTGTCACTACATTCAAAAATTGAACCCAAAGTCTTGAACAAAATTCCCAATGAATACAAAATGGCCAACATTTCTTGGTGACTCATGGGGTATCCAGCTCGCATGGATGCAAGTGATCCCAGGCCTTTATCCATTGGGTGTAGAGTCCTTTTCTGAAGTTGATACAACTGATTTAGCCAAAGCTGTCTTCTTTATTGTGGATGCAATTTTTTGTGCTGCCTTCTCTACGCATTCTTGCTCTTCTACCTCAATTGCAACCCTGAGTACTTCAGCATGCTCTGCATCCTCTACTACTTTCATCACTACCTCATGATCTACCACCACTTTCTCCTCTTGCTCCATGATGGTCTCTGAAAGAATCTCATAAGTACGGACAACATCACGCCAAGCATCAATGCTAAACAAACAATGAATGTTGAGGGACTCATAGATGAAGCGAAGATTCTGCACATCTGTCAAGCTGAGATGCTTCGAACATTGAGCCAATTCATAAAGTGATAGCTCCAAGCACGTATACTTCTCCATCAAAGGCAATACCTGTGCTTCAACAAGGGGTTCTTTCAAGGCATCAATTTTTGAAGTATCTTCAATGAATGTACGCCAAAGTTCCTACAACTGTTCCATTGGAAGAGGTTCGCCCCACTCATCTACAAAGGTGGTAAAACCCAACTGGTCAATAGTCTCAAAATGAGACATGGAAATGATATGCTCATGCTCAATTGTATTAAGAATAGCCCACCCTTCCCTTACTAGGTCCATGCGTTGAAAGTAGCTCCGTAGTGTTATCCGTGCTCGGGACCAAGCGTAATCCATCTCGTTGAGGGGGTGAATATGCAAAGTAGTATTCAACAAAGCTTGTATTTTTATAGCCATCTCCATATAGGGTGAAAGTAGTTCCTCCATGGAATCAATTGTTTGTTGCCCAAGCTGAATCTGTATCCATGCTTCCCATAAGTACTGTAGTACCTTAACAACGTGTGCAACCAATTTTATAGAATTCTAAATGGAGCGGAGGCGAGCATCCTTAATGCTGTCATGTGAAAATCCTGCAACTGGCATGGCTTTCTCTTCAAGCTGCTTCTTGAGTTCTTCTACCTACTGCTGAAGACTATGCATTTCAATTCGAGCGGCATCGCGCTCCTTCAAGTGTACCTTCACTTGATTGCGTAGATATTCATTTTTAGTGGTTGTTCTCTCTTCTGTCACCCTACTCTTGGCCAAAGCATTTTCAAGCTCGAGCACTTTATCTTGCATCTCAAAATATCTCTCCTTATAGTGCTCCCCATGCAAATACAATGAGCTCATATCCACCTGCATATTACCCATTTTCTCAATGGGATTAATCCACGTCAGATCTTCAGTTATAGTCTCAGAAATGTAATCTTCAGGCTGCAATTCACCTTGGGGTTTCTGGACCAATGGAGTGAATGTTGTAACATGAGCCTCCTTGGTGATTGGATCAAAAGCCACCTTCTTGATTGGTCATGCTTGCTTCGAAGCTTATTTTCACCGCATACTTTTCAACCATTGAGAAGAGCTCAGGTGCGCCCGATTTAGTTTTTCAACATCCGACTGCTTTCGGGCTACCTGCACATCTGGGACAGTCTGCATCTCCAAAAATGGTGTAAAAGGGATAAAAACTTCTGAGCGGCTAGGCCCAACGGACACAGATGACATGGGTAGAGGTGGAGAAATGGATGTGGGAATAGTGGAAGAGAGAGAAAGGGTGGATGAGGTGGTAGACACAAGTGCAGCTACAGTTACGCTAATCCTAGGTGGAGCTTGCATACTAACAACGATGATGGTAGAGGTAGTGATGACCGAAGGAAGGGGATGCAAAAAGGGATTGGACCCAGATGCATATGAACTAAAAGAAATGGAGGGCGAAGGAGCGGGAACGAAAGAAGGAGCAACAGTGGTTTTGGAAGTGGAAGGAGTAGAAGTAGAAGAGGATACCATGGAAAATGAAATAGATGGAACATCGAAGGATGGAGAAATAGAGAGTGGAAAGGATAAAAATGTAACAGATGGGACCGAAGAAGAAACCATTACGTGCTCCATGAGAGAGAGAGAAGAAGAGGGAAGAGATGACGTACCTTGGGGTGCAAGCACCACTTGTTCAACTAATGGAGGAGGTTGTGCAAATAACTCCTCTTCTCACTCTTCTTCTGGCTCTCCAACATCGAGAGCTACTTCCTCATCCAAAATTTTGACATGTGAATCCTCAGAAAGTTGCTCCTCTTCCTCTTGTTGTGCCATTGGAAAGATCTACACAAATGAAGTAGGGAGCTCATTATTGGGTGAAGGATTCACCATCGACACAGAAGCGACTATAGAACTCAGCATGATAAAAATTATGGCACCCGAAGTCATGGGCACTGTAATAGTAGACGTAAGGGTTGTGCTGGTTCGAGGCCATTTGGCCACTTTTGGAAATGGGGGTACCATCGACTATTTTTGTTGCTTGGGCATGAGAGCCTCCTCTTGAGGGCGCTTCACCCTTTGAGACCATCTTTGGAAAACATATTGCTCTTCCTCTTCATCCTCTTTTTTGGTCTCATCTTCAACCATTGGGTCCTCCTGCTCAGGTTCACTTTCACCACTTTTGGACTGTTGAAAGCTTTGCGGAAAAATGGTGGTGAAAGCAATGGGTTGATATGATTCCACAAATTTATCATAAGCTTCAGAAAATTGAGTATCAAGCTTCAACCCATAAGCAACATATGGCTTCCTGCGATGAATGCGCATCACCCACCAATTCATGATTTTCTCCTCGCTCCATGTCGGGTTAGCTTCCTTAACAGTTTGAAATAGACCAGGAGGAGGAATATGTGTTTTATTCTTTTTAGGATTATACTCCACTTCCTGCTCATAATAATCATGCCATGGAGGAAGGGAGGACATTTTCTCTATGTGCCAGTTCATGTCTGGCCCATCAAAATTGTTACACCACTTCTGAATATCTAGGCGTGGGCAGCAATGAAAGGTCTTTGCCTTGATAAATTCTAAAAATTTATCGAGAGGGTCATAACGCCATCATTGCGGCAATTCAATTAATCCCAGGTCTTGAAGCGCCACCGTCAAAAGGTGATTTTGCCCAACCTGGTTCACTTCGATACTCCCAAACTTAAAAGGCATAGTACAAGTTGTCTTCTTCCCTCACCCGACGTCGTATATGTCATTGACATAATCTTCCTGATGCACAACTTCCATTGCAAAAACATGCACAGTAGCAAAATAAGGCAACAAAAATGGTTTACCTGTGTACCCAAAAATTCGAACAACCATGCCCTGAGTGAGCAAAAATATATCGCCCCTATCTTCTGAAACAATGGCATCCCTCAAGTCGTGCGGTACCCTATCACAGTTTCCACATAGTAGTTCAATCGCAGGCCCCAAAAACCAACTATTAAAGCTGTACACAGACTCTCATTTCGTCAACACCTGAGTCCACTTGTAAATAGGTAAGGGCTCATATTTTTTGCCCGATTGTGTTACTACGATAAAAGAAAAGTGATGCTGCATCTGAAATAAAAAGAACCAGACTAGTAGCGAAGTGTGCCAAAATGATTTAGACTTTCCTTCCTGCAACTTCTGCAACTGTGAATTAAGCCTTCGAGAAATAAACTCAGCCCAATCAAAATAAATTGGATTTCCACCCTGTCTCATAGCAGCAGGAGAATAAAATTCCACCTTGCAAATGCATTGAGCCATAGCTGCCTACCATTTATGCACTGTCTCATCCGAGGGCAACCCAGCAATCCAGGCAAGCATAGAATAAATATCTTGGCTCTTAAATTCTAAAAGCGATTTAGGCAAATTTGGCAGCTGCCCCATCTATGGCTCCTTGATGAGTTGTGTCTCCATAAATTGTCTCATAGTAACCATGGAAACATACCTATCTTCCTGCTCGTCTGTATGAACCTTCTTATTTACTGCATAACTTGGGGCCTTCAACCCACATGCAAAAGCCTCTCGGACCTCGTCCGATGTAATTGTAAAGAGGATTTCTTTCTTGGCATTTCGCACAGCTTTGGTAAAAGGATCATAAAACTATGCAATTAGTTGTACCAGCTCAGGGCATGGGTGCACGGGTGAACATAGGTACCATGAAAGCTATGAATTATGAGGCACTGTGAGCCAACTATTAAATGAAACCCCCTGGCTCACCACAGTCTCAACTTCTTGCCTTAACTGATCGACCCCCTTGTGTGTAATCAAACAATCCCTGATTTCTGCCATTTCATCTTTATAGGGGTCCAGGTCGACATAGTCATTCTTTCGAGCTTTCTTAGCCCTAGAACTTCTTTCCCGCTTCTTATCCAGCTTTGCCTCTACAACCTCCTATGCCTCACTTGGCTCTTTACTATGTCTGCCCATCCTATCTGACAAAGCGTTGAGTGACTCTGCAATTTTTTGCTTCGAAACCTCTAAAAATTCTTCTAAAAAATTCTTCTGCACTGGAAATGCAAGGTACAACAAAGTAGGAAAAGTTTAAAATAATAAGGGAAAACAAGGTTGGCCCTTTTACCTTCCAAAATTTATAGGAGCACTGTCAGCTACTATAGTGATTACAAAATTAAATGCAGGCGCATCTTCAGAGAGGAATAATCCTCGAAAAACCACTCATACACTATTTCCAAGGCACAAAAACCCTTCCCTTCAATTCACCACCAGATTCTCCTGGAGACTCGTGCTTCTGTGTTGCGCAATCATACCTAGAAAAGTGTGCCCTGGCACCCAAAGCTTACTAGGGGAGCCAACCTAGCCGTTCGCCTACCAATCATTAATGCTTGCAATCACCTTGGAAAGCTAAACTTGAGCACTTCCCATGTTTTAAAACTATGATTGAATTCTGGCGCTTCCTACTTCCAATTACTGACACGTAACCCAGAGGCATATTTATTTCACAACGTGCCTTGAAACTGTTGTCTCCTCACTTGGTAAAAAATGCTTGGGCGCTCAACTATTCCTTAGCGATTTTAAAATTTGCATGAAAGTGTTCTATCTTTTCATGTGGGTGATTGCGTCTTAAGATTTTCATGGGCATGATTTTTCTAAAATGGGATTTCCCTTCAAAAACTTTGAACATGCTTTTCATCCCTTCTAAAAGTGCCACACTTTTTTTTTTTTTTTTAAAGCAAGCTTTAAGGAAAACAAAAACCAATGAAATTTTCTTTTTCTTTCTCCTTCGCCTGGTGACGTTATAAAAGTACGTTCGCCCTTTAACCTGGGTGAACGTCCCGTTCACCCCATTGAAAGGGAAAATGCGAAGTTCAATATGTAAGTATGTACTTACTTTTTCGAGCGAACGAAGAAATTTAAATCGTTCTTGGGGCAAAAAGTTTTTTTTTTTTAGAATGTCTATATATATATCCCTTATATACAAAAATCATCAAAGACAAAGAGAATATTTACATATGTACAAAGTGTTACCTTTAGCAGATCAAAATTACGTAACATAGGCCTTCAAATGAAGGTCGTTCACCGGAATGGGGAGCTCGTAACCATCCATGTCGTAGAGATGATAAGCATTGGCAGAGTTTACTACAGAGACCCAAAAAGGTCCTTCCCATATGGCATCAAACTTATGATGATTTCCAGGCTTAGATTTCTTCTCATTCCATTTTAGCACTAGTTCACCCACCTAAAAACTTCGGTCACTTATCTTTTTCTTAAACCATTTCTTCATCTCTATAGAATGTTTGGCAAAATCCAGGTAAGCCTGCTCCCTTTCTTCCTGTAATTGTAGCAACTATGCCAACCTTACTTTCATAGGATCATATTCTTCATCTTCATCTTGGAACATTTGCAAAGTTTGGAGCACTGGTAGTTCAATGTGGGTAGGGAGGACAACTTCTTTTCCATAAACCAAAGCATACAGAGAGGTCTTTATAGACTTCTTTACTGAAATACGATCGGCCCAAAGTGCTTGGTTCAATAACAAATGCCAACTCCTCTTGTTATTGCCCATCATCCTTTTTAGAATCCATAACAAATTTTTGTTAGTAGACTCAGCCAATCCATTCCCCTATGGGTAATAATTGGAAGATGTCTTTAGGTAAATACCATATCTGCTAGCGAATTCTATAATTTTGGCTCCGATAAAGGGAGTACCATTGTCAGTTACCAAAGAATCTGGTATACCAAAATGAGTGATAAGGCTTTCCAGAAAAGAGATCACCGTCGCCTGATCAGCCTTCTTAGTGGGTATGGCTTCTACCCACCTGGTGAAGTAGTCCATTGTCATTAAGATATATTTGTGCTCCGTAGAAGAGTGTGGATCAATAACACCGATAAAATCAAGGCCCCATTGTTGAAAGGGTGCTTCCACCTGAATTGGATGTAGCGGTAATGCTCCTTTTCTGATTTGACCCACATATCTTTGGCAACTATCACACTGCTGGCTTATCTTGTGTGAATCGACGAATAGGGTAGGCCAATAATAACCTACCCGAATAATCTTCAAGGCCATGGGTCTGCCTACGTAATGCCCTCCTGATAGCCTAGAATGGAACTCCTCAAAAAATTTTCCTTTTCGAAAGCCTTTACACACCTGAGTAATACACCATCTATATTTTTATGATATAATCCATTAGGCAACAACACATACCTGAGCGCTTGCAATCTGAATCATCGATGCTACGAGGGATCAAGATGGTTCAGACATCTTCCTGAAGTAAAGTAATCAACCAATTCCTCTGTCCAATATTTATCACCTACTATGTGATTTACACACATTACATCTTCATGACTTGCTTCAGTCATTTCAGTAACAACGCTTTTAGCCAGCTCTTGACATAGAGCACGTCCATGAACCAGTTTCATCGGTCGGATCTCCACATCGTACTCCTAGATTTTTGTGACCCAACCGACCCTCTTTTCTCCCAGTTCTCCTTGGACTATAAAGTTTCGAACATCAGGATGGATGACGTAAACCACAGTCTTACTTTGAGAAACAAAGTGGCAAAATTTCTTTAATGCTTTCATTACTGCATAAACTTGCTTCTCTATAAAATTGTACTTCTCCTGGTGCGGTGCTATAACCTGGCTTAGAAAAGCAATTGGCTTCTCCTCGCTATCATCTTGTTTCTATGTTAGTACTATAACATAACTCTCCTGCTCACCTACTGCATAGAGGATGAAGTCTTTGGAGTAGTCGAGATTAATCAAAATTGGAGCTTGAGTAATTCTCTCTTTGATTTCTTGAAATGCTCACTTCCTGGCTTCTGTCCACTTAAACTCGACATTCTTCTTCAAAAGCTCAGTCATGGGCTTGACGACTTGGGAAAAGTCAGCAATAAACTTGTGAATAAAGTTTATTTGCCCAAAGAAGGACTACAAGTTTTTCTTATTAATGGGTAATGACAGTTTCATGAGCACTTCGGCCCGTGCAGGATCTATGGCCAATCCTTCTTGTGAGATCACATGGCCTAGTAATTTCCCTTATTTAACCATGAAAATTGACTTCTTTGGGTTTATGGAAATCCCAAATTCTCGGCACTTCTCAAATATTTGCCTTAGATGGGTAACATGATCTATTCTGCAATGTGAAAACACCGTCATATCATCAAGATATATTACAATGATTTTATTTAGCAACTCACCAAAGGTGACGTCCATGGCTCTCTGAAAAGTAGCACCAACATTTGAAAGCCCAAAGGGCATCCACTGGTAAGCGAATGTACCCCACTTAGTAGTAAACGCCATCTTATATTGATCCTCATATTTTACCCAAATTTGATTGTACCCGGAGAAGCCATCTAGCAATGAGAATCTCTAGGCGCCAGCCACAACATGAAGAATCTGGTCTATCTGAGGCAAAGGATAATGGTCCTTGAGTGATGCCTAGTTTAAATTTTGGAAATCAATGCACAAACGTATGTCTCCATTCTTCTTCCTTACAGGAACTAGGTTCGCTACCCAAGTAGAATGCTTAATAGGATAAATGATCTTCGCCTCAAGCATCTTCAACAATTCTGCCTTCATAAGGATCTCAATCTTAGGATTGATAGGACGTTGTTTCTATCGAAAAGGCTTAACTCCTTCTTGTAACTCAATTGTGTGTTGAATCACATTCTTGTCATATCCTTTCAAGTCTTGATAACTCCATGCTACAATATCTGGATATTCATAGCACAAATTTCTAATGCCTTCAATCTCATCCGATTCACAATCAGTCCCAATCTTAATGATCTTTCCTGGTTCCAACTGCAACTCTCTACATTTCTTGGGATCCACCTTAATCCTATGTTTATCAGCCCTATCATTCTGATCAAACAAGCTCTCTAATGAAATCAATCCCTTAGGAATATGATTATTTCTCAACTGAATCATTGCTTCCTTTTCTTCCTCCACAAGGACTCTATCATCGGCATTAGCAGCTTCTTTGAGCAAAAAATTCACTATTTGCTCATCATTATCAAACACTTGCCAATAGAGATTCTTATCTAGAATGGAAGGCCTATAAATTACTCTTACTATCTTTGGCTTCCGAACCACTTGCTCAACAGGAGAAAAATTAGCGCCAAGGGAGGCTAAAATATCAGCATGTCTATTTTGCTCTCGAGGAATAGCCTAAATATTCAGAGCTTTAAATGCTTCTAATAGATCCCATACTCTATTGCGGTAAGCCTTCAAATAATGCTGCTTGCTCATGCATCTATTTGTAACTTGATTGACAATAAGCTCGGAGTCACCAAAAATCTGCAACTGTTCAATTCCCAATTTCTTCACTTTCTTCAAGCCAAGGCATAGCACTTCGTATTCAGCCATATTATTTGTGCAGCTCTAGGTCAATCTGTAGGAATAAGTTTTTTGTATTCCCTCAGGAGAAATCAATACAATGCCTACTCCTGCACCATTCTTACATTGAGCACCATCAAAGAACAACTTCCATAACTGGTGTGAAACAGGTTCTGGTGACTCAAGGACCTTCTTTTTGGACTGTTCTATCTTCTGGATTGAATAACAACCAATATCTATCCCAATCATAGCATTGAAATCCATCAGCTGAAAATCTTCCTCCAGGCGAAGCTCATCAAGTGCTTCTTCAACCAGATCAACTTCCTCCAATTCTTCGGTCATCATGTTCACCATGCCTGGAGCTTGTTCTACCTCCTCTATCTTTTCAATATGAAAAGGTGAAGGCTTCTCATTATGAATACGGATTCACCTTCCCTTGAATGGTATCTCCAAATGTGAATAATCTAGGGAAAGATAACCTCCAAGCTTAGCTATAAATTCCCTTGAAAGGCACATGCTAAAATAGGGCTCCAAATCAACAACCACCACCTCCTGGATGACAGTAATTTGAGGCATACTATGGAGCACAATCGGAATATCCTTGATTACCCCAATAGTCTTGACTGGAGTTCCATCCAACTGCAACACTCCTGGACTACTCCTTGTATACTCCATCCCCATTACTTCACATACTGCCTTTGGCATGACAGTAGTTGCAGCACTAGAGTCAATCATGCAATTATGCACGATCCACCCTTCCATTCTCAAGGATAAGTAAAATGGGGGAGGCCTATTTTTCCCTATGACTGAAGTGGGGAGCACTTGAGCCAAGACTATTTGTGAACAATATTTATTTTGGTCCTTAGTAGTCTTCAAGGATTCTTGTAACAAATCAATCTGCCTAGGTAATTGCAATGCATCGTACAAGCTAATCCTTGCTAGGATTTTCTTCATTTCTTCCACAATACTGTAGCTCTGAGTAGTTGAGTCTTTTTCCTCTAGAGGCCGCTCATACTTATCTCGATATTGCTACGTAGCTTCTACCCTTTGCCTTTTAGTTAATGAAGGATACTTGAGTCTCTCCTTAGCTTGCTCTTTTATTTCTCTAGAAACTGGAGTGGTCACCAAAGTTGAAGGTTTAGCTTGCGCTTTATCTTGAGCTTGCCTAGGAAACAGATCTTTCACCTTAACAACATCAGGTCCCTTGGTTCTAACATCAGGAGTCTTCATCGGGGATGACCACTTTTCTTCCTATGCTTTTGGTTCTGCAGGTACTTTCAAAGGTTGCAATTCCATGGGATCAACAGTCACCGACTTCTTCCCAGACCTAGTGAGGACTGAAACTTGCTCCAGGGATGACATCATACAATTATGCTCCACTTCTCAAATCATATTAACTTGCCCACCCGAGGAACTTTCCACCAATGTCTGAACATAGTTCAAATGCACCATACATGTATCTTCACCATGAGGATCATTGCATGTAGAACACCAATATGCTCTTTTGGACATATTAACTTCATCATTTACTTGCACCATGGTGTTTTTCTCAGGTCCCCTGCTGGTAGATGCTTGCTCTCGGGTGATTGGCGGAGTCTAAAATCTTCTTGATTGGAACTCAGCTTCAGCTTGTTTTTTCCTCACCGTTGTAAGCTCATTAGATATCATCCTCAAAGCCGCATTATTGGATTTCACTTCTTGTAACAAAGTGGTGAGGGGATCCGAATTAGGCGATGGGGCTAACGTTGGCAATGACAAAGGCGCTTGCGGTGTAGGTAATGGTAAAGGGGTTGGAGGCACTGGCAATGTTGGAAAAGAAATGGATGATAGTTGTGGAGGTACAGACAGAGCAAGAAATCATGGAAAGCTCATAGCGGATGACTATAGGACAGGGATAGGGGCCACTTGTAGGGGGCCCAAATTCCATGAAGGGACTGGATACATGGATGGCATAGGTTGTGAGAATGCATTAGAGTAAATATATTGTGGGAGATCAGGGAGAATAGGTATTGTTGCCTTCGGAGGAAGTCTACCCATAGCAATTAGGTCAGATTCGGCCTTTTGAGCTTGTGTGTACAGATCTAGGAAGGTGGTCACATTGGCTTGATGCACCACCATACCGATATCAGTACTGAGCGCTCGAAGATAATAAAATGTTGCTTGCTCGAGCATTGACCACAAACCATCTGGAACCCTCTGCCAGCTTCGCGCAAATCGGACATTAAAATCTACAAGCTCTTCTTGTGGATGTCTTTGAATCATGGTGAACTAGTGCAGTAAAGAATATGGATCAGCTTGCTCATGGAAATTCTTAATCAACAACTCTGCCAATTGATCCCATGAAGTAATGGTACCAGGCTGCAAGGATCGATACCAATATAGCAATTTTCCTCTTAGCGATAAAACCAAAAGTTTTATCATTACATCCTCATCAGTTATATCATGGATAGTTGCAAGAGAAGCCACATCTTGGATATGCTCATATGCAGTTTTCCTAGTACCATCATATGTTGGCAAAGCCTTCAGAGCAGCTTGAGGTACTGGATTCTGCGCCTATAAATTCAAGGCTTCGGAGTTGTTCCATGCGGGGAACTACCTTGGGAGCTATTGTTGGTGTGGTGGGGGATTCTAGGCCATGTGAATGGGAATATGGGGAGTAGGCTATGGAGCGCTAGCGGTTGTACTAGGCGGAGGCTAAGGAAAATTGGTGGCAGTACTCACTGGACTTACGGGAGCGAAAAACACACTAGCTAACCGAGAAGATGAAATAGATGGTATGGATGGGATATGAGGGAGCGAAGACGTTCATCAAAAAGTGGCTATTTGAGGATGCTCTCCTAACCTTTGGATATCAAGTTCGTAAAACTCAATTTGATTATCAAGATTCTTGGCTTTCGATCTTGTATTCATGAGAGACAGCTTTCGCCGTCCTCACACCTATGGAGTTCTGGATAAAATTTGAGTCACCAGATGTTCTAATCTCAGTGGAAAGGTGAACACCAAACCTAACACTATTGGAAGTGGAACTTTATGAGTCCCATCGGGTATGCCAAAAATTGTTGGTCAAATATCTGCCTAATTGCTAAATATTGCGTTTATGCACCCTAGATACGACCAACATTGAAAGGTCAAAGGAAAGAAATGTCCTCCGTGCCAATCTCTAGAGAGGGCTGGTTCCCTAACTAAATCCTACACTTGTTAAAAGACCAAGGATACAGGAAAGAAATTGGAAAAATGCGGAAAGAAATGGGAAATATGGCCACAGGCCAAAGTACAAGACTGGTGTTAGACTAACTAGCAGGAAAAAAACCCAAGCACGAAGTAGCATTTATAAAAGAAAACAGAATAGAACAAGCTCATGATCTGGCCATAGCAACTATCAAAATGACACTCCAACATTCACCTTCTTATTAGCAATTTTAAATCCAATGACAAAATTTAAATAGAGTAGCAAATAAGATGAGCAAATGAAAATAGAAGCACACTACACAGAAAGTAACCACACGCAAGATCACTTGTAAAATTCAGAAATCTGATGCCTTGTATTAATGCAGAGAGCTTAGAGGAATCTCTCGCAAAATGTCTAACCCCCCTTTTACAATGAAATTTGTCTAGTATTTATAGAGGTTTTCACCTCTTTCATTAAATACATAGGAGAATAAAATGTCCCGAGATCAAAGACAAAACCAGCAAAATCCTCCTCGAATTCTTTGAAAATCCATCCTCCTGAGAAGACAAATTCCTAAAAATCTGTAACTCGGGCGAGGGTGCACGGATTGCAAAAAAGACATTAAATTCTTTAGAGCGCCTTTGGTACATTGGAAATCATGAAAACTCGTTTCTTCTCACCTTCCTCTTCATGATCCACAAAATAGAGTTACTGAGGGCATCCTTAATTAAATGCATAAACTTAGCATCTTTGACCAAATTTCCATTCACCCATACTTATTTTTGCCTCAACATCTATTTCACCCCATTGCAAATTGAAAGGCGTGCGTGCAACTATAATGGAAGTACGTTCACCCCTAAAAAGGGTGAATGGGACGTTCACCCCTTAGGAAGGGTGAACACGATCCCAATGCACCAAAATGTTGGTTCACCCATGGGAAGGGTGAATGGGATGTTCGCCCCTCAACCTGGGCGAACGTAATATGGTTCGGGTGCATGCGCCTCCAAATGCCGTCAAGTGTGTTCGCCTCTTAAGAAGGGCGAACGACGCGTTCACCCCAATGTTAGGGTGAACGCGATCTTGCGCCTTAGTGCTTTTGCCTTTGTAAGTTTTTAAACATGTTCATCCCTTTCAAAGGCGAATGGGGTGTTCGCCTCTCCTCAGGGGTGAACGTAAATATATGGCGATTTTAACCAAGTTCTTCTTCTTCATTCTTTTAGACATTTCTCCATTAATATTTTACAGAGATAAATTCAAAAGAAACTTTTTGAACATGCATCAAAAATGTACAATTATTTAAAACATCACAAAAATATGTAAAATATATACTGCCGCTACATTCAAAAATTGAACCCAAAGTCTTGAACAAAATTCCCAATGAATACAAAATGGCCAAAAAAAATACATGTGATTTTGATTTTTTTAGAGAAGCACTTGAGATAGGGGTGCTATATTGAACACTTGATTTTGGCATGGGTACATTGCATTAGGAATAATATTCATCATTGGGATATTATGCATTATATCCTGGTTCATCAAGGGAATCTAATTATAGGTGTTCAATTATCCTAATGTTATGTTAGTTTCAATCCCAAAGCCTTGATGCATTAGTTGTTGTTCAATGGTGAGAGCTTCATTATAGACTACAGGAAAACTGGTGATTCTAGTAGCTCTTTAAATGAACATGGATGTCATAGGATTAAGAAAATTCAAATACATTTGGAGGGTATCGGGCTCTAAAAACTCAAATGGGGGAACCAATCTCGTGTAAAGCTTATGGAAGTATGTTGAAGTTCCTAATGGGTTCACTAGGATCTCTTTTAATAGTGGCAAATTGATGGTACAAGACAACAAGATCAATGATAAATATAAAGTGCTTCACAAAAGCTTATTCCAATTCCAACCAATAATTAATAGAACGGGTGAGCATATTAATATACCAATAGTATGAATCCTCATCTAAAGTATTAGGAAACATGTTGCAAGCCACATCCTCATGTTGAATTTGAAGCCACATAAAGGCATCCTTATATGCTTGGATGTGCTCTTCTACAGATCAAATACCATTATGCTTATACTTTGAAAAGTGTTTTTCAATATTCTTTGGAATATCGTGCATGGCTCTAGTAATGTCTAATGGGTTGTGGACCATGAGCTAATTTGGTTGGTGAGCCATTGCTTTATTTTGCAAATGGGTAGGTAAGATGGGAGTTGAGTTTCTTAGTGAACAATTTGCAGCTTGGGAAGGTCTAGTTCTATGTTTTTCCTTATTAGATATAGTTTTATATTATGTATGAGGGATAAAATCTTAAAATATCCTTCAAAAAACCTTGAATATGTAAGAATCCTTCTTGGTTCCAGTTTGGGTGTTGTCTAAAGAATCAAATCTAATATGAAGGAAGGTGATTTGGCCCTCCTTCTAGCACTAGTTATGTTGACTTACATTTTTTATATGCTTGCAAATAGGTGGAACAAACACACAATAGATTTTCCCTCTTGAAAAAGAAATATATTTTCTCTAAGATTCAGGTAGGCTGGGTATCAACCATTTAGGGTTTACTTGGTGGAGGCTAAGTTGGTGATCCACAAGTTTTGTTTTTTGATTTTTTTGTAGCACATTCAATATATGACATTTGACTTTAATACTACCCATAATATTTAGTAAAATTTAGAAATTTATAGCATCAACACACACACACTACAACTATAGTTTACTAAGAGAAACAACCATCTAATCTATACCACTAATCTACCAGAGGATAAAAAAGATGCAAAAAGGAGAGGGTCAGGAGAAATAAAACCTAAATCTCCTTGATTCACCACAATATACAATAATAAATCCAAGCATGAAAACACCTCCATGCAACCAATATGCACACAGTTACAATGATTAGAGCTCATTGTAAGCTTTCCAATGCATCCAATTTGAGCTCAATTGGGGCTCTGGATGAAAAGTTATGGCCACCAAAAGATTACCTGCCAAAAAGCGATAAAAAAAGAGTTTGTGTGGGAAAATGTTATTTAATAAATTGCTCCAGGTTTCAAATAGTCTTTGAATGAGATTTTGAAATTTTAGGATTTTGAGGTTTTAGGATTTGGCAAAATGTATTTTGCATAAAAAACTTCGAAATTCCGAAATTCTAAAGAAGGAACTCGTCCAAGACTAAAGAAGACCCGAAACACGCCCAACAATTATAATTTTTTTTTTCTATGTTTTTTTAAGGATGAACATAAAATTGAAAATCCAATACTCTAAAATATCCAGACCCAATAAAAAACACTGAAAACATTAGAAAAACTAGAATTTTATAAACATGAGTTCACTAATTTTCATAACCTCAAAGGTCCACAAAAAAAATATAAAACTAACTCCAACATGCAAAAAAAAAGGGGGCCCTATTTAGAGTGTAAAATGAGGGCATGTTGTCTGGGGATAACAATACTATGATATGAAACATTGTAATTTTATGAATCTTTTTTATGGAAAATGCTTGTATCGAGGGAAAGAATATACCAGAGGTTACCCTATTCAGGCAACTCTGTGTTGAAGATGATGACATCATTACTTAGGATTGCAAATATCTAAGAGTCTATAATAGGAAGGTAATTTAGGTAGAAGTAGTGGCCTGTTAACCTAAAAATTAAGGCAATAATAAAAAAATAATTACCTAAGTTATTACAAGTATAGATCATCGATCCATTAAAGCATTCATCCTAGGTCACTAATTTAGTACCAATTGAGAAGAAAAATAATGACATCAAATTATACATTGATTTCTAAAATCTAAAGGGTATCATTACAAGATCATTTTCCGTCACCTTTAATGGATCAAATATTATAAATAGTGGTATGGTTTGAGATGTTATCCTTATTGAATGGATTCCTTGGGTTACCACTAAATGAAGAATATTTGCATACCAAATGATTCCATTTGAACTTTCTAATATAGGTGCTACTTTTTATTGAGCTATGGACATAGCATTTTAGGATTATCAATGAGATAATATTGATATACTAGGATTATTTAACCGTATTCTTAAAATATATAATGAAACACATGGAATACGTCCTTGCCATGTTTAAACTATGCATGGAATGTGAAATCTCATTGTTTTGAAGTCAATATTTGAAATGTAGGGGAGAAAATTATTAGGGATATTGTTTCTAAGGATGGAATAATTATTGAACTTGATTACATCAAATAAATTTAACAATTATTATTTCTATATTTAAATAAATGAGTTAAATAATTTATGTATTATATCAACTTCATTAGAAAATTCATCAATAATTTTGTTGATATTATTAGTCCAATCACAAAAATGATAAAAAATAATGCCACTTTTACTTGAATGAAAAGACAATTAACATACTCCAACACATCAAGGATGTGATTTTGCAAGCTTGAGTGTTGGTCAATTAATATTATATTAAATATTTTATATTTTATGTGTTTGTGACTAATGTTAGTATTATCATAGAGTAAAAGTGAAGTAAATTAAAGTAGTTTTTAACATCTATGAGGCCATGGTCCATATGGGAGAATCCTCATAAAGGATTTTGTTTACCAATATATGTTTATCCAACCATACTCTAGTTACTAAAGCATGGTTTCACCTTACCCCTAGTGGGGTTCAAATTTTGGACATCCTATTTAGAGTTCCAAAGTCTTTACCATTAGGCCCACTCAGGTTATACACCAAAAAAATAAAAAAGAAGAGGAACATATAATAGCCTTCATGAACCAAATATTACATAACTATAAGGAAAGATACAAATTTATTGAGAAATAGGTTTACATTATGATGAAGGCATTGAGGAAATTCAAGTGTTTTATTTTTTAGAGCAAGACTACTATATTTATAGTCCATTCACATATCATATCCTTTGTGTTTTAATTTAAACTCACTGAGAAATGAGTTGATTAGATATAAAATGATTTAGGAGTTTGAAATAAAAATCAAGCCAACCAATCTAATATGAGATATAATATTATATGAAAACTTAGTGAAATAACATGTAGATAATCAAGTTATTAATGAACAAGAATGACCAACAAAACAAGCAAATGTATAGTATCAATCATGGTTGATGCAAGCAATTATATGTTAGTATTACAATGACACTGAGAGGGGGGGTGAATCAGTGTAGCTCTATAAACTTAAATTTATAGCTCTTAATACCGCAATAATTAAAACTTATTACTAGATACAACAAGTATAACAAAAGAGCATCACACAAAACAAGATTTAACGAGGTTCACCAATGTGGCTACTCCTCAAAATTTGATTGCTTGGACTACCATCCAAATCCAGCCTTTGCAAAGCACTAAATTTATAATCAATTTACCAGCACCCACTGGAAGGAGTACCAACCCCTAATTTATCTGCACCAATAGAAAGGAGCACCAACCCCTGATTTACCAACACCAACTAGAAGGAGCACCAACCCTTGATTTGTCTTTGCTTTTGCAAGACCCTGTCTGGTCTTTTTCACCTTTGCATTCTCTATGCACTCTGCTCTCTCTATGTAATCACTTTGCACACTCTGCTTCGTTACAATCAAACTTCACGATAGTCTTCTCCCTTTTGTGCACTCTGCTCTCTTTATGAATTTTGCACTTAGCACAATTCGACATGACTTGCTCTCTGCGCACAACCACCGTATTTCACACACCTTCAACTTCCCTTCAATTCTTCAAACAACCCTCCTTTTATAACAATATTTTTTATGATGAAAATCCTAATCTTAGTCGGTTGTAAATCCTAATATTAGTCGGCTTTCATAACAACTGTAAACCCTAATTTTAGTCAGTTGTCATCGGTCTTCGTTGGCTTCAACTCAAGAAGATGTTCGGTTTATCCATCGCTTGATGATTTCATTCTGGACAGACCACTGTAGCGCCATCATCGACTTTTGATCACTCTTCGTATTTCAACAGTATGAAATCACTCTGTAACTGCCCCTATAAATGCTGTAGTGATGTCGATCCACTGTCATACTTCTCATTTTAGTCGGGTTCTCCTTCTTGAATTGTGCATTTATGACCTATCACAAAATCATGACATTTCTGCCTCTGTAGCTTCTTTTGTTGATGTTGCCATGAAAATACATGTCACGATATCATGACACTTTTTATTTCTCTCTCTTTCTCCTTGCTTTGGCCCCTAAAAATACAACATGTCACGATATCGCGACACTTTTTATTTCTCTCTTTCTCTTTGCATCGGACCACAAAAATGCTACATGTCATGATATCGTGACACTTTTTCTCCTTGCTCTTTCTCTTTGCATCGGACCACAAAAATACATGTCACGATATCGTGACACTTTCACCTCCGTACACTTTCTCTATTCTTTTGTGGTGATATCAAGACATTTCTGCCTTCGTAGACTTTGTCTTTTCTTTTGTCGTGATATTTCAACACTTCTGCTTCCATAGACTTCGACTTTGCTTTTGTCATGATATCGCGACACTTCTGCCTCCGTAGTCTTCAACTTAGCTTTTGTCACAAAATCATGACACTTCTACTTTTGTACTTAGCTTCTTTGCTTTTGTCACAAAATCGTGACACTTCTGCCTTCAAAGTCTTCTTCTCTTCTTTTGTTGCAAAATCATGACACTTCTGCTTTTGTACTTTACTTCTTTGCTTTTGTCTTGAAATCATGACACTTTTGCTTCTGAAGTCTTGCTTTCTACTTTTGTCATGAAATCATGACAGTTCTGCTTCCGTACGCTTCCTCTCTTTCTTTTGTCGCAAAAATGCGACATGTCATGAAATCGTGACACTTTTCCAACTTACTTTCTCTCTCCTATTTTAGTCACGAAAATGTGACATGTCACGAAATCGTGACACTTTTCCAACTTACTTTCTCTCTCCTATTTTAGTCACGAAACTGTGACATGTCACAAAATCGTGACACTTTTCTTACGTGTTCTCTTTCTTCGAACTTGTCATGAAATCGTGACACTTTTTTCCTACTCTCTTTCTCTTCCAACATGTCATGAAATCACGATAGTTTTTCCACTTGCCTTTTTCTCTTCCAACATGTCGCAAAATCGTGATAGTTTTTCCTGCTTTTTCTCTCTCTTCCAACATGTCGCAAAATCATGACAGTTTTTCCTACTTTTTCTCTCTCTTCCAATATGTCACGAAATCGTGATAGTTTTTCTTGCTTTTTCTCTCTCTTCCAACATGTCGCAAAATCGTGACAGTTTATCCTGCTTTTTCTCTCTCTTCCAAATGTCATGAAATCATGACAGTTTTTATTGCCTACTGTATATGTCGCGATATCGCGACACTTTTCTTACTTGTCTTTTTCCTTTGATCTTTTGCATATGGGCCACTTCGGTCTTCTTGGAAAATCACTGTAATACTCTGAATAACCTTTGAAATCCTGTCTTCTACATTTGAATAGCTTTTGAACTTCCTGTCCACTGCATCAATAGATCTATCTGACTGTGTTGACAAAAATGACAATACTGTTGTTGCACCTTGCTCAACAATCTCCCCCTTTGGAATTTTTGGCAACACATGTGCAATTTCCTGTAACTCTTCTCCCCATTTGACAATAATACCAAAGGGCTACTGCAGACTCCCCCTGATTCCATGCACAACATTCTCAGGCAAAATTTATTACACTTAGCAAAAATGATTAACATGAGAAAAAAGATAATCAAATACTTAAATGCCCCCCTGAGAATGTGATCCCTGTAGCTAGTCAATTCTTGGGAAGTGTGACCACTCCCAATTTATTGTGAAGGTACTCAAAAACTTCCTTGGGCAATGGTTTTGTGAAGATATCTACTACTTGCTCTGTAGTTGGAACAAAATCCAACTTAACCTCACCTTTCGCAAATTTCTCCTTCAAAAAGTGATACCTGATAGCAATGTGTTTTGTGCGAGAATGCATAACCGAATTCTTGGAGATGTTAATGGCACTGGTGTTATCACACTTAACTGATATTGGGTCACTGAAGCTAATACCAAGTAACTGATATTGGCTCACTAAAGCTAATACCAAGATCTTTCAGGGTTTGTTTCATCCACAATACCTGCATACAACATGTTGTCACTACAACCTTTGTTATCGATAAATAAATTGACTCTTGTTTCTTACTGTGCCACGTGACCAATCTGTCTCCAAGATAGAATGCACCTCCACTGGTACTCTTTCTGTCATCTACACATCCTGCCCAATCTGCATCTGAATATGAAATAAGGGTGAAGTATTTACCTTTCGAATACCATAACCCATACTCCATAGTACCCTTGAGGTACCGAAGAATCCTCTTCACTACTGTCACATGAGTCTCCTTGGGATTAGCCTGAAATCATGCTACCATGCATACTACCTGCAAAATATCTGGTCTAGTAGCTGTCAGGTATAGTAAGCTCCCAATCATAGATCTATACATGGTTTGATCAACAAGTGGAGATTTTTCATCCTTGCTCAACTTGCAACCTATCGTCATGGGAGTGCTAACTGGCTTACAATCCTCCATTGTGAACTTTTTTAACATCTCTTTCACATATTTAACTTGAGAAATAAATATGACCTTCTTATCTTGATTAACTTGCAACTTAAGGAAATACGAAAGTTCACCAATCATTGACATTTCAAATTCTTTCTGCATCTTATTTTCTAAATCTTTACACGACTCATCTTTGCTACTACCAAATATGATATCATCTACGTATACAACAAGAACAATAAGATGCCCATTTTCTATTTTGACATACAAATTACTATCCACCATACCTTTATTAAACCCTTGTTGAGTGAGATAGTTGTCTAGCCTTGCATACCATGCTCGAGGTGCCTGTTTTAAGCCATATAATGCTTTCTTCAACTTGCAAACCAATTTGGGATCATCACCAAGTTGGAAACCATCTAGTTGCTCAATATAAACCTCTTCTTCAAGTTTTCCATTCAAAAACATTGATTTCACATCCATTTGATAAACTTTGAAATTCTTGTAGACTGCTAAAGCCAGAAACATTCTAATTGCCTCTAGTCTAGCTATTGGTGCAAAATTTTCCTCAAAGTCAATGCCTTCAACTTGTGCATAACCCTTACATACCAATATTGCTTTATTTCTGACTACCTATCCGTATTCATTCAATTTGTTTTGAAAAATCCATTTGGTCCCGATTATATTTTTATTTGCAGGTCTAGGTACTAACTCCCAAGTTTCATTTTTCTCGATCTGATCTAATTCTTCATTTATTGCCTTCATCCAACTTTCATATTTGCTTGCGTCAACAACATTTTTGGGCTCAATGTTGGATAATATAGAGTAGTTAGTTACTACTCTTCTTCTTGTCTGAACACCAACTTTAGGGTCTCCAATTATTTGCTCTTTAGGATGATTTTTCTTCCAGCTGCCTGTTTTGAATTTCTTATTTTCTTCCACTTCTGAATCACAACTTAAATCATCTAAGTCAATTTTTTGTATCTTTTCCATTTCATTTTCCTCATCCCCTTCAATAACCTCTTCATAAATTAGGTAGTTCGTTTCATAGCTAATTACTCATTCTCTACCTTCATCAAATTTAACATCGGCACTGTCCACAATTTTATTTAGCCTCTTGTTGTAGCATTTGTAAGCTTTGCTTTTTGATGAATAACCAAAAAAAATACCTTCATCCGCCTATCTTCAAACTTACCAAGATTATCTTCAGTTCTTTTTATGTAGCACTTGTTGCCAAAAACTTTGAGGTATTTTGCTGTTGCCCTTTTACCGAACCACAACTCATAAGGAGTTTTACTTTCATGTGTTCTCAGCATGTACCTATTTTGGATATACACCGTAGTATGGACTGCTTCTTTCTAAAATTTGTCTGCTACTCTTCTTTCAGCCAACATAGTCTGTGCCATTTCCTGCACTGTCCTGTTCTTTCTTTCTACCACTCCATTCTGTTGAGGTGTCCTGGCTGCTGAAAATTGTCTCCTAGATTATCAAAACTGATATGACCGAGTCTCTTGTGCCACAACCAATTTTATTCTTCTTGTACAATAAAATAAGCTCCTTTTGAAGTCTCTGAGAGCGTGTACAGGTTGCCAGATGTCCTTGATCCAGTTGCTATCAATTTTCCACTATTTGTTTTTCTAACTTCACAACCCAGCTTCTTAAAAACTACTTCATGAACTTTATCACAAATCTGACTTACGCTCAACAAGTTATGTTTCAAACCATCCACAAACAAGACTTATTCTAACTTAATTTTTTTGTCACTAATTTTAACTGAACCTTTGCCAACTATCTTAGCTCCATCATTATTTCCAAACTTTACTAAACCACCTTCATATTTTTGTAACTTCTCAAATTTTTGTTTGTCACTGTCATATGATTGGAGCATCCACTATCAAGTATCCATGGTACATATTTATTCTGTGCTTTAAATTTTGTTTGTACGATTAAGGATTCCTTTTCTTCCTTAAGTCGCTCTTTTCCTTTCCACTCCATTTTGATAGTAGTTTTGGGCTCTTGTTTTGCCTTTCCCTTATCAATAACTTGAGCATGTTTTTCGAGAAGTTTTCTATTTTGTCTCATCCTATTTGGTTGAGATTTTCTTCCCTGAAACTGATTTGATGCAAATGTACTTCTACAGTTTCTTACAATGTGCCCAAAATTATGACAGTTATAACATTTTACTGTATAATTCATCAAAGGAGAAAAAGCATTTCTATTGGTGAAATTCCTTGGTCTTACATTATATTTACAGTCTGAGATTTTATGTCCATAGCCATTGCATTTAAAACAGAAACCAAAAAAGGGATAATTGAACCTGGGTGATGGTCTTTACCATGTTGTTGTAGGAGCCATAGGTCTTCTTCTTCTTTGATGTGTGACATTGGTGAAACCATCATTATCAATTCTCCTTTTGTGCCTGGCATTATTGCTTTCTTTTGCATGAGATGTTTTTCCTTGATCAACCTATTTCTTATCTTCATTCTTTATGGATTCTACATTTCTGGCCTTTGATCCATTTGATGATTCTCCTTCGATGAAACCCAGACCAAATTTGATGCCCGCAGGCCTTTGGTCATTTATAATCTTATCTAGCTTCATAGAAATTTCTTCGTGTTTGTGATAGCAACTAATTTTGTGATTCATCTCTTCTATCTACATCCATAAACTAACATTCTCTTCTTCTAGTTTGCAGCAATAATCTATTTTCATGGTAATTTGTACTTTGAGGTCTTTAGATATTTTCTTGTATTCTTCTATCTATACTTTCAGATTGGTTATGATTTCGTTTGCATCCTCAAGATTTTTTGAAATTTTCTTATTCTTTTTCCTCTCTATTTTCCACTCTTCAAGTGCAGAGATCAACTCACCTTCTAGATCTACTTCAGCCTCAGGGTTTTCACCACACATACTTCAGAGTTCACTCCTTCTTTTTCTGATTTTTCTTCTTCAAATTCCATTATGTTACTTCCAAGATCACCCTAGCCGGTTAAGCTTGTATAGGAACTTAGCTCTGATACCAATTGTTAGTCTTACAATGACATTGAGAGGGGGGGTGAATCAGAGTATCTCTATAAACTTAAATTTATAGCTCTTAATACCGCAACAATTAAAACTTATTACTAGATAAAACAAGTATAAAAAAAGAGCATCACACAACACAAGATTTAACGAGGTTCACCAATGTGGCTACTCCTCAAAAATTGATTGCTTGGACTACCATCCAAATCCAGCCTTTGCAAAGCACCAACTTTACAATCAATTTACCAACACCCACTGGAAGGAGCACCAACCCCTGATTTATCTGCACTAATAGAAAGAAGCACCAACCCCTGATTTACCAGCACCAACTGGAAGAAGCACCAACCCCTGATTTGTCTTTGCTTTTGCAAGACCCTGTCTGGTCTTTTTCACCTTTGCATTCTCTGTGCACTCTACTCTCTCTGCGCAATCACTTCACACACTCTGCTTCATTATAGTCAAACTTCATGATAGTCTTCTCCCTTTTGTACACTCTGATCTCTTTGCAAAATTTGCACTTAGCATGATTCGACATGACTTGCTCTCTGTGCACAATGATCGTATTTCACACACCTTCAACTTCCCTTCAATTATTCAAAAAACCCTCCTTTTATAACAATATTTTTTATGATGAAAACCCTAATCTTAGTTGGCTATAAATTATAATATTAGTCGGCTTTCATAACAACTATAAACCCTAATTTTAGTTGGCTGTCATCGGTCTTCGTTGGCTTCAATTCAAGAAGATATTCGGTTTATCCATCGCTTGATGATTTCATTCTGGACAGACCCTGTAATCGCCATACTGACTTTTGATCACTCTTCATATTTTAGCAGTATGAAATCACTCTGTAATTGCCCCTATAAATGCCATAGTGATGTCGGTCCATTGTCACACTTCTCATTTCAGTTGGGTTCTCCTTCTTAACTTGCCCATTTATGACCTATCGTGAAATCATGACATTTTTGCCTCTATAGCTTCTTTTGTTGCTGTTGCCGCAAAAATACATGTCATGATATCGCGAAACTTTTTCTTTCTCTCTTTATCCTTGCTTTGGCCCCCAAAAATACATGTCGTGATATCACGACACTTTTTCTTTCTCTCTCTTTCTATTTGCATCGGATCATGAAAATGCTACATGTCACGATATCGTGACACTTTTTCTCCTTGCTCTTTCTCTTTGCATCGGACCACAAAAATACATGTCGCGATATCGCGACACTTTTTCTCCTTGCTCTTTCTCTTAGCTTTGGCCCACGAAAATACATGTCATGATATCGTGACACTTTCGCCTTCGTACACTTTCTCTATTCTTTTGTCACGATATCACGACATTTCTGCCTCTATAGACTTCATATTTTCTTTTGTCATGATATTGCGATACTTCTGCTTCCATAGACTTTGACTTTGCTTTTGTCACGATATCATAACACTTCTGCCTCCATAGTCTTCAACTTAGCTTTTATCGCAAAATCGTGACACTTCTGCTTTCGTACTTAGCTTCTTTGCTTTTGTCATGAAATTGTGACACTTCTGCCTTCGAAGTCTTCTTCTCTACTTTTGTCACAAAATCATGACACTTCTACTTTCATACTTTACTTCTTTGCTTTTGTCATGAAATCATGACACTTCTACTTCCGAAGTCTTGCTTTCTGCTTTTGTCATAAAATCATGACAGTTCTGCTTCCGTACGCTTCCTCTCTTTCTTTTGTCGCGAAAATGCGACATGTCGCAAAATTATGATACTTTTCCAACTTACTTTCTCTCTCCTATTTTAGTCGCGAAAATGCGACATCTCACGAAATCGTGACATTTTTCCAACTTACTTTCTCTCTCCTATTTTAGTCATGAAAATGCAACATGTCACGAAATTGCGACACTTTTCTTACTTGTTCTCTTTCTTTGAACTTGTCACGAAATCGCGACACTTTTTTCCTGCTTTCTCTTTCTCTTCCAACATGTCACGAAATCATGACAATTTTTCCACTTGCCTTTTTCTCTTCCAACATGTCACGAAATCGTGACAGTTTTTCCTGCTTTTTCTCTCTCTTCCAACATGTTGTGAAATTGCGACAATTTTTCTTGCTTTTTCTCTCTCTTCCAACATGTCATGAAATCGTGACAGTTTTTCTTGCTTTTTCTCTCTCTTCCAACATGTCACGAATTCGTGACAGTTTTTCTTGCTTTTTCTCTCTCTTCCAACATGTCACAAACTCGCAACAATTTTTCCTTCCTGCTGTATATGTCGCAATATCGCGACATTTTTCTTACTTGTCTTTTTCCTTTGATCTTTTGCATATGGGCCACTTCGGTCTTCTTGGAAAATCACTGTACATACTCTGAATAACCTTTGAAATCCTGTCTTCTGCATCTGAATAGCTTTTGAGCTTCCTGTCCACTGCATCAACAGATCTATCTGACTGTGTTGACAACAATGACAATGCTGTTGCTGCACCTTGCTCAACATTATAAGGTATATGCATATTAGTATAGTTACACAGGCTTACACTGATGTAAGTGATTTTGGTAAAATACATCCAATTATAGGCTGATTGATAAGATGTTGTTCTAGAAAGGTTATGATGGTATATTTCTAAGCTGCAGTGTAAAATAAAAAGTATAAGATTGACTTCAAGAATATTATGATGAGTATGGTTATTATTTGGTGTATACCACAATGCATAATATTCTATGAGCAATATATTACTGGTCAACCATAATGTTAGACATGGTTACTAAATTTGGGGTACCTTCAGTGATAATTATCAACAATACAAAATATTAAAAGGATCAAAATTAACTCATTTTTCATTAGAGTATGGTGTTGCCTTGAAAACATCATTGAACTACTACTCTCAGGGAAACAACCTTACAAAATCAACCAATAAGAACATGGTTAGAATTCTAAAATGGAAAAATTTTGAATCATAAAAGGATTAACATACACAATGGAAGAAAGCATCTTAGATAGATTGGGTAACCCCAAAGCTATCAATTGAAAATGCACCATGTAAGTTGATTTTTGGAAAAGAAGTGGTATTTCCAATAAATCTAGAGCTTCCATCACTCCAAATTGCAAAATTAATGTAATTTGAAAATTTTGACATCACATATATGCAAGCAAGATTAGATGAATTACTATTTATAGAATAAAATCATAAGAAAACATTTAAGAGGTTTTGCCACCATCAAGCAACAATTAAGCATTGGTTTGAAAATAATATGATATAAGTTGATTTCAAAGTCAATGATTTAGTGCTAAAGGGGGGTGAAGATGAGCTAAGCTAAGCAAAAATGTCAAATTTTACTCATTATAGAGTGATCTATATCAAATCATTAAGGTACGAGGTATACATTTGTATATATTGATGACCTTAGATGGATGCCCTATGCTAATTTCAGTGAATGAATTTTTTTTAAAGCACATATAAATGGTTTAAGACCAACATATCAATTTGTAAATGCATATAATAACATACATATAATTTCCTTTCTAATTTCCTATTTTCTTGCATTTTATATTCTATTAAAATTAACAAAAAATGATAAAAAATAAAAAGAAAGAAATTCCCCATGTTGCTTGAGTGAAAAATTAAAAATAGATACATGAATATTACATTAATCATTATTTCATTCTTCCTAGGATCAATTTTGTCTTTCATTAAGATCGACAAGTTTGTAAAAAGCAAGAAATAATATTTTTGTAGAATTTTGCCTAAGTTAGGATGAAAGCAAGTCACTCCAAGTAGATAATGAATCACTACTTAAGAAGAAACTCACTTGTTAAAGTAGCTATTCATTAAGCATACAATTGAAAAGATGCACTAAGATTGTTGATGTCATGTTGATGTCAATAGGGTAATGTGTTTATGTTACAACAACCTATTATTGATTTAGAAATAAATAAAGGGGAGAAGGTTTGGAAGGGACTTAATATGCACTAACATGATATCAATATAACAGCATCATAGGTTTCAATCGATACAAAGGAACCCAAAGAAGGATATGCTAAGTACTTAAACAAACTGATTTTCTGTTTGATGAGTGTGATGCATAACTAAAACTATGAGAGAATCGATTTACCTAAAGACAAGTAACTATGATATCACCAATAGGAAAATTAACACTCAAATAAATATATTTTAAAAGTGGTTTCTTAGAATACCAATATGCTCTTTAGAATACTCCATATATACATTGCTAACATCATTCAAGTAAAAATTAATAAGAAGGATGATTCACTTGAAAGGGAGTTTAATGCAATGCCACCATATAAATAAATTGATGAAAAAGTACCAAGGGAAGATCAACCTATTAGGTATTAATAGAATCTTATGATAATTCCACCTATAGGTCATGATTATATCAAGGATATAGGTGGAATCCTATATCCTATAGGTGCCATGATGTCACCTAGAGAGTAAACCTATCAAGAATAATTGATCATTCATCTTGTACTCTAAGTCATACTTAGTTGTACCATGAATATACTTTGTTACTTAGTCATACCATGGATATACTTAGTTGTACCTACTTTGTTACTTTCCAATTACACACATTTGGTTCTTGCATGAATTATACAATTAGCTAACATCATAGGTTATGTCTGGTCTAGTGTATGTCAAATAAATAAGACTTCTAATAAACTTATGATAAAGAGTTCCATTCACCTACAAATATGGATCATATCATGATAGTTGTAACCTTGATTCCATTAGAGTGTCCATGGGATTATAATCTATCATACAAAACTTCTTTATTAATGTATTGAAATATTTAATTTATAATATAAACACATGATTCTTAGTTTTCCATACCTTCAAGCCAAGACAATAATACGTAAGGTTGAGATCATTCATGTTAAAAAAATGCTTCAATACTTTATTGAACTATTTAATTAGTTTTATTAAACTCCTAGTAGTGACCAAGTTATCCATTGGAGAGGAGATGAGACAATGAATAATTTATTTTATTAATTTCAAGCAATCACCTATACATCATATCTACGTCTCATATAATACAATAGGATATATTACAAAGAAGTTGTAATGCTATATCTTCCAAAAAATCCACAAACCAACTTTAGTACAATGATATATTAACAAATAATGTAACATAGATGCATATTAATAAGAGGCTAACATCCCATCTATTACATGATCTTAATGACTACCCCTATTAATCTAGAGGATTGAAATTTAAGAATGGTAAGCTAGTTTAGGTACTAATGCATGTTTTGGATCTATCTTTGCCTTAGGATCTAGCTCTAGATTTGGAATTGGCATTGGCTCTAGATCTAACTTGGGATATAGATGTGGTTATTTTATTTAGATCTAGCTCAGGATTTGAATTTTAGCTCTAGAACTAGCTTTTTCTTTTGTTGTCTCTAACTCTTTTGGATCTAGCTTAGCTATATTAAATAACCTCTATTTGGTCTACCTTTTTGGATTGTCTCTAGGTCTACCTCTAGGTAGTGTCATAAGGTTATTTTATTTTGGCCATATTTAGGTTGTTGCCTTCTGGATCACCACTAAAATAGATCGTTTCCTCTAGGTCACACTTCTAGGTCATTTTTTCTAGGTTATTATCATTAAACTATATCCACATCTTAGGAATTTTCATTATTTTAAAGGATCCTCTTCATTGTAGGTCTTCCAAGTATAACTTGGGCATATACTTCTAAAGGTTCTATCATTGTATGCTTTTGAGGATTACTCAAATCATTTTCTAATGTAGAAATTATGTGTCCTAAGTTTCCCATGATTCCATGGGAAATTTTACATTCTTTTTCATATTCAACAAACTTGATCTCCTATAATTAATACTAATATAACTATAAACTAGGAGGAAGTGTAGCTAGTAGTGAGTACAAACACGATCCAACCAAGAGTGAGTGCAACCAATAACGAGTGTGAGTGCAAGCTAGGAGTGACTGTAGAGGGTAGCGATTGCAAACATGAGATGGGATGTGAGTGTAGTTGGTAGCAAGTGCAAGCACGAGCTGGGAGTGATTGCAGTCGATAGTGAGTGCAAAAAAAAGGTAAAATGGAAAGAAATTCATTTATGAAAGTGCTTACTGAAAGTGTGAATGGCCAAGTTGGAATTTTGGATGCCCTACCTAGCAATAATAAGAGACAATCTATGGAAAACCTAGTCTAGGTAGTAGATTCTATGCCAGAAGTGATTATCAAGGATGAGATGATTGAGCATGATATAATGATTTTTAAAACTAGAGTATTAATTTATAAGTTTCATGGATATTGGCCAGGTTTTTCTGAGATTCAAAATTGGATCATGTGAAAATGAGAATTGAATTAAAATTATTCCATGAATTTTCTTCCAAAAGGATTTTTTCTCATTATTTTATCTAGTTTAGAAATAAGGGATAAAATAATGGATGGAGGTCTATGGTTTAGGGGTAAAGATGCATTATATTTAAGACCTTGGAGTGAGAATTTTTTTGTGGACATAGAAACTATTAAAAGGCTTCTAGTATAGATTAGGATTTTTGGACTTCCTTATCAACTCATTAATAAGGAGGTTTTGAAGAATATTGGTAATACCTTAGATGAATTCATCTAGGAGGACCAAATTCTAAGGATATAAGGCATGTTGTATACACTCGAATATGTGTTTCCATGGATATTTATAATCCTTTACCAGAGTCAATTAGGATTAAATATGAATAAAGATAATGGTATTAACAAGTGGATTATGAAAAAATTGCATTCCAATGTTGCAAATGTCATGAAACTAGGCACATGGCAAGAGACTGTAAAGTGAAAATGGAGGAAGATATGGAATTTTTTGGGCACGAGGGTAGTTTCAATTTGAAACAAGGAGTCCATATCATAGGAGAATCAAGGTCAAATGAAGGATTTTCTACTCCTAAGAAAGTGGTTAGAAAAATTGCACTACATCATCAAATGGCAAAGGCCATTACAGTTCACTCGAATTATTCATTAGAAGGAAAAAATGAAATGGGAGACGAGGAAGTACAATGCGCAAGTTCAAATATAAAATGATCTAAAGGTGCGAAGAAAGAGGGGAAGACAAAATTTTAATATAATGGAATATGGGGAGACAAATTTTAAAGCATATTTGGAGAAGGAGATCAAGCTTAATCCAGGTAAATTACCTTTATTATCCTCAAGTAGCTTAAAATATTCTCCTTACAAAAAAAATGAAAGTAGTATAGAGTGTATTCCTTGCACTTTAGGATTTCAAGAGTAGTATAGTAAATAAAATCTTGTAGAGGATATCCAAGGAAATTTAGGTATTTTAGTACAACATAAGAAAGTGATGACTATGGAGGATTATCTATGCAGTTTAGAGTTTTTAGGACAACATAAAGAAGAAAATGTTACTGAGGTTATTCCATGCACTTTCGACTCTTTAGGGCAACATAAATATTTAGAAGATAAGTCCCATTTTAAACAATATGAAAAAATATAAGATATTGATGAATATGAGAGTGGTGGAAAGAATGGAAGAAGGAGAGGAAGGCTGCCATAGAAAGAAAAAAGAGAAAAGAAACTCAAAAAAATATTGATTTGGGAAGCCAAATAAAAATATCACAAGTGTTAACAATAAGTGGGTTTAAGCCCACTAATAAAATTAAAAAGTGTTGATGATGAAAATGTTATCATGGAATATTAGGGGTATGAATAAAACCACTAAAAAAGAGTTATTAAGAAATTAATAGGTTGTCATAGCCTTGAGTTTATTTTAATACAAGAAACAAAATTATGTAGTGAGGAATGTAAGGATGATTTTAAGAAGATTTGGAAGACAGGTGATTGTTTAGAAGTTTCTTCTATAGAAGCTTAAGGTATTATTGCAATAATATGGGACAAATACAAATGGGATGGAAAATTATTAGAAGCAAAAAGTAATTAGATTGTTAGATTATTTTGCAAGAAAGAGGAAAAAATCAAAGTTGGGGTTATAAATGTATATGCTCCAACTATAGTTACTCGTGAAAGATGTTGGAAGGACCTTAGTATATTTTTGTCAAATATAATGATGATTCATTATGATTTATGGATTTTTGGGTATGATTTTAATATTATTATATCTCATTTGAAAAATAAGGATGGCATTCTAGGATGGTCAAAATCAATGCAAGATTTTTCTTCATTTGTCAATTCAAATGATCTTTGGGATGTTAGTCCCTCAAGCTTTCAAAAGACATGGGATAATAGATGCATTGGGAAAAATCATATAGAATAAAGACTAGATAGATTTTTGTTATCCAATAAATGGTTGGAACAAAGTATACAATCTCTTCAGATATTTTATTGCAAGCAGGATCAGATCACAAACCCATTTGTTTGACTTGTGAGTCACCTAACAATGGTCATCCAAAGCCATTTGCTTCCAGTCTATGTGGCTACAAGATCATGTTTTTTCCATATGGTTATGTTATGGTGGGATGAATCAAAATTTGAAGGATCATGTATGTAAAAGTTTGTTCAAAAGTTAAAATATTTAAAAGAGCAAATGAAGATATGGAATGTCAAATATTTTGGTAGCATTTTAAAGAAAAAAAATTGAATCCAAGCTCAAAAATTTAGAAGAGATAGCAAAAATTAATGGAATGGACCAGGATTCTTATGTGAAAGAAAAACAATTACTTTCTGATTATCATAATGCATTGAAGGAGTCATATTGGTTCCAAAAATCTAGAGAGAAATGGCTCAAGGAAGGAGATAGAAATACAATTTTTTTCATGCTACAACAATTTTTTTTTTTATGTTCATCATATTAATAATATTAAAACTCCAGATGGAAGAAATATTGAGGAGTAAGAAGATATAAGGAAGGAAGAAATATTGAGGAGTAAGAAGATATAAGGAAGGAAGAAATACATTATTTCAAAAATATTTTGTCAGATTCTACGCAAGATAAGGAGGCACAAGAATTTTTTTTGCAAAATATTCCATGACTTATCACTCAGGGACAAAATGAAAGCTTGATGAAGAATATTTCAATGGCGGAGCTCCATGAAGCAATTTTCTCTTTCTATCCTAACAAGGCACCTAGCCTCGATGGATTTCCTACAATTTTATTTTAAATTTTTTGGGATTTATTGAAGAGTGATATGTTAGATGCAATTGAAGAGGCTAAAAAAATAAAGGCTATAATAAGTGAGATCAATGCTACTTTTATTACCTTGGTTCCCAAGAAATATGATACAAAATATTTTGATAACTTTCATCCAATAAGCCTTTGTAATATGATCTATAAGATCACTACAAAAATTATGACAAATATGTTAAAGGACATTCTAGGGTGTATTATCTCAGAGGAACAAGGTGGCTTTTTTTAGGGTAAACAAATTCTTGATGGTATAATTATTGCATAAGAGGCCATACATTCTCTTCATTTTATGAAAAACCAGGTATACTTTTGAAATTAGATATGAACAAAGCATATGATAGGGTTTCCTAGAAATTTCTACATGCTATTCTTAGAAATTTTGGCTTTGATTATAGTTGGTGTGAGTGGATTAAATGTTGTTATAGCACTGCAAATTTTTTTATTTTGATCAATGGTTATCCTGTTGGGTACTTCAAGTCATCTTGTGGACTTCGTCAAGGTGATCATATTTCTCCTTATCTATTCATTATTCTAGTAGAAGCATTAGGGAAAACCTTATCAAAGGCAAAAATGGAAGGAAAAATCAAGGGTATTCAAGTTGAAAAAATTGGTCCCTTCGAATCTCATCTCCAATTTGTTGATGATACTTTTCTTTTGGGCCATCATTTAGTCAGTGAGGCCATGAAGTTCAAATCAATATTATCATGTTATGATAAGGCTACTAGATAGTTGGTAAATAATTCAAAATCTAGTATATTTTCATTAATACTACCCTAGATTTACAACAAATTATTGTGAATATTTTAGCATTCAAAATTGAAAAATTTCCATCAACCTACTTGGGTATTCCTTTGTCTAATAAAGGGAATAAAAAGGAGCTTTGAATCTCTTTTTTATATAGAATGAAAGCTTGCTTGGCAAGTTGGAAAGGTAATTTTTTAACCATCAAAGGAAGGCTACAACTCATAAATACTACTTTGCAATCCATTCCTATTTATATTATGTCACTTTCAAGACTACCAACAAGTATTGCATCAGAAATGGATAAAATTCAAAGAGACTTTCTATGGAAAGGTTGTGAGGAAAAATTTAGGTTTCCTCTTTTTAAGTAGAATAGGGTTTGCAAAGGAAATAATATTGGAGGAGCATGCTTGCGAAATTGTAAACTTATGAATTTGGCATTAGGGACAAAGCTTGGGTGGAGACTATTTAGAGATCAAAGAAAGAATTGAGTAAAAATATTACTTCATAGGTTCTCTTGATGGAATGAAATTGTTTAGGAAAATAACTCTACCCAAAGGATAATCAACATGGAACTTCATATCAGAGAGTTTGCATTTGATAAATAAATATATAGATGGTCATTCAATAAGGGGAGTTATGCAAATTTTTGGTTAGATGTTTGGTTGAAGCCTTATCCTCTTATATTTGACTTAAAATATAAATCATTGGCTCAAGCATGTGTGGCATGTAAAGGTCCAAAGGTGAAAGGTTATATTATTATGAGAAAAATCTCCAGAACATGGATTTATTTTAGTAACCTGGTTGAAGGAGAGGAACTCAAACAAATTGCAAATGAACTTTAAAATATGCTTTGAGAGTTTTATTTGTCAATTTTTACATGAAAGGATGAGTTGGTTTGGAATTTATCAAAGGATGGTGGATGCTCAATCATGTTGGGATATGAGTATTTAGAACATTCAAAATTTTCTTCTCCTAATGATTTTCCTTGGAAGAACGTTTGGTCATTATAGGCTTTCCCTAAAGCCTCAAAATTTCTTTGGTTAGCAATTCAATGTAAGATTCTTACCGTAGAGAGTCTACAAAGAAGAGGATATTATGGACCCTTCAAATATGCCTTGTGTAAGAAGGATATAAAAACATTCGACCATATAATTCTTCATTATCCATTTGCTCACACCATTTGGGGTTAATTTTTAAAAATAAGAAATTATATTGGGTAGCTCCATCAACATTGAAAGAGTTGGTAAAATGTTGGATAAATTATAATAAATCTAAAGCATTATGTATTCTTTGGAGGATTGGCCCTGCTATTATTTGTTGGAATTTATGGCTTGAAAGGAGTAATAAAATTTTTAAACATAAATATCAAAATCATGCTCAAGTTTGGAACCGTATTAGTGCCTCTCTTGCAAAATTTCTAAAAATATGGTGCTCACCATGGGAAGTTTCAATTGCAAAAAAAGAAAAAGAGGTGTTAATAACTTGGCTATAGGATTTGAACATAGATGGAAGAGTCATCTATGACAATAATTTAAAAAAAAGCATCTACTTTGAATCATGGTAAAATGGAAATATCCAAAAATTGGGTTTATCAAAATTAATTTTGATGGTGCTTCTAAAGGAAATCTAGGAAAAGTTGGTGGAGGTGGTGTTTTTAGAAATAGTGAAGGCAAAATTCTCCTCACTTATTCAGAATCATATGGAACTTCAACTAACAACTATGCAGACGCTAGGGCACTTCTTACAGGGATTAAAATTACAACAGAAAAAGGATGGAAATATATTTCAATTGAGAGAGGGACTTACAATTTATCATCAATGCTATTAAAAAAAATGGATGTGGATACTAGATAAAAAAAAGTATTATTGTTGATGTTCATTGTCTATTACTAGAGGCAATCTCCTGGCAGTGTGAGCATATTTATAGAGAAGGAAATTGAGTAGCAGATAAATTAGTGAATTATAGTGTTGATCTTCATCTCAGTGAAATTTAAATTTTAGAAGGTAATTGTCTAAGTAAGATTTTATTTCTTAATCAAAATGATGTCAAGGAGTTGATTGTGGAAGCAACACTTTGAGGAAGTTGAAGAATATATTTAAGAGAAAAAAAAATGAAAAAATTGTGATAATTATATTCTCTACAACAAATGTAATATTTTGGTATTGTGATGGGAGTGGTCCTCAATAGAAGCCACATATAACCTATTAAAAAAAATAAACTTGGTCTTCTTTTGTAGAAATGACAATTTTTTTTTTTATCTTGTTCCATTCACCTAAATTCATCTTGTTGTCAAATTTGATTGTTCCAGTCAGAACAATCACACCTCACAAGAAGTGACACAACAATATCCCAAATGAGAGTGTAGGGTTTGGCTCAATTAGGGGCCTCTAATAATATTTTACAAGGTTGAATCATTTTTAAGATGTGACCTTTATGGTGCAATTGGAATCAAAAGGGGAAATGTATGTGATAAAAGGAAAGTAAACAACTCAAAAAAAGAAAAAAAGGTAGTGATACACCAAAATATTCGCTAAGATCATTCTACACAATATGGTTGAATGCTATGTGCCAACAGTGAACTCTTCCACTCCCAAAAATAGTTAAGAACAGATGAGATTCACCAATTTATACATGCATAAAGAATATAGGTCTATAGGAAGACACACATGGTTGATACAAATATTGATGCAAGCCCCTCACACATACATACATCAAAAAAACCCAAAGTACATAAAGACTACAAGCACACACACACATAGAAAAATTTTGTATGAAGTCACAAATTACTGACCAAAAATTGGTGTTGGCCTCCACACACACACACCCATATATATATATATGTAAAACAATGCAATTACAAATATTCTATTAAGAGTGGGGGTTCAATTTTCCCACAAGCCTCTTAGAAATCGAATCATATACAAAAGAAAATGAAGGGAGATCCTATAGGATAATACAATTACAAACTTGTGAATCCTATTTATAGTCTACACTACTACTATTTATATATTACAATAGAGAATATTCTACTCCAAAATTGCTTAAGATTTTGATCCTTTTGGCTACCTATTCTAGGTATTCTAAAAATTAAATGTAGACATTCTTTTCCATATCTTGTGTCAATATAGATTTGTCATTGTTGCAAGTGTTGTCTCCTTACTTTTAATATTTTATGTACTTGTCCTTGAATTATCAGGATGAAGTGTCTTTATAGGATGATTTTGTCATTTCTTAGTAATGGCACACCATTTTGGTTCAACTACTTTTATAGGAATATATGCACCATTACTTATGTCTCCCATTTTTGTTCTAAGGATTTTTCATTTATCAAATCTATGTGCCACCCTATCAAATTTTTTCTTCCTCTTTTTGGATGTTTATTCCTAATGAAATCCACTTAATCAAGAATTTTCCTCCCTTTCAACACTTGAACCTTTCCTAAGTCATGATAGGCAATCTCACCGAACCTTTTATTTCTTCTTTGAACATTTTTTCCAAAAATTATGACCACTTTTTCTCATGCCTTTGATACTCAGAGCTCACCAACCTTTTTTCCTTTATGATCAAATATTATCCTTAGCTTGATTTAATACAACAGTATTTGGATTTTGGCATAGTGCGAACAAAATAATTACGCTTCAATTTTTGAGACTTCTTCCCAATGTATATGAGACCTCATTCCCTAGATTGTGACCTCCCCTAAGTCATTTATCCCCCTTGGATGTCACCCTAAGCATGTTCTGGAGAGATAATATATGGATTATAGGAGGTTGTGTGCCTAATTAAGTGTAAATGGGAGTTTATCTGGATGACTCATCCATGGATTTCCTTTAGGCTGAAGCTCTATCAATGATGGGGCATTTTTAGTTATTACCAAAGAGGTTGACTAGCCACCATTCATCACATAGTTTTTTTAGATATCACTAAAAGGGTTTAAAAGGACTATCATGGATTTGCATGTGATAATTTGATGATATTCATGACTACATAACATGAGTGTTTTTACACCCATCCTTACCCTTTGGAGATATCTTCTTGGTAAATTTTAACATGTAGGTTCTAGAAGTTGGAAATGGCTACAAAGCTTCTACTTTCATCTTGGGCCGTACATCCCTTTTGGATGCTAACATATTGACTTATAGTGAGTTTTCACTATAGTTCTAGTGGCTCATAGGTGTACTTCTACTTGTAGTAGGAGGTAAACCTATATTTTAAGGGCTTATCCATTAGGCATAGAGTCTCTGATGTGAATTTGTTCTTTTAGAATGATATACCCTTCTTCTATAACCCTTTATTAAAGAGGTATGACAACTACCTTCAATAATTATCTTAACCCTACCTTCTTTATTTTTGTTGTCCTTGTGCTTCAGCTCAAACGTGCCTTAACCTTTGAAGATGATGCAATGATATCTTCTTTTGACATAATCTTTTCCTTTATTAATTTTCAAGCTCATGAGGTTTTGTCATCTTGCTTGATCTAACTATTCAATTGGTTTGGTATTGTTCTTATGAGTGATTTTATTAATATCTCAATGATCCTTTTATTTTTGCAAAAGGTCATATTACATTAAAATTGGTTAAAAACATATAAAAATGCATACATATACATATATATATATATGTTGTTTTGACTAATATTAATATATTTACATCACCCCTTTAAAGATTTAGATTTTGTGCTTGTGTGCTACCCCATTCTTATTTACCTATGTATTATTGGAGGATCCTCCCAAAAAAACTTAGTTACATACTGATCCATTTGTTCATAAGATATAAATGAATGTATTTCATAAATCAAATATTCAAATTGTTCTTCTCCTATTATCAGAATCTAATTAGGTTTTTTTCCTAGTTGCTGGAAAGTTATCTATGTGATGAAATAAAAGTGGATTTGATTGAAGCTCAAACTTGGTCCCATATCAAGATTCTTAGTACCATGATGGACCAATCCAAGTACATGTAACCTCCTATTTTAGCAGTAAAATCCCTTGATAGCAAAATGTTGAATGAGGCTGGGAGATTAATTATGGAGATGTATTGTATCATGGTCACACTTGGACATGTGTTTAAGGCTAGTGGGAGTTATTTTATCTCACCCAAGATGTGCACCAAACTACCATCCAATTACATCACCTTCTTGTTAGCATGTTCATATCAAATTCCTAATGCATCTTCCATGCTTTTGGACATGAAAATAGTGCTTGCTATTGAATCCACCATGCTATTGTGAATTATTTTATTTTTGTATTTGAGTGATAGATAAATGAAGAAGGATTTGTCCTGGTAGGTTCAAGGGTTACAATTTGTATGACAACATTATTTTATTGTTATATTTGTATATTTTATTCCTATTCAAGGGATCTTCTTAGATGTTCTTTTTATCTCGAGATGTCCTGGATATCTTACACTAGTACTAATACTATAGACCTATTAAAATATTCAATAATGTTAAAATACCTAAGAGAACAACCTTCTGGGTGGCGTGTGATGGAGTGAATTGGGACTTTTCTCTGATCAGTTGTGTATCTTTGGTTGGTTTAGGTATTGAGACCTACTATCCTAGGATGATTTAGGTGTTTTTATTGGAAAACATCATGAATTTTTGTGGTATCCCTACTAGAAGACCTGATCAATTATCAAGTGCTTTGTCTTGGTGACCTAGAGTATTTTAACCATTCTATTGACGGATAGCATTAGGTATATATTCCCTTGGCTATTGAGGTATCATAGTTGGATAATACTGCATTGCTTGGGCTAGTCTATATTGGCTACCAATGGTTTTTGGGTTACCTCTATCTCTTTCCTCCATTACTCACTTTTTAGACCATGTCAGATAGTATAATTGGACCTAAGGTCTCTTGGCCATTAGATTATCCATTTGGTCAAATATTGCATAGATTTATTTCTCATTCCAAGCTACTAAGAATCGTTCCTAAGGAGAATAATTATGCTCTAAAATAGAAGGGATAGGGATATGTTGCTCTTGTATTTGATCCCCAACTCTAGAGTATGAAGTAGATACCTATGATGGTATTTTATCAATTGTTGCAGTGGCTAGGAGATGAGATATTTTTCCTTTGTTGCTCTATTTGTGAAATTTTTTGGGGGGTAGGCAATACCAAGAGGTAGAATCTTCTATATAATTTTTATGTATAGGGGTTAGTTCCAAAGCATGGTTAGGGAATTTTATTTGTAGAGGAGTTGCCATTGGAATTATTTGTTAATATTGAACTTGGGTATGATCATTTTCCTAGTTGCTTTGGACTTGAGGTTTGGAATACCCATTATATGGAACTCTATAGCCCTATTTTCCTTACAAGAAAGGAGGTCTTGGTTTACTTAGATAGGGGTACCTTGGGGTATTTTTCCCTCCTCATGGCCAATATTTCATTGGCTATTAATGTAAGCAACTTGTTGGATGCATATTTTTTGGGGTGCTTTGGAGTAGGTGGGGCTAGAGTTTGTGGGAAAATGATAACTTTAGGCCCAAAATGGCCACATACTTAGGAAAATTTTGAAAATTTTGCCTAAGGCATGAAGATCTCATTCCACACACTTTGTAGTGTATTTTGGAGTGGATCCACAACAAAGGCCACAAATCCACCCAACACTTGATGAATTTTCGCACTTGGAGCAATTCCGCATAATTTCTTATGTCTTTGGCTCCGGACTGGCGATGCATCCCGAATCCACAAAATTTTTTGAAGAAGGATGACGTCAGCATAAAATAAGTGTGGATTGAAGACCACTTCATATTCTTTGATATCTTTTGAGTGGCTAAGTGTTGGAGAGCCCGATTCTGGAGAGCGCATAGAACATTTTTACCCGAAATGGTGATAGAAGGCAGAAAGCTAAGTATAAGAGATGCGGATTCGTGATGAAGGTATTTTTGACTAACTTTCTTCTGGAATGGCGACAAGCAGTGTTTTATTCTAAGCCAGTGCGGAATGGAGGAAGAGTCACTTTACATTGCAATGGGTCCGGAATGGTGTTCGTAGGCCAATGCACTTGCTTAGGTCTAGAATGGAATCCATAGAGTTTTGGAGGAGATATGATGTCATCGACTTTTTTGTGCGGATTGGTGAATGCTTCATCGCCAAAGAAGAAAAATGAAGGATAGGGAGCGGATTTCATCCCGCTTCACTTTCAAAGCATTTTAGTGTCGGATTGGCATTCCGCAATTTTTGAAGCATGAAAGGTGACGTCATCAATTTTTAAAAGTGGAATGGCATTGTGTTCTCCCCCACCATTATATCAAGCTTATGTCAGATTAAATCATAGCCATACGATGGGGGAGATCGATGGTTGAGATTTTGCCAAGAATTTTGAAGCATATAAAAGCAATTTCTCGTCGAGTTAAAATAGTCAGTTGGAGGAGGAAGCCGAAGCGTCGAGGGTTTCAAGAAGACAAGAACCAGAGATGGTTGTAGATCGACGGTGGTAGAAGGTTTTCAAGATTGATCAATGATGCATATGCAGTCTCCAATGGCCAGAACTCTAGTTAGCATCAAACAACCAACAAGTTGTAGAGGTTTCAAGCTACCATGGTGGTCCACTTGCAGTGGATTTCCCAGAGGTTGAACCAGTAAGAGAATGCCAGCAAGAACTCTCTACTGAGCTATTAAAATTTGATCTTTGTAATGTTCCTTATTATTTTAATTTTGCAAAACTATAAATAGAGGTCGAACCCTCATTTTTAAAGGGTCGGCTCTAGTGTGTTTGCCTGTGCTACTATAAATATTCCCAAGGGCTAATGAAAGGAGCATTACATTGATCTTCACCTCAAATTTTGTGTCTTCATAATTCGATATCAGAGGTTCAAATTCTTTAGTTGCATTTCTGTGAATACTTGAATGGTTAGTTTGTGCCAAATTAATGGATTACTAACTGCTAGGGTAATTGAAATCTACTTCTAAATTAGATCTTTGTTGCTAGGGAGTGCATTTCTATAAAATCTAGATATTGGTGAATTTTTCTATTTGGATTATCATTGTTTAGATATTGAAATTGCTGTCTACAATATTTCTCTATTGTTCTTTAATGAATGAAAGTACATTTAATTTGAGATAATGTTGATCTAAGTAATGTGTCTTCAAATTGGTTTTTTGGAGCTTTTTGTTGTAGTACAATGTTGTTAGCCTATCCATCCACTATTGTTCACATTTTCTAACCCTAACCTTTTCTTACCCTAATCTCTAAAACCCTAAGTGAGCATAATTGTGTCAACACCCTATTTAAGTTGACAAGGAACCAACCTACTCTGGAGGTTGGATCTAAAACTCCTATTTTGGTCCATCCAATGTTGAGTGTTGAGTTGTAGCTATCGGGTGCAAGCCTGGATAGAAATTAGGAAGATAGATAGCCATAGTATTGAGTAAAACTTGATGCAATTTAGTGCCCAATAGTTTTTGGCATGCCCGGTGGGACCAGTTCACAAGGAACACGAAAACCCATCATATGAGTTATTGTTTATCTCAACCTAGAGGAATCAAGATTTGGTGAATTATCTTGACCTTATAAGTAGAGAATAGCAAATTCACCTAGTGACTCCCTGGTCCTTAAACCCAGAAAAATAATTACCCCTATAGACTAGTGTCCTTTCATGTATACTAGGTCTTTCAAAAGGAATAACCCTAACTCCTATTTTTATTGTGAATTACCTTATAGAGGGTCTACTATTGTCAAAAGTTTGAATCAATATTTCCTCTCAGAAGAAGAGCTTCCTGAGGAAAATCCTGTAGTTAATCTGATAGTCCCTCCAACAAGACCTACACCTAGAAATATGGCACAAAATGTGGCTCCTAATCAGCCATTACAAAAGTACCCTAATTGGAATACAATTGGTCCCCTGAGATTAGCCCAAATGAATGCCATCCCCTAGGCTGTATCCAAGGCTATCCCCACTTATGATGGATCGGGGAAGATAACTTATGAGCACTATCAGGATATTTTAAATCTGGCATCAATTCACAACATAAAAGAGGAGGATATTATTGTGAGAATTCTAGCCCTATCCTTTAGAGGAAAGATATTGCATTGGTTTAGAACTCTGGAAGATAACACCATCACTTCATGGCAAGCATTGGTTGAGCCTTTTGTGGAAGATTTTAATGAGTCTATTGACCCTTTCTCCCTACTCAACTAGTTTACATCCATGCAAAAATCCTAACAAGAAACTATCTCAGATTTCAATTTGAGGTTTAGCAGAACATGGAAGAGAATACCTCCCATAGCTAGACCAACTGCATGTTTGGCCTATATGTATTATATCAGAGCTCTTGGATCAGATTTAGGCTTGTAGACACAACAATATAGAGTAGAAACCTTCCCCCAAGTTTATAATGTAGTAGTTCATGCTGAGAATATCCTAATTAATGTGGGGAGACTACCCCCCAAAATTGTGCTACCTTATAACTCAAAAGCCACTAATGGCCAAAGCCAAACTGCAAACCCATCTTACATGGATCCCCTTTCTTTATCATCCCCATCTCCACAAATGAATGCCATTCCTCAACCAAAACCATCATCCTCTACAGTTCCTTTCCCTCCCCTTCCTTCTCAACCATCTCAAGAGTTTTTTGCTATTCTTGATATACAAAATACTCTAAAAACTCTGAGTAATAGAATGAATTCAATGGAAAAGAGAGACCAAGAAATGTCACAACAAAGGAGATTTCCATATGTAAACAAATATCAGAGACCTGGTCCTAGTAACAATACTGGGGTCAGAGTGAATGCAACATATGAAGATCCTGAGTGTTCCTCAGATACTACTCTTGCAAATATCTAGTGTCTGGTATGTAATGACCCTCATGACTCACAGTCTTGTGTTATGTACCAACACCATGTCCAACAAGCTATGGATCAAGCTAAAAGGAATAAAAAGGGAGAGTAAATATGTTATGGCAGCCTGATCAAATCATGGTTGGGAAAGATCTGGATGAAGACAACCCAATTGCTGTTATGACAAGGTCTGGAAAGAAAACCTTGCAAGTAGATCCCCAAAATATGGGGCAATTCCAAGTCCCTTCTCAAAAAAGAATTGATCCCCTTCCTCAAAGCGGTGATACTTTCCCCATTCCTCAAGCTAAAGGGAAAGAGAAGATAGATAGTCTTCCTAAGAGATTGGAAAAGGAAACTGAAGGAGACCGGATGAGATCTAAATATGAGGCTCAAGAAAGGCTTAGATTCCCCTCTATTACCAAAAGGTAAAGAATAGAAGCCACTCAATAGTATAAAATAAAATATGGTGAGCCAGAAAGAAGGCCTGAAAGACCTCCCCTGGCTAAGTCTGAGTATAATATTATTGAAGAGATGAAAAATATTCCATCAAAAGCTAGCCTGTATGACACTCTGTTCATTCTTGGTCAGATAGATCTGCTTAAGGCTTCCCTCAACAAGTATCCACAAGATAAGCAGTCCACTATAATCCTTAGTATACCATCAAAAAAGAAAGAAATGTCCCCTATGGTTTTAAAGAATAAACCTCCTCCTTTCTATATATCCCTGAGGATGGAAGGTTGGGTAGTCCAAAATTGTATGATAGATTCAGGAGCATCGACTACAGTTATGCCTAAAGCAGTCTATGAAGAAATGGGTATGGAGTATACTCGATCTTGTCTTGGAGTGTTACAATTGTATGGGACACCTGTTAAGACAGTTGGGGTCATAAAGGATGTTTTAATGAGGTTGCATAGAGCCCCTGAGGTGACAATAGTACAAGAAATAGTTGTGGTTGACCTAGAACCCTACTTTGGATTATGCCTTTCAAGGGAATTTATTACAAAATTGGGTGGATGTATGTACATGGATTATTCTAGTATGGTGATTCCTTTCAAAGGAAAGAGAATAAGGATAACACCTAAAAATCTAGTAGCTTATCATATTGAAAATATTGAGGAAGACATGTGCAATATTACTCCCTTGGAAGAATTTGAGCTTGTTGAAAACTTTGAGGAGTTGGATATTGAGGATGAGTTACCTTTCAGAGAGGATTACAGTCAGTTTGGAACTGGTATGGGGACATATAGTATCTCAACTGAATCAGAGAAGAAAATCCCTACCATATCCAATCAGTCTCTGAGAGAAAAAGAAACATGGACCATGCACTTTGATGGTGCTAAATGCAGAAATGGTGCAGGAGCTGGTGTGGTTTTATAGTCCCAATCAGAGGGGACAAAGAATTTTTCTTATAGACTAACATGGTCATGCACAAATAATGTTGTAGAATATGAGGCTTTATGCCTTGGATTGATACAAGCAGAAAGCATGGGCATTAATATTTTGAACATATATGGTGATTCTGAGTTAATAGTCCATCAGGTAAGAAAAATGTGCAGTAATAAGCACCATTACCTAAAAGCTTACAAAAATAGGGTATGGGATCTGATGGAATCCTTTGATGCCCTAAATTTAAATTTTATTCCCAAAGAAAAGAATACTTTGGCAGATTCCTTAGAAACAAAGGGAGCTAACTTCAACCCTTCTGTAGACTTTGGAATCAAGAAAGCCAAGGGAATCAAAATGATTTTCAGACCTACAGTACTAGACAAGCAGATTTTCTGGCAGGTTTTTGAAAGTGATGAATAGATAATTGACTTTCTAGTAAGAGAAGCATGTCTCTCCACTATCCAAGAAGAGAATCTAGAAGATATTGATCAACAAGATGTTATTCAACTAAGAAACAATCACATTCCTAGAGGGTTGGTCACCCTAGAAAGCTTGTTTGATAATGAGGATAGAAAAAAGACCAAAGCTATGAAAGTCAGTGAAAAAATCTATAAAGAAGTTGAAGTTGGTACTAAAAAGAAGCTCAATGTTGGAGTTCGATGTTCACTAGAGGAAGCTAAAGATATCAAAGCCCTATGCTTAAAATACCAAGATATTGTGGCTTGGTCATATGAAGACCTCAAGGTATATGACAAAAAAGTTATCCAACATACTATTGAGCTAGAGCCTGATGCAAAGCCTTTTAGGTAGAAGCAAAGGCCTATAAATCCAAGGATCGAAGCCATTATGAGAGAGGAGCTCTTAAATTTATTAAAGGCTAAGATCATATACCCAATAAAACATTCAACCTGGGTAGCTAACTTGGTACTCGTGAGAAAAAATAATGGGGATATTCGTTTGTGTGTAGATTTTAAAAATCTTAACCAAGCATCCCTTAAGGATCACTACCCCCTCCCACATATTGATCAGATATTATAGATAGTGGTAGGGATAGAGAGGTTCTCATTATTAGATGGTTACTCTGGATACAATCATATTTGGGTGAAAGATGAAGATCAGTATAAAACAACATTCACCACAAAATGGGGCACATTTGCCTACTAGAGAATGCCTTTTGGGCTGTCCAATGCGGGAGCCACATTTTAGAGAGCCATGGATTATGCCTTTGGGGCATTGATCAACAAAGTCATTCTGATTTATTTGGATGATATGACTATGTTTTCCCATGATAAGCAAGATCACCTATCACACCTAGAGCAAGTTTTTCAAAAGTGCAGAGAATTTGGTATTTCACTCAATCCTAAGAAGTCATTCTTTGTAGTTCATGAAGGAAAGTTGCTAGGTCATGTGGTCTCAAAAGAAGGTATGGCCATAGATCTAGATAGAATCAGATCCATTCTTGCTCTCCCATTGCCTACAAATAAGAAGACTTTGCAATATTTTCTGGGTCAAATCAATTTTGTCAGGAAATTCATTTTTGACTTTGCATAGAAAGTAAGGCCTATATCTGAGTTACTCAAGAAGAATGTTGAGTTTAAGTGGACTAAAGTCAGGAAATAAGCTTTTGATATTATCAAGCAGTCCATTGCAACAGCCCTAGTACTAGTAAATCTAGATTTTAGTAAATATTTTATCCTTTATGCTTATGGAGTTGAAGAAAGTTATGCCTCGATGCTTACTCAAAAATATGATCAAGGTGAAGAGCATCTTGTATTATTTTGGATCTAGACACTCCATGACTACTAGGTCAAATATAAATTTATTGAAAGACAAGTATTTTTTGTGATGAAGTCATTGAAGAAGTTTAGGTAGTACTTGGTATAGAGTAAGACCCTGGTATATGTTGTTCATCTAGATGTAAGAAGTTTTATCCTTTAGGGTGAACTAGGAGATAAAAGAGCTGGTTGGATTACCAAAATCCAAGAGTATGATGTAGAGATACATCCCACCAAGTTGGTGAGAGGTAGATCCCTATGCCAAGGTCTAACAGAGGCTACAACATTAGCAGAGGTGACAGCTTGCTAGATAGTAGAAGAGGATCAGGTTGAAGGAGTACAGACAGTAGACTCTGATTGGGTTGATCAGATGATCAAATATTTCCAAACTGGAGTATGCCCTCCAAATATAAATGCATCCCAAAGGAGGAGATACAGGCTTCATGCTTTGAAATATGTATTACTACCAGAAGGCCTATACAAAAGAAATTTGGATGGAGTTCTTCTAAAGTGCTTAAAATATGATCAACAAAAGAGGGTCATTGAAGAGTTCCATGGAGGACCAGTTGGTGGACATAGCTTAGGCAGAGTTACAACTTTGAAAATCATAAGAGTAGGTATTATTGGCCTACTGTATTTGTTGATACTTTTAGGGCTACTAGGGCTTATGACAAATGTCAGATATATGTTGGAAGGACAAGGAATGCTTCATTCCCCCTCAGGCCGATATAGGTTGAAGAGCCTTTTCAATAATGGGGGTTGGACTTCATAGGGGTCATCAACCCTAATTCCTTAGTAGAGCATAATTTTATCCTAACTACCATATATTATCTTACCATATGGGTAGAGGCTATTCCTACTAAGAAATCAGATCAGGAAGTTGTGATCAATTTTATGGAAAATTTGATTTCAAGGTTTGGAGTTCTAGAAGCCTTGGTGAGTGACAATGGCCCAACTTTCATAGGAGCCAAGTATATTGAGTTTTCTAGCAAGTATGGCATCACTCTTAAGAATACTTCTAACTATTACCCTTAAGGGAATGGACTTGTTGAATCTACTAATAAGAACCTATTGAGGATTCTAAGGAGATCACTTGAAGGTAATAAAAGAAGTTGGCACCTATTACTGGACCAAGCTTTGTGGGTAGACAGGATTACTATAAAAAATTCCATTAAAACTTCTCCTTATGCTCTTGTGTATGGAAAAGAGGTAGTGTTACCTGTCCATTTGGAAATTCCAACACTTAAGCTTGTCAATATAAAGGAAGAGTTAGAGGAAAATCTGGTAAAGACCAGGTTGACCCACTTACTACAACTTGAAGAGAATAGAGCTCAGGCATATGAAAATTTTCAAAAGCATTCCTCAGATGTCAAGGCATGGTTTGATAAGAAGGCTAGATTCAAAAAATTCTAGGTTGGAGATGCAGTTCTCAGGTGGAATGTTGATAGAGCAAAACTAGGCAAGCATGAAAAGTTTGATTCTTTTTGGGATGGCCCTTTCAAAATAGTAGAGGCCAAGGAGTCCAATGTGTTTCAACTGGAAGATCCATAAGGGAACATACAACCGATTCTAGTAAATGGTTTTCATCTCAAACTCTACTATGTTTGAAATATGAGCTCATTGTAACATATGTATATACCTTGTATTATATTTCCCTTTCTTTCTGCACTTTGTATTTAGTTTCTTTTTGCACTTTGTACAAGCTCATTGAAAAATATTTCAAAAAAATGGCTAAGTGTTGACAAAGAATTCAGTGAGGTTCCATTCCACACTCAAATACACGTAAAGTGTAGCAGAATGGTGAGCGCTTCTAAATCTGCACCAAAATGCACTAAAGTTCTAGTGGAATGGTGCAAGTGTTGTTTTTTGTATGATGAAAAGAGCCAAGTGTCAAAAGAAGTGAAGGCATCTCCAATCCAGGGATTTTCGAAGCTAAAGCATAGTGGAATGGAACCAAGGTGATAATCCATGCATGAAATAAGTTAAGTGTCAATGAAATCAAAGATATCTTCAATCCATCAGTTTCAATAACTAAGGTGGAGCAAAGTAGTGATTTCACGACCATGCCATATGGAGAGAAAGGAAAAATCCTACATTCAATGCTAATGAACCCATGCTCAAACCAAAGAGTAGTTGAAGAGATATAGTGAGGTGGTAGTGCAGTTTGAATTTTTGACCAATGAAAATTTAGAATGCCACCATTGAGCCATCGAAAGGAATGAGTGGAAGTTGGAAAGTGTGCTAGTGGGTAGATTGCATAGTAGCCACATTAATGGTGGAAGATATGCACATGCTAGGAAATAAAAGAATCAAAAAGCATGAGCAATGTTCATTTAGTGGCAAATCACGTTCATAGAGTAGAAGAGAGTGAGACAGTACTCAAAAGATTTCATTGTGAATTCTAGAGAGAACATAGTATTGTTGCTATCAAGATGGCTCCAAAGAAAGTGCTCATAGAAGCACAAAAGATAGGAGTAGAGTTGCAAGCTCATGTGCATCAAACCAGATGAATTGTAGACACAGTAATGACAAGAGTAAGGAGGACCCTTCTAAGGACAAGTTTTAAATTTAGATACTTTGGGGGAAAGCCAATGCGATGACAAGGTACTATAGCTATAAAATATTTCTTGTTCTCCTATATCTATGATTCTGCACATCATTACCCTGAGTTAGTCTCTGCTATGATCTAGTTCTATGATTCTAAAAATAGAATGATAAAAACCTCTAAAGGCATTCCCCTATTCTCAATTACCAAAGAATTTTATCATGAATTATTCATCGTAGGAGTAGGTCCACCTTTAGAACCCAAACCATTTGACATAGTAGAGCAAGCAAGGGCTTATACCACATTGGTAACATCAAAAAAGAAGGGAGCTATAGAAAAATGGCTTCATCTCAATTTCAAAAGAATAAGAGAGGAAGATGAAATGCCTGAAGTTCCTATTCATATTGATGAATTTGCAAACCCTGAACTATTCTCTATGTTGGCCTGTATGGAGGGTTTAGATTCTGACAGAATGGTGCATGGCTAGAAAATTGCCATAGCCTATTGTATTTCAAATGAAAGAATGTATGAGGAAGGTGCAGAGGAAAAAGGGACTAGGGTTATCTATTTTTACTGGCCAACCTTTCTTGCTCAAAGGATACATGAACAGTTGGTAAGAATGAAAAGGGGCTCTGATGCTCCTAGTTTTAGGCATTGCTCAAGTCTGGTATGGATGTTTTATGCTGCCATTAAGGACAAGATGCCTTGGATTCTAGTTAAGGATAAAACCAGTGATGGGGAACCCTTGTCGGTTTATTATTGGATAAGTCATTTGAGAAGTAGTGAGTCTTTTTATAGATTCAATTTGGAATTCCTTGGACCTACTTTGAAAATAATGTATGGAGAGTGCCCTAGATTGCCACCCTTGGCTAAGAAAATTCTGAGAGCAGAGGGTGCCAAAGAAGGAGATTGGTATTTTTTGACTGAGGGCACAGTAATCAGACTATATGGTTTCATGGGTAAACCTTTTCTCCTACCCCATTTTGTTATAGAGAGGCTCTTTGCCTTGGAATATTTGAGGTAGGCAGAGTACATTGATTTGAATTATGGTTTAGGAAGGAAAAGAAAATCTCTGCTAACCTACCACATTGTGGAGGATATTACTATCACAAAGAAGGGGTAGAGTGAGAAAATTGACCAATACCTTGATAGGTTAGGTCTATTTTACATTCCCCAAAGGTGGAGTTATGACCCTGATGGTATTTTCACTACAAGAAATGTAGCCCTAAATGGAGAAAAAGCTTACAAATTTGAAAAGAGGCCTAGGGCTCATTTCGAACAAGGTAGAAATAATGATGAGACCACTCTTTTGGAGTGGAATGTGTCAAAAATGGGTCAACTACCTCCATGGTTGGATTTCTATGAATAGATTATGGATTATGATCTAGACAAGAAGAAAAGTCATCGGCTGACAGAAGCCACCATGCATGATATTGAAGAGAAAACTGTAAAGAAAAAGGACCCTCAACTTGATGAGGATGTTGTTGAAGAGGTAGAAGAAGGAGAACAATGGAATGTAGCAAAAATATCAGATTGGTGGAGAATGAGAATTAAAATTGGAAAACCTAAGTCCAAGTTTGGCATGAAGATTGATAAAGAGTTTTCTAAGAAATATGATGAAAATATCAGAACCTGGAAGTAGGACATCAAAAACATAGTGTTAATAGTTAAAAAGTCCTAGGCTAGTTCTGAATCTCTCTCCACCCACAGATCAATAAGCTCTAGTAAGAGAGCATGAAACTCCTTTGATAGTAGCTGAGGTATTGAAAACATTTCATCCTACCACTGAACAAGTGGAGAAGTTTCCTAAGGGAGCACAACTTCTGAGCAAAATACAATATTCAAGTGAAAAAGTTGTCAGTACTCTAGTCATCGAAGTAGTGTCTAGGCCTAAATGCTTAGCTCTAGGGGGATAGCCTCTAGACATAGATATTGACTAGAGATATAAGGATGAGAGTTTTAGGTTCACCCCCCTTTCTTTCACTACCGCAACATCAGTAGAATTGCATCCCATTTCTGAGCAAGTCTTGCTTACCGGAGTAGTACAAGGAGATGTATCAGAGGAAGATTCAGAGAGTGAGATGGCTTCCTTTCAATTGATTCATAGAAGAGCTAAAAGAGCTCCAGAAATAAGGGAAAGAGAGGTTGCAAAGAAACAAATATTGGATATGGAGGAGACTTCTAAAGAGGTAGCTATTTCAGCTATAGAAGAATTGACTCATCAAGAGCAGCAGTAGGATATAGAGGTAGAACAAGAACACCCTACATCTGTAGGTGAAGGTATGGTTTCTAATCCCTCTTCTCCTCTTCATCCTCCTGAATCCCCAAGGAAGTCTCCCTCCCTTTCTGGTCAAGAAAATGTGACAAAGGTACCTTCTCCCTCTCACGGTCCACCCCATGTTTCATTGGTCATCACTGAAGTACAAGTCACCCCTTCTCCCTCAAAGTCACCCCAAATCCCACTTTCATCATCTGAGGTTCCCACTTCATCATCTCCCATCACTTCATCTTCACTATTACCACCACCCCCATCAAAGGGATAAATTGTTCCAAGTACCCCCATTCATCCAGTTGTTAGTCTTGCATCAATTCCTATGAGTTTACCAATAGCAACCACAATAGTAGTTATAGAGTCCACTATTGTTATAGATACTATTGTAATTACTTCCACACCACCATTGTCAATGGTTGAGTCCGCCCTTACATTTCTAGTATCTTCATCTCCCCTGGCTGCTAATTTTTCAAGTCATATATCTTTTCCAAAGGAGCAGGAAGCCACACAAAAAATAAATGATTTCTGGGTAGAGAAGCTTTCTAAGCCTTCCAGTAGGATGGTTGTAAGAAGAAGAAGCATGTATGTTGATCCAGTTTCTAGGTAGAGGATATCTAGATCTATGACTCCACTTGTAAGTAAACCTAAAATTGAAATGACTATCCAAGATTATCGAGTGGAGGAGGTCATAGAAGATATTGAGAAGCTTCCTGAAGAAGATGAGCTGATTATAGCTAGAGCCCACTTAGACACCTTCTATGTGAAGAATGATATATTCAGAGAGAAGGTGGGAAAACTGGAGAAATATATTGAAAAGCTTCAGAAGACTCTAAGCAATCAAAAGGAAGTAGAAAAGGCTTTGAAAAAAGAGGCCAAGAGCTAGCAAGAAAAGTACCAAGAAGCCAATAAGCTCAAAGATCAACTAGGAGAGCAAAAGAAGTTGAATGAAGAACAAGCAAAAGAAATTCAAAGTTTGAAACAATAACTTCAACTTGAGAAAGCTAAGTCTTCTAGATTTTCTAAAGCTAGATTAAAGAATATTAGAAAAGAATTGCTCTCCGAGGTCCAAGAGAAATGTTTAGGGCTTCAACTTATGATTGACTACCTAGATGATGCCAACCGCTTACTCCCCAATGTTTAAAAATATTTAGATCAAATCACTGGAGAGTTGTAGCCTATGGTGATTCTGGTAGAATATATGTACAGGTTGGTTGATAGCAGACTCAATGATTCTGCTAAACCAATTCCCAATAAAGAATGGAATCTCTCTAGAGTTGCTACTAGAACCATGGTCAAGAAGCACATGGCACTTCAAAAAGCCTGGCTGTTGTTTGATAGGATTGAGGGAATGATTAAGGATGTTGTGGATGTAAACAAAGAAATGATTCAAGTTGGCTTCAAAGGCCTATGGATGGAGGATCACAACTTGCTATCTATGGAAGAGATCTAGAAGAGCATTGATGAAAATCTATTGGATGAATCTGGAATTGATTCTCTTGAAGAGCCACTACACCAAGAGCAAGTTGCCCAATTAATTGTTGATTTTACCAGATTAAGAGATCTCATGGAAGATCTAGTGAATAGAGGGAATACTACTAATTATGAGGATATTGGAGAATTACAATATATTTACAAGCAGCTCAAAGAAACATCAAACCCCTCTGGAGCAGCCTGGAAACAGGCTTTACAAACTTTGAAATTGATGATTCAGTTGTTTGGTGATGATTCTGGAGGAAGGAATAAAAAACAACCTTCTCCAAAAGAAGAAAATGAAGAAGAATAATGAAGAAGAGACCAAGGAAGAGGCCCACCAAGAAGAGGAGCAGGATGGAACTATCATAGGCCCGAAAGGGGCCCACACTTAGTTCATTTTTGTTTTTGTACATATGCACAAGTTTTGCATTTTTGTTTTTTGCTCTAACAATTGTCAAAAATAAACAATAAAGGCATGAAGCCTAGAGAGGCATAGAGAGTAGTATATTTTGTGTGAAGGTATTTTTGCAATAAGGCCTTATAAGAGGAGTAGAGTTATACCTAATTTTTGAAGACAATGGCAACAAGCCTGTATTTTTGGCATAGTCTCCATATAAGCGGATAAGTTCTGATGTTTTTGGCATGATCTCCATATGAACCTTTACTCTCTAAATAGACTGTTAGATTTTTTAGAGGGTAGTGTTTATATGGAAGTTATTCTTTAAAGCATATTTTTGAAGATGAGCATTTTTTGACTCCTAAGGCCCAATGGATAAGACTCTGAGTTCTATGGCTTTGCAAGCAAATCCACCTGGGAGGTGCCAGAATGTAGGCCCAAAATGGCCACATACTTAGGAAAATTTTGAAAATTTTTGCCTAAGGCATGAAGATCTCATTCCACACACTTTGTAGTGTATTTTGGAGCGGATCCACAACAAAGGCCACAAATCCACCCAACACTTGATGAATTTTTGCACTTGGAGCAATTTCACATAATTTCTTATGTCTTTGGCTTCGGACTGGTGATGCTTCCTGAATCTACAAAATTTTTTGAAGAAGGATGATATCAGCATAAAATAAGTGTGGATTGAAGACCGCTTCATATTCTTTGATATCTTTTGAGTGGCTAAGTGTTGGAGAGCCCGATTCTAGAGAGCGCATAGAACATTTTTACCCGAAATGGTGATAGAAGGTGGAATGCTAAGTATACAAGATGTGGATTCATGATGAAGGATATTTTTGACTAACTTTCTTCCAGAATGGTGACAAGCAGTGTTTTACTCTGAAGCTAATGTGGAATGGAGGAAGAGTCACTTTACATTGCATTGGGTCCGAAATGGTGTTCGTAGGCCAATGCACTTGCTTAGGTCTAGAATGGAATCCATAGAGTTTTGAAGGAGATATGATGTCATCAACATTTTTTGTGTGGATTGGTGAATGCTTCATCGCCAAAGAAGAAAAATGAAGGATAGGGAGCGGATTTCATCCCGCTTCACTTTCAAAGCATTTTAGTGCCGGATTGGCATTTAGTAATTTTTGAAGCATGAAAGGTGATGTCATCAATTTTTAAAAGTGGAATGGCGTTGTGTTCTCCCCCACCATTATATCAAGCTTATGTCAGATTAAATCATAGCCATACGATGGGGGAGATCAACGGTTGAGATTTTGCTAAGAATTCTGAAGCATATAAAAGCAATTTCTCGTCAGAGTTAAAATAGTCAGTTGGAGGAGGAAGCCAAAGCATCGAGGGTTTCAAGAAGACAAGAACTAGAGATGGTTGTAGATCGATGGTGGTAGAAGGTTTTCAAGATTGATCAATGATGCATATGCAGTCTCCAATGGCCAGAACTCTAGTTAGCATCAAACAACCAACAAGTTGCAGAGGTTTCAAGCTGCCATGGTGGTCCACTTGCAGTGGATTTCTCGGAGGTTGAACTAGTAAGAGAATGCCAACAAGAACTCTCTACTGAGCTATTAAAATTTGATCTTTGTAATGTTCCTTATTATTTTAATTTTGCAAAACTATAAATAGAGGTCGAACCCTCATTTTTAAAGGGTCGGCTCTAGTGTGTTTGCCTGTGCTACTGTAAATATTCCCAAGGGCTAATGAAAGGAGCATTACATTGATCTTCACCTCAAATTTTGTGTCTTCATAATTCGATATCAGAGGTTCGAATTCTTTAGTTGCATTTCTGTGAATACTTGAATGGTTAGTTTGTGCCAAATTAATGGATTACTAACTGCTAGGGTAATTGAAATCTACTTCTGAATTAGATCTTTGTTGCTAGGGAGTGCATTTCTGTAAAATCTAGATATTGGTGAATTCTGCTATTTGGATTATCATTGTTTAGATATTGAAATTGTTGTCTACAATATTTCTCTATTGTTCTTTAATGAATGAAAGTACATTTAATTTGAGATAATGTTGATCTGAGTAATGTGTCTTCAAATTGGTTTTTTGGAGCTTTTTGTTGTAGTACAATGTTGTTAGCCTATCCATCCACTATTGTTCACATTTTCTAACCCTAACCTTTTCTTACCCTAATCTCTAAAACCCTAAGTGAGCATAATTGTGTCAACACCCTATTTAAGTTGACAAGGAACCAACCTACTCTGGAGGTTGGATCTGAAACCCCTATTTTGGTCCATCCAATGTTGAGTGTTGAGTTGTAGCTATCGGGTGCAAGCCTGGATAGAAAGTAGGAAGATAGACAGCCATAGTATTGAGTAAAACTTGATGCAATTCAGTGCCCAATAATAACCATAGGTGAGACTGAGGATGCCTATGAGGTCATTGAATGAACAATCAGAGTAGAATGATAAGGATATTGTGCATTAGGGTACAAAGGCATAGGGGACATACAAGCTAGTCTTCCAATCTATAACAAAACATGTTTATTTTTAATGGTTATTCCATAAGCTTTAAATAGAGAATTTCTACCTCTATATTTAACCATCAACAAGATTTTAGAGTCCAAGGATTTCAAATAGTATGATTGCCATACATGGGGGAGGACATGGCTCATCGAGTATTTTATGTTAGGACTTATGAAATCTAAAGTTCAAATATTCTACCACCTCTATGGGATCTCTCTTGATGGTTGAAAATTATTTCAAGAGTTATACCCCATCCACATTTTCTATGAATCTCTCAAAAATATTATTGAGTTAGTCCCAACTAGCTATCAACCTAGATTGAGTGTGAGATACCATTCTTGGCCCCTTCCCCTGAAAGAATTTGCCATCAGTCTTAGAACTATATTTTGCTCTAATATATTATAAATTGTGCATAAAATTACCACATGGTTTAGATTCTCAATGGGGGTAGTGATATCTTCAGTGAAATAAATGAAAGACTTCAAAATAGACTAGGGAATATTACCCCATACTTCATGCAGCATTAGCAGTGCCTAGGGAGGTTGGTGGAGCAACCATATTATAGCCTACAACTCTTCTTCTTCATGTAATGGTTGCAATTGTGGTAACAACTCATAAAAAATTTAATACCAAACCCGACCAAAGGTTTCTTGACTAGTTATTTCTAGGTTCCTTGATTGGCTATTTTTAGCTTTACTCTTCTTGAAAGTAGGTAGATTGAGGACTTCACCAGAACCTTGGTCTAATATATCCAATGGTGGATTCTTCTGATGTTCATTCACTAGAGTGAATATTCTAGGTGAGTGAGAGGTACTTCAACAAGTAGGGTAGGCTTAGACCCTCACCAAGTCTAGCCTAACTTGCTATTATAATTTTGGGACCAATGTGTTATTAGGGTCCCATTAGGTATACATTAAAATATTATCATATTTGATTATCTTTGTCAAAAAAATCATGCCTCATGAGGAGCAACACAACAAGGTCATAGTCAAGAGCATAATATTTAGCTCAATCAATGACCTCTAGGATTTTGTTACAAGGCCAGCTCATTATTAAGATGTGATATTTGTGGTACACTTGGACTCAAAAGGGGACAAGAGATACAAGAAAGTAATAAATAAAAGTAAACAACTCAAAAAAATATTAAAATATGGAAATGTGCCAAAATATATGCTAATATCCCTCTGCACAATAGGCCTAAACACTATGTGCCAACGGTGAACTATTCCACTCCCCAAAGTAGTTAATAATAGGTGAGATTCATCAACATAGGTGTGCATAAAGAAGGTGGGTCTATAGGAAGCCAAGATAGATGACCCAAAAATTGACACAGGCTCCTCACACATACATACATCAACAAAACCTAAAACAGGTAAAGACTACAAGCACACACACATACATATTGAAATGGGTTTATAAGAAGTCATAGTGGATTGATCCAAAAATTGATGCAGGTCCCTCATACATACATATATCAACAAAATCCAAATCAAGTGAAGACTACAAGCACACACACATATAGAAATGGGTATATAAGAATCCATAGAGGACAAATCCAAAAATTGATGCAGGCCTCCATATATATATGTAAATGGTAAAATTACAAAGATTGCATTGAGAGTAGGGATTCGATTTACCCATAAGATTATCAAGAACTGACTTCTATACAAAATAAAATGAAAGGAGATCCTACAAGAGAATACAATTGAAAACATACCAATAATATTTATAGTCTATGCTACTACTATTTATATATTACAATAGGTAATACTTTCCTCCAAAATTATCTAATATTTTAGTCATTCTCTTCCATATCTCATGTCATTCTAAATATTCCATTGCTACATGTGTCGTCTCTTTGCTTTTAATATTTCATCTACTTGTACCTGCATTATCAGGTTGGAGTGTCTTTGGAGGATGATTTTGTCCTTTCTTAATTGTGCACTATTATGTCTCAACTAAATTTTTAGGAATCTGTGCACTATTACTTATGTTTCCCATTTTTGTTTTAAGGAGTTTTCATTTGTCAAATCTATTTATCACCCTATTGGAAATTTTATTTCCCTTTTTTATATTTTCATTCTCAACAACATCTGCTTAATTGAGGCTTTTCTCCCTTTCAACACTTGAACCTTTCCTAAGTCTCGATAGGCACTCTCATCAGACCTTTTCTTTCTACTTTGACCAATTTGCCTAAAACTCAAACTCATGATCACTTTTTTTTGGACCTTTTATCCTCACATCTCACCAACCTTCTTACCTTTGTAATTGGATATTATCCTTAGCTTGATTTAGGAAACAATATTTAAAGTATTGCATAGTACGAACAAAATGATGATGCTTCAATTCATGGGACTTCTTCCTAGCATATCTCCATGTCAACAATTTTTCTTATAATAATGGCCCAACCCTTGTGTTGGATGGGTGGTTAGTGCAAAGAAGTTTCACATTGGAACCTCTCTTGTTGAATAAAGAGAAGTATATATCTCCAAGATCTCTTGGTGTAGAGTTACCATGAGTCATTATCCTAATTCCCTAGCTTGTGACCTCCTCTAATCCATTTATTCCCCTTGGATGTTACCCTAAGAATACAGTGGAGATATAATAGATGAGGTGTAGGAGTTTGTGTTCCCAATTAAGTGTGAATGAGAGTCAATCTAGCTGACTCGTCCATGGATTTCCTTTGATCTGAAGCTCCATTGATGATGGGGTATTTTCAATTATCATAAAAAAGGCTAACCAACCTCCATTCATCACAACTATATTTTCAAATATCACAAAATGGGCTTAATAGTATATCCTAGATTTTACCCTTTGGAGATATCTTCTTGGTGAATTTTGACATGGAGGTTTTGGAATTTGGAAATGGCTGCAAAGATTTTACTTCTATCTTGGATCCTTCATTCCTTTTGGATGCTCAAAAAATGAAGTGTAGTGAATTTTCACTACACATCCAACAACAATTATCTTTGTATATTGACAATTTCTTTGGGAGTAATAATTTTCTCTATAGACTTCACAAGGATGGAGGTCCCAACATTTTTAGACACATATTACTCTTCCATAATGTCTATAATTTTTATTAGGAACTATGGGTGATTTTTGTGTTCTCCTCACCCACTCAACTCTCATTGTTGTAAAAGAAATATTTAAGGCTATGAACAAAGACAACAAAGGTGAATATAGCGACAGGAGGAATATGTTCTTCAAAGTAAAGAGGTAGATAGTTGGTAGTTGTAGAAGAGTTGGAATAACCAAGCTGAAGAGTCTAAATTTTTCAAAAGTATGTGACATCATGACATTATGACTTGTCATCGTGTTGTAGTAGTAAAATGTTGAGAATATTTCAAGTAGATAGAAGGGTGCAACATCCTGACTTGTAATCATGTCATGGTTGCAAAAGTTCATGGGATACTAAGGGAAAAATTGTAATGATATCGCAACCTAGGTCTATATTGTAGTCAAAAAATATGAAGGTATCCAAATATTTAAAAGTATTGTGACATCGAGATACGATCCTATGTCATGATCAAAGATATCCAAAAAATATGATATAAAAAGGGGGTATGACATCATGACATGTCGCTATGTTGTGGTCAAAGCAACCAAAAATGCTCAAGGGAAGAAAAATGTCATGAAATTATGATTTATCATCATATCACGATGATGACGGTCAAAAAAGACAAAAGGATAGAAGGGTGTCATGAAATTGTGACATGAGTTTCTATCACAGTTACCAAGTTTGCAAAGGCTTCAAGGCAGGGAAGGAGGCATGGCATTGAGATATGCCACTGCATTGTGGTGACTAAGGATTGAGAATATCAATAGGTTATGAAGCATCATAACATTGCAACAAGTTCCTACATCATAGTTGTTAGTATAAAAAAGCTTTAAAGGTATAAGATAGGGTGTGACATTCCAACATAACGGTGTGGCATGATCATGGTAGTTACAAAAAATATAATATTCTATGGAGATTTCAATATGACAATGTCTATTGCAGATCAATGATGGCAAATGATTTCAATAATGAAGCATTTGATTTATAGTCAAAACCCAAGCACTACGTCTTATTTTTAGATCAATAATATTTCACGATGATTTTACTGATCTGGATGCCTGGCATTCTGTTGTAGCGACTTTGAATAAATATATTTTTATATTTTGAATATTGAATTATAGAGTTATCATAAATAAGAGTAACAACCTCCTATAAAAGGGTTAGCTCTTAGGAATTTACAGGTTGCATATGTAAAGACTTTTGGAAGGAGCAATGCAATAAAAATCTCTGTTTGGCCTCTAGTTCAACATCTTGCAAAAAACATATGTATGAATGGTGTATCGCTCCAAATTTTTCGCATCCCTACCTTCAGGCTATAGGATCCGCGCCCGGAAGGAGGATGGGAAAAGGATGATGCGGTACCTCGGACGAGAGGACTTTGCGAAGGTCCCGCCTCTCAAGGGAGGTGTATTTTGGTGATTTTTCGACGGATGGTGGGTTCACCAGGAAACATTTAATGGCAGTTTCCACGCCTAGGTTTTGGAATGTGTTTAATGAGTTCGTTTTAATCTTAAGCATTCATCCTAGGTTTGGCCGAATGATTCTAAATTAAACTATATGAAAATGCAATTTTTCATGAATACAGCAGACAAATTTAAAAGCAGAGAACAGAGAATTTATAGGAGGAAAATGGAGAATACCTGATCCGGATGTCTGAAGAAGATTCTGATTTTGAAGCAGTCCCGATCGTCTGAGATTCGACAGAATCGTCTGCAATCAGACGAGATCGTCTGCGATCAGACGAGATCGTCTGCGATCTAACGAATTCGTCAGACGAATCCGTCAGAAACCTGCAAAACAGAGAATAGATGCAAAATGCAAGACATAACACTATGCTAACAGAGGCAAATTACACCAAATGATAATATGAATGCTGAACACTATTCAAGAACAGAAATTAATGCAAATTATTGTGCTTAAATGGCAGATCATAAACTTAGCATGCAATCTAAGCTAAATGGGTGAACTCCAGATGCAAAATAGGATAAAAACTGAATGTATTATCTAATTTGCAAAACAAAATAACAGAGACAAAGTTGAGAAAAGCAAACTCCAGGCACTGATTGCCTCGATGTGGGCTGCAGTCGAGATCGTCTCGTATCAGTACTAAATCGTCTCGAATTCGACAGGATCGCCTCCGATCTGGACAGGTTCATCGACGACGATAGGTGCTGGCTCCAGTTGAAAATCAATGATATACCTGCATCAAAATTGCTATGGGACTAATGCAAAAATAATATTATGATGTTTTAGCGCAGAGGGATTCAATTCGCGGATAAATTCAGCCAGGGGTTGGGGAGGGAAAATCCTAGAAGTTAAATAGGCTTAGGGGGAGTTGTTGGGAGGTTGGAGATCATCCCAATTTGGGAGATCTCCAACGGGGGAGGGTCCCAACGGCGTAGACACGCTTCTTCCCGGATTGGAGACCCGTTGGAACAGATTCCAACTATGCAAATTCAGTTTTGCGACAAGATCGTCTGGACGACCTAGTCCGGACGAAATCGTCAAATCTGAGGCGATATCGTCTGATCGGCGACGATATCGTCAAACGGTCAAAACAACCTCTAAAAATGGCGCAGAAAAGGGGGAAACGGATTTCCCGGCGGTTAACGGGCGGTTTGGGAGGTTAAATTTGATTTTTAAATTATTTACTAAGGTGAATGTAAATTTTATAATTTTGACTGCGCCAATTTTAGGGTGCTACATTTTGCCCCCTCTTTAGCGAATTTTTCGAAGAAAATACGTTAAAGATGAGTTCTTCTCGATCTACGAGAAAGCAAAAAATTATACCCATTTTTAGGCGACGATTCTTGGTCGAATCGTACGACAACTTACTATGGTGCCCCCTCCGTGTTTTTACCCAAATCGAACGTTTGAGGTAAAAACGCGAAAAGCAAAAATTATTTTTGAATAAAATTAAGAAAATAAAAACCCTCATATATTTTTGATATGAAATATATGTTTGATATATATATGATATGTTTTTGATCATATGACTTGTGTTATGTGTATGTTTATGATGCTTTTATGTTTGATTGATTGATTTGATAATTGGATTGATGATTCATGAAATTATGTCATTTTGAAAATATTATAATTTTGATGTCATGCTGTAATATTTTAAATGAAATAATCTGATGTAACAAATTGGTTGTTTGTGATGAAAATGTGATAAAAAAATAAAAAGAGACTTCTAACAATAATTTCAAAGGACATTGTCGCTATTATAGACCATTTCATGGAGTCGCCGCTCACTCGGTCGTCAAGCTAATCCCAGTGATAGAAATATTGTGAAAAGTGAAAAGAGTGCTTAAGAGACCTGCCTTAAGACTTTGGTGCAATGGTGCAAAATGATGATGATGATGATGATTTGTTTTCAGATTTTCATAAAAAATATTTGTGCATGAAATATTTTAAAATGATTTTTGCTAGGCATAAATTCCTAAGTGTGATAAAATTTGTGAATAATTCCTTAGGAATTATACCATCATTGCAAAGTTAAAGGTTGACATAATGATATGAAATAATGAAAATGGGTTTGATTTTAAAAAGCATAATTTGTGTAACATAATGAAGTCATATGGTTTTTATGATTTTTGATAAATGGGGAATAAAAATTGTTACAATGGTTTGCGCTAGGCATAGAATATGTAGGTATAGACTTATACCATCATCGCGAAAATCCAAAAAAAAGGTTTTATTGCATGATTGATTATTGATGAACAGAAAATATGAAAATGAGGACTTGCGCTAGGCATACAATTCCAATTTTGGTTGTGGAGCTATACCATCGTCGCGAAAGTCAACCAGATATATATGATTTGATTTGTGTATTTTGAAAGAAATTTTTGATTTTTCTATGATATAGTTGTCTTTGTGAAAACAACTGTACTTGATTTATTCCCAAACAAGTTGCAAAAATAATATTTCAAAGTATTTTGAAGACAAAAGTTAGATTTATAAGGAATCCCATGTGCATATGTGAATTCATTTCCGATCTTGATTTATCATAATGATAGACAAAATCTCTCAAATACAAATGTGTGTGCGATTGCATTGTTCATTTACCAGTTTTGAGCAAGATACTATGATACAAGTGATTTGAAGAAACCAAATAAGTGTTCATTAACCATGATGTAGATGCATATAACCATATTAGACCACTATGTAGATCGGATTATCAAGAGCTAGCTAATCCATAAGCGGACATAGGTCCGTACAAAAGAAGGTCGCTAATGTGATAGACATATCGCCACGCTAGGAGTTACCCAAGGCCAAGCAGAGTTGGGCACAAACCACCTGTTATGGGGCTTACCTCACAGCTTTTCGAATAATTGAGAATTCCAGGGATTCAAGCTCATCAACCCTTCTTTTCTTTTCAAATGGTAGGGAAAGGGATTTTATTGCTTTATTTGAACTTTGCATATTTTTCTTTTGTATTTCTTTTGCTTGATAATGCTTGGAACATTGCTATAATGATATAAAAGAACATTTCTCTTTTCTCTTTTTCTTGAATTTTTTCTTTTTCTTTTTCTGTTTGTTCTAGGGATACTTGCTCGGATTAGTCTGTAGAGCAAGGGATTTTTATTCTGGGTAGGGGTGAGCTTGTCCTTTTGCCAATTCTCAAAGATTCTAGACCATGTGCATGATAGGATAGCAGGGGAAACTTTTCGCTCAAGAAATCAGTTCTACTATGTATCAAAACATGGAAATTACAAATATAATCATTTTATTGTGAAAAGATGTGCTTGGTTTAAGTAAATAACAAGATCAATTCTCTATGCTCAAACTTTATTTAATTAAATTGTGTGAACTTTGATATAAGAGAGATTAGTAATCATGCCAGATAAAATCAAAATATTTATTTGTTGTGAGTGTGCAAGTGAGGGATTCAAAATAAATGCTAATTTATCCAAAATAAGTTGAAACATATAACTGCAATAATTGTAAGAAAATATATATAAACACTTTTGAGAAGTTTTGAGAATGTTGACTCTCTCTTTCTTCCGTATATTGTTTTGGTTTCGAAAGAGTCAAGCATATAGTTGTTTTTAGATTTTTATTTTGATTTTAGTTTTTGAGCAAAAGGAACTTAACAAGTGCTTTAAATAAATGCAATAGATAGTTTTTGAAGATTTTTGGAGATTTATGAATGTTTTTGGTGTTTTTGGATAAATTGAAAGAAATACAAGATAGTAATTTTGAACAAATATATACATGGATGAAATGACCAAATTTATGCATAGTAACGTTTAAGATGCAAAATATTCATGGGTTCTTTAAGTTCTTTACCATCTAAGGTAGATAATTTATATGCTCCCGATTCAAATTTAGCAGTAATGATGTATGGTCCAAGCCAGTTGGGCTCAAATTTACCTTTAAGTTCCTTAGTTGCATTTGTATTTTTTTTGAAGATTTTGAGGATTTTGATTTTTTTTTGTATTTTGATTTTAATTTATGAATTGAAATTGGTGGTATATACAAGATGATCTATATACACTATACAAGGTTATTTGAGTATAGCATGTCTAAGGTTGCTTCAAAATCAAAGGAGGTTTTGAAGGATAATCTGGTTGAGGTGAAGGTAAGAACAGAAGGTGATGAATAAAAGGTAGTGATAACAAAAGCTTTGTTATAATGTAGAATAATGTAGCAAAAGATTTGACTTTTATATGTGTAAAATTGATCATGTTACAAAATAAAATGTCAGAATTATAAGAAAGTTCTTCATTCTTATTATTATATTCCAAGTCTTGATAAGATGGAGAAAGTATATGTGAAAGATATGCATGGATGTTATTTGGTAAACAAGGATGATCATATATGGATGAAGAAAAGTGATGGATAGAAGATAATTGTGATAATAGAGAATGTATAGAACTTGATGTTTCAACCGTTAAATATTCTTCAAATGGTGTTGGGTCACCATGTATGGTAACAATTTTATTTACAATTTCAAACTTCAAACATTGGTGAAGAGTGGAAGGGACAACTCTCATCGTATGAATCCAAGGACTTCTGAGAAGTAGGTTGTAAGGTGAAGGGCAATATCCTACATAGAATAAAGTATCCAGGATCTTGGATCCAATATTAAGGAGGAAGAATTATAGTACCTTGAGCTTCTTGAATTTCATTGTTAAAAGTATTTTATAATAACATTTGATTCATTAATATCTTCTTCCTTTGATTTGAGTTTTTGGAATAATTGATAAGTGCATAAATTAAGAGAGGAGCCATTATCTACCATGATAGTTCTAACAAGTGTTTCTTTACTAGATCCTGTAATGTAAAGATAGGAGTCTTCTTGTGGAGTAGAGGAAGGAATATCCTCATCATAGAATGAAATATGGTTAACCTCAAGAGGGTTTATACCATTAATTATGTTCTTAGAGAAAATATGATGAGGAACAAATTGTTGGCTAGGTATTTTGAACAAAATTTCCTTGTGAGAAATTTGTAATACTTCTAAAAGGGATATCTTTGCTTGAGGATTAATCACTTGTTGTTGGTTATCAAAGTGGATTTCAGATTGAGATTTTGATTCTAAAGATGAGCTTTCTATGCTTACATTCCATTTTGGATCATTCTCTAGAGCCAAAGATAGTTTTGAAGGTTGGTCAAATGAGGAATCCATATCTTGAATATCGGATTGAGTTGATTGAACTTGAGGTTGCTCATTTGTAGTTTTTGTTACAATATTAATAATATCATCATGATGGGACACATTAACATGCAATATTTGATTGGTTTCTTGTTGTTGATAATTGAATAGGGGTTCTTGGGAGATCCCCATGTCTTGATTGATTATTGGTATTTGTTGTGTAGGAGTTTGATTGTTTACTGGAGATTTATAATCAGTTGTAGATTGTAATTCCTTTATATTAAAAAGACCTTCATCAATCAAATCTTGAATTGCACATCTTAAATCTTTACAATTTTGTGTCATATGTCCATCTACTCTATGATATTCACAATGTAGCTCAGGTTTAAACCAATCTGATGTGGTATCAGGTTGTCTTATGGAAGGAAGTTCAATCTTATTTGTGTCAAGTAAATACTTGAGAATTATATCCATTGGTTGATTGAGCTTAGTAAATTTACGTGATGAAGGTTTTTGAGAGGTTTTTGATAAATGCCTTAGGAATTTCGTCATAAAAGGACCTAATGGTTTCTCACCTCTACTTTCTTTATTATGGGTAGAATGATGATAGGAAGATTGCGAAGTAGGAGGTGAGTGCATGGTAGAATTGGAAGAATAAGTATTTTCTTGTTGAAATGGATGTGTTGTATTGAAAGAAGAGTATTGAAAAGGTGGAGGAGGATTATATGTGGGTTGATAGACATAATATGGATATATGGGAGAATAGATAATATCGTTATGAAGAGGATTGGCAAAGGGATTGTCTTGTTGGGGTAAGGATGAAAAATGAGAGAAGTGTGATGGAGGTGGTGTTGAATAGGGATAAGGTTGATCATAATCAACAAATGTATTTGGCTGAATTCTTCCAACATTACTGATGGGCTCATATTGATTTGAGTAAAAACTCATGGTTTCTTTAGTACTTCTAAAAGTAATATTTAGCATCTACTATTTAGAATTGAATCTAAAACATACAAACTTGAAATGATGATTTTGTTTTTGTTTTTCTTGTATACATATATATATTTTTGTTTTTGTGTTTTTGTTTTCAAAAGGTTATGATGCATTCACGTCGGGTTCACCAAAATGTATCGCTCCAAATTTTTCGCATCCCTACCTTCAGGCTATAGGATCCGCGCCCGGAAGGAGGATGGGAAAAGGATGATGCGGTACCTCGGACGAGAGGACTTTGCGAAGGTCCCGCCTCTCAAGGGAGGTGTATTTTGGTGATTTTTTGATGGATGGTGGGTTCACCAGGAAACATTTAATGGCGGTTTCCACGCCTAGGTTTTGGAATGTGTTTAATGAGTTCGTTTTAATCTTAAGCATTCATCCTAGGTTTGGCCGAATGATTCTAAATTAAACTATATGAAAATGCAATTTTTCATGAATACAGCAGACAGATTTAAAAGCAGAGAACAGAGAATTTACAGGAGGAAAATGGAGAATACCTGATCCGGATGTCTGAAGAAGATTCTGATTTTGAAGCAGTCCCGATCGTCTGAGATTCGACAGAATCGTCTGCAATCAGACGAGATCGTCTGCGATCTGACGAATTCGTCAGACGAATCCGTCAGAAACCTGCAAAATAGAGAATAGATGCAAAATGCAAGACATAACACTATGCTAACAGAGGCAAATTACACCAAATGATAATATGAATGCTGAACACTATTCAAGAACAGAAATTAATGCAAATTACTGTGCTTAAATGGCAGATCATAAACTTAGCATGCAATCTAAGCTAAATGGGTGAACTCCAGATGCAAAATAGGATAAAAACTGAATGTATTATCTAATTTGCAAAACAAAATAACAGAGACAAAGTTGAGAAAAGCAAACTCCAGGCACTGATTGCCTCGATGTGGGCTGCAGTCGAGATCGTCTCGTATCAGTACTAAATCGTCTCGAATTCGACAGGATCGCCTCCGATCTGGATAGGTTCATCGACGACGATAGGTGCTGGCTCTAGTTGAAAATCAATGATATACCTACATCAAAATTGCTATGGGACTAATGCAAAAATAATATTATGATGTTTTAGCGCAGAGGGATTCAATTCGCAGATAAATTCAGCCAGGGGTTGGGGAGGGAAAATCCTAGAAGTTAAATAGGCTTAGGGGGAGTTGTTGGGAGGTTGGAGATCATCCCAATTTGGGAGATCTCCAACGGGGGAGGGTCCCAACGGCGTAGACACGCTTCTTCCCGGATTGGAGACCCGTTGGAACAGATTCCAACTATGCAAATTCAGTTTTGCGACAAGATCGTCTGGACGACCTAGTCCAGACGAAATCGTCAAATCTGAGGCGATATCGTCTGATCGGCGACGATATCGTCAAACGGTCAAAACAACCTCTAAAAATGGCATGAAAAAGGGGGAAACGGATTTCCCGACGGTTAACGGGCGGTTTGGGAGGTTAAATTTGATTTTTAAATTATTTACTAAGGTGAATGTAAATTTTATAATTTTGACTGCGCCAATTTTAGGGTGCTACAAATGGATGAATGTTTCTATTTAGCTAGAATAATATGTATGAAATTAATTCTAATTTTTGGATTCTTATGCATATTTTTTATCTAGTTCTGGAACTAATAGTCTGTGGAACTAAATATTGATTGAAGGTTGTTCTGCATATGATAAAACTAGTTGGTCTATTAGGAGGTTTTAATGGCTATTTCATTTCATGATCTTTATGTATTTCTTTATTTTGTCTAATTTGCACCATTATAAGTTTTAGCATCAGCTACATTTAATCTCTTTCAGCATCATTTTCTCCTCCCCATCATAGTTTTATCTAGTTAGAACCTTACATGAGTCAAATTTCTCTAGAGATTGACTTGGTTAAGCATTACAACTTGCTCAATTATTTAATGTTGGCCAAGTCTTGGGTGTAATAATAAACCATAGGAAAATTTTAGACCAAAAATTTTTGGTACGCCTAGTGGGATCCTAAGGTCCCATAATTTGGATAATTTAAGGATTTATGGTATCTTGTATTATCATTTTTTATTGAAATCACCTGGTCACTCTACTAAAATGCAAAATCCAGATCCTATGATCAGTTGCCCTTGAAATTTTAGAACTACATATACCATGGATGACGTAATACCACCATGATATCAACAATTTTTGGCACACCCAGTGGGATGTTGAATCCCACTATTAACTATAAACTAGGGTTTGATGATACCCTATTTTGAGCAATAAATTTCTCTAAATTACCTAGTGAGTTTGCTAGAAATCCAGATCCAAGCCTACAATTGGTTGCCTTTAACAACCCTTTTAAAACCCTAATTAGCTTCTACTTTCTTGGAGGACCTAAGATACCATGACCAATTTTGGCCTCATCAACAGAGAAATATTGCTCATTTGACAACTCCCACCTGAAGAAAGAGCCCCAAAATATTAGAAAGGATAAATGGCTCAATGGTGTTGCCCTTGATGGGATGATACAAAACCCCTTAATATCTAGTATATGCATAATATTCCCAAGGCTACTTTGAAGACTTTACCAAGCTTTGATAGTATAGTGAAAACTGCCTTCGAATATTATCAAGATGTAGCTTCTTTGGCTACTATGCATAATATTGTATTTGAAGATGTGATCCTCAAGTTGCTTTTTCTATACCTCAAAGGTAAAACATTTTTGTGGTATAATACACTAGAATATCAAATTATATGTACATGGACAGTTTTAGAAGAAGCTCTCATTGATGCCTTTGATGACTTTGGAGATCCTTTCATACTACTCACTCAGTTCTCTTTTGTTAAGCGAGCACCCCTTGAAAATATCTTTGATTTCAATATTTGATTCAAAAAGATGTGGATAAGGATTCCTCATGAGTTCCAACCATCCCCTACTCAAGCATATCTATATTACATTCGTGCTTTTCACCTAGATATAAGTATCCTTATTGAACAATTTGGAGAGGAATTTCCCACAAATTTTGAAAGAAGCCATTCATGCTAAAACAATTTTGATCTAAGTAGGAAAAATACCACCAAGGAAAAAACCCTACCCCCTCCAAAGTTTAGTTCTTATGCCTTCCCCTGATGAGAGTAGACCACAATTATGCCAAATTGTAGAGGATGGTTATCCAATTGAGTGTTAAGAGTACATACTCTAAACTGAACAAGATTTGAAGGTAGAGTTTGAAGGACTAGTTGAGGAGGTGAAAATTATGAAAAGATAGATCTCAAATAATAGGATATAGGATCTCAATAATTATGGGCCTATGGTACATCAACTTCATCAACCTCACTATTTTCAGCTAATAGTAGAATCAAGAGTGAAATTTGAAGAGAAATAACAATAGAGCCATGATATAAAATGAGAAAATGATCAAACTTTAGTTAAGTATTTGTTCCATAAAAAAAATTCTTTTAGGAAAAAAGAAGACTACTTGGAGCAGATAAGAAGATTTCCATTAATGGGTAACACAATGAAATGTAATACAACACAAAACTATAAGCATCTTATAGTATCACAATCTAGATATTATAAAGATATTAAGATCTTATCTCAACCATCACAAGGTAGTGACCTGAGCGATCAAGTGCTTGTTCCCAAATCCTTCCAGAAAGATCAGACATTGAATCAAAATAGGATAGAGACATGTAATAAATTGTATTTCCCTACTACAATATTTGAGCAGAGGGTGGAAACGGTGAAATAATTTTGTAGTATTTTAAAAGACTCAAACCCAATGTTTATAGTATTAAAAAAGGATCTTTTGGTATCATATTAGGTGGACTTAATTAATATTTCCATTTGAGAATTCTCAAACATCAAAGAAATGTCTATAAAAGTTTCCTTCTCCATTTCCTGAAAAAGCCATCCTCCTGCTTTCTATCTATCTATTTTTTTGGAAAAAGAGATATTGCATAATTGTGTGGTGGATCCAAAAGCTCAGGTCTCAATTATATCAATGGAAATATGCAAAATTTTAGGTTTAATCCCATATGCATAGGATATAGATGTATTAAATTTCAAGGGAAAATAGTTGAAAAGGGTGGGAATACTACACAAAATACCAATGCTAGTATGTGGGCATCTAGATTTAACTATAATTTGAGACATGGAAGTTGTTGATATAACTCCATTGTTTGGGATAGGCCTATTCCAAGGTTTTTTGATACAACTAGAAGGATATGTGATGCAAGTGTAGGATCAATACTAATCTCATTGGTTAGAGATATCATCATAGTGCCTAATCAAGGCTTGCACACTTTTTGCATTGAAAGCTACAAGAAGCAAGGGATGAGCCCTTTCAAAGAACCCATATGTAAGAAGAAGGATGCAAATTTTGGTAATCCATAAGAAATGCATTCTACTCAACTTGAATCCAATTTTTAGTTGCTTGATAAAATATCTTGCAATGACTTAGTAGTAAGTGTTCAAAATCAAAGGAGTAAAAAGACCTACAATCATCTCTACTAATAGGTAACAACTCAGGATGCAGATTCAGTCAAAAAATATAAAATACAAATGATGGATAGCATGGTATCCTAGGAAGAAAGATATTTGTATGCACCATATAGAATGCCAATGTTTGCTCATGAGGATAGTGAAATAGAACCAAATACTTGGCTCTCCATTTATAATGCAATCATCTCCAAACAAGAACTAAAAATAGAATGGGACTTTATTGGGGTTAGTGGTAGGTGTAAACCATAGCAAGTAGATCATATTGAGTGGTTCAAATTCACTACCATGTGGTCTGGACATTGTAGGTTAACGAGGTAGGTGTGTGAAAGGCTTCAAAAGTTGGACGTGAGCATACACATCGTATTTTGTGTACATAGTTGGCATATATGTAAGGTGACTAACTATAGTCATTATGAATAAGTAGGGTCATCCATATTTTAGAGCATGTGCCTTGCAATATCTTGTACATACACCTCAGATAAATAGATATTTGATTAAGAAAATCATGTTTCAAGGAAAATCAGAAGCCACCTGATGCAACCACCAAAATATGGAGCACAACATTACTCCATATTTTTTATTTTTATTATTTATTTGTGTGATTTTTTCTCTGAATTCATATCCCAATGGATAAAGGTAGACTCATAGAATGAAGCACACTCTATAATATGATATGGTAGAGATAAAACCACTACAACACGTGCAAACAAGTAGTGTCATGCATTACATAGTATGATGCCATACTAAATCAGACATGATGTGCAGGGAAGACTTAGATGATGCAAAGGTATATGGAGAAACATGATTAAATTGGTTAACCAACATGGGAATTCCAGTCCAAGTGTACCAAATATTGCTAAAAATTTGTGGAGTATATTTTTTAGTCGTCAGTTGATGAGATACTCTCTCAACTTGGAACTATATAAATATGAAATATCCTTCAAAAATCAAAGGATGAATCTCTCCATAGATGATATGAGTCCAATTATGCAAGCAAAAAATTGTAGGGAATGGTATGATCCAATGAGAGCATTCCTATTCTTCTATGCCAGAGGAAGAAAAAGATGCAAGAAAAATAGATGATTGTCCTTCAAAAGATATCATCTCATGGCAATATGTTTGCTTTGGAAATAATATTGAGCCCTAATAAAGTATATATAAGGATGTATGATGTTGTTAGAAGTTCCCTTAATTTGTGTACCTCTAATTCTCATGTTTTTTTCTTTCTTTTCCTTGTCTCCAGCATTCTAGTGCTACTTCTTCTCACTCACCTGTAAATATATAGTATTCTTCCCCTTTTTGGGTATCTCCCTTTGTTTTTGGTGGATTTTTATATTGTTTTTTGTCCCTATCCATATACCCTCACCATAATTTTATCATGTGTAAGCATTCTCTTTGCCCTCATTTTTGTATTTTCCATGTATTATTTTGAGCTTCCCATCTATGTATATCCTTTATTTCTTTCCTAGTGATATAATTTTGTAAGAGCAAGTTTTCCTATCTATTTATCTTTGCTTCCCCTTTACTCAACTTACCTTTTTGTCCTGTTAAGTCTTCCCATATCTTCTTTTTTTCTTTTATACTTTAGAAAGTGCTAGCATTGTAGCAAGGCAATCTAGGTTTTGTAAACCTTACAAGCAAAGTTCCCTTATGATTCACCAATAATATGGGTGATATTTATGTTCTCACCCACCCAATTCTTGTTAAAGGCTATGTGTAGACATCTAAAACACATAATTTTGAGGAGAATACCTATATGGACACATGTTCATGCCATATGATCCACCTTGGGCATATCTAAGGCTTAAAAATGGTTTTTAACACTCAAACAAGAGTAAATTACCTTTTGTAGCCTAGACTGTCATACCTAGAAATGACCTCTAGAGGCCTCCCTACTATGTGACAACTAGTGGTCATGGTTGCTCTACCCTGGGATGACCGTTCCTGTAACAAACTCAATATTTTGAGCCAAACAAAAATTAGTTACAGGATAGCTAAGCATCAATTGTCAAGCTCAAGAAGGTTCTAGAATTGGTGTTTAGTATTCCTAGATCCTAATTATTTCTTGATTATTAGCTTCTCCTACAAGCCAAGATTTCCATTTTGGAATATATAAGAAGACACCTTGCCTTCATTCAAAACCTTGGCTATTTTATATAACAAAGTGCTACCAAATTATTCCTAAGTGATCTTGCTTATTCTCCACAATGAAGTGCTACTAGATTTTAGTCATGGAGCTCTCAATTGCAACAATGGATTCTCTTGGAGTTTGAAGATCAAATTCAACATTATTTCATCATAAAAAACCTTATTTTGTACCAATTTCCATATTTTAACCATGCTTCAAAGAGAACAACCCTTGAACATAAATTGCATAGACCAATCCTAATGTTTCCCACATCGATCACGAAGAATTCTTTCATTGTTCAGCAGCTATCTCACCTTGATATGGCCTGCAAGTGTCGTTGTCATACCATATGATGGTTAGTAGGATAGATTAATCTACCCCATGATGACCTCTCGACCTCATGACGACCTCTAGATGATATCTATTTTTACTATTTTTTCTTAGTTACAATAGTTTTAGCAACATTTCCTTTACTTTCTAACATAGTTTAATTCAAATTTTCATGCATTTTTTTATCATTTTCAACATTTATTTTTAGTTACTTACCATGGATATGGAAATTATCATGAGATATTTATCATTTGATATTAACATATTATGAGTGTTCTGGTGTGCAGATTTCAGATCTTGGTAGGAGCTATCAACATACAAAACCAACTTTTATTTTTCTTTCCCAAACAATATTATCCAATATTATCAATGGCAATATCAATAGCAGTAATCAAATCAATGCACAAATCATCACACACAAGAGAGACAAATTTAATGTGGTTCACCCAATGTGGGCTACTCCACGGAGAAAATATTTCTTCTAAATTTTCTCAACAAATATCTTGGGAATCAATTCCTTATTACAATTTTTATGGACCTCTATCCAAAGGAGACACCAATCCCCTATGCTCTGATTTGTGGATCTCTCTCCATAGGAGAACTCTATCCCCTTTCTCTGGTTTGTGGATCTCTCTCCATAGGAGAACTCTTTCCCCTTGATCTGGTTAGTGGAACTTGATCCAAGAGAAATCTATCTCCTCAACTAGTTTGTGGATCTCTCTCTATAGAAGAACTCTATCTCCCTATTTGTTTCATGGATCTCACTCCATAGGAGAACTCTTTCCCCTTGCTCTAGTTCATGGATCTCTCTCCATAGGAGAACTCTATCCCCTTTGCTCTAGTTGGTGATCTTCTAGAAGACTTCTACCCCCACTACTCTAGCTTGTGGATCTCTCTCCATAGGATACATCTATCCCTACTACACTAGTTGATGTATCTCTATCCACTGAAGACTACTTCCCTCTTTGCTCTGTCACCTCCAAATATTTCTCTCAACTTTATCTCAAATCTACACCAAACTCTATCCCAAGTATAGCACAAATATTCTCTAACTTTGCTCACAAATTTGAACCAAAATCTACTCATAAATTTGCTCTTAATTCTATCTCTAATATAATCCAATCCTTAACATAAATCTTGAAGAAATCAACAAAAAAACCTTCTCTCAACTTTACTCAAATATGCCCCAAGCCTTAACACAAAGCTTGAAAAAATCAAAAATCAAACCTACTCTCAACTCTACTCAAATATACCCCAAGCCTTAACACAAAGCTTGCTCAAATATGTCCTCAATCCTTCTCAAAATACTTGCTCAAATCTATCCTCAAGCCTTCTCAAAAGACTTGCTCAAATATTCCTTCAAGTCTTCTCAAAAGACTTTCTCAAATCTACCTTCAATGCTGCTCACAAAACTTACTCAAATATTTCCAAATCTTGCATACACAATACAACTTAAATCTCTTTCAAAAAACTTTCTTCACACAGATAAATTCTACTTAGAATTCATTTAACCTCTGGAACATATAGAGAATGATATACACTATCAAAATATCAATATGTTCTTCACATTCACAAATCTTGTATTTAACTAATCCATTCTCTATCTCTTGCCAAACTCAAGTCAAAATAATGTATAACATGTTTCACAAAACTGATCTATCTTCTTTGAAAATTTACTCTCAAACATCAACCTCAATAATGCACAAATTTCCCTTAAAATATTGATCTCAACCACTTTCAATATCACTCAAAACCAATGCCAAAAATCTTCACACAATCATTCAAACAATGAAGCACAATTTTCTCACAAACCCTAAACAAGTGTTTTCAAACTTCTTCCAACAAGGATGCACAATGTAGGTCTCAAACCCTAACTCAAATATTTTCAACAATGCTTATCAAACAATCCTTTTCACTCCACCTTATGTTCCAAAACATTCACTTCAACAAACACTTTAAATAAGGAATGATATGCCCATACCTCTTAGCTTGCTCTTATGGAGATATGTCTTCAAAAATTTATCTCACACACAATATCTTTTGCAACTATAAAAGGGTTAGCACAACACCTCTTTATGTGTTAGAAAACCTTCTCAAAATGTGTGCACAATTTGTTCCAAACCAATGCTCTATACCTCTTTTGGTTTCTCAAAATAAAACATTAAATCATGAACCAAGTCCTTCAAATTGAATCAAATATTACAAACAATAAAGGTACATTCTACACCTTTTATCTCCCACTTAAAATATCAACAAACACTCCCAAAAATATTTACCAATAATTTCCTTATTACTCCACAAAATAACACTTCAAAAAAATACACTCTCCATTATATTTTTCTTCTAAACAATGGCAAGAAATAAAAAATATTTCCCTTATAGCTCCCTAAGTCCAATGGTGCTCAAACAATCAAACACACCTTAAGCGCCTAACAACTCAACCTTAGGCATTAATAAAAATTAAATCTTGCTTACCAAAACTACCACGGGTGAGATTCGACCACAACACCTCCTATCTGCCAGCATGCTCATGCTACTTGGGCTACCGCTAGGCCAACTGCCCACATGAAAATACTAGTGCATGATTCACACTTTGACCTCTACTCACACTTCCTTGCCAACAAAAATCCTTTCAAAACTATCATCGCCTAAAATCGAACTCATGACCTAGTGTCTGCCCTGCGCCTTAACACTGCCTAGTCTATCGCTAGGCCAACCACCTAGTTGGAGATAAGATCCATGATCTTATTGTTATCCACATCCAAATCCCTTCTTCCTTTTTAAAATAATTTATCTTCTTCTTCTCACGTCACATACAAGGAAACGAATAATTCGCACATCGAACACACAACCTTAGGGCTAGAAAAATCATCCATATTAATATGGATTTACCACCTTGCTTTGGATGTCGACGCTGTTTAAGAATTTAAAAATTCTTTTCAAATTTGGCGCCAAAACCCACCTTGGGTTTAAAATAATTTATAATATAAAATATTATAATTATTTTATAATTGAACCTTAGGCTTTAACCTTTTAACTTTAATATTATAATATTATTTCCTTTTTGAGCCTTAATCACTTGCTTCCTTCAGGATTTTTAAACCATGGCCTTCAACCTTTTAACCAAACACTTGGAGCTTTGTCCCAAACCTCTTGGGCTTAAAATATAAATATTATAACCCTCTTTTTATTAATTTCCTTGCATTGAGAATGATCTTTGTCTTGCATTTTAACCAACTTATAGACCTTGTATTTTTGTTATGCCGAGATATCAATTGCAACCAATGTCATCAATCTATGACCTCAAAACTTTGACATCAATGACAACAATATACTCAAAATTTCCAACAATCTCCCCCTTTGTCATTGATGGCAACCCTTTCTAAAAATTCCTTTTTTCAACCACTAGATTCCAAATCTGCTCCCCTAAATGAATGCTCTCCCCCTTACTCAAATCTCTCCCCCTTTGACATCAATGGCAAAGGGACTCCTTTGGGGCTAAATATAAGACTCTTAGCTCAGCCCCCTCCCCACCTCCTCTCCTTGAGGTGATTAATTTTGGGGTGGGAGTATTTCTACTCCCAGCATACAATGCTCTTTTTCTTTGTCAACCTTCTTTCTCAACATACCCTTTTGATCCTTTTGAGTGTCTATGTTCTTGCTTGTCTCTGGAAGCTCTAGAAAATCTGTTCTACACCACTTGGCTTTATGCCCTAGATTATTGCACTTGTAACACTTAATGTTGTAGTTCTTAGAAGGTGCAAATATCTTGAAGTTCCTCCTAGTGAAGCCATACTCATTTCTATCATGAACCCTGTAGTGGATTGCTTTATGACCAAATTGATTACAAGAGTAGCAATACCCTTGAAAGAGATGTCCATATTTGAAGTTCCTCTTAGTAAAACCATATTCCTTCTTTCCATGAATCTTGCAATGCATAGCCTTGTGACCAAATTGATTACATGAAAAACAACATCCTTTGAAGAAATCTTGTCTTGAGCCTACTGGTCTCTTAGTCCTTTCTTCTTTGTGATGATCCTTGTTCCTTGTTTGTGCATTATTTCCTTTCTTAGTGAAGCTTCTATTCTTCAACTTATCCTCATAAGTCTCAATTTCTCCTTCACTCTCTTCCTCTAAAACTTCCTCTTTTGAGCTTGAGCTTGACCCTTCTTCTTGTTTCCCTTGTCCTTCTTCAAAACCAAGTCCTGTTTTGATAGATGAAGATCTTTGTGCATTGATAATCTTATCCAAAGTTTTTGAACTTTTCCTAAACTTGTGTAGCTTGTCCTTAGAATATTTTACTTCCATCCTTAGTGAAATTATCTCATGTTCTAATCTTTCACATTCTAACTCTTTTGCTTCTAACTTTTCACTCATGACCTCTTTAACTCTCCTTGCCTTAGCTATTGAGTTTGTCAGGTCTTGTATAAGCTTTCCTTTCTCTTCCTCACATTCTTGAACTTGAGTCTTTAGTCTTGAATTCTGCTTTCTAACCTTTTTCAATTCTCTAAGAGCAACAATAAGTTCTGCTTCTAGATCTACTGTGCCTTCCTCTTCATTTTTTGAATCTTGTTCTACTTCTTGGTCTTCAAGAGCATCTTCATACTTTTCAACTTTATCTTCAATAGGAGCATTTTCTTCCTCTTCTATTGCCAAAAATAGAATCTCTTCTTCTTCACTATCTGAGGGTCTTTCATCACTGTCACTTGAAGCCTTGCTTCCCTTGTTAACATAGAAACTCTTCTTGTGCCTTTGAAAGAACTTATTTTCATGCTTACCTTGACCATACCTATTTTTCTTTTCATACTTGGATTTTCCTCCTTCCTTTTTCTTATGATCCTATTTCTCTTCACTGCTACTGCTTCTAACTTCTGGATAATTAGATGCATAGTGACCAAAATTTCCACAATTAAAACATTTCACTATTTTCATACCTTTGTGCTTTCTTGAGTCCTTCTTGTTTCTTCTACCATAGTTAGCTTCTTCATCACTGCTTGACTCACCACTTGATTCTGGTTTCTTATCTTTTGTCTTCTTTGATGCTTTGAAAGCTGCCTCTTTCTTGGAGTTGGGATCCTTTACTATTCTCATCTCATAAGCTGTGAGAATTCCATGTAACTCATCCATAGTCAACTTTTCAATATCTCTCATCTCTTCTATAGTTGAGACCTTTCCATCATACCTCATAGGAAGTGACCTTAGTACTTTTTGAGCAACACTGGAGTCTTCAATTTCAAATCCAAGTCCACGCATGGTATTAACAATTTCATCCACACGAAGCAAGTATGTAGCAATATCTTCCTCATCTTCCATATTCAAATATTCAAACCTTTTCTTGTGGTTTTGTAGCTTTGCCATCTTGACCTTTTTATCTCCCTCATATGTTTGCTTCAATTTTTCCCATATCTCTTTTGCTGATTTGCAATGCATAACTTTCATAAATTTTGCTTCATGTAATCCACTTAAGATTCTATTCATAGCCTTGGCATTATTCACATGTAACATCTTACCATATTTATCTGTGGGAGGAGTAGTTGTAGGTGTGAACCCATCCTCAATGGATTGCCATGTCTCATATCCTTGTGCCATCAAGTAAGTCTTCATTCTTATGCTCTAATAAAGCATAATTGTTCCCATCGAACAATGGTACCTTATTTGATGAAGATCCATTCTGAGATGCCATATGTGTTCCTATACTACTTTCCTTCAAGTTGTTAGACTCTTTCAAAGGAACCCACTCTGATACCAATTGAAGAACACAGGCTTATACTAAGAGGGGGGTGAATAATATAAGATCAACTTTTACTTTTCTTTCCCAAACAATATTATCCAATATTATCAATGGCAATATCAATAGCAGTAATCAAAGCAATGCACAAATCATCACACACAAGAGAGACACAAATTTAACGTGGTTCACCCAATGTGGGCTACTCCATGGAGAAAATATTTCTTCTAAATTTTCTCAACAAATATCTTGGGAATAAATTCCCTATTACAATGTTTATGGACCTCTATCCAAAGGAGACACCAATCCCCTATGCTCTAATTTGTGGATCTCTCTCCATAGGAGAACTCTATCCCCTTTTCTATGGTTTATGGATCTCTCTCCATAGGATAACTCTTTCCCCTTTATCTGGTTCATGGCTAGAAGAACTCTATCTCCTCAACTAGTTTATGGATCTCTCTCCATAGAAGAACTCTATCTCCCTAGTTGGTTCATGGATCTCTCTCCATAGGATAACTCTTTCCCCTTGCTCTGGTTTATGGATCTCTCTCCATAGGAGAACTCTATCCCCTCTACTCTAGCTAGTGATCTTCTAGAAGACTTCTACTCCCACTGCTCTAGCTTGTGGATCTCTCTCCATAGGAGACCTCTGTCCCCACTACACTGGTTTATGGATCTCTATCCACTAGAGACTATTTTCCTCTTTGCTCTATCACCTCCAAAGCTTACTCTCAAAATTTTCTCAAATTTACACAAACTCTATCCCAAGTCTAGCACAAATCTGCTCTAACTCTGCTCATAAATCTACACCAAAATCTACTCATAAATCTGCTCTTAATTCTATCTCTAATCTACTCCAAGCCTTAACACAAATATTAAAAAAATTAGCAACCAAACCTTCTCTCAACTCTGCTTAAATATATCCCAAGCCTTAACACAAAGCTTACACAAATCAAAAATTAAACCTACTCTCAACTCTATTCAAATCTACCCCAAGCCTTAACACAAAGACTTGCTCAAATCTGTCCTCAAGCCTTCTCAAAATACTTGCTCAAATCTATCCTCAAGCCTTCTCAAAAGACTTCTCAAGTCTGCCCTTAAGTTTCTCAAAAAATTCCTCAAATCTACCTTCAATTCTACTCACAAAACTTGCTCAAATAACTCCAAATCTTGCATACACAATACAACTTAAATATCTTTCAAAAAACTTTCTTCACATAGATAAATTCTACTTAGAATTCGTTTAACCTCTAGAACATATAGAGAATGATATACACTATCAAAATCTCAATATGTTCTTCACATTCACAAATCTTGTATTCAACTAATCCATTCTCTATCTCTTGCCAAACTCAAGTTAAAACAATGTATAACTTGTTTCACAAAACTGATCTATATTCTTTGCAAATTTACTCTCAAACATCAACCTCAATAATGCATAAATTTCCCTCACAAGATTGATCTCAAACACTTTCAATATCACTCAAAACCAATGCCAAAAAGCTTCACACACTCATTCAACCAATGAAGCACAATTTGCTCACAAACTCTAAACAAGTGTTTTCAAACTTCTTCCAACAAAGATGCACAATGTAGGTCTCAAACCCTAACTCAAATATTTTCAACAATGCTTATCAAACAATCCTTTTCACTCCACCTTATGTTCCAAAATATTCACTTCAATAAACACTTTAAATAAGGAATGATATGCCCATACCTCTTAGCTTTCTCTTATGGAGATATGTCTTCAAAAATCTATCTCACACACAATATATTTTGCAACTATAAAAGGGTTAGCACAACACCTCTTTATGTGTTAGAAAACCTTCTCAAAATGTGTGCACAATTTGTTCCAAACCAATGCTCTATACCTCTTTTGGTTTCTCAAAATAAAACATTAAATCATGAACCAAGTCCTTCAAATTGAATCAAATATTACAAACAATAAAGGTACATTCTACACCTTTTATCTCCCACTTAAAATATCAACAAACACTCCCAAAAATATTTACCAATAATTTCCTTATTACTCCACAAAATAACACTTCAGAAAAATACACTCTCCATTATATTTTTCTTCTAAACAATGGCAAGAAATAAAAAATATTTCCCTTATAGCTCCCTAAGTCCAATGGTGCTCAAACAATCAAACACACCTTAAGCACCTAACAACTCAACCTTAGGCATTAATAAAAATTAAATCTTTGCTTACCAAAACTATCGTGGGTGAGATTCGACCACAACACCTCCTATCTGCCAACGTGCTCACATTGCTTGGGCTGCCACTAGGCCAACCACCCACATGAAAACACTAGTGCATGATTCACACTTTGACCTCCGCTCTCACTTCCTTGCCAACAAAAAACCTTTCAAAACTATTGCCACCCGAAATCAAACTCATGACCTAGTGTCTGCCCTATGCCTTAACACTGCCTAGTTTGTCGCTAGGCCAACCGCCTGGTTGGAGATAAGATCCGTGATCTTATTGTTATCCACGTCCAAAGCCCTTCTTCCTTTTTAAAATAATTTATCTTCTTCTTCTCACATTGCACACAAGGAAACAAATAATTCGTGCATCGAACACACAACCTTAGGGCTAGAAAAATCATCCATATTAATATGGATTTACCACCATGCTTTGGACATCGACATTGTTTAAGAATTTAAAAATTCTTTTCAAAGTTGGCACCAAAACCCACCTTGGGTTTAAAATAATTTATAATATAAAATATTATAATTATTTTATAATTGAACCTTAGGCTTTAACCTTTTAACTTTAATATTATAATATTAAATATAAATATTATTTCCTTTTTGAGCCTTAGTCACTTGCTTCCTTCAGGATTTTTAAACCATGGCCTTCAACCTTTTAACCAAACACTTGGAGCTTTGTCCCAAACCTCTTGGGCTTAAAATATAAATATTATAACCCTCTTTTTATTAATTTCCTTGCACTGAGAATGATATTTGTCTTGCATTTTAACCAACTTATAGACCTTGTCTTTTTTTTATGCCGAGATATCAATTGCAACCAATGTCATCAATCTATGACCTCAAAAATTTGACATCAATGACAACAATATACTCAAAATTTCCAAAACATATCATATTAGCATATAAGATCCTTACAGAGTGAATTATATTATTGGAAAAGCAAGGGACAGGTTACTAGAAGTCAATATTGCTTAAACTATGCAATCAACCCCTTCACCTATCAGTTCCTTGTCCTCCTTATCAAAAACATTTTAAAATGCCAAAACTAGATAAATTTAATGGAGACTACGATGCACAAGAAAATTTAACAAGTTTCATGAACTTGTGCTTTTAACTACAAGAAGATGATGCTTTTTTGTTGAAAACCTTCTTAATAATGCTCTCTAGTGTATCCTTAGAGTGGTATAATCAACTACCAAAACATAATATCTCTAGCTTCGAACAACTAGCTAATACCTTTTTAGAATACTTCTCATTCGAAATAAAAATGAAGGCTAACCTAACTAACTTATCAAATCTTTGTCAATTTGATGATGAGTTAGTTATAAATTATAAAAATAGGTGGAGAAAGGTAATGTCTAAATTACGTTTCACTGTACCTATTTTAGAACTCACTCGAATGTTTGCAAAAAGTTGCTTGAAACACATCTTGCTTCTGCTTCAATTGGAATAATACCAAACATTTGAGGAGGCTTTGGCACAAGCCAAAGTTATAAAGGACATAAAGGTCCAAGAAGGAGATATAAAAATATTGAAAAAGGAGTGGAATAAAAACACTTAGAACAACTACACTCACCAAAAACTAGCTTTGATCAATCAAATTATTTTGAATGTGCCTAAAATAGAGAAAGCATCCCAGTAGCCTAACTATCAAGATCAACCTCCTCTAGCATAGTATAACAATTAGTGCTAACAGAACCAAGTGCAGGATCAGCCACACCATAATCCTCACACCTATACACCACTGGCTGAGTCTCTAGCATCTATTTTTAATTGTTTATGGAAGGTAAAGGCTATTGTATTTCCTGAGATCCACTTGATATATCCTACCCAAACAAAACCTAAGGGGTATAAAGAGGACTTGTATTGTGTTTATCACCAACAAAAAGGTCATGATATCCAAGCATGCTATGGATTTAAGAACCTGATACAAGATATGTTAGACAAGAACCAATTACAAATCAATAATCCTATTATCCCTAACAATCAACAAATGGGTATTTTTAAAGATCTCTTGCCCACTCACGAGGTCAAATATGATCAAACTAGGTATGTCAATAAAATTTATATGGATCCACCCACTCATAGATTCATAAGTATGATCAACATCATGACTTGAAATAGAAGGTATGATCAAGTTATGCCACCTGTAGTGTCTATCTAAATCTTTTTTGCACCCTAGCCCTTGCTAGATCAAAATCCTCATTCAGGTCCACCACCTCTCTCGATGATAACCATCAAGAGCAAGAGTATGCAAAGCCTACAAATGGCATCAATGAAGCTTTCCATATACGAGCTTATCCACCAATCACCTAGACATAGGGAAGCCCTTATGGAAATCTTAAAAGCCATTGAGCTTCAGCCTTGAGACCCTAATGCATTCAAAAAAAATTTAGGGCATGTGCAAACATGTAAAGAGCCTATGGTAACCTTTAATGATCATAAAATAAAACAGGTATCTACAAACATAGTAGATCCCCCAATATATATCATTGCTTACATCAATAGGATCCCATACAAGCGAGTACTGATTGATATAGGTTCATCAATCAATATAATAACAATGACTACTTTGGAGTACTTGAGTCTTTCAATATCACATATTGTAGCTTCTACCTTCACACTATGAGCTTTCAATGATGCTTTATGCTCAATAGTAGGCATAATAGTCCAGGCTATTTAGGTAGGAATAAGTATAATTTTCGTATTATGCCATGTGCTAGAAGGAGCAATGCAATACAATATATTGTTTGATTGCCCTTGGATCTGGGACATGAAATGTGTTCCTTCAATATTACATCAATGTATCAAATACATACATGAAGGACAAGTTCATGTGGTTCCTTTGGATGATGAACCATTTAAATATGTAAATCATGTCAGTAATCCAAGGAATTTTGTTCTACCCTACATGCATCTAGATATTTGACCAAGTTCCCCTATCAAGCGTCCAAGATGCCCACTAAAATTAGTGCCTACTGATCCATCCACTTCATCATCACTGCATTTGCCTAAACCATTGGCTCATTTAAATATTCCTTCTTTGTCGTCAGGTCCCCGATCGAACGTAAATTGAAGGTGCCTATGGAGGACATTTCAACAGTCATTCCTCATATTTCCATGATAGAAATTCCAATTTCTATGGAAGAGGAATAATGGCTTACAAAAATGGATAACTTACCTCACCCCACATCCCTTGCATCATCAACAACATCATCTACACCACAAGTGATAATTCACTTAGCCAACCCAAGGCTCATAAAATATTTGGTACAAAATGTTACATTTACACCAATTATCGAGTCTGCATAAGAAATGGAAAGACCTCGTATCCCCTCCTTACCAATAGAAACTATTGTAACCCTAAGAATACCACCTAATCAAACAAACTTCATATATTGGAATTTCAATCAATCCATAAATCAATCTCCTGTGATCATCCATGACAATGAACCATTCTTAGGAAACATATATTACATGTCAAATTCAAAAATTTCTCTGTAATATTTCTACCATTACCACTGGCACAAAAATAGCTTAGGCATTTATGAACAAGGTCTTAGAACACCCTATTTATCATAATACCAAATTCCCATAGATAAATTTGGTTTAGGATATTCCATCTACATGTTGGATGAGCTCTTGGATGACTCTTTATAATGCCTAAGCTTAGGTTTTAGGGAAGACATTGATAAGAATGAATACATAAACCTCAACTATTCTCATCTACTGAGGGATCATCTCCCAATTACAATGGTCACCATAGAACCTACTAATGCTATTAGTGAATCATCTAAAGAGACCAACCAACAAGAGGAGTATGAGCTAGACAAAAATCCTTAGAATGACTAGATTGAACATGATAATGAGTACGAGGATGAAATGGAAGTAGCATACCTAAGTCCTCACTACTTTCATAATATTAATAAATATCGAGGAGATTTTGATCCTATTAGGCCCCCTATTAACCTAGATAATATCTATCATAGGATGTTTCCTACCCCACCTTACTGGAGGTAGATGCTACCACCAGAGGACCCAATCATCTTAGCTACTCCTAGAGCAGATTCAGTAATACCATTTTCCACTAAGACACATCTAGAACATGTAGAGTCATCCATAATCGATAGGCTCTCCCTGTGCAAGAATGGAAATTATCATCCATCCATAAATATTATTTCCATTGACCTAACTGTACCTCTTTGTAACCCCAATGACCCTTCAAAGCCTTTGCACCTCAATCATGAGGCCATTAAATTTGATCATGTTGCATATCCACCATTGCTCAAGGAATTCTTCCCTTGTGAAGAGATGCTACAACCATTTAATTTTTCTTCAAGACTGACTCAAGATGTCTGTTATGCTGAGGTTGAATCTAACATGATATATCCTCCAAATCTAGTGGATGACATCTATTTGATCCCCACACATCATCAACTTGAGGAGGGATATCATATGTCAATTGAGGAAAATTTGATGTAGATATTGGCAATGAACCTAATAATCCTAAGAAAGTAAAATTGTGATAGAGTCTATCTCTTGAAGAATGTGCCATCATCGCAACTCTATTGATAGAAAAGAGTAGGATTTTTGCTTGTTCGTATAAAGACATGTCGGGTCTTGATCAAAAATTGGTTACACATAACCTTACACTAGACCCAAATATTAAACTGGTCAAGCAGAAGCTCTAAAAAATACATCCAAAAATCGCCTTAATGGTGAAACATGAACTATAAGAATTTTTAGATGCATAATTCATCCAACTAAATGACTATCTAGAATGGGTATATAATATGGTACCCATAGGAAAACTTGATAGGAGAATTTGTATCTGTACAAATTTTAGAGATCTTAATAAAGCCACTCCCAAAAATTAATTCCCCTTGCCTAATATTGATGCTCTAGTAGATGCAACCCCTGGTCATGATATTTTATCCCTTATAAAATAATTTTCAAGCTATAATAAAATTTGTTTCAAGCCCAAATATCAACATAAAACAACCTTTACCATCCCATGGGGAACATTTTGTTATAAATTCATGCCATTTGGTCTTAAAAATACTGGTGTAACCTATCAGTGGACCATGACACACATCTTTCATGACTATATGTATAATATTTTAGAATATCATATAGATTATTTTCTTGCCAAATCTCTCTTTCATAAAGAGCATGCATATGTTTTACGAGAAGTCTTCGATCGCTTGATAGAACATAACGTCAGGCTAAATCCTAAAAAGTGTGTATTCATACTCACTTTAGGAAAATTTTTGGGATTCATAGTTTCTAAGCAAGGGATCAAAGTAGATCCCATAAATTTCAAAGCAATTTTAGAAATGCTTCCCCCCACTAACCTTAAAGAGCTTCACATATTACAATGAAATATCACCTCTATCTGATGCTTCATAATGAAATTATTGAATAAATTCCAACCTATGAATCAATTATTGCAAAAGGGAGTCCCATTCAATTGGGATGAGGAGTGCCAAAGGGCCTTTGATGAGATTAAATAGTACCTGACATCACCACCAGTATTAGCTCCACCTCGACCAGGTGTGTCTTTCTTGTTGTATATTTTAGCCATCGATTTTGCTTTGGGAACCATGTTGGCCCAAAAGAACAAGGAAAAAAAAGAACAGACTATCTACTCTATTAGTCGCACCTTGGTCAGTTATGAGCTTAAATATGAATATGTTGAGAAGTTGTTCCTAGCAGTGGTATTCATGATCAAAAAGCTTTACCACTACATGTTAAATCATACAACATATGTTATCTCAAAATAAAATCCTTTGCAGTATATGATGAGTTGCACATATCATAAGACATGAACCGCAAAGTAGATCATGCTATTGATAGAATTTGATCTTAAATTAATTAGTTAGAAATAAATCAATGGTTAAGTCATAGTTCTTTAGTTAGCAGAGGCTTTGTTTCAGGATGACAAGCCTCTTGTAATTAAGCTACCTAATGATGCAGTGTTTGCACTATCAGAATCACTTGAACTTGAAGAACCAAAAAATAAAGTAGACATGACTTTATTCTTTGATGGTTCAAACTATGAGCAAGGGGGTGGTGCAGGGATTATGTTTTTCTCACCACAAGGAACTCCTATACCCTTATATTTCAAACTCGACTTCCCTTACACCAAAAATAATGTTGAATATGAGGCTCTCATATTAAGTCTCCAAATAACTATCACCATGAATATTAAAAATATTAATATCTTTTGTGACTCCTTGCTCATCTTAAACCAAGTTAAAGGTATTCATCAATGTAGATGTCCTATATTGAAATCTTACAAAGAGATTGTGGACAAATTACTAGCAAAACTAGAATGGTATAACATTGAGATAGTCCCTCGTACATCCAATTGCTTCACAGATACAATGGCTTATTTGAGATCCTTAATTCCATAGAACCCTTTCGATGACATTAAAAACATCCACATTAAAATACTTTTGTAGTTAGTGATGTTGTGTGAGGCTTCAAATAATAACAAATTAGTTCACATGATTCAAATTGAACCGAATGAAGATTAATTATCCAAGGCATAAGAATTTCTAAAAAAAGCATCCTAGGGGTCCTTGATCTCATAGGATACTTTAGACAATGGCACAACCATTCACCTTAAGGTTGTTTTCCAATTTGTATTTATGCATGATGAGTTGCAATGGGAACAAACTATTCAATCAGCTGAAGCACAAACTTATCAAGATTGGTTAATCCACTTAGAAGATTATCTAAAACTTGGTAATATCCCTTCAGAATTATTGCATGCCGTAAAACAAGCATTTAAACAAAAAGTGACCAAGTATGTCTTGTTAGGATATATTCTCTATCATCAAAGCTATTATGGACTCCTCCTTCGTTGTCTCAAGGTTCAAGAATATGCTTGGGTAATATTGCAAGCTCACAATGATACTTGCAGTGGCCATCGCTAAGAACATCCTACAAATGGGTTATTATTGGCTCACTTTGGAAAGGAATTGTTGTGATTATATTAGGAAGTGTGTAAATTTCCAACATCATGCTAATATTTCACACTTGCCTTCCCAGGACTTACAACCGATCCAATCAGTATAGCCTTTTATGCAATGGGGGTTTGATCTAATTGGGAAGATATCTCCTCCATATTCAAGCTACCACACATTTATCTTATCAACCATAGAGTATTTTACTAAGTGGGTGGAAGCCATCCCTCTTACCATTATGAATAGAGCTTGTATTGCAGAGTTTATACTCCATAATATTATATGTCGTTTTGGTATTCCATCCAAGATCATATCGAATAATGGGACATTGTTCAATAAAAAATATGTGCGGGCCTTAACATCCAAATACAAAATTCAACATAGCTTTGCTACACCCTATTATCTATAAGCTAATGGGTAGGCAAAGGCTTCAAACAAAACTATAGTTGCCATATTCAAGAAAATAGTAAAATAAAACCACAAATATTGGTACCTTCAACTGCCTATAGCTTTATGGGCTTATCGAACTAGCATTCGGACACCCACTGGGGCAACCCCATTTTTGCTAGTATACAAAACTAAGGCCATTATGCCCTTGGAATTAGAAATTCTATTTTTTCATGTGTCATTGCAAGAGTTCATTGATGATGAGACCTCACGATAAGCTCACCTTGATCAATTGACCCTTCTTGATGAACGATGAGTTAATGCTCTTGAGCATCTACACATTTATAAAGATTGTCTTAAATGAGCTTATGATACTAAAGTCCATTTAAGAGACTTTAAATTTGGGGATCTTGTGCTAAAATAGAACAAAAAAAACTCAAACTTGTCACCTCATCTACGAGATAAAGTTAAGGCCAATTGGTTAGGTCCCTTTACCATAACAGAGAAAATAGGGCTAGAAACTTACCACCTAACTTCGCTAGAAGGTGTTGAAGAACTCAAACCTCTCAACATCATTCATCTACGGGTGTTTTATATGTAATATAAAAAAAATAAAAATTAAAAAAATTAAAAATACAAAAACAACAAAATTAATCAAAAATACCAAACAAATCAAAAAATATAAAAATATAAAAACAATACAAAACATCAAAATAAAAAAAATATTTACATTATGTTATCATGACTTTCATTGGTTCCCTACAAGGTGTATTTGGATTAAGAACCTCATTCCCAAGATAGCCAATTTTTTTGGTTGGCTACTAAAAATAGACTCTTAACTACAGATAATCTGATAACCCAGGGTATGATCCTCCCGAATAGATGCTTCCTCTATAAATCCACCTGGGAGTCAGTCAACCACCTTTTCTTAGAGCGCTCCTTCTCTAGTAATATCTTGTCTTCTATTCTTTTCATCACATCTATTTCATGGGTTACCCATCAGTGTGTTAATGACCTCATCCTCCAATGGCCCAATCCCTTTCACTCCACCTACCTGAAGTACTGGTGGTCAATTATCCTCCCTCACTTTATGTGGTAGGTATGGCTAGAGAGAAATAATAGAGCCTTTAGGTTTTCTTGTTGTGACTCAAAGTCTATGTCCTTGAGAATTGTCACCTTTGCTTCTGAGAATGCCAACCTTATTCCCTCTAAGGTTTGTCCTACGTCCCCTTTTGAATCCAAGTGGTAAATTCTATTAACCTCTCATCCGAGGTTTCTGGCCAACCCCATCCCATGGTGGATAGATCCCTAGTGTCATGGATTTCCCCTCCCCCTAGTGGTTCAAGCTTAATTTTGATGGTGTATCTAAAGGTAATCCTGGTGAAGTGAGTTACGGTGGAGTGATCTGGGATGAAAAAAGCATAATATTTTTAGCTTATGCATAAAGGTTGAGAATCCAAACAAATAACTTTTCTAAGGCTCGTGCAACCTTTCATGGCATCCAAATGGCCTTAGAATCCAACATCCAAAATTTAATCATTGAAGGTGACTCATTAAATGCAATAAATTACATCAAAGGCCACTCGAATCCACCTTGGAATATCTAGCCTCTCATCCAGGAAACCATCTTCCACCTTAGGATATTCAACAATTTTTATATCCAATACGTGTACAAGGAAGGCAATAAAGTCGCTGACACCATGGTCAATTTTGGGTTAACCGTACAGTCCTTCTCGACGTGGTGGTAGGACTTTCCTCAATGCATCATGAAATTCTATCATAGAACTAAATTTTCCACCTATGACTAGCACCAAGAATTATAGGACCAATATGCACCACCATGTAGGGAGTGTTGATGGACCCTACTACACCATAGTGATGAGTTGACATTCAAATATATGCCACCATGTAGGAAGTGATGGCATAATATCTTACACCAATTTTATGATTTGGCATCTAGTCGCTAGTCGATGCCATATGGCCAACAATTTTTAGGTTTATACCCCTGGAAACATTTTTATTACTCCTCAGGACTGCACTTTTCTGTTGTAATGGTTATTATTTTAAGGCAATAATCCACCAACTCAGCATTAAAGGTAGCACTATTCTCATTTGGAATGTAAAATTTATCTCCATTATTTAGAAAGGAGCGAATAGGAAAATGGCTAAATCTGAGCTACATAAGAAAATAAACCATAAAGAACGTGATTTTCTTCATGTTATTGGAAAGAGTGATCTTGGGACTAATAATACTGTTATCACCGTCTCATGCCAAAATGCTGATTTCATAGAGCACGATGATAGATTAATCAGACTCATATCCACTAAGGATACTAAGGTGGCATCAGTTACCCTAAAGACACACCCGTGGAAGATGGTTGTGAATGTGATAGGTTTTTAGTGGTATACCCTGTCCACTGTTAACATTTCCAATTACTACCGCCAACTATACTCCCCACTTCGACCACCTCCATTTTTGGTGCATGTTCACCATACAAACCAAATCATATTTTGCAGTAGAAATAATCATGCATCGAGATATCTCACACGCAAACAACCTAATCAACGACCTAAGGTAAGTCCTAAGGCCAAGGATGTCGGCATGAGTTCTATCTAGCTATTGGAGGAAATTTTTTTATTCTGCCTAGATGCAGTGAGAACCAAAGTAATAATTAAACAGAGTGGAAGGTAGAGGTTGGTGGTAAAAAGTGTTACTCTGTGTGGTGTAAGATGGTGCTGCTTGAGCCTAAAAAATTGTGATTGGACCCGAAGGTAGAAGATATGTTGGCCTCTCGTGGGCTACTAATTTTTTTAAAGAAATTCAATGGACATGACCTTGAAATATCCCACAATTTTGTCTAGATATGGGATAATGGAACTGTGTCATTGAGGGGACTTACATTTGTTGTAGTCATCAATATACTGGCAGAAATAACTGAGCTTCCCAATGATGGAGATATTGTTCATAGGGATAAACACTCAATGGTGGGCAAACTAGCACTTGTCCAAGAAAAAGGGAAGTATTTAACTAAGAAGGATAATGGTTATGTTAGGAAAGGCTTCCCTATGCCATGGAACTAGGTCATGGTACTTGTTATGCAGTATCTTATGGTGGATGAGCCATCATCACCCCTTCGAAGCTTTCACATGGTGTTCCTAAATTTACTCAAGGATGTCAAGCAAATAAACATCTTGGAGTACCTTTTCCAGTAGATGGATATTTCAATTGACAATGTTAGGCAGGGAAAATCCACTTACCCCAAGCACCATGACCTCCACTTTATTATCTATAAGTTCATAAGCCAGAACCCTAACCAGTATGTCATGGAACCTGATAGACCGATCGATGACCCTGAACCTATTCTAGAACCCCTAGCAATTTTGGACATCACCCAAGAGGTCTAGGTGATCGAAGTGGACAATAGGACTCCCAGTAGACCAGGTAGAACAATGGGGTTACCTCCTATAGGACCATATGTAACCCCCATGAGGCAATTAGTCCATTTCAAAAATATAAAAAACAAATCAAAGAGTCCATCCCCTGCTCATAAGAGTTAGAGAACTATGTCAAGACCTTTTATGTAATTTCATTTTGTCTAACAGATGGGTGACGTGGACCAAATTACCAAACTGGAAGACATCATCACCCTAGCCACTTCAATGCTTCTCAGAGCCAACAAAATCATAACCCTGATGCATGTGCAAAAAAATAGCATCCCTATGGAGAATGACCCCGAGGAGGATGAAGACTATGTCCTAGAATGATAAGAATATCTTGGGGTGTTCCCCTTGCTTTTGGATTGTCCCATTTTGTTATCGATATTATCCTTGCACCTCTAATACATTTTATGTTTTGTTTTGTTTGAGCCTATGGGTAGTTATCATCATGTCTTTCCTTGCTTCTATTTTTATTGTGTGGATTCAGTGTATGGTCCATTTTTGGCTTGTTCTGTAGAGAGTTGAACCTTCACGAGATCCTCTCTACAACATGTTTAGAAGGTTTTGGGTCCCTTTCAAAACCCGTTATCAATAAAAAAAAAAATCATGCCTTTCATTGCACTCATTAATTAGCTACATTAGGCCTCTTCATAGATTGCACTTACACTAGAATAATTTGTGTTTTCATTCTTATGAATGACACCACATTTGTATGCTAGACATGAACTTCAATTCAACCTTATAAATCATAATCATAAATAATTTTCTCTATGGTATTTTGCTTATTAAGAGGTCCTCATAAGGTAGGTTAGATATTAGATATATATTAGCAATGATATTTAGATGACCACTAAATATTTTATGTACACCTTTTAGTTTACAAAATATTGTAGGAAAAACCCTCATATCCACATATCGTTATCATCCACTTTTTTCCCTCATGAGTAACTATGTTTTTCAACACAACTAAAGAGTTGATATAGGGTGTATACTAGGGTTTCTGGTCATTCAACTATCCCTAGTTATCTTTTCATATTTTTTAGAAAGCTATATTGGATTTTACAAGGTAAGGTCTCAATTTGATAGTAGCTTACATATCTCAATATCCCAACGCAATTTTACACATTAAAATCCAAGTTTTAACAAGGAAAGATGACACTAGAAAGTGGTCTTGGTCACTTTAAGCATAAGGTTTTCCCTTGATCATCCTCTTATGCATATGGTATAGAATGCTAATAATTGGCAAAAGGAAAAGCTCCCCCCTATCCAAAAAACTCCTTGCTCTTCCATGAAATGAGCAAATTCCCAAAACAAGAACAAAAGAAACAATGATTTTCATCACTAAGCAAATCCCTTGCTCTCAAAAAAAAAATAATGGTTTAACCAATAAGCATGACAAAGTATCTAAAATACTCAAAATAAAAGAAAGGGGTAATGAGATTGAATCCCTAGAATATTTAGTATTCAAGCACCATGGGGCAATCTCCATTACAATAATGGGTTGAATGAAACCCTCCTAGCAATGGAGTAACCTTACGCACGGTGATATGTCTATCACATTAGCAGTCTTCTTTTGTACATATCAATGTCAAATTATGGTTGAGCTATATTTTGGTGTCTTGTATTGCTTAGTAGTCTAGTTTAACTACGTCCAAACTTAGGATTAGGATGACCATATGGTGATCCTCATTACAATAATGGGTTGCATTAAATTTGATTGGAAATGAGGTAATATTATGCCTCATCTAATGCATTAACTTTGCACACATAGGGATATTTAATACCTAGGTCTTCTTAACAAACTCATATCTTTTAGGAGTCTTATGTAGTTAGTATACAAATTTTGATTAATCAATTAGGGTGTTTGAGTCTCACAAAAAACCTCAAAATCCCCTAATAGCACCAAATCATCTCATCAACAGTCAAAGTTTTCCTTATGAGATTTTTCTTATTAAGGGATCCTCATAATATAGGATAGATACCAAATGAATATTAGCAATGATATTTAGATGACCATTGGCTATTTTATGCACACCTTTTAGTTTACAAAATCTTATGGGAAAAAATCCTACATCTCATGTTTAGGATAACTACTAACATGGACACATTTCTAGGCCATTGACTAAACCTTGGAATTTACAAGTATCAAAAATGGTTCTCACCACTCATATAGGGCATTCTTAGCCCATCCAAGCCTGGCCACTATAAACTAGGGTGGCTAGATCCTGGTCGCTCAAGATTAGGGTAGCCAAACCTCAACTACTGTAAAAGACAGTGGTTAAACTTTAGTCGCTATGAACAACAACGACTAAGCCATAAAAGAAAATTGCTGATAAATAACCCCATTCATGGGTGGAAGTGGTAGTCTACATGCAAAAAAGGTGAGCGAGGATAAATTTGCATTCCCATTTCATGACCAGTTCACATAGGAGTCTGAAGTCCAAAATTAGACTTCAGTTAAACATAGAAAAATAAAAGCTTCTCATGCTAACATTCACTATGCATGAGGTATTTTGTCCTAGGGTTTTGAACATAAACCTAGGGCTTCACAAAATTTAAAAGGTGCAAGCCTAAGGGCACCAAATGATCATGAATTGAACAAGAATAGGTCATTGAGGAGAGATTTTTGAGATTTGGAGAGCTTCCCTTGAGAATCACTTTTACAGAAAAGCCCTATCGTATTGGAGAGCATATTGGAGAATCTTTGAGGAGCGAAAAAGTGCTAGCCGATCAAGGGTTTAACACATACAGGATATTCAACACATCAAGCAAATAAACCCCCATTTCAAAATCAGATACAAGCTTTGATCCATAGACTTGGAGTAAAGAAGGCAAGTTTCACTTTAGCGACAATTGTCTTAGACAGTAGCCTACAGGCCTAACTTAAGGTTTAGACATTAGTTTCTTTTATTCTACTTTCTTCATGTCTTCATATCATTAGCATAGATTTACTTCATTTACTTGGTTGCATAGAATTAGTTTCATTGTATTTTAATTAAGTATATTCATTGCTAACAACCTCATTTGGGGAGGCAATCTCGAACATCTAAGCGTGTGTTGTTGTTTCATTGCTCACAGGGCCACAGGTTCATTGGATAAATCCACAACATACGAAAGTAAGAGGATCCCTCCAAGAATCAGGCCTGGAGAAAGAGGCATATGTAAGCCCTCATACACTTCTGTGTGCATAATTGGGAAGCCTATAAAAGCATGCCCCCTTTACGAGGGGATATTTTATACACCTGATGCCCTCTTTGTATGTAAAATCATGTATCAAAAAAAGGGTATCACTTAGAGGGATTCATATGTAACCGGATATAAAACATGTCATGTTTAGGATAACTACTAACATGGGCACATTCCTAGGCCATGTGACTAAACCTTGGACTTTCCAAGTATCAAAAGTGGTTCTCACCACTCATCTGGGGTAGTCTTAGCCCATCCAAGCTTGGCCACTGTAAACCAGGGTGGCTAGATCCTGGCCGCTCAAGCTCAAGGTGGCCAAACCTCAGCCACTGCAGATGACAACGGCCAAACCTTAGTCACTGTGGATGACAGCGGCTAAGCCATAAAAGCAAATTTCTGACAAATCGGCCCATTCATGGGTGGAAGTGGTAGTTTGCATGCAATAAAGGTGAGCGGGGACAACTTTGCATTCCCCTTTCATGACCAGTTCACATGGGAGACTTAAGTCCAAATTTAGACTTCAGTTAAACATAGAAAAACAAAATCTTCTCATGCTAACATTCACTACGCATGAGGGATTCAGTCCTAGGGTTTTGAACATAGACCTAGGGCTTCACACACTTTAAAAGGTGCAAGCCTAAGAGCACCAAGGGATCACGAATTGAACAGAACAGGTCATTGAGGAGAGCTTTTGAGATTTGGAGAGCTTCCCTTGAGGATCACTTTTATAGCGAAGCCCTACCGTATTGGAGAGCATATTGGAGCATCTTTGAGGAGCGACAAAGTGCTAGCCGATCAAGGGTTTAACACATATAGGATATTCAACACATCGAGCAAATCAACCCCCATTTCAACATCGGATACAAGCTTTGATCCATAGCCTTGGAGCAAAGAAGGCAAGTTTCACTTTAGCGGTCGCTATCTTGGACAGTGGCCCATAGGCCTAACTTAGGGTTTAGACATTAGTTTCTTTTATTCTACTTTCTTCATGTCTTCATATCATTAGCATAGATTTACTTCATTTACTTGGTTGCATAGCATTAGTTTCATTTTATTTTCATTAAGCGTATTCATTGCTAACAACCTCATCCAGGGAGGCAATCTCGGACATCTAAGCGTGTGTTGTTGTTTCATTGCTTATAGGGCTACAGGTTCATCGGACAAATCCACAACATACGAAAGCAAGAGGATCCCTCTAGCAATCAGACCTAGAGAAGGAGGCATCTGTAAGCCCTCATACATTTTTGTGTGCATCATCGGGAAGCCTGATAAAGTGTGCCCCCTTTGCAAGGGGATATTTTATACACCTTCTACCCTCTTTGTGTGTAAAATCATGTATCAAATGAAGGGTATCCCTTAGAGGGATTCATATGTAACCGGATCTTGGAAATATCAATACAAAAGCATTCATTCATTTATTTCTTCACATTCTGGTTATATCTTCTTTATGCCTTTCATTTATTGCATGTTTAAACATTAAAGGATTCAATTAAATCACAAGTAGAGTAGTTAGTGGATGGTACACCGATTCCTCAGGGTCACTACAGATGGTGATCATGGTGGGACCCTTACCCAGTTCTATAGTTAATTTTTATTTTTTGCCACTTTACTAATTCAGGTTTTTGTGTGCAGGTTTAGCCACTCTGATCTACAATGGCTAAAAATTAGCTGCTCTGGTCTACAATATCTAGGAGTCATCCACTCTGGTCTACAATGGCTAAAAATCAGCCACTCTAAGTCGATAATGGCTAGAACTGGAGTGTAGTAGAGGTCAAAACATTGATTCTCTGAGCTGGATTAAAGGTTGGTACAACTTTTTTGATGCTTTATGGTTTGTTGTCTACTTCTATTTTCTTAAAAATAGTGAAAAGTAAAGACATATTTCGATTTGGAAAACTGAAAGAATGAAAGGGGAAATAAAAATTGCATGTTGCATTTCTTAGGTTTCTTTTAGATTTCCTCTAGGCATTGCTAGGAACAATGGATATCTACCTGTAAGGTCCACCCCAGTATCTAACATTCTAGGACATTGTATTTTGGTTTGCTTGCTTGTGGCCCAATCTGTGGCTACCCATTTGCACAAATTAGGAAGTGCATCATATGAGATATCATTTAGATTAAATTAGATATGCATATTTCTTAAAATTGAAAATGTTCTTTGCTTTAGGCATGTAGGAAAGTAGTCATGAATGTTGGTTGATGCATCACTTTCCATTTCAAAAATCTAAAAATAACCCCACACACTTGCACGTTCTACCATAAACATTGGGGAGTTGGATTTCATCACCAACCCTCAATTCAGTCCGGTGACATTGGCATTCATCTCCTTCCACCGGTTTTCCCCCTAGAGCTTCCTAGAAATGGAATTAGGAACTTACTTATAGTGGTACTAAGTTACTTATGTTCAAACTATCTCCCACTATTGGAACAATCATTGGTTCAGAGTGGAAGAGCTAGGCGAACCCCCCACTGGGATTTAAGTGGTGTACCCTAGTCTCTTTTGAGAAAATCATGTTTGGCATGAGTGTTCTTGATTATCACTATGGATGAGTCTCCTCATTCTAAATCCAAAACAAGAGCAAGAAACAAGAACAACAAAACATCTAAATACAACAAACAGTTTAGGGCACACTTAAATTGATAATCAAGATAAACATTTGCTTGATATTGTTTGGCTATATTTAATTGCAACACAAAAATCTAAATTCACAAACACAATGGTCAAAACAAGAAGTAAACATCCTCGGTCTGATATCGAGGGAGAATCTGAAGCAACCCATACCCATAGGCGAAGTCGTAGTCACATTGGAAGACCCACTCGTAAGACCATGAGACGCAGTTCTACGAGTCTTAGGGGTGATAACTCAACCCTTGGGGGTTCTCCTCGAGAAACCCCAAATAGGGAGCAACATCATGGAACTACATCACCTAAACACAAAGAGGCCTCATGACCATCATCATCAAGGAGACATGAGGAGACCTCAAGGGCTTCCTCCAAAAACATAAAAACTTCTCAAAGACATGAGGAGGCTTCAAGAGCTTCCTCCCCACATGGACATAAGAGAGGTTCTAAAATCCATTCTTCACATAGGGATGATGAGGCTTCCATACCTCCATCCTCATGGAGAAATGGGGTGACCACAAAGCCTTCATCATCAAAAGGACACACAAGAGTCACAACATCCCAACATTCACATGAGACACTTAGAATAGATCAGCCCATTGAGGGGCATGAAACTAGAGATACATCTAGTCATAGACATCAAACAGAAGATATCCTTCACACAAGAGGAAGGATTCCAATAGACTATGACCTCATTGGAGTAAATGGCACCCCATGGGATCAGCCATGGAAAACAAGATAGTTAGATGAGGTGGATCGGATTTATTCGAGACCACCTCCCAAAACCATAGCCATAGAGAATTCTGCATCTGGAAGTTCATGAACCATGACTTCTAAGCCCACTTCTCAAACTGGGGGTGCCTCAAGGTGACCCCATAGTAAACATATAGAGTCTGATCATAGAGACACTCAACAATACACTGAACAAGTTACATTAGCTAGCAAGAGCAAAGAAACAATAGAAACCTCTTCGAGGAATCTACGAATCAAAACCACTAGAATAGGATCAGATAAGCATGAGTCTTCTATGATAGCACAAGTTAACCGCATGTGATGGCTAGAGAATGCCTTACGTAAAGAGTGAGAGCTTGTGGAAGCTCTCGAACATGACAAGCAAAGAGAAAGGTTGTTGCACCAACATGAGCAATGTTTAAGAGAGCAAGCTGAGCAGCTAGCTCGTATCAACCAACAAGCAAATAGAAATGATCATCAAAGAGATCAACATGCTGACTCACCAAGAGAGGGGTGCACTAGACAAGAAGGAAACCCATAACAAAACCACCCTCCAAATCATGAATGAAATCCAACTGGTGGAGAAAGGGTAAACCTAGTAGATCAGGATCAGACACATCCTGAATCCCCTCATAGGAGGGAAGAAAATAGAACAAATCAAGTGGATAGAGGGTTACCTCCATTGCCACCATGAGGGGGTCTGCAAGAGGAGGAACTCCTCACCTCAAAGGTATTCCAAGCACTCACTAAAAATATGAAGTCCTTTGAGAAACAAGAGATGGCTGGGAACCAACCAACATTGAGCAAAATACACAATCAACCATTATGTCCATCTGTCCCTAGCCCTGCATACCCTAAGCATTTTGAGATGCCTAGGTTGGAAAAGTTTAAGGGTGAAGAGGATGCACAAGAGCATGTTACCAATTTCATCAATGCATGTTTTCATCTTGAAGACAATGATGCTCTTATGCTAAGGACATTCATTATGACATTTTTGGGTGTTGCCACTCAATGGTTCAACCAACTGCCCAAGCATAGCATATCCAATTTTGAACAACTAGTGAATGCTTTCCTGAAGCATTTCTCTTTTGGTGCTAAGAGGAAGGTGAACCTTTCAGACCTAGCCAATTTGAGACATTATGATGATGAGCCAGTAATGGATTATGGGAATAGATGGAGAAAAGTCATGGCAAAATTATCATTCTCCATCCCCATAGAAGAGATTGTCCGCATGTTCACCAAGAGTTGTTCTAAACACATTTCCCTCTTGCTACAACTTCAAAAATACCCCTCATTTGAGGAAGCCTTGGCATAGGCCAAACTCATTGAGGACATAAAATTAGATGAGGGAACCATCAAACTCCGAACCAAGAAGGAGTGGAACAAAAATGACAAAAATGGCAAATACAAGCAGAAGTAGGCAAACCCTGCTCTAGTTAATCAAGTGGTATTGGTTGCACCTAAGGATGGGGCTATGCACCAACCCCAAAATTATCAAGCATAACCCCCACCAACCAATTATGATCAAAATAACAATCAAGGGTAAAATAGAGAATGCAAACCCCCTCACTATTTCACACCATTGATAGAATCAATGCAATCAATCTTCAACCAATTGAGCGAGGTGGGAAAGATCAGGTTCCCTGATATACCTCTTATAGATCCCAACCATCCTAAGCCAAAAGGATATAGGGAAGATCAATTTTACCCTTATCATAGGATACCGGGGCATAACATTGAGGTTTGCATTGGTTTCAAGCACCAGGTGCAAAACATGATTGAGGTGGGAGAACTTAAAGTTGACAACCCACTGGCTCCTAACAATAGAGATATGGGCATATACAAAAACCCTCTGCCAAACCATGAGGTCCCTAGAGGGCAAGGTGCACAAGTCAATCAAGTCCAAATTGATACGCCTACCCATGGGTGCATTGGGATGGTTGAAATTATCAATATAGCAACTAGGAGTAGATGGTATGGTCAACCACAACCTCCTACAGCTCCCATTAATGTCCCCACTACACCTAGGTAGAGGTAGGGGTAAAACAACCTTCCAGGTCCACCAACCCGACCTATGGTAACTATTCGGAGTAGACTTGAGCAAAACTTACAAATGACTCTAGCTAAGCTATCCATCTATGAGCTCATACAATAGTCCCCAAAGCATAGGGAGACCTTGATGGAGATTTTAAGGTCGATTGAGCTCCAACCACAAGATCCAAATGCATTCACCCATTTTGTGGGACAAGTACAAGAATGCTAGGAACCTATAATTCGATTTTATGATTATGAGATTAAGATAGTACCTACTACCTTACTAGACCCTCCATTGCACATTATGGCATCAGTCAATGATTTACCTTTCAAGCGGGTCTTGATCGATATAGGTTCATCAATCAACATCATCACAACAACAACAATAGAACACCTTAAGATCCCCAAGTCCAATATCATTCTGGGAGCCTACACATTAAGGGCTTTTAATGATGCTTTATGCAATACTATGGGAATGATAGTCCTACCTATCAAGGTGGGGCATAAGACCATCCTCATGATGTGTCATGTCTTGGAAGGGGCCATGCAATACAACATCCTCTTAGGGCGACCTTGGATAAGGGACATGAAGTGTGTTCCTTCAATATTACACCAATGTGTCAAGTATGTGCATGATAACAAAGTCTATATGGTGTTGGCTGATGAAGAGCCATTCAAATATGTCCATCAGGTGGATTTTCTAGGAGAATTTGTGATTCCTTCTACCCACTTGTATGTAGGACCTTCATCTCTAGCTACACAACTGAATGATAAGAACAAAGGGGTACAAAAGGACCCATCTACATCAACACCTCATCTAGCACCCAACATGACTAATGCTTCTAAGAGACCATCAATGTCTAAACCAAAAGATAATCAGAAGCTAAAGGCACCCTTAGTTGAGGAAAGAAAGCTCAAGGAAGTGCTAACCATAGCCATTGAGAAAAGTCCAAGTCCCATGGAAGAAGAAGATCTCCAAGATCAAGTTGAGGAGATACTAGAGCCCATTTCACTAGTGTCATCTGTAGGATCATCCACATCACATGTGACTATACACTTGGCAAGTATAGGGATAGGAGAGTATCTTGTGTAGAATATAATATTCATGCCCATCATAGAGTCCGCACAAGACATGGGATGACCAAAGGACTTAAGACCACTAGTGGGAATAATGGTTCCACTTGGAATCCCTCCCAACCAGATAAACTTTGTCTATGTTGGACTAGACTGCGCCCATAAGTCTACTGATGAAGAAGAGGACAATGATGAATTATTCATTGTTAATGTTTGTTACCTCTCTAATCCTGAGTTTTCTCTAAGCTACTTCGAACGTTGCCATTGGCATGGTTACGGTCTTGGTATATATGAGCAGGGGCGTAGGCGGCCATTCGAGCCACAATACCAGCTTCCCACTGATAGGTTTGGGTTAGGCTATCATATCAGAGGTCGAGATGACTCTCTAGTAGTAGCCTTGGATAGATTAAGCTTGGGGTTAGGAGAAGACATCAATTTTATTCCTTATCACCCACCAAGTACAAGACATCTGAGCAATAGACAAGTGGCCATGGTGAGCATACCACCACCCAAAACTTATCATCCAAGCTCCACAATTGATGCCACCCCAATGGGTTACAACTCATGGGATGAAGAACAAGAAGAAAATGGATATGTGGCAAGTGATGATGAAGCACAAGTAGGCTTGGCCTATCATGGGCCTCACTATTTACATAGATTTACTTGGTCCATCCACAATGAGAGTGGATTCATATCGAATGAAAGTGGCTATGAGTCAGAGGACTCAATAGAGAGAGCCTACCTAGGACCAAGGTAGTGGCCCCATAGCTTGGGGCAAGAAACTAATGCAAATGGCTTCTTCATAAGTGATGAAGAATATGAAGATGAGATAGAAATGGCCTACTTAGGGCCAAGACATGAGCCTCTTGTCTTGGGGCCACATACCAATGCTAACAGTTTTTGGATAAGTGATGATGACTTTGAAGATGAAACCGAGATGGCTTATCTTGGGCCTCACCACTTGTAGCAAGTCAATGCACTCGTAGAAAGAGAAGCGGCACTTCATGCCATAGACCCCGGTTTATGATTTTTGGGAAGACCTATCGACTTAGTTGCCATTCACCATATGGTCAATCCCCCTCTACCTACATTCAGAGAGCTATTAGAGCCCAATGATCCTATTATCCGGCCTACTCAAGGGCCAGATCCAAAAATCCCTTTTCCTCTAGAACCTCATCATGAGTATGGAAGGGAAACCTCTAAGACAAAATTTCACCCATGTGGTCCTGGAGATTTCATTCCATCCATCAACATGATCTCCATTGATTTGACCACTCCACTTCATAACCTAATAGATCCCACGAAACCTTTGCATCTTGATATAGAGGCTATTGATTGGGATCACGTTGATTCACCCATAGATCCTGAGGATATTTTCTCTAATGAAGAGACATTACAACCATTCCATTTTGCATCAAGCTATGTTTATGATGTGTTCCATGTTGGTTTGGATCCTAAGTTAGTAGGACCTATAAATCCCATCGATGACATTCACTTGATACCCATGCCTCACCAGTTGGAGGATGGGTCACATATGGCTATAGAAGCAACTTTCGAGGTGGACATCAGTGATGATCCTACTCAACCAAAGAAAGTCAAGTTTGGAGAAAGTCTATCTCCAGAGGAACAAGCCATCATTATCCCTCTCCTTAAGGAGAGGCCAAATATTTTTGCTTGGACTTACAAAGACATGCCAAGGATTGATCCAAAGTTAGTTGTTCACAACCTTTCATTGGATCCCCTAAAGAAGCCATTCAAGCAAAATTTGAGGAAAATGCATCCAACCATCGCTTTGATGGTGAAGAACGAGTTGCAAAAACTATTGGATGTGATTTTCATAGTTCCCATCGACTATCCTGAATGGGTATCAAACATGGTGCCCATGGGAAAACCAGATGGAAGAGTCCACATTTGCATGGATTTTAGAGACTTGAATAGGGCAACTCCAAAGGATTCATTCCCATTGCCAAACATAGATGCTCTTGTTGATGCCACCATAGGTCATGAGATGCTCTCCCTAATGGATGGTTTTTTTGGGTACAATCAAATCTGGATCAAACCTGAAGACCAACACAAGACTACTTTCATTACTCCATGGGGGACATTCTATTACAAAGTGATGCCATTTGGCCTTAAGAATGTTGGTGCCACATATCAGTGGGCCATGACATACATCTTTCATGACTATATGCATAAGATCTTGGAAGACTACATTGATGATTTACTAGCCAAATATTTATTGCGGCAAGAGCATGCTCAAGTCCTTACAAAGGTCTTCGATCACCTCATTGAACACAACGTCATATTGAATCCTAAGAAGTGCGTGTTTGGCGTAACTTCTAGAAAGCTCTTAGGGTTCATCATTTCTAAGAGAGGCATCAAAGTCGATCCTACAAAGGTAAAGGCTATATTGGAAATGGCCGCCCCTACCAACATTAGGGAGTTAAGAAGCCTACAAGGCAAGGTAGCATCCATCAAATGGTTCATTGCTCAATTATCAGACAAATGTCGACCCATGAACCAGTTGCTATGCAAGGATGTCCCATTTCATTGGGATGAAGAGTGCCAACAAGCCTTTGTAGAGATCAAAACATACCTAGAAACACCGCCAGTATTGGCTCCACCAAGGCCAGACATACCATTTTTACTATACATATCGGCTACTAATTTTTCTTTGGGCACCATGTTAGCCCAAAAGAATGCACAAGACAAAGAGCAAGCCATATATTACATTAGTCACACCTTGGTGAGTTATGAGCTAGGATATGCGTATGTAGAAAAGTTGTGCTTGGTAGTGGTCTTTGCAACCAAAAAGTTGTGACACTACATGTTGAGCCATACGACCTACGTTATATCCAAACAAAATCCTTTGCAGTACATGATGAACAAGACATATCACAATACACGTACTGCAAAGTGGATCATGCTATTGATAGAATTTGATCTAGAGTTCATAAGCCAAAAGTCCATCAAGGGATAAGTCATAGCAGATCAATTAGCAGAGGCACCTCTTCAGGATAGCAAGCCTCTCACTATAGAGTTGCCTGATGATGCAGTCTTTGCATTATCAGATCCATCAGAACTTGAAGAACCTGAGAAAGAAAGAGACATGGCATTGTTCTTTGATGGCTTGAAATGCGAGCAAGGGGGCGGAGCAGGGATAGTCTTTATCACACCGTAGGGTGCTCCATTGCCCTTATCATTCAAGCTAGACTTCCCTTGCATGAACAATAACATAGAGTATGAGGCCCTGATCTTGGGACTTCAAACAGCCATGGCAATGGGCATTAAAAGATTGAATATCTTTGGTGACTCCTTGCTCATAGTAAATCAAGTCAAAGGATTGTTCCAATGTAGGTGCCCACTCCTGAAATCTTACAAGGAGCTTGTTGACACTTACCTAGCCTGATTAGAATGGTATGACATTGAGGCAATCCCTCGTATGTCAAATATATTTGTAGACACCATGGCATATTTGGGATCCTTAATCCCTCAGAATCCATCTATTGATTTCACAACCATTCATGTGAAAGTGCTTGTGCACTCAACAATACAACGTGAGGCTATTGACAATCAAGAGTCAATCAACATGATCCAAACTGAACCAAATCAGGATTGGTCCTTCAAAGTTAGAGCTTTCTTGCAAATAACACCTTGGGAATATTTGATCTCTCAAGGTCCTACGGAGTGTGGTACAACCATTCACCATAGGGTTGCCTCTCAATCTATGTTCTCAGATTCTGGATCACAAGAGGAACATGTCATGTTATCCATAGAAGTTGTGGCTTATCAGGATTGGCTTTCCCAATTGCGGGATTTCTTGAAGCTTGGAATGATACCGCAAGACCTGTCACATGCTGAAAGATGAACCTTTAAACAAAATGTGACAAGATACATTTTTCTAGGAGACATCCTCTATAGATGAGGTTATGATGGAATGCTCCTTCATTGTCTTGAGCCCTAGGAAGCATCCTGGGAAATTTTGCAAGCTCATGATGGTACGTGTGGCGGTCACTTCAGTGGCATGGCCATCATTAAGCGCATCTTGAGAATGGGTTACTATTGGCCCACTATGGAAAAATACTATTGTGAGTATGTCAAGAAATGCGTCAAGTGCCAGCATCATGCAAACCTCACCCACTTGCCATCACAAGCCTTGCAACCCATCCAGGCAGCATGGCCCTTCTCGCAGTGGGGACTAGACTTGATTGGGAAGATCTCTCCCCCATCTTCAGGCTGACACACATTCATCATAATGACCACTGAGTACTTCACCAAATGGGTCGAAGCGATCCCCTTGACATCGACTACTGGACCAAGGATTACGGAGTTCATACTCCACAATATCATAAGTCATTTTGGGGTCCCTTCAAAGATAATATCGGATAATGGGCCATCTTTCAAGAACAAAAATGTGTGTGCTTTAATGAACAAATACCATATTCAACATAGTTTTTCAACACCCTATTATCCGCAAGAAAATGGGCAAGCAGAAGCCTCAAACAAAACAATCATCTCCATCTTGAGGAAGATGGTGAAAGATAATCATAAGGATTGGCATTTGCAATTACCTCTTGCATTATGGGCATACAGGACTAGTGTGCGGATGCCCACTGGGGCAACACCATTTTCACTTGTATATGGCACTGAGGCCATCATGCCCCTAGAGTTGGAGATTCCAACCTTGCATGTAGCATTGAAGGACTTCATAGATGATGACACCGCATGACAAGGCCACCTTGATCAGTTGATGCTTCTTGATGAACGTCGAGTCAATGCCTTGGAGCATCTCCATGTTTATCAGAATCACCTTGCATGAGCATACAATAGTAAAGTCCATTTGAGGGAATTCAAATTTGGGGATCTTGTGCTCAAAGAAAACCAACAGAACTCAAATCTGCCACCGCACTTACGAGACAAATTTATGGTAAATTGGATAGGCCCCTACATGATTTCAGAAAGGGTTGGGCCTGGAGCATATCACCTTACATCATTGGATGGTGTTGAAGAGCCTGAACCTCTCAACATCATTCATTTGAAGGCGTTTCATACATAAAAATAAAAAATATTCAAATATATCAAAAAAATTAAAAACATTCAAATATATAAAAATAAAAAACATTCAAATATGTCATAAAAATAAAAAACATTCAAATATGTCAAAAAAATAAAAAACATGGTCACCTTCATCAAAAATGCTCCAAAGGTATCTTAAATCCCTTTGGTCAAATCATCACAAAAATTCTCCAAAGGCATATTAAAGCCCTTTGGTCAAATCAAAATGCTCCAAAGGTACTTAAATCTTTGGTCAAATATCAAAAAAGCTCCAAAGGCATCTTAAATCCCTTTGGTCAAATCATCACAAAAATGCTCCAAAGGTATCTTAAAGCCCTTTGGTCAAATCAATCAAAAAATGCTCCAAAGGCATCTTAAAGCCCTTTGGTCAAATCAAATCACAAAAATGCTCCAAAGGCATCTTAAAGCCCTTTGGTCAAATCAAATCAATCAAAAAGCTCCAAAGGCATCTTAAAGCCCTTTGGTCAAAAAAAAATACAAAAACAATGCAAAAATAAAAAATACAAAAATATTTACATCTTACATTGCATCCACATAGTTGCATTTCATTATAACATACATATCCATTGCATTCACATATGTTATGATCACATTCTTACAAATGATGCCACAGTTTGTATCACAATCACAATATTCAAATCCATCTTCATCCATGCATCCATGTGTGTAACTGTGTTTTTCAACACAACCATTTCATGTTGCTATAAGAAATATACTAAGGTTTCCTAGTCATTCAACCATATCTAGTGGTCTTATCAGCTTTTGTAGAAAGCCACCTTGATTAGTAGAGGGTAAGGTCTAGTTGTGATAATACCTTGGATATTCAGGATCCCATCACTAATTGAAACACTAAAATCCTAGCTGGTACAAGGGAAAGATGAAAGCTACAAAAGTGGTCTAGGTTACCTTAAGCGAAAAGGATCTTCCTTGCTTATCCCCCTATGCGACCGGTTTAAAGGTGCTGAGAATTGGCAAAAGGACAAGTTTCACCCTACCCAAAAATGAGTGATTATCATAATTACATAAATCCCTTGCTTTCATTAACACAAGCAAAAATCCCAAAACAAAGCACAAATTCAAAATCCCAGTTTTCAAAGTCATAGTTCAAAGCAAATAGTGATTATCATCACTACATAGGTCCCTTGCTCAAGAAAAAAATCAATCAAAATAAATAGTGATTCTCATCACTACACATGAGCAAGTATCCCAAATGAAATGAAGAAAAGAAGGGAATGGAGCTTGAATCCCTGGAATTCTCAGCATTGTACAAAACTGGAAGGAGATATCCTTATGCATGATGATATGTCTATCACAATTGCTTCTGGCATTTGTATAGACCAATGTTTGCATGTGGATGAGCTAGCTTAGGTAACCCAATACTGCCTAGTGGTATAGTCCAACTAAGTCCAACATAAGGATGAGATGAACACTTGAGGATCCCTGATCTTAGCAATGGGCTGAAAGAATCCCACCTGACATCGGAGGAAATGCTTGGGTTCTATCTCAAAATATATATTCATTTGCACACACAGAGATAATGAATATCCAGGAACATGGTGAAAGCCTTGCTTTTCAAAAGTCTTGTATGGTCGAGTACATAGTTGTTGATAGGGTAACTAGAGTGTTTGGAGTCTCTAGAAAAAACCTCAAAAATTCCTACATAGCAACAAATCATATCATAAAATCATAAATCAACTTTCTCTATAAGCTTCTATAAATTAGGGGGTATTAATAAAATAAACTAGATACCAGATATATGTCAAAAATGATATTTAAACGACCACTGATTATTTTATATCTTTTAAATTACAGAAGCTTATCCAAAAAATATACATACATTCCACACCATTACATTGCACATATGGATGGTTTAAATAATTAATTCTTATGATTAGAATGATTATTAAACATTCATGGTTGTTATACTTTCTGTGGTATCACCCATTAGATTGTCAAAATCATATCATATGCATTCCTTATGTTTTAAGTGATTAAAACATACAAGTTCATTCACATTAGATTAAACACCATATACATAATACATTACATATTGCATTCACCATATCATAGCATAAGTTAGATGCACACATTAAAATCAAAATCAAACATGCATTTAACAATAAACATTACATCCATAAATACATAGTTCATAACTCATCCATTCACATCTAAGATCACATCATAATCCATCTATGCATACAATCATAAAATCCATCATCAAGTCAACACATGATACATCACATCATGTCACAATAATTAGATCATATCACATCTACATAAGCATCCATATAAACATCCACATCATCATAAATATCATCTATCATCTATCACATACATCAACTCATAATAATGCCATCATCACATTGCATAATAAAAAAAATAAAACAAAAACATAAGCAATAAATGATACACATAATGAGTCATAATGCAAAGATATCATATAAATGTGTGTGTCAAAAACATGGGTGAATAAAATTGCCCATAGGCTATAGTCATATAGGTCAAGTAGACCTCAAAAAATGAAATCCAAGTGCATCATCAGTCAAACATGGGGCCTGTGCCCCCGACATCACCTCCCCTTATGGTTGTGTCATGAGTAGAGTGATGTGACCCTGCTTGTCTCTCTATGCGAGTCTGAGTCCTCTGGCTAGGATGGATGGAGGACTACCTGAGGTGGAGCACCTTCTGACCTATGAACCACCTACACCTGGTGCCTCCCTAGGGACAACTCCATGCCTCCTAAGCTACATCTGGAGAGAGGCTATATGGGAGACATGCCCCTAGATCTGCCCCTCGTACTCATCTAGCAATGATTGTAGGTGTAGAACCTCTGCCCCTATATCTACCCTAAGATCTACCCCGGTATCACTCTGTGGTGTAGAAGGAGGAACAACAAATTGCATCCTAGCAGCACTACCCTTGATAGTAGCCTACAAAGCCTGGATCTATAGCGTGAGCTGCTCTATAGTAGCATCTCATTGTGCTATAGTAGCATCTCATTGTTATACCTAGATCTTGGTCGACTGGAGCTCAACCTCAACCTCATGCAACTATGCTCTTAGAGGAGAATCTCTCTCCTCGAGATCCAGCTCCTCCTCATCCTCCTTAGGAGCCTCCTGCTCCTTTGCTACCACCTACTCTACTAGCTGGCCCCATACCTTAGTCCTAGCTTGGACTCTATGCCCTATCGAATCTACACCATCATCCCCACCATCATCCTCATGGCCTAGGCTACCATCACCATGCCACATCAGATCCCCCCACCACTATACAAATGCATCTGTGACTCCCCTAGTGACTCTTGGGTCAACTTTTGGGGCATCCTCCTCATCAAAAAGCTCTGTGATCCATGGTAGGGAAGGTCTCTCTCTACTGTGAGGTGCCTGTACAAAAATGGAACTAGTGGCACATCCTACTGCAACCCGTACTGATGAAGAACTTGAGAGTAGAAGAAATACTCCCTGATGCCAACCTTGTGGTCGATGAGCCATCGCTCATGTCATATCCTAGCTATGAAACTAGTTGGATCATCCCAAGTTGGGCACTCATGATATGGATGCCATATGATATCATCGACCTTCAACCTAGTAAAAGTAGTAGTGTAGTGGGAGAGCTCCCTCGCATGAGGATGGCTCTTGCACTCCTCGTGCCCTCGAGCCCATCTAGCAGCATAGCACTGCATCCACTCCTCGATGACTATGATCTTGGTAGGAAGTCCTCTGGGATGATCTACCTTGATGTGCTCCCATCCCCAAACCTGTAGGAGCAAGCTGCAAGCGATGCCAATGTGACCCCACCGATGGATGTGATACAACTCATCATAACACTAGGCCAACAGAGACCTCCCCCATGCATAGATGATGGGCTCTTCATTATCCATCAGATCTTGGACCATCGCAAGGAGGTTCCATGGGAACCTCAAGCTTGAGCAATCTGGAATGAGAATGTTGTTGATAACCATCAACAACACTATGTGCCTCTTAGAGAAGACCTTCTCCTAGTACCAGTGTATAATAGATACACCACCTAGATTTGGTGTCCTTGAAGGCATCTATAGCATGCCTTCTGAACACCCGAGCAAATATAACATCATGATCATTAGTGGTCGAAGAGACAATGGCCACTCCATCAAAGGGGATCTAGAAAATCCTATACACATCCTCCGATGTGATAGTCATCTCATCGATGGGAAGGTGGAAGGTATTAGTCTGAGAATCCCATCGGTGTACCAGGGTCATGAGGTAAGCCTGATCTGACATAATATTGGGTAGCCTAGTGATAAACTGTAGCCCATGGGCCTTGAGCCAGGCCCAGTCCATAGTACTCATAAGAGGTAGAAGGTCATTCATGAGCTTTGGGTCCCGAGCCCGAGTAGTGAGAATCTAAGAGCAAAAGAAAACAAAGCATAACTACAATGCATCTAAGGCATAAATCACAAATAAAGCATGAAAAATGGTGCAAATAATGATAGGCTATTCTAAAGTCTAGGAGAAAAGAGCAATAAATGCACCTAATCATGCAACAAATTTTAGAAAAACAATTCAAAATTTCAAAAAAATCAATTAATCACTTCAAAAATGCAAAAAAATAAAAAAATTGCCTAAGTGTTCTTAGTCATTGTCACCTATAGTGGCCAAAAATCAGTCGTTAAAGTAGGAAGTAGCCAAGCCGACAATGGTCATATTTTGATCATTGAAATTCAAATCGACCACTTCCATCGACAACGGCCAAATTACAGGCCAAGATAGCCGCTCTAAGCAGTAATGACCAATAGGCGATGTGGCAAACATGTCTACCCTAGGCCAAAAATACCAAAAAAATAACAAAATAACAAAATGGGGGCAAGCCCACCATAATAAATCCTAAACTAAACCTAACTATGGGTTTGGTTCATTGCCAACAAGCTTAATGAGGTTCATTTACCGATTACTTAGTGTGGTTCATTTTACTCAAAAGTGAGTAGGGTTAAAGGTTTTGAAGAGTACCCGAGAAGCTCTGGCTCCTCCGCTCGATGATGCCTCACCCCGCATAGCCATGATCCTCCAAACTGCAACAACACTCCAAGTTGCAAAAGTCACTTTCACTACAGAGCTCTAAGAAATGAATCGCCAGCTGGAAAAAGTGAAAAGTCAAAACCCTAGGTTACTTTTTATATTTTTGAGTTATGCCTTGGTCACTGCTGTCATTAGTGGCCTAAACTTCTTGGCCGCTCAGGACTAGAGCGGCCACAAGTAGGCATTTGGGGGTCATTGGATCTGACAACGACCAGCAGCCTAAGCAAAAATAGGAGGAATTCCCTCCATGAGAAGCAACAAAAACATTAAATAAACACATTTTGATGACTCATGGTCATCATAATGTTCAAAATAACAAAAAAATCACATAAAAACACATCTCGAGTAAGCCTCGTATCAAGTTACTTACTCTATCAACTCAGCGGTTGCAGCGATTTGCACTCCATGCAATTCGGTGAGATGAGTAAGTTACCATAAGGCTACTTGGGGCAAAATATTCATTTTGGAATTACGATGTGCCTCCTTCAATCTCGAAGAAGACCAAGATGGTCGGACTGCTCCACGGGTATGATAGAATCATCCTAATTCCCTTATGACACAAAAACACTGAGCCAAGTGATGCAATACAAGCATAAATAGAATCACTCATCCTAATTCCCTAAGAAGGCTATTGATAGTCGGACCGCTCCCTAGGATAGGGATGAATGATTATCATAAATAATTGAGATCACACTTGGATGGGGGTTTTCCCATTAAAAGAACAAATACTAGAAAGAAGCCAAAACCAGTCATATTGGTCAAGCGATTTGTCACTTCATTCATTGCCCTTCCCTCACCAATTCATTGTGTGAGGGGGTAGTTCAAATATTCAAATAATCATAATCAAAATCAACAAAAGATCACTCGATCATATCAAAATTGCATTCATCCTATGAATCATTGCAGACAACAACTACAAAGTTTCCCTTGTTTGTTGGGGTCATAAGCAAATTGTGACATTATCAGTTCGTAGCTCTCCTACCGATCGGATCTGATTGTAGCAATAGAAGCTACCCGATTGTGTCTGAGGAATGAGTGCAATTGAACATGTGCAAAGCCCTATGCTAAGTTAAGCCTTCCAAATATTGAAGCAATGATTCAAGGATGCGCACCATCTTGCATGATTGGGGCATCCAGTGTTGATCAGACCAATGATCATCATACACCTTACAAGACATATCAGTCTACATTTTTGCTCAACATTGTGTTTTCCACACAATGCATCACAAAAAGGGGCATCTGTAGACACCTAAAACATGTCATGTTTAGGATAACTACTAACATAGGCACATTCCTAGGCCATGTGACTAAACCTTGGACTTTCCAAGTATCAAAAGTGGTTCTCACCACTCATCTAGGGTAGTCTTAGCCCATCCAAGCTTGGCCATTGTAAACCAGGGTGGCTAGATCCTGGCCGCTCAAGCTCAGGATGGCCAAACCTCAACCGCTGCAGATGACAATGGCTAAACCTTAGTTTCTGTGAATGACAATGGCTAAGCCATAAAAGCAAATTGTCAATAAATCAGCCCATTCATGGGTGGAAGTGGTAGTCTACATGCAATAAAGGTGAGCGGGGATAACTTTGCATTCCCCTTTCATGACCAGTTCACATGGGAGACTTAAGTCTAAATTTAGACTTCAGTTAAACATAGAAAAATAAAATCTTCTCATGCTAACATCCACTACGCATGAGGGATTATGTCCTAGGGTTTTGAACATAGACCTAGGGCTTCACACACTTTAAAAGGTGCAAGCCTAAGAGCACCAAAGGATCACGAATTGAACAAGAACAGGTCATTGAGGAGAGCTTTTCAAGATTTGGAGAGCTTCCCTTGAGGATCACTTTTACAGTGAAGCCCTACCAGATTGGAGAGCATATTGGAGCATCTTTGAGGAGCGACAAAGTGCTAGCCGATCAAGGGTTTAACATATATAGGATATTCAACACATCAAGCAAATCAACCACCATTTCAACATTAGATACAAGCTTTGATCCATAGCCTTGGAGCAAAGAAGGCAAGTTTCACTTTAGCGCCATCGCTATCTTGGATAGTGGCCCATAGGCCTAACTTAGGGTTTAGACATTAGTTTCTTTTATTCTGCTTTCTTCATGTCTTCATATCATTAGCATAGATTTACTTCATTTACTTGGTTGCATAGCATTAGTTTCATTATTTCTCATAGGGCCTATAGGTTCATCGGATAAATCCACAACATACGAAAGCAAGAGGATCCCTCTAGGAATCAGACCTAGAGAAGGAGGCATCTGTAAGCCCTCATACATTTCTGTGTGCATCACTAGGAAGCCTGTAAAAGCGTGCCCCCTTTGCAAGGGGATATTTTATACACCTGCTGCCCTCTTTGTGTGTAAAATCATGTATCAAACGAAGGGTATCCCTTAGAGGGATTCATATGTAACCAGATCTTGGAAATATCAATACAAAAGCATTCATTCATTTATTTCTTCACATTCTGGTTATATCTGCTTTGTGCCTTTCATTTATTGCATGTTTAAACATTAAAGGATTCAATTAAAACACAAGTAGAGTAGCTAGTGGACGACACATCACTTCCTCGGGGTCACTACACAAATATTTCATGTCACATACAAATGTATAACTCTTATGATAAGGTTAATTTTTTAATTCATGATTTTATTACATTTTGTGGTGTCTCCCATTAGTTTGTTAAACATAAATTAGATTCATTCATTATGTTTTAAATAATTAAAGCATACATGTATAGTATACATTAGAATGTACACATAAAATTAATGCATTACATATACATTACATTCGTCATATCAATAACAATAATTGAATGCATAATAAATTAACTAAATTTAAAAACATGCATTTAACATTAAACATTGCATCCATATACACATACATAATAGTACATTCATATATCTAGACAAAAAAAATCTAATTATACATCCATCACCTAATCATTGCATGTCATTAGTACATTGCATGTATAAATCAATACATCATATAATCATCACATCCATCACTACATCCATAACATAAAATCAAAACACAACATAAACACATAATGAGGCATAAATGAGATATCATATATATATATATATATATCTGAGATTCGAGTACATAGTGATACAAAACTACCCATAGGATACAATCGTGTAGGTCCTCAGACCTTACACCCCCAAAAATAATCAATACAAAGATACATCAAGTAGAACCTGTGTCCCTAGAGTCACCTCTATCCTCAGCCTCATCCCTATGTTGCTGCCTAGATCTGCTACCCACTGATCTCTCTGGCACAACCAATGTCTTGTTACTGGGCCTAGACGATGACCTATGACTCAGTATAGCAAAAAAATACCTTGAATCTATGTGTTGGCTCCTCTAAGATCCTCCTATTGTAGACCATGCAGGTAAATCACCATTGGGTATCTGGACTGGATCCTCCAAGCCCGCTATGTACTCTATGTTAGAATGAAACTGGGCCAAAAAATCCTCTAGTAGGCCTTGTAACCTACTAATCTCATCCCCTATGCCTATACCTATCTACCCTTGAGTTATGATCAAGATCCCCACCTAAGTCTATAGAGCATCTTGCTCTGCTATCCTAGCAATCATTTGTGTCTACAAAGTGTCCTACTCTAATATCACTCTATCTCTCTCGACTGTCACCCTATCTATATCATATTGGGCTATGTATACCTAGGCCTTGAGGATATCTGTCTCCTTAGATAATCCTCTCCATAGCTACTACCCACTACTAAGCTAGCTCTGTATAATCTCTAGGATAGTCTCCCACTCTACCAGCTACCCCTATAGGATCTATACCCATGCTTGCAACTGGACCACCTCATATGTAGGATCATCATCATCCCCATCACCCTCATCCTATGACTCCTCTACCCCATATATGGGCTGACCGTGCTCCTCCTCTATTTGGTGATGCACTCATTGCCTAACCTCATCTACACCCTCCTCCACTACCACCTTAGTAGACCTGCATATTGGTCCACCTGCATACCATAACTAAGTCACCCACCAAGTATCATACTCTGCACTAGATACTAGACATGCTAATCCAGTCTCAACCACTTCAAGATCCTTCTCATCCACTAACACCTCCACTAGAGGCCACACCAGTTGTATCTCATCTCTGTGGTGGTGATAGATGATGGGCTCCTTTGAGATATCTAGATAAATCTTGAACTATCATCTAATATGAGAATATAAGAAGTACTCATGCTCAATGTCTTGGCACCCAATGAGCCATCATCCATACCTCACATACCCTAAGTATACCATGACCTTTACCCATAATGGGTAATCCAAATAGGGTCTCCAGACCACCTGGTCTGGTTGTAATCCCTCTAAAGATCCCACATAATGATATAGCCTACCTACCTATGGTTGGATCTACCTATCTCCTAGTCTTGTATCCATCGAGATGCATATTCAATAACTGTGTCATCTATATTGGCTCATGGTACTGGTAATCCTATTGGTTGATCTACCCTTATATGTTCCCATCTTAAAATCTATAGGAACAAATCATAGCCCAATCTTGTGTGACTTTGATGCTGAATCTCGTACAACTGATCATATAAATGAGCCAACAGAGTGCTTACCCATACCATGATGAGTGGATGTTGTGTGTCACACTCAATCAGATCTTGAACCATGTCAAGGAGGTTCTAGGTGAACCTCACTCCTGAAGAGTTTGATAATAGAATGTTTGAGATGACATACATCACTACTACGTGTCACCGAGTAAAAACCTGGGGATCATACTATACCTTATAAAAACCCTATCATGGTCCATCCACTATAGTGCAACATATTCTTATACTCCAAACATCCTTTGAAGCACTCTCTCCCATTGCAGAAGGGAAGTGGAGGCGATGGGGCTTCCCTTGATAGGAATATGAAATATCTTGTAGATGTCCTCCAAAGTGATCATCATCTCACTAGTCAGGAAGTGTAAGGTGTTGGTCTTGCTATCCCAATGATCAGCCAAGACCATCAAATAAGCCTGATACAATATGATAAAGAGTATCTGTACAACTTGTTTAAGGCCAATCACCTCAAACCACTCCCAATCCTCATTTGTCAGTTAAACCCACAACTCTTCAAACAAGGTTGATACTCTATAATGGGTCATCAAAAAATGAAGCCCAATAGGAATAATAATCAACAAAACAATAAATACAATAAAAAAATTGGTCATCATCCAAGGCCAAGACAACCTGCAGGTGAGGCTGCCATACCCTAGGACAGCCATCCCAATGGCCAAAAATTTAATCGTTGGTTTTCAAAAATAATCGCCCCACCCCAAAATGGCTCACAACCAGCCAAAGAAGAGTCGCCTCTACCTAGGATGACCCCATAGTGGCATAAAAAAATATTCTCAAAAGCATTAAAAATTGTAAAAAAATTAACACCTAAGCCTACACTAGCCTAATCTAGATTGCCTAATCTAATGTGAGGTTCATTGATGATAAGTTTAGTGAGGTTCATTTTCCAATTACTTAGTGAGGTTCATTTTTAATTTGCAAAATCACAAGAGAGGAATGATATTTCTACCTTCCTAGCACTAGCTTCTCCACTGGTCGAAGCCTCAAGTTGGTTCATGTTTGGTTTCATATGGGTTTCCAATAGCATTTTGTATCATAAAACTCTCTCCTCCATCTTACCTCACCTATTCTCTCACTACCAACTCTAAAAAAAAAATTAAATTTTTTTAAAATTTTCTTTTATATTTTCCAAATTTTGAGACCGCTCTTGGGTGGAACGATTGCACTTCGGTTGACCATAATACCCTGGGAAGGCCCTAAGATTTGTAAATTACAACCATCATACCCCATGATGACCTCAAGATGACAATCAATGCAAACATTCTATCAACACCATGAACATCAACTGGGAAATTTAACAATATTTAATGGTCCATTTTAATAAAAAAGCTCAAAATTAACAAAAAAATCCATAAAAAAAATCTCAAGTGAGTCTTGTACCTAGTAAGTTACCCTATAAACTTGGTAGTTGTAGTGACTTGCTATCCATGCAATTCGATAAGATGAGTAAGTCACCATAAGGCCACTTGAATCCCAAAGCAACTCATTAATGAATCGAAATGCTATCACCTCAATTCTCAAGAAGGCCATGTGGTCAAATTGCTCCAAGGGAATAAGGCATACATTTCTTTTCTTTCATCCAATTTCAATAGATCATAAAATACAATGATTCACATTGAGAGAAAATAAAATTTTTATTACCTCAATTTCTTAAGAAATCCATGTGGCTGGACTACTCCACGGGATAGAGATACAATTACCAATAATCATCAAGATCACTACTATAATAGGAGTTTGCTATTCTACATTTGTTATAGTATTAGAAAGCCCAAAAAAGTTAACTTGGTCAAGCGACTCATTGCTTTCATCACTTTCCATCTCCTCATCGACTTGTCACCTAACGGGTTAGTCATAATTATAGAATTCATAATAAAAATCAATAAACAAACACTCAATCACCCAAATTGCATTCATTCAAAGAAGCATTGCCAACATCTATCACACACTTCCCTCTTTTATCAGGCAAAAAGCAAAAATATCAAACCAAAACCTTTTTTAGTCTGAACTAAAGTCATGTAGTAAAACAAAACTATTCGAATACCTTCAAATTGCCAAATTTTTATACAGAATTAAGTCCACTAAAGTTTTGGAGGTAATGATTCAAATATGCATTCTATTTTTGTGATTGGAGCATCTAATGTTGATAAAATCAATGAACATTAATCAACCTTCAATTTGACCTTAGGTTATCTTTTTTTATTCATGTTGTGATTTCACACAACACATCCCAAAAGGAGCATATGTAGACACCTAAAACACATTATTTTGAGGAGACTACCTATATGGACATATTTTTAGGCCATATGACCCACCTTGGGAATATCCAAGGCTTAAAAATAGTTTTTACCACTCAAATAGGGGCAAATTGCCTTTTACAACCTAGACCGTCATACCCAAGAACGACCTTCAAAGGCCTTCCTACCTTGTGATGACCAGTAGTCACTATTGCTCTACCCTAGGATAGTCGTGCATGTAACAAACTCAGGCTCTTGATATGAACAAAAATTAGTTATAGGATAGCTAAGCATAAACTATCAAGCTTGAGAAGGTTCTAGAATTGGCATTTGATCTTCCTAGATCCTAATCATTTCTTAATTTTTGGCTTCTCCTACAAGCTAAGATTTCCAATTTGGAAATCTATAAGAAGACACCTTACCTTCATCCAAAACCCTAGCCATTTTCTATAACGAAGTGCTACCAAATTATTCCTAAGTGATCTTGCTTATTCTCCACAATAGAGTGCTACTTGATTTCAGTCATGGAGCTATCAATTGTAATAATGGATTACCTTGGAGTTTAAATACCAAATTCAATATTCTTTCATCATAAAAACCTTATTTCATTCCAATTTCTATAATTTAACCGTGCTTCAAAGAACACAACCCTTGAACATAAATTCCACAAACCAATCTCGATGTTTCCTAATTTAGTCACAAAGGATTCTTTCATTGTTCAATGACCATCTCACCTCGAGATAGCCTGTAGGCACCGTCATCATACCCTATGATGATCAGTAGGCAAGACCACTCTACCCCATGATGACCTCTTAGTGATATCTATTTTTATTTTTTTGCTTATGTTGGAAATATGTTGAATATTTTCCATGTTATTTTGGTGGGGTTAACACTAAAAGGTATTGGACACTCTGTACCTATACTTATCAGGGTTTGGGTTTTTTTAAGTTATTTTTAGACCCATATGGGCTTTTAGGGTTACTATATTTGAACCCATGTTTTTCACCCATGATATTATAAAATCCATGCATATGACTTTATTATATATATTGCACTTACATTAGGGTTTGAGTGAGATAAAAGAAGAATATTATTGTATTGGAGGTGGTCAAGTTAATGCAATAATAAGATAATACTATGTTAGTTTTTTCTCGATTGAGGGTTTCTAAAATAAATATTGTGTAATGTGTGAATTTGTGATGTTCCTATTTTGATTCTGTTATTGCTGCTTTTTTTATTTAGTTTATCGAGGCTCTTTATTTCTCTTCATTTGGTATCAGAGCTAGGTTTTAGCTTTGTTTAAGGAGTAAGGGTTTCAACCCTGTGATAAATTAATTCTTGAGTGAGAGTTGTACATGAAAGGATCTAGAAAAAAGAGAAATATGAGAAGCACACAGATAGAGATTGAAAATTTAATGGACATAATTTTGAGTTATGGAAACTCAAGATGGAGGATTTGTTGGTTGATAGATATCAATGGATTGTAGTCTCAAGAACAAAACCAACATCAATGATAAATGAGTATTATCTAGAAATCGATAGGAAGGCAATGAACTCTATAAGACCATTCTTATCTGATTTGGTATTGTTGAATGTATCTATAGAGGCCACAAAAAAGTTGTTATGGAAGAATATGGGAATATTGTATCAAACAAAGTCATTGGTAAATAAACTCTTTCTCAAAAAGAAATTGTATTCACTTTGAATGAATGATGGTGACTCTATGGCTGAAAATTTGAATTATTTTAAAACTATGGTAAATCAATTAACCTCTGTACAAGTAAAAATGGATGAAGAAGAAAAATTTATTAATTTACTTTATTCATTACTTGATTCATAATATAAACTTGTTATGACTATCACCAATACTACATCTACATTGAAAGTAGAGGATATAGTAGGAAATTTGTTGTCTACGGAGATGAGATGAAAATATTCTCAGGATTTTCATCAAAAGGAATCCTTGGTTGTGAGAGGTTGTTCTCAAAAAAGAAATTGGGAGAAAATAAATCAAAATATAGGGGTAAATTTTTTTGCCCTTGAAAAGAGGAAATGCTGGAATTGTGGTAAAGTAGGACATTATAAAAGAGACTACAAATCTAAAAAGGCTGATAATAATTGATCATTTGATGAAGGAACTTCTACAAAAATGAAGACCACAAATGAAGAATTAGGGGACTTATTATTAGCTGCAACATGCTCAAGTGAATGTGATGACTCATGGTTGATTGACTCAGGTGCCTCTTTTCATATGACTCCTCATAGTGAGGGGTTCTATAAATATGAAAATATATATGGAGGTGTTAAGTGGATATTTTGCCCTATAGCAAAATGATCACCACAACTAGAGTATCAAACAGGAAACTCTCTCTTGCAAAATTGATAACTTTCATGTATCCCAAATATTCTTTAATGTGTTTGCAGTGCTCATGGAGCTTTCTGTAATACAATTTTTTTGTTTCATATACTTCTAGTTTTAGAACATTGATAAGGATACAAACTAACCACTTTTCTATCCCCCCCTTTTTTTTTATCAAGCCCAAAACTGGTCCCATGACCAACACACTAAGCTAAGAAAAGAACAATGCAATCAAAATGCCTTCAAAACCTCATTCAAAACAATCTCATCATGCTAAAATAAAGGTTGAAGGCAAAAAAAACCTAACACACACCTAAGAAAATCAAATCTGCACACACAGAAACAAATCATGACATATTTACATTTAATACAAGGCCTTGCCATTTTAGGCTTGGAAATAGTGCTTTAAATGTAGCCCATTGACGGGTAAAGCCAAATATTTTTCATCCAAGGTTTTTAATCTAAAGCTATTTTCACCTAGGACTTTTGAAATTTGGTAAGGACCCAACCATAAGTAATCAAATTTATCATGATCTCATTTCCTCTCATGTCTCTTATCCCACAACAACACTAAATATGAAACTTTAAATGTTTTGACTCTAGACTTTTTATCAAACCACCTTTTCACTACATCTTGGTGTTTACTAAAGTGAAGCATAGCCTCATCCCTCTTTTCATCCAGATGCATCAATTGTGTTAGTCTAGTTTCAAGTTTATTATCAGTTCCAAGGTAATATTTCATGAAATGTAATGTTTGTAACTTAAGATTTATGGGAAAATAGGATCTTGTCGATAAACTAAGTGGTAAGGAAATGTTCCTAATGATTCCTTGATTCTGATTCTATCAGCCCAAAGAGTCAACTTAAGTTTGTTATGCCAATCTCTAGGATTTCTTTCAAGCAACTTTTTAATGACACGTAACAAGTTCTTATTAGAATATTTAGCCAATCCATTACCTTGTGGATAATAATTTGAAGAAAACTTCAAACTCACCATGTTGTCGAATGCCCAATTTGCAAATTCCAGAGAGGAGAAAGCGAAACCATTGTCACTTACAATGGAGTTAGGCATTCCGAATCGAGTGAAAATATTATCCTCTAAGAATTTAATAACAACTTCTAAAGTGGTATTTTTAGTGGGAATAGCTTTCGTCAACCTTGTGCAATAATCTGTAGCTATGAGAATGTATTTATGGGAATTAGATGAATTGGGACTGATGATCCCAACAAAATCCAAACCCCATTGTGCAAAAGGTCTAGACTCGATTATAGATTGTAATGGCATAGAAGCACCCCTTTCTCTATTTGCTACGATTTGACAAGTATGACATGACCTCACATGAGCATGAACATCTTTAAACACTTGAGGCCAATAGTAACCAACTCTAAGTATTTGATGGGTTGTGGCATTAGTAGACCCATGTCCTGTCCTATACTTACCATGGAATTCCTTGAGTACTTGTGCTGCCTCTTTTTGATCAACGCAATGAAGGTAAATTCCTTTGTGGTTTTTCTTGTATAATGCACCAGATCTGATTAGAAAATTAGTAGATTTTAAATGCAAGGATCTTCGTTGAGTAGAATTCAAATTTGGTGGACACTTACCATTCAGTAAAAAATACACATCTACGTACCACTCATCTTAAGTTATATCTGCTATTTCATAATCCTGACATGAAACTAAGGGATCATTTTTTGCTATGGCATTAACCAACCCTTGTCCCCACAATATCTTCATAGGTTGAATTTCAAGATCAAATTCTTGAAGAGTTGAGATCCACTTACCTCGCCTTTCACCCAGTTCATTTTGTATAAACATGGATTTAACTGCAGGATCTGGGACTATAGCAAACACCCTACTGTGGACTATATAATGTGTAAATTTTTTTACAGTCTTAAATAGGGCATAAATTTGCTTGTCCAAGATGGAATATCTCAATTTTACATCTTTGAGAGGAGTACTAAGGAAGGCAATGGGATTTTCAACGTTGCGTTCACTCTTCTAAGTTAGAACACTCGCAAAGGAATGGTCTGAAGCAAATGTGTAAATGTAGAAAGGCTTCGCATAGTCAGGACTCACTAAAATCGGGGCTCTAGAAATCGCATCCTTGATTCTTTGGAAAGTATCCCTATTTTCATTTGTCCATTTGATTTGGGACTCTTTCTTCAACATATCATTCAAGGGTTTTGCAATTTCTGAAAAACCTGAAATAAATTTTCTAACAAAATTAATCTTCCCAAAAAATGATCTCAATTATTTTTTGCTATTGGGAAAAGGAATCTGTTGTATGGCATCTATTCTTTTAGGATCAATGGAAATTCCATATTTGGATATTACATGTCCCAATAATTTTCCTTTCGTTACCTCAAAAATGCACTTCTTTGGGTTGAGTGAAATGCCATGTTCCCTACACCTTTGGAGAACTTTCCTTAGATCCTTGACATGGTTCTCCCTATCCTTAGAAAATATGGGAATATCATCTACATAGACAATAATGCACTTACCGATGAGTCCCTTAAAGGCACAGTCCATGGCTCGTTGGAATGTAGCACCTGCATTCAATAATCCAAAAGGCATTCTCCTATATGCAAATGTGCCCCATTTTGTGGTGAAGGTGGTTTTCATCCTATAATTAGGATGGATGAGGACTTGATTGTATCCTGAATAGCCATCTAGTAATGACATCATTTTTGACCCATTTACCTTTTGAAGGATTTCGTCAATGGTAGGTAAAGGGTAATTGTTCTCTTGTGAGGCCTTATTCAGATTTCTAAAATCAATACATAGCCTTATCTCTCCACTATTTTTTTGCACAAGGAAAAAGTTAGCAACCCATGTAGAATGCCTAACAGGAAAGATGATTTTAGCTTCTAATAGTCGCTTTACCTCCTTTTCTATCAAGAGCTCTAGTAATGGATTGACTGGCCTCTGTCTTTGCCTAAAGGGTTTGGAGTCTGGTTTCAAAGGGATTGTATGCATTATAACATTCTGATCATAAGTTATCAACTCCTTATAGCTCCAAGATATGCAATCTATGTATTCCTTCAATTCATTGGCAATGGAATTATTTTCATGTTCGGTACATGCCTTTGCAATGAGTATTTCGTGAGGGTTTTCTACACTTCCAATATTGACTGAGTCACAAGCCTCTTTGGGAGGTGGAACTTTTCTCCCTCCTTTCGATTAGTATCCAATATCAATCATTTTATCTAATGAGGCCATCCCATTTGGCATCTCATTCCATTTTCTAGTAGCTTCAATTTTCAAACCTGCCTCTTCTTGCCCCCTCTCGTCTTCATCAATAACCTAATTTTCAAAGATACCAAAATTAGCGACAAAATTGAATATATGTCTGTCACTATCAAAGACTTGGAAATTCATGACATTATCAGGTATCGAGGGGCAAGGGACTAATTCTATGGAAAATTTCTTGCACTTCTTGTGATCCACTGGTTTAAGCATGCTAGCAGCTACGGCTAAAGAATCTGCCAAATTATTGCCTTTTGTAGAGATTAGAGATATGTTAAAAGCATAAAATTCATTTATTAAATCTCTAACTATGGTTTGGTAAAGGCTGAGCCACTTGTTCTTACATGCATATTGTCCTTTAACTTGTCTTACCACCAATTCAGAATCGCCTAAGACCTTGATACATTTGATTTTCTTTCGAATGGCCAATTGAAGTCCGAAAATCAAGGCCTCATATTCTACCACATTGTTGGTGGCTGGGAACTGTAATCTATATGCAGCCAACATAGGTTTTATGTCTAGACATGAAAGTTCAATACCAACTCCCACCCCTTATTTGGACTTGGATCCATCAAATCTTAAAGTCCAAACCTTATGGTGTCCTTCAGAATCATTGCATCCAATACTTCCATTTTGAGAATTCTCAAGAATTTCTACATCCAAGGAATAGGCTCCTAATTCAATTTCAATGTATTGAATCTCATTAGGTTTGTTGTATTCTGTTATTATTTCCTTGAGCCTAGGTTCACTATCAATTTGAATTTGGTTGGCCACTCCTCTCCAAGGCAACCACATATGTGAAGAGTCTGTTACAATGTATCCGTTTAAGTTCTTGCTCCAATCTCTTCCCAACACCATGCTATATTTTATGGGAATGGTAAGTACCAATATATCTATGTGATGTTGAACCCTAGGTTTTGAGTTGACCTGAATAAGAATATCCCTTATTTCTCCCACTACCTCCATGGTCGATCTATCCAGTTGCACCACCTTGCTTTTAGAATGTTTTGGTGTAAGTCCCAATTTTTGACAGATTTCTAGGGGCATAATGCTATCAGAGGCCCCTGAATCTATTAGACAATTGTGTAGATTTCTACCAAAAATTCTAATTGTTATGAGAAATGGGGGCACGTATCGCTTTTCCCCTTTCAAAACCAATTGGGATTCAACACCCTTAGCTTCATGAAATTGGGTAGGTGGATCCAAACATTTTGGTGGACTTACTTCTTGGCCTAAAATTTGGGACATATCATACATTGAGACATTGGCCTTAGTTTTCTTCATGTCTTCTATCAAATCATAAGTGGGTTTTTCCAAATTTGACATGTTTTGCACCAACTCAGACTTCTTCGCCATTGATGGAGGAGGTGGATTAACATCTCATTTGAAATCAGGAGGCAGTAATGGGTTGTTTGGAGGGATAGAGGAAATTTTGGGATCCTTAGAATTCCTTGTGTAATACTTGTAATTTCCTTTCCCAAAATGTTTATTGGCATGAAATTCCAATGTTTCTTCATCTTCTTTTCCAAAAAACTCCACATCCTCCTCTTCTTAACTTTCTTGGGAATATATAACTTCAGTCAATATAGACTCTTGCTTTCCATGGCAACAGTGTGGACAATCATTATTATAAGATCCTGACTCTCCAAAATCCTCCAAGACATCTACCTGATTGGCTACGGGATTGGGTACTCGTCCATTATTAGGGTGTGTGTTGTATGTTCCTTTTCCTCTATGGTTATGAGGTCATTTATGACCCATGACTTGGTCAACTTTTTTATTAACATTTCCCACAATAACAAAAACTTTGGCCAATGTTTCCTTCATGTCTTCTATCATGGATTCAGGCCCATGTGGTTGGGGTACTGTAATTCTGGGATTAGCTGTATTTTTTGCATTAGCTACCTCTAGAATAGGTACAATGGCTTGGGTTTGGGCACTTTGATTCCATCCTAGATTCACACTTTGAATAGGAGTGATTGTTGGATAAGTCGTTGGACTTGGCATACTAATCGGAGTGAACCCAGGTATGGTCAACAAGTTATTGCTCATATTGAACCCAGACAAGGTCATCGAGTTATTTGGAATCAATGCCTGTGTTGAAAAAGAGGCATTAGGATAAGTGGGAAATGATGTGACTTGGGATGGTTTTTGGAAATTGTTCATTGTTGGAACTTGTGGTGCCATTAATTGATTCATCATGGTGAATTTACTGTATGGACCATATTGTCCCATCCCAGTCAATTGAGACAACCCTACTTCTAGTAAATTCATTTTTTGTTCAAGGGTCATTGTCTCTGCATAAGCTAACGAAAGCGTCATAACCTAAGGATTACTTCTAGTCTAAAAGGATGTTAAAGGATCTAAAGCTCCAAAGTACAGTTGCAGGGCCACCATAGATCTACTGCAAAGTGGCAAGTTAAATTTATATATAGTTTTTGGAACCTCTGATTGAATGTTCTTATGGGCTCATTGGGTAACCTTTTGCATTATACGAATAAATTATAAATTATGGAAGGATCCAACAACATTCAAAATTGGCTAATAAAGGCAACTTCTAATTGGGCCCATGAAGTAATGGACCTTGCGGGAAGATTCCTATACCATTCATTGGTCATACTATCTAGACTAGCAGGGAAAATTCGACAAGCGATATCTTCATGTGTAACTCCTTGTCTAAACATGTAATCCTTGTAAATTTGGACATGTTCTTCGACTGTTATGGGACCATCATGCATGAATTTAGGCAATCCCCTTTCAATATTTCTAGGCAAGTCATGGAATACCCAAGGGATATCCAAGGGAGAACTTTGCGCACCATACCAAAGGGCAGGTGGCTATTGTTGTTTTTTTTGTTGTTGTTAGGCCATGTTATTCAAAGGTATTGACCCTATAGGAACAATGGCGACACTTGTAATGATGGGGATAGACGCATTTGGTATAGCTATCACGTTTAAAATTATGGACTCAAGCCCACTATACATACTTGAGTCTAAAGACGCTCCTAACTCAAGTACACCAGGTGCTATTTCTATCTCTAATATTTTGTTTCTCGGCTTCCTAGCAGTGGGAGAAAGGCTCTGGAAAACAGTTTCCCCTGTGGTTTTGGACCTAGTAGCTATGTACTCAGGTTGGGCCAGCTTGAAAACTCTAGAACTCTAAAAAAATTCTCTCAACTCACTTGCAAAATAAAACAAATAAATGTTATACCTGTAAGAACAATAGGTGGAAACAAAACTACCCACGTTAATCGTTAGAACAGATCACAATCACAAAGCAATAAAGAAGGCCCTCCTTCTAGCACCAAAATGTTGAGTGGTATTTTCACCCAATTGTGAAAGTACACTCTTCCTTAGGATTTGGGTTCCAAATCCCCTCTTGCAAAGAAATTAAGTAGCATTATTCATTTCTCCAAGGTTCTTGTGAACAAACATTCATGTGCATATAATCAATAAAGACTAAAGCAAATAAATGAATGTATACCAGAATAACTTAAACCATGCAAGTAATAGTTAACAAGGGGCCTTTAATGATTCGAACAAGTACTTTGCAATCATAATCCATTAAATCAACCAAATGTGAAGATAGCTTCTTTTAATGTTCTTGAGATTAAAGTAATCTACCCGAAACCTAGTTAGTAACCTCTTTTATCTTCAGCTTAAAAGATTCCAAATGAGAAAGTGTGTGGTATAAGCCACTTCATTTTAAGCTTTGTGCCTTTAACATGAGGTTCATTTTTAGAGTTAGCGGGTTCATTTTATCTTTATTTAAAAGTGTTCCACTATCCGTATGTTAGCCTTTGGTGTTAGTAAGGTTAGCAATGTTAGCATTAAATGTGCAAAAAATTAGTAAGTTGGCAAGCTAGGATTCATTCGCTTGATCTGATTTAGTGTGCATTTGGAATTAATAGCCCTCCTAAACCCATATTTCATCTAAAAATTAGATGAAATCTGCTTCTAGATCCACTTCTTTAATTTATATTTTCATTCTTGCATCTCCAAGCACCTTCATCTAATTTTTAGATGAAATATGGGTTTAGGAGGGCTATTAATTCCAAATGCACACTAAATCAGATCAAGTGAATGAATCCTAGCTTGCTAACTTACTAATTTTTTGCACATTTAATGCTAACATTGTTAACCTTACTAACACCAAAGGCTAACATAGGGATAGTGGAACACTTTTAAATAAAGATAAAACGAACCCGCTAACTCTAAAAATGAACCTCATGTTAAAGGCACGGAGCTTAAAATGAAGTGGCTTATACCACACACTTTCTCATTTGGAATATTTTAAGCTGAAGATAAAAGAGGTTACTAACTTTGTTTCGGGTAGATTACTTTAATCTCAAGAACATTAAAAGAAGCTATCTTCGCATTTGGTTGATTTAATGGATTATGATTGCAAAGTACTTGTTCGAATCATTAAAGGTCCCTTGTTAACTGTTACTTGCATGGTTTAAGTTATTCTGGTATACATTCATTTATTTGCTTTAGAATTGATTGATTATATGCACATGAATGTTTGTTCACAAGAACCTTGGAGAAATGAATAATGCTACTTAATTTCTTTGCAAGAGGGGATTTGGAACCCAAATCCTAAGGAAGAGTGTACTTTCACAATTGGGTGAAAATACCACTCAATAGGAGGTAAATTATTATTGGGAGATAATTCAACATATAAATAATAGGTCGAGGAAGAGTCAAGCTGATGCTAAAATATGAAAGAATTAAAACCCTTCCTAGTGTGTTGCTATTTTGGATTTGGTAAGGAATCTGATATATGTGAGTAAGATGAATTATGTATGCATGAATGTGGTATTCAATAAGGATAACTATAATATGGTTCATGGGTCCTTGGTGTTGTCAAGGGGAGTTCACATAGGAACTTTATTTAGACTTGAGGCTAGCACTATAAGTATTAATTGTAATAACACTTCAATTTTATAGGAAAATAATATGGATGAAATGGATCTGAGTATTCCTACAATGAAGAAAATATTGTGGCATCAATGCATGGGGCATATTATTGAGAAAGGACTTCAAACATTAAAAATTAAAGGTATGGCTTAAGGAATTTTTGATTGCCCATTAAATTTTGATTTTTGTGAGCATTGTGTTTTTGGGAAACAAACTAGAGTCAAGTTTCCAAGTAGTGCTATAAGGTCTGAAGGAATTCTACATCTAGTTCATAGTGATGTGTTTGGACCTACAAAAGTACCATAATTAGGTAAATATATCTATTTTGTTATATTTATAGATGACTTCTCAAGAAAGACTTGGGTATATTTTCTATGGAACAAATCTAAGGTTTTTAATAAATTTAAAGAGTTTAAGGCTCTTGTAGAAAATTAGATAGAGAAAAAGATAAAGGTTTTGAGAAGTTATAATGGTGGTGAGTATTGCTCTAATGAATTTGAGTAGTTATGCAAGTACTGTTGAATAGAAAGGCAGATAACAACTTTGTGTACTCCATAATAGAATGGGGTTGTAGAACAGATGAATAAGACATTGATGGATAAGACTAGAAGCATGCTAAGTTGTGCAGGGTTAGAAAAGGAATTCTAGGTAGAAGTTGTGTTAACAACTTGTTATTTCATTAATAGATCTCCTACCTCAGCTTTGGTGAATAATAATCCATAGGAAGTATGGACTACTAAGAAACCCTATCTTAGACATATAAGGGTTTTTGGTTGTGATTCTTATATGTATGTCCCAAAAGAAAAGGACTAAGCTAGACTATAAATCTGAAAAATGTATATTTGTGGGTTATAGTACTAGTGTTAAAGGATATAAGTTATGGAATCCAGAAATATAGAAGGTTTTTTACAGTCGTAATGTGATATTTAGAGAAATAAAAGGGGTTTTAAAATAGGAAATGTAACCAAGAAAAGGACCAAAAATAATGCAAGTAAAATTAAGTAATAACCCATGGTAGAACCTGAATTACAAAGAGAGTCTGAAGAGGACTATTCAGAGGAAAAGGGTGAGGAGGAAGCTGAATATGCAGAACCTAGAACTCCAATTTTGAGAAGATCAGATCGAGAGAGAAGACTTGCATTTAATTTATCAGTTACTGATGAAGAATCCAAGACTGTAAAGGAAGCACTTTAGTCAAGTGAGAATAAGTATTGGAAAAGGGCTATGGAGGAAGAAATGGAGTCTCTGGATAAAAAAATATATGGTACCTAGTGAAATTACCGCTTGGTAGAAAACCTGTTGGTTTTAAATGGTTATTTAAGAAGAAGTACAATGTAGAAGGAAAGGTGGAGAAGTACAATGCTTGCTTGGTAGCGAAAGAATTTTCTTAGGTTGAGAGAATTAACTCTAGTAATATTTTATCTCATATGGCTAAACTAACTTCAATCAAATTTATGTTGGCTATTTCTACTAATTTTTATTTTGAAATAGAATAGATGGATGCAAAGACAACTTTTCTACATGGTGAACTTGATGAATATATATGTCACAACCAGAATTCTTTAAGGTAAGGTAATGAGAACCTGGTATGCAAGCTGAAGAAGTCTCTTTATGGGTTGAATTAGTATCCAAGGATGTGGAACCAAAAATTTGACAGATTTTTCTTGACACTTGGGATTGGAAAAAGCAAAGCAAATCCATGTGTATATTTCAAAAAGTAAGGTGAATACTTTGTTATCATTGTATTGTATGTGTATGAAATGTTATTAATTGGTAACAGTAAGGAGATGATAAAGTTACTAAAATATCAGTTATCTTATGAGTTTGGCATGAAGGATTTGGGTGTTGCAAAATTTATATTGGGTATGGAAATAATAAGGGATCATGCAAATATAAAGTTATGCTTAAATAAAAGGAAATATGTTGATTTGATACTACAAAAATTTAGGATGCATGATTGTAAACTAGTATGTACTCCATATCCAGTTGGTCAAAAGTTATCTGCTAAATAGTGTCCTAAAATAGATGAGGAAATTGAATAAATGCATCATGTTCCTTATGCTAGTGTTGTGGGTAGTCTGATGTATACAATGGTTTGTACTAGACCTGATATTGTACATGCAGTGAGAGTAGTTAGCAAAAATATGTCAAATCTAGGAAAGGAACATTGGACTATTGTGAAGAGGATCTTAAGATACTTGTGTGGAACTATAGATTATGCTATCTGTTATGAAGGAAAATTTGGAGATAATAATATTGTAAATATACAAGGTTTTATGGATGCTGACTGGGCTGGAGATCTTGATAAGAGAAGATACATGAGTGCTTATGTGTTCAGGTTGTTTAGAGGGGTAGTAATTTGGATGAGTAAAAAGTAATCAATTGTTGCTTTATCCACTACAAAAGTAGGGTACATTGCAACAACTCATACCAGTAAAGAAGCAGTGTGGCTAAAAAGGTTATGTTCAATAGTTGGCATTAAATAAAAGGCTATAAGAATTAACAATGACAATTAGAGTAATATTTTTGACAAACAATCCTAGTTTTCATGATCGATCAAAACATATTGATATAAAATACCATTTTGTGAGAGAGATAGTTGAAGAGAACCGAGTGATATTGAAGAAAATTGATATAGAGAAAAATATTGTTGATTCATTAACAAAGGCTATACCTACTCAAAAAATTTCTTGGTGTAGAATATCTATGGGCATGGTTGCCCTTGATAGTTGATAATAGAAGTTGTTAGCCCCTATGGAAAGTATTCAAAAAGTGGGAGAATGTTGGAAATATGTTGAATATTTTCTATGTTATTCTAGTGGGGCTAACACTAAAAGGTACTAGACAATCTGTATCTATTCTGGTGGGGTTAACACTAAACTTTTTAGGATTTTTTAAGTTATTTTTAGACCCATATGGGCTTTTAGGGTTACTATATTTAAACCCATGTTTTTTCACTCATGATATTATAAAATCAGTGCATGTTCCTTTGTTATATATATCACACTTGCATTAGGATTTGAGTGAGATAAAAGAAGAATATTATTGTATTGGATACGATTAAGTTAATGCTATTATAAGATAATATTGTTCTAGATTTTTCCTGATTGAGGATTTCCAAGATAAATATTGGGTAATGTGTGAATCTACGATCTTCCTATTTTGTTTTTGTTATTACTAATATTTTGATTTAGTTTATCAGGGCTCTTTATTTCTCTTCAACTTAGTTACAATAGTTTTAGCAATATTTTCTTTGCTTTCTAACATAGTTTAATTTAGTTTTTTATGCATTTGTTTATCATTTTTAGCATTTATTTTCAATTTCTTATGGACCTAATCATGAGAGATTCCTCATTTGCTATTAAAATCTAGTGAGTATTCTTGTGTAAAGATATCAGATCTTGGAAGGAATTATCAACATATATATACATCAATATTCATCGTAACTTGCAAAGGTTACAAGAAACTCCTTCCCAAATCAGTTTTGAGGGTGCAAAGATTTTGCATGTTACACCTACCATTCTCTCTTGATTTTAAATTGTATCAAATTGGTATTAAATACCTAAGAGGGATATCATTATAACCTACTTGTGAAGGATAGTTTCAATATTAATGAGATGGGCACTATTTATTTATTTCTTGTATTTATGATGGTTACATGATTTGTTATTCAATTTGATTTCATATAATTTCATTAGGTGTACAATTTTTGTATACTACACTATGAATAGAGATATCAAAGGTGAATATAGTGACAAGAGGAATATGTTCTTCAAAGGAAAAAGGTAGATAGTTGGCAGTTGTAGAGGAGTTGGAAGAACCAATTTTAAGAGTCCAAATTTTTCAAAAAGATATGGCATCACGATATTGTGACTTGTCATAGTGTCATAGTAGTAAAATTTTTAGAAGACTTTAAGCAGATAGAAGGGTGTGACATCACGACTTGTCACCATGTCATGGTTGTAGAAATTTATAGGACATTAAGGGGAAAATTATCATGATATCACAACCTAGGTCTATATCATAGTCATAAAATATGAAGGTAACCAAAGAGTTACAAGATACCACAACATTGGGACACGATCCTATGTCACGATCAAAGAGATCCAAAAAATTTGATAGAAAAGGGGGCACAACATCATGACGTATCACAATGTTATGGTTTAAGAAACTGAAAAGGCTCAAGGGTAAAAAAGTATCATGAAATTATAATTTATCACCATATCATGGTCATGATGGTTGAAAAAGACTAAAGGATATAAGGATGTCATGAAATTATGACATGAGTTTTTTTGTAGTTACCAATTATGGGGAGGCTTCAAGGAAAGGAAGGATGTGTGACATTGCAACATGTCACTACATCATGGTGACTAAGGATTGAGAATCTCAAGAGGTTAGGAAGTATCATGACATCATGATAAGTCCCTACATTGTAGTTGCTAGTATTAAAAAGCTCTGAAGGTATGAGATAAGATATGATATTTTGATATAACAATGTGGCACAATAATGGTAGCTACAAACAACATAATATTCTATGGAGGTTTCAATCTAATAGCATATGTTGTAGATCAACGATGATGAATTATTTAAAGAAGGAAGGATGGATCAGATTTGAGCCCATCCCCACTACTCCTCCTTACATGTGTGAAGCATTTTATCTATAATCAAAACCCAAGAACTACGTCCCATTTTTGGATTAATAATGTTTCATGATGATTTTATTGATCTATCCACTTGGAATTCTATTGTAACAACTTTTAATAAAGTTATTTATGTATTTCAAATATTGAATCATAGAGGCATTATAAATAAGAGTGATGAACTCTTGTAAAATGGTTGGCTCTTAGGCATTTACAAGTTCCATGTGTAAAAAAATTTGGAAGGAGCAATGCAATAGAAATATTTGTTTGACCTCTATTTCAAAATCTTGCAGAAAACATATGTATGAATGGATGAATATTTCTATTTATCTAGATGAATGTGCATGATATAAATTTTGCTTTCTAGATTCTTGTGCATGTTTGTTCTCTAGTTTTGGAACTGATAGTTTGTGCAACTAAATATTCATTAAAGGTTGTTCTACATATGATAAAACTGGTTATCTATTAGGAGGTTTTAATGGTTCTTTAATTTCATGATCTTTATGCATTTCTTGATGTTGTCTAATCCACACCATTACAAGTTCTAGCATCAGCTATATTTAATCTCTTTCAACACCCTTTTATCCTTCCCATCATAGTTTTAGCTAGTTAGAATCTTATAGGAACCAACCTTCTCTAGAGATTGAGCTAATTAAACCTTACAACTTGCCCGATCATTTAATGTTGGCCAAGTCTTGGGTGTAATAATAAACCATAGGAATATTTTGGACCAACAGGAACTTTATTCTCTTTAATAATTTTTGTTCTCACAATTATTTTATTATTGATACTTGTCACAAATTTGGTATCATTACTTCTTGATCATCTTGTATATTTATCTTTTTCAAAGGTCTCTCCTTTTCACAAGTTTTATGTTATTTCCATATTTTACACTTTTTTTTATTAATAGGTTAAGAAGGGGATTGAAAGGGCCCCATCCCTTTTACATAAACTTCCTTACAAGAAGATCATAAAAGGTAAAGAAAACATGGTGCCAAGTCCATCTGAACTATTAACAATCATAAAGAACCAACCTAAAGCACCTGATAAGAAACATACATACTACACTACCAATAACAAGAATAACCAGACAATAGTTGACTTTACATACATAACAGTCTACCACATATAGACTGGGACACCCATAACAGTTTACCCCAAGAGTTGAACCCCAAAATTTAGCTTCTTCCAACTGGAAAGTGAACATCATTGGGCCGATTTGGCTTCTCCTTAGCCACAAATTCAATAAGTTGAAGTGGGAAATTATCTTCCCATATAATAATATCCTGAGCCTCCACCCCCATGTTTTCCAATAAATCTGCAGCTCCATTCCCCTCCCGATAAACATGCTTCAACTAAAGGTTGTGACAAGACTACAAGATCTCTTTCATCCCCACAACCATATCTGCAATGCTCCAACCAACTTCCTATCTTCCTTTCAGAATATTTATAAGGTTTAGGGAGTCCCCTTCCACAATAATATTTTTATAATGGCCTTCTTTGATTAACTTAGCCCCTGTAAAAAAGGCTCGAGCCTCAACAAAATGGTTGGACTAGATGGATAGAGGTTCAACAAAGGCTTGCACAATCATCCCCCTAGAATCCCTAAAAACTCCACCCACACCAACATGCCCTGGGTTCCCTTTTGCAGCACCATCCACATTCAGTTTGATCCACCCATCTGGAGGGGGTTCCCACTTAACTTCCAACCTTAAAGATCTCAACAAATTCACACAGATTAAAGGCTTCAAATTACAATGAACAACAATGGCTTCCTCGAGTCTACTTTCAGCTACCTCAGGAAAGGATAAGGTCTGAGTGTTCTCCACAACAACATTAAAAATATAAAAAGCAACCACAGAAGCCTCTCTTTTCCTATTTTCAAAAGCCCTATTATTCCTCTCATTCCAAATTCCCCAAAGAAAATGGGGGAGACAAAACCTCCAGAGAACTTTCAATCTACCACTATTGAAAGGAGGATCCCACTGCACACATAAATCTCCTATAGTGGTTGGGAAGACCCAAGGAACATCAAAGGGTTCCAAAACCTTCTCTAAAATCTGTCTAGCAAAGGAACATTCGAGAAAAATATGATGAACCGATTCCAAATTTTGTTCACATAAATAACATCTATTTACAATAGGGATGCCTCTTTTGTGTAAGTTATCAATAGTTAATATTCTATTTTGAGCCACCAACCATAAGAAGAAAGCTATTTTAGGGATGAGCCCTTTAATCTAAATTTTCCTCACTAGAAACCAACTTCTACCTTCTATCTCAAGCAAATGGTATCTAGACTTAATAGAGTATTTTCCATTATTTTCCTCCTTCCAAATGATCGAATCACTAAAATGGGAGGATAGTAGAGGATACAAATGAAGCCATATTTTTATATTTTTAATATGGCTAGCCAAGTTTGGGTCTAAATCTAGAGTAGATAAATCTTTCCAGATTTTTTCACTATTTTTGGTTGTAATATAATCAACAACTTTGATACCAAAATGGAGGGATAGAGCAGGTTCCAATGCACTTACCTCTGGGTCCTCTAAGAGGGGAATGTTCTTCAACCAATGATATTTCCAAAATTTCACTTGATTTCCATCTCCAATATGCCAATGAAGCCCTTTACATAACAAATGTCTAATGTCCACAAGACTATTCCAAAAGGAAGATCCAACTGGCAAGTCATTGGAGTATAAATTTTTTCCATTTCATAAATACTTGGCTTTGAGGATCTTAACCCACTCAAGCTGATCATTTTTCAATAATTTCCATCCTATATTTCCCATCAAGGCTTCATTCATCTATTTTACCCTTCTAAATCCCAACCCTCCTACATCTTTAGCAGAACATATTTGATCCCAGGCAACAAGGGCAAAGTATCTTCTATCTTCTGATCTAGACTAGAGGAAGGATATTTGAATTTGCTCCATTTTAATCCTTATTTTAGCTAGAATATTGAAAAGAGACATAAAATAAATGGGAATACTCTATAAAGAAGACTTCACAAGCTGAGCTTTACCTGCCTGGCTAAGAAGACTTCCTCTCCAACCTGTTAACTTTTTTGCTAGTCTATCTAGAACTAGATTCCAAAGATGTGACTCCATCCTACCTTTGAACATAGGCATACCCAAATACATGGTTGGGAGTTCTCCAATGTCACACCCAAAGATCCTCATGATATTTATTTTCCTTCCAGCTAGGGTGTTGATAAAATAAACTTTACTTTTTAAGAAGTTCACTTTTTGACCAACAACTTCTTCATAAGACACTAAAATATTTTTTAACTCCTTAGCTTGAGGGATAGAGGAGTAGGAGATCAACAAAGTATCATCAACAAATTATTGATGAGAAATAGGGTCTGATGTCGAGGTTGGTTTGAAACCATCTACTCACCCACTTTCTACAACCTCTGAAATAGATCTTCCTAGTGCTTCAACAAGAATAATAAAAATATATGGTGATAATGGATCCCCTTGATGGAGACCACACCCACTTTTGAAGTAGCCAATAGGGACTCCATTTACCAAGACTGAAAACATAGCAGATGAAAAACACTTTTTAATCAACCCCACCCATTTACTCTGAAAGCCAAATTTCAATAGGACTTTGGTCAAGAAGTCCCAAGAAACCCGATCGTAAGCTTTGTTCATATCTAACTTTAGAAGCATACCAACCCTCTTACTATTTTCCATAGAATGAATAACCTCATGAATGGTAATTATGCTATCCAAAATTTGTCGATCTTTAACAAAACCACCTTGCTGATCTACCATAATAAAAGGTAGAACCCTCTTTAACCTATTGGCAATAGTTTTGGATAAAATTTTATAGATTGTGTTGCACAAACTGATAGGCCTAAAATTTTTAAGATGTCTTGCTCCCTGCACTTTTGGGATCAAATCCAAAAAAGTGGAATTGACATCCTTAGGTAGGTATTGGGTTCTCTGGATCTCCTTGATAGCCTTAGTAACATCTGATCCTACAATATTCTAGAACTTTTGAAAGAAAGTAGCTAGGAAACCATCCAGTCTTGAGGCCTTTTCCCCACCTAGACTAAATATGGCCATTCTAATTTCCTCATCTATAAAGGGGGCCATAAGAGAAGAATTCATCTGATCAATCACCAATTTTAGAATATTAGGAAGGAGTTTGCTTTCAACTTCACCATTCACTACCATAGGTTCTCCTAGGAGGCCTAAAAAATAACTGACAACTTCTGCCCTAACATCCTCTAGTTCCCCTACCACCGAGCCATCATCCCTAACCAACTCCTTTATCTTATTGTTGCCTCTATGTCTTAGGGTAGACACATGAAAGAATCTAGTGTTTCTATCACCTTCTTTAAGCCAAACTAGCCTTGATTTTTATTTCCAAAACACTTCCTCACAAGCTAGAAGATTATGATAATCAGCTAAGATCTAGCATTCAGTCCTTCTACGGTGATCATCTAGACCAACTTGGTTCACTTCCTTTTCAATATTTTCAAGCTTCAACTTTAGATCCTTCTTTTGGGTAAATAGATGCCCGAAGACTCTTCTATTCCATTCTTTAATATTGGCTTTAATCCACCTCAATTTACAAGCAATTTGAATTATTTTAGGGCCCTTAAAAACCTTTTGCCACCAATATTCTATACTGGGTTTTAAATTTTCATGATTCATCCACATCAACTCAAATCGAAAGGGGCTCTTATGCAGTTTTCTTCCACTCTCTATTTCCCAAAGAATAGGATTATGGTCGGATCCAATCTTGGGGAGGGCCATAAGAGTAGTGTCTCCAAAGACTGTTAGACCTTCTTGAGAAACTAAAAATTGATCTAGCCTTATCTGAATCAGTTGGTCACCCAATATTCGATTACTCCATGTATACTTAAACTACCTAAGATCAATATCCATTAACTCATTATCACTCAAAAACTTCCCAAAGTCTTCCATTCCCTCTGACAGAACTGGAGAGCCTCCCTTCTTATCAGATGGGTAAAGTGGTGTATTGAAATCACCCACCAACACCCAAGGAATATCTTTGAATGCTTCCCTAAGACAACTCAGATCTCTCCACAAAGAGCATCTTCCACTCACCGAGTTAGGGGCATACACGTTCATCAAAATCCAATTTTGGTTATATTCTAGACTATGACAAAACATAGAGATGAAACTACTATTATTTACAATAAGTCGACCTTCAATATTCTCCTTATTCCATAAACACATAAGCCCTCTAGAGGCTCCATTGGATGGGCTAATCAGACAATCTGCTTCTCTCCATAAAAATTGCTTTACACTTTGAGCCTTTTGTACATCCATTTTGGTTTCCTGAAGCATTACCATATCTAATTGTTTTTCCTTCCTTAGCATCAAAATATCTCGGTGTTTTGAAGGGGCATTCAATCCCCTAATATTCTAAGAAAGAAATTTCATTTTATATTTTTTATGGGGGGCTTTTCCTCCCCAAAGTTCAAAACTCTTTGAGATCCATTTGCCACTTCCATGGTTGTTTCCTTCTTTCGCATTTTAGACTTTGATGGCTGACCCCTTTGGGTCTCAGAACCAACATCAACCTTTCCTTTTTTTACTTCTAGTGATTCGGTTAGGAGTACTGAGTCCCTCACTCTAAATTAAGGCAAGATCCACATCTTTCCCAGGGCCACAATCAGTAGGATCACAAAAACTAGATTCATCCAAAAAAGACACTACAACAGATGAAAACTTGTCTGCTTGCTTGGATGCTTCAAAATCCTCTGTCATAGATTTATCACAATCTAAAACTTGAAGACAATCAAAGGTATTCCTACATTCAACACCAACATCACAAACAGAGGCAACAACCAATGGAATATTTACCTCTAAGCACTTTCCATCAATTTCATCTATGACAAGGCCTTCAACCGCACCAACATCCAAGCTTTCTATGGGAACTTTACTAAACTCCTTAGGAGCACCATGAGCACCTTTCCTATCTACCCCTGACTCAGATGCCAAAAAACTTGGATTTGGGGTCTACTTCCTTTCCCATATCTACTTCATATTAATTTTTCTTGTATCAAACATATTATTGAAATATCTTTATAAATAACAAATGTTCTTCTCATATTACTTCTTAGGCATATAGTTTATTTCCATTCTGAAAGGAACTTTACACATTCTTCTTATATTACTTATTATTTGATGCAAGGTTTAAATGCACATAGATTAGAGCTCTTTAATACCACATGTTAGAGAAAATATGATTGAATGAACATTGCATTTCATTAATTTCAAGCAATCACCTATACATCATATCTACATCATATATAATACAATAGGATTCATTACAAAGAAGTTGCAACAATATATCTTTTGGAACTTCTCCAAACCAACTTTAGTACAAGAATAGATTAAAAAAATTTTAATAAAGGCTAAAATTTTCAACATAGATGATGAATACCATGACTTCTACTTATTTTATTTTGAAGTGCAAGTTTGGATTATAAGGACTATGATATAATCCATTTCATAGAATATGTTCATCGATCTTCACATACAAATTTCTAGGTGTCTTCTTTAGCCCATAGAGAGAATGGATGAGCTTGCATACTTTTTTCTTCTAAGTGTGATGAATTAATTTGGATGTGTCGTGTAGATTTATTCATTGAGGTATCCATTGAGAAATGCACTCTTCACTTCCATTTGGTTCAATTTCCATCTAAACTACATAGCAATTGCAAAAACCATCTAAATGGTCTTGATATTTCTTGTTGGTGCAAAAGTTTTATCATAATAAATTCCTTCATTTTATGCATTTGCAACAAGCCTTGCTTTGTATTCATTTATGCTACCATTATTTTTGTATTTATTCTTGAATACCCACTTGCATCCAATTTGTTTCTTGCTAGATGGAAGCTCAACAAGTTTCAATGTCTTGTTCTTCATCAATGCTTGATACTCGATATTCATGGAATTATTGCAGTCCTTTGATGTAAGAGATTCATGAATTGTTGAAGGTTAATTTATGTACACCACAATGTTCATCAAGTATAGGTTGAATTTTTTTCAAACTTTGCTTCAAGTTCTTGGTCCAAAACTAGACATGCTTAAAATACATTCTAAGTTTTTATTGTGAACTACACTAAGATACAACTTGGGATTATAAGTGGTACTCGAAGTGGATGGTACTTGGTCATAAAATCCATCATATCTATCAAAAAACATCATATCTCTTAGATATTTCATCATCATCATAATCAAATAAGAAAACAACAGGTACTTTGTCAATAATATGTAGCTTATAAGATGAGGTACACTCATTCTTATTATCAAATACAATATATTTATTTATATACAAATTATTGGTGTTACGATACATGAGAAGATATACCTTCAACTCACTATTATATCCAATGAAGATACATCCCTTTTATTTCTGCTCCAACTTCATTCACTTATGCTTCAAAAGGTGCATGAATGCAATACATTCAAATACATAGATATATGACATAAAAATTTTGTTAATTGTTCATGCCTCTTCAGGTGTGACATTGTTCAACAGAAGTGTGGGTGCTTGGTTCAACAATTAGACTACAGTAAAAACAACATATGACTGAAATTTTGGTTCTAAATTGACATCATTTAGCATGCAACATACCATCTCCTAAATAGGATGATTTTACCTCTCTACAACTCGATTTTGTTGAGGCACATAGGAAATTGTTAGCTATCATATGATGCCATGTTGGTTTAGAAAAGCAAAAAAATTAATATTTGGGATATTCCCCTTCAATATAAGTAGATTATATAAATGGGATGACCAACAATATTTAGAATTTGTGAAATTATAAAAACTTTATCTTTAGTCTTTAGAAAATACACCCACATACTTCATGTATGGTCATAAAAAAATAATTAAAAATATCTATAAGCTCTAAAACTCATATCTATAGGTCCACACAAATTCCTATGCAGTTGGTTGAGTGGACTAGTTTTTTTGTAATTGCTTGATTCAAATGGGGCTTTATGTTGCTTCTTGGTCAAACAATTCATATTAGGGTCATGAGGCTTCATTAAAGATGGAATTACATGTACCATGTTATGATGGAGGAGTGACTTCAGATGATCAACTAAGATATCAAAATTACCTATTCCATAGTGAGGTAGCTTCATCAAACTTGGTAAATGCTTGGTTGTCTTACATTACAACTACAAGCTGAAATATTTTACCTATGCTAGAATCACAATCAATGATAGTTGAACCTTTGTATTTTTATTGAATAAAATAAAGTCTTTTGTACCTATTTTCAAAATTCAACATGCACATGATCATGGAATTGATTCATAGAAAAAAGTTCTTCATGTAGCCAAAAACATAAATAATTTGTTAGTAATACAACAATATTTTCCATGGGATCAATATAAAATGTTCATACAATTCAATAACAAACTCAAAGATAATATTTTATTGATAAATGCAAATATATCAACTCTAGCAATATAAATACAATTTATTACAAAGTATCTTCGATCACTTATTACAATTCTTTGTCTTCATTATATACACACATGGATATTATACTCTTTACATTCACAACCCTTGATCTTTCTACTTAAACTTTTTACCTCCGCAAACACACAGGAGATCTAACACTTCATATTTCTCATGGGATAAATACCACATAATAAATCTATTATTGACTCTTCATATCCACATAAGGACAAATGCATATATTAAATAAAAAATCTTACATAACTTCATACTTACATGAAATCTCACTTACATAACTCCACACTTACTTACATGATACCTACTATATACTAAGATATTTACAAAATCTAAACTAAACTATTTACATGGTACTTATAATATTATTACAAGGTACCAAATAATGTAATACTTCCAACACATCCTCATATTACATCATTTTGTATGAAGGTCCTTTGCCTTCATGTGCTTTCAATCCTTAATTCTAGTCTTCATATTTTTGTAATAACTCTGATTTTTTCATTCTTTACATCTTTGGATTTGGTACATTTAATTATCCTAATTTTATTCCTCCCAAATCAATTGTTGAACAATCTCTTTTTTTGGTCACATCTAGAATTGAATTTTTTTATGAAATAGTCCATTTAGTGCTATCATTATTATCATGTCTTTCATCTTATCCCATTTATGCATGCTTATCCATCCATAATTCATATTCATATTATTATTTTCTTTGTACCAACAATATTTTTGAGAATGATTGTTACCTCCACAAATTTCACAACAATGAATATCCCAACATCTTTCTATCTTGTATCCATGCCTACCACAATGTACAAATTTATTACCTATCTATTTTCTTGTATCAAATTTAGTTCTATATTTCCTTATCCTAAATTTCTCCATTTCAAATTACTTTTTTTAATCCTTGATTCATTATTACCTGATATTTTGAGGTCTTCATATTTTGATTTTATTCTTTGCTAAGTTTTTTTTTGAATTTATTTCAATGTACCCTATCAAAAACTCTATACTAATCTCTCTATCACTAAGAGACTGAATATTTAGAATAGCAGAAGAAATTATCCATAGTATAATACCAACTATTTTGATGTATTTTTTGGACTTGTTGACAATTCCTCAACCCTTAACTTGAATTTATGACTCTATATTTTATTTTTATCTGATCTTATTAAGCCTTGAAGATAAACTTGGGTACACTTTTCCACCTAGTTTATCTCAATCCTTGGGTGCTCTTTTAAATCTTAATTCTCACAATTCTTGGGTTCTCTTTTCAACTTGATATTCTCACAAACTTATCTCCTTTATCTTGGTCTCAAATATGGATTTCACCAAGCACACACAATATAGATAATACCACTATTAGCAAGCAAACTATATTTTCCACAATATCAATATAAATATTCACACAATTAAATAACAAACTTACAAAAAATAATTTATTGATAAATGCAAATGTATCAACCCAAGAAATGCAAATGCAATATATTGCAAAGCTTCTTATATCGTGTGTTACAATGATTTGTATTCAATATATACACACATGGATATGAGACTCTTCACATTCTCAACTCTTGACCTTTCTACTTACACAAACATTTTATCTCCTCACACACAAGAGATATAACAATTCATATTTCTCATGGGAGAAATATCATGTAATAATAAATCTATTATTGACTCTTCACACCCACATAAGGGGTAAATACTCTAATGATTGCATATACTAAATGGAAAACTCTTACATAACTACATACGTACATGACACCTCACTTACATAACTCCACACTTAGTTACATGACACCTACTATATACTCAAATATTTTTTTTGGTAAGTTAAGGAATTTCATTAGAGAGGGCATTTTAAAATCACCCTAATGCCTTAGTACAATAGAAAAGAAAAGGATGTAAGTATTAGCAAATTGCATCCTAGAGGAACAAATTGAAACACAAAATGGTAAACAATATTAAGATAAAAATATGGAGAAGCCCCAACAGGCCAACAATAGTAACATAGAATCCAATCAATCAATGACATGTGCCTCAACAATTTTCTTTTCACCTTCCTTGGTCTTGTCCTTAGGGACATACTTGAATGCTTCCTTGGTGATCTCTACAACCTCATCCTCTTTCACCTTGGATTTATTGACAACAATAGAATTAGCAGGGGCCTTCTCTTCGAAGGTGTCACAGAACAATAACATATTGAGTGTGTTCCTTTTGTATTTCAACTATGAGATAGTTCTCCATGTAGTATCCCAAGAAATTTACAAATAAGTGATAATAGTAGACATCGTATTGATAACAAATTTCTACAGATAATTTTCAACAGGGTCATTGAGGTCATCCACATCCTCTTCCTTTGCCTTCTTAGGACATTGAATTTATTTATTCTTGAGCCGTTGGGAACTCCTCGTGGGAGTAACTTCCACTTTTACTCTTCCTAGAACTATGAGGGCCTTCATTTTTATCCTCTTTTCATTTTATTTTGGCTCCTCTCACCTTTGAATCTAGTGTGGAACAAGTGTCATCATCTGTATTATCTTGAATGGTGATGTTACTCTTAGGAAAATTCTACAACATAAATGCATATAGGACCTTGAAAAGGCCTTGGTGAGAAGGTCAATATTCTTCCTTCTTGGCATGGGTTGAGGTTATAGTGTAATCCATAGATAAATAAAAATTTAGGAATATTAAGTAATTTTGAATCCTTGAAATGATTGACAAAAGAAAGGTGAAAGCTACGAAGCTAGGAATCAGGGTCATCAACTATTATGTATTCCATGATAGGTTTCATTAATTCCTTCCATGGTGTGGGAAGATCCTTGTGGTATAACCCCTTATTAATGAGCTTCCTAATCGGTTATGCAAGTTCAAACTGACTTACCTCCACTTATCAATTATGTTTGTCTCTTCTCACCATGTGACCAGTAGCAGGTTGACTAGTCCACTCCGCCAAGATGTCCATATCCACCAAGAAAACAACACCATGGATGATGACCACTCCATTCTACCATGTTGAAGCAAACGCCATATTGACATCCCAGTCAGTTCCTAAAAAAAGCTTGAAAAGGGGAATAAATACCCTATCACTGAGGATTTCTTCAGCAATGGGCTCAATGGAGAAATTTTTGGGCTCAATATAAGTCATATACTCAAATATTTACAACACTCTAAACTAAATAATTTATATGGTACTTACAATATTAATGCAAGGTATCAAATAATGTAATACTTCTAGTAGAACTTGAGTAAGATGATACATATGTGCTCCAATATGTAAACCATCATCATCAATTCTAGTAATTATGTATGGAAAAATGTAGCTAAGTTTAACTTACCCATAGTAAGATATGGTCAAGGATCATGAACCATTCCTTTTAGCCTAACATATATCTAGCAACTCTTGAATGAACTTACCAAATTAGTATTAACTTCAAAACAACATTAGGATATTTAATGGAACAAATATAGTCTTGTACTTCATTAAAATATCCTCAACTACATTGCCATGGTGGTGGTAAGGTGCATTCCTATTTTGTCAATGAGAACTCTTTTGCTTACTTTCTAATAAAATTTTCAATTGGTTTTTAGAATAACATTGTGAAACTATGTTGTACCAACACTCTTAAAGTATATGTTCTAGTTTCCCATCGACCAAACATGTGATATTGGAACTTAAAAATTTTCTTTGTGCTTGATTTTATTTTTATTGTTGTCCTTTGTCTTTTTACTAGTTTTGATGCTTGTTAGGGGTCAACCACCTCTCTTCATCTACATTAGCTTCTTGTATCTTTAATGCATGATCAAATCATGTTAATCTTCAATATTTTTTTCTCAAATTGCATACTCCTAATAAAGTAAATTCACAATATTCTTAAAAGTGGGATTCTAATTAGTCATTTTTAGAGTTATTACCAAAATGCTAAATGTTTGTGGTAATTCTTATAACAATATTGGAAAAGGTAAATTATCACTTATGGTTTTTTCTAATGATTTTATCAAGGCTTGTAATTCAACAATCTATCATAGTAAGCCTTCAAATTCTCATCACTCTTTATCTTCAAGCAATACAATTGGCTTTATAGGTTAAGAAGTTGATTCTAGTTCTTGGAATTGAATATTGTACTAGATTTATTCCATTCATATTTTCTAATTACAACATCATGACTGCACAATTAGATTTCATCAATCACATAGAATATTATGGTCAATTTTTTTTTATTAGCTTTATCAAAATTCCTTTATTTTTTGGGGTCATCGACATGTCTTTTCATAGTTCCAAATAACACTTCCCATAGATATTCAAACTCCAAGTGAATCTTCAACTTTATATTCCAAGTATAATAGTTATCACCTTTTAGAAACTATGAATTAGACAATAGCATCTTTGGGGTGTTAATAGCCATATCAAATATTTGTAAAATTGTAAAATTATGCTTCCACTAGAACATGATCAAAAATATATTTCTAATGAGTATATATGCCTATACTCAAATGATAATCAATACCTCATGCTATGATAAACAAGCATAGTATCATTGAACACAAATTTAGGTGTAGGAATTGATGCTTTCCATCCAATCAAAGCCTCTAAAGAATATTTTTGGAATATTTATTTAATGCTATAGGGTATTAAATTATACAGTGAATCTCCTCATGTTCATCTACATTCATCAAACACCAATGATTTTAAAAGCTTCAAAGTGCCTTCCCACAAATCATGTGGGGTAATATAAATATTGGTTTTCAAAACAATGAGCCTAGTCAAATAATAAATAGATGTGCAAGCTTTAAAATCTCACATCAACTATCAATTCCTCCTTTAAAATAGTCAAACATATCATACACGTATACAATAAAAACCTTTCTATCTTGCTCTAGCAAAAACTTTGATGATGAAAATTTTTAAATTGCACATTGTCCATTCCCATGATCCACATGGGATAAAACACAAGATTATTTTACCTTATAAATCATGTGGAGTACATTGGATGATATTCACATTCAACTAGTTAAGAAAAATGCTTCCACTATGAATCTTTGATTCTATAACCTAAATTCACACATAAAATCAAATAATTATTTTTTCAAATATAATTTCGACCATTGAATTCTTGAAAATAGATGACAAAAAGTGATATATTTGTCTTTGGAATTTGGATTTAAAACATAATTTTTTGAAATGTATTTGTGTGCCTCTTTAATTTTTATTAACACACATGGCATATGTTCAGTTCTATGCAATAGGAATAATATTAGAAGGTGTTCAAAATTTCTAAAATATTTGGCCTCTCTTTTCAACTTCTTAATAGCATATTCAAATTTATTTTGCACTTCTTCTAGTGACTATAGGTACCTACTTGGTCTTTTGAGTAGAATAAATACAAGTTTTTCTATATTTAGATGATGTTTCAACTGGTGATGACATCTCTTTTGATGGATGTCTCTCCTTTTCTATGAATGCAATTAGATGGTGCTTAGGGTTTGATTTATACTCCTTATTCTAAACTACCATGTCCAACATGCAACAAGAACCCATGTTATTATTAAGTCTTAGTTCAACACTTTATTTTCTCTATGTCTAGTAATTTAACTCTAGCTCTCTTATACAAATTTCTCATAGGCTAATGAACTTTATGTTCTCTACAAAATGAAAAAAAAATGTGTCTTCTCATTTGAAATTTTTTGTTTAGACTATAAAAACATGCATAAAATAACTTCATTTGAAGGGCTTCATATTACCCATGGAATCAAACAAATAAACTATTAGCCTAGATAACCTTATTTTTAGATGACCTAGTCAATAGATGATAGGTCAACCTTGAATCTTCACTTTAGATAATTATTTTCCATAAAACCCTATATTTAGAAAATAAATTAAGATGAATCTTCTAGATAGGTGGTTATGTGATGACACCAATATCTTTAGATAACTTGCACACATAGTTTTTTATTAATTTCCAATCTAATGTAACTCTAATACAATCAGCAATATATGGACTAGATATCTTTAGATATCATTCATGACTCTAGTGCAATAATCCAAATAGAAAATTCTTTTCTTTAGATGACATATTTATTGCACCAGAAAAAAACAATAATTTTTTTTATTATAACTCTTATTGTACAAACAAAGTTCTTCTCAGATTGCTCTACAACTTCTCTAAGATCAACAAAACACTTGCAACACCTTAAAAACATAAATAAGAATAACAAAGACCAAATATTCTTCTTTAATTGGTAAGGTCTTCTCATCACTTGAAATGTGTATCTACATTATTTAAGATATTCTAGGGTAGTATGCTTCCACAAACTCTAAAAGGTATCTGCTACTTCTCAACAATTGGTTCACCTTCAAAAGTCAAAGCTTTGCTTTGATATCAACCTGCTTTAATACAAAATGTTAGAAATATATAGATGAATTCATGAACTATGATCAACCTTTGCATTAATATAATAGAAGAATAAATATAATCACAAACAAAAATAGAAGAGGTTAGGAGTTGTAATCACCTTCTCAACTACTAGTAATACCTATAACTATCTTATCATACATAATCTAGATATAATATTCACAATAAATAAGACAAAAAAATAAATTAGGATACCTTCAATGTGGAACCCTAGTTCTCAATAATTTAATCAATATATATCCTCATATTTAGCCCTTTAAATGGCTTTTGACCACCTATAGGCACATGTATATTTAGGATGAGAAAATTTTTATAGTTCAAGTTCTTCCCTATCAAATTGAACAAATAGTAGAAAATGATTCATTGGATCTTGGTTTGCAACTTCCCTAAAAAAAGGGCTTTAGTAGAAAATTGATTGCTAATCATGGGAAAGGACAAAAATGTGCTTGCCAATAAATTAGTTAAATTTATTAAACTTAAACCCTTCATTTTATTAATGATTCATAAAAAATGAGTGCAAGGGTAAGTGAATCACTAATTACCAACATTGAATTAATAAATTTCTTAGGGTTTAATAATACAATATTATATAAAGCAAGAAGGGTTAAACCCATACAAGCAAGGGAATCGATGGCCTCTATATGATTGGCTTATTTATAGCCTTTAGGGAAATTTTTTGATATTTAGGATTAATCCATCCACCATGTTAAGTAAGAAACCTTAAAACAACTAAGTTGAAGAACTACCCACTTATTTTCCAAAAGTGATTTTTCCCATAGGAGTTATTATTTTAATCGCATAATCATATCCTAGAAAATGCTATTTCATAGTATCAAAGCAATGATTTACTCAACACAAGGACCAATTCAATTGAAGAGTGGAAATAAGAGGTTTTGACCCATATTTAATGGTCAACTTGATTTTCCATATAGAAATCATGGTTCATTAGGCATTAGAATGGTTAGATAATGCTTGAGGTAACCATGTTAGAGACATCAATATTGTTAGAGAATCCATTGGAAATTTTGGGTGAATTGGTACAATTCAAGTCATTGTTGGATTATCAAGGGATGGCACAAGTGAATTAAGATCACAATATATTGCTCTGATAAAATAAACATTTCTAATGTAGGGCCATCTAAAAATGATAATAAAAGAAAGAGGAAAATACTAGATATTTTGATCCATTGTCCAAAAACTTTCATATCAAGAATGTAAAGGGGAAATATAGGCATTTACCATATACTAATCATTTCTAGTGTAGGGCCATATAAAAATTATAACAAAAGAAATATGAAAAATACTAGATATTTTGATCCATTGTCCAAAAACTTTTATACCAAGACTGTAAAGGAGAAATACAGGTACTTATCATAGAAGGTGAAAGAACAAGCCTAGAATTGGTATAATTTTATGAAATAGAGAGATTTTTGGTATCTTAGCATAATGTAGACATTATAACTTAAGAAGGTGTTATTGCACTAACTACTAAGTTTAGTACTATCCCAAAATTGTTCATATTTATGTAAAAGCATATGAATAAAGCATGGGTACAATCAATGTTCATCCATATGATGAAGAGGTCATTAAAATATTATCTAATGTAATAAGTAACATGATGTGCATTAATGATAAAGTATCCAATAAATCACTTGTAAACCATAACATCATATTGATTAATATAATAAGTAATTAAATAAATAGTGGACTAAATTTTTGATACAAATGGTTGATTCTCAAGATGAAAAATATTATGAGATTTCCTTGAGAATAGAAAAATATAATTTTGAGGTATAATTTGTCTTATCTAGACTCACATTTATGATAGAAAATAAAAGTGATGGAAAAGTATACAAAGGACAAGTGACTATGATGCATGCAGTTCAAATTATAAATAACAACTTTCCAAAATTATTTGATTGTGTTAATTACATAATAAATTGCATGAAATTTCAATTGAGAAACTTTGTATGATTAGCTAATTTCAACTACATTTCCTACTTAGTTTAGCTAATCCTACACCCATAATGGAATTAGTTCCTAATTTTTTTAATGAAATTGATAGGGGAAGACAAGAAACCTTTACTAGTTATTGAGTAGACCCAGATGCCATACAAAGACAATGAGAAAACAAGCTATTATTTGTATGAAAGGTATATGAGTTGATTATTAGCAATATAGTAGGCCACATGTAAAGGTTATCTATAGGAAGTTGATTTTGAAATATATTACATTATTTGGTACATGCTAATGTAACCCCATGGTACATTTGAAAAAAATAGATTAGGATTAAGTCTATAGTTTAAGGTGTGATTTATATTTCTCTTTTATGTAAGTGTGAATGTGCAATAAATGCACAAGTGTCATATAAGAGAATGTGCACAAGTGTCTTGTATATAAAAATGTAAATATGTAATGTGAGGATGTGCACAAGTGAGTCCAAGAGTCTTCTAAGTATTGTAGAGTCAAGTATACAAGTGGCAAGATGAGAAGTCAAGAGTCATAGGAAAACAATAGTCAAGTAGCCAAAGAGTCACATTACAATGGCTATATTATGGATACAATGACTACATAAGAAGATGTAAGAAGATGGAGATATGTGCAAATGAGATATGAAATAAAGCTTGTATACATTTTGAGCAATTAATATTGTAAGTTATTCTTCATGCATAGTATATGAATGATTTAAGCTATTTACATTCATATTGTTGCATATAAATGAATGTTATTTGATTTATTATAAGCCTTGATATACATATTAAGTTTCTCATATTATTCTACTCATCATATTATTATTTGACCTTTATTGTGGCTAATTTATATTTGAGATCTTGTGTGATATATTTGAGATAACCTATGATATTTTGTGGTAGTATAAAGGCTTAAAAAGCTAAAATTGGTATCAGGGCTACCACTAGTCTCTATCCATATTGATAGAGTTTATTGAAGCCATAGTTATTATTAATTAGCCTTATCCATTTTTACAAGGTTAATTCGGATTTTTTCCACTTTGAATGTAGTGAGACTCAGACTCTATATCAAAGGTTATATTGAGTAGATAAAGCTAGGGTCATTCCACTAGGTTGAAGAAAAACCAATGAAAATAGGACTTAACAATATTGAAGGTATACCAACCCAAGATAAAGTTGATCATTCAAGATTTAGCCACCCTGATATTGGTATTCTCTAGAAAAAGGAGAATAGTTATTGATGTTGATATTAGAAACCAAATCTAAAGATAGTTGAAGATTTGGGGACATACAAAGTCACACTAATAATATTTTGGATTCTCTAGCAAGGAGGAGAATCATTATTGAAGAACCAAGTTAGGAGAAAATTTGATCATTTTGGGACTTACAAAGTCATCCTAATAAAATTTTGGATTCTCTAGAAAAAAGGAGAATCATTATTGAAGATTGGTAAAGATCAACCCAAGAGAAAATTTGGTCATTTGGGGACATCCATAGTCACCCTTACATTTATTTTGGATTCTCTAGTAAGGAGGAGAATCATATTGCGTTCTTAGATGTGACTTAAAATATTGAAGATTTAGAATAGCAAAAGAGATTAAGCTAAAGAAGTTTGATAAGTTTCCTACAGAGATAGAGAAGAATTTTAGGTTCTTAAAGTAGTAGAGAAAGTAATAGTGGATTGAAAAGCATTCAAAGCTTCCTAAGATTAGAAAATTAAATCTAGAATATAGAAGAAGAATCAGGTCATAGATAAAAGTGACCTTGATACATTTGAGAAAAAAAAATATAGGATTACAAAGCAAAAAAGAGGAAGTATCTTCCTAGGATACATTGAAGAATTAGGCTGACTGAATATATCTATATATCATTTTAGTCTTGGTCGTAGATCATTTTTTGAAGCATATTCTTCAAGGTAGACACATACAATATTACAAAAAAAAAGGAGCCTAATATGCCATTACACTGCAGATCCTATAAGAGGCTAATATTGAAAAGCGAAGAAGTCTACAATCTTAGATAAAGCAAAAGGCTTGATAAACCTATCAAGAAAGGATTTGAGAAATTCTTAAATTGCCTATGACTAGAGGAAACTAGAGCAACATTCTTTCTAAAAATAAAAAGGATTATAGATCTACAACAACATACTAAAAAGTATATGGGATAATGCCTATAGTAAAGAAAAAAGCTAACAACATAAAGGAGGAGTTAAACATTGTTGTTTATTTAAAATATATTATGTATTTCTTTTTTAATATCTCCAATGAAGAAGCTTCTTGTCAACATGCAAGAATATATGACATCAATATAGCATATATTTTTAGAAATTTTTTCATATTCAACCTACATAGCAAAAGAAGCATTTGAGTTAGAAAATAGAGGAGACGTGCACTCGTGCACTGCACTAAGGAGAACAAAGGAAAATTGCACCATGATAAGGAGTAAAAAGAAAGACATGCATTAAAGATAATAAATATGACTTGCACCACAATAATGAGTACAAATAAAGATATGCACCAAGGAAGGTAAGTAAGTTCATTGTTACATAAAGAGATGAAGATAAACACTAAGAAGTAAAGGCAAAAACAAAGGCCAAGAATCGGTAAGAAAGATATGAAGAATAATAATTAAATGACTCAACATAACATTCAATAGAAATATTAAAAAGAATATAGCAACCAATAAAAATAGGCATGGGAGAAGATGAGTTGCATTATGGAAAAAGGCATGGCAAAAACTAAAGTCTTGAATAACAAGGTAAAAGGAAACAGTGTAACATTCTAGAATAAAATTAGAAAACAGTGAAGGAAGAACACTAAAGTGTTTTAGAAAGAGAACCAGGTGAAATAAGCTCCATAATTGAGGTAAAGGCACAAAGAAAGTGTGAAAGTGTAAATTTGGAGATGAGACAAAAGAAGATGTGAAAGCAAAATATAGAGTTGAGGCAAAAGCACAAAGGAAGTGTGAAGGTGTAATGCCAAAGTTGAGGCAAAAGGATATGTGAAAGTGGAATTCCAAGCTCAAAGTAAATAATATAAAGAAACCAACACTCAAAAATCAACAAAACAAAAATGAGAAGTGCCTAAAGTGACCTAGGGTTTATAGAAAAACATTCAACACATCATTATCTAGCAAGGAAGTGAAATGTTTTATTTCCAAAATTTCACATGCATTAAACCATGTAGATGGATTACCATTAATAATATAAGGAGAGATATATTGAATAAGGTAGTAGAGTGCAATATTTTAAACCATGTGGACAAATAACCTGAGGAGAGCAATATTGAATGAGATAATAGAGTGCAATTTGAGAAAAAGAGCGTATACCTAACAATGACAGTGAAACATCTGAGCCATAAAGAGAACATTGTTAATTAGGATCAACGTAGAAAGTAGATCCAATCTAAGGCAACAAAGGAAGTAAAATTCAAAGTAAACATTAAAATAACTAAGCATATTACTAGCCAACATAAAGTGTAGCTTTGAAACGTTCAATAAAGTCATTCAAGCTAAAGTTCGAATTGGAGCACATAAAGTTAAGGTAATTTTTTATTATTTCAAAGTTGTTTGGAGTTATAAGGAAATATTAAAGTTTAATTTTTGAAATATTAATATAAAGGTGGAGTAATAAGGATTCTTAGGTTGATTATTTAATTTAATCTTTTGAAATTAAAAGTTTATTGGGAGTTAGTAAATTGTTAAGTTAGAAGTATTGTAAAATTTGGGAGTTAAAAAGGTTTCAACATCAAAAGATTAGAAAACATTTAAACCAAATCTCAAATTAGGTAGTTATAAGGTTTTCTAATACCAAGGAAAGAAAACATCAAATCATGGAATATATTATTAGGAATATATTCAATGAAGATCATGCAGAAATAGTAAACAAGTTAAAGTTTTATTTTCAAAAATTGATATATGATCTTGATAAAAATAATAAAATAACAAGATCATTAAATGTTGTGGAGAACCCAAAACTAGATATTTTTACTGCTAAGTTTTACTCTAGTATTTTTTCTAATATGAATTCTACCATAAAATGTACTACTTATAATATCATAGATTACCAAATTCTACAATTATAAGAAAAATAAATAATGATTAGCCTTAATTGTGAATACGTGATTATGTAGTTTTTTCAAGAAGATGGAAGGTCTTGAAGCATTAACAAGGATCGATAAAATGAAGAAAATATATTTAATGTGCATATATTGTAATAGAATTGATCATTAAAAATCAAAGTGTTGGAATATTTATCCATGAAATTGTGGAGAATTCCTCAGCATTCTATTGGCATAAGGAAAAGTATTGTAGAAGATTTGAAAGAGCATTGTTGTTTAGATTAGACAATATTTTTGAAGCATCTTGTAACAATAAAGAAAAGTGCTTAATTTTTTAAATATGAAAAGGGAAAACATCTTACAAAAAACATGGAAGAGAGAAATAGATCATATATGATCCAAATCCATCTTACAAAATAATTAAGCAAGAATTGGTTAAACCTAAGATTCTTATGCATGAACCTGATGTCTATATAGAAAAATTTCAAGGATCTCATGAGCCATATTCTAAAGAAACAAAGGAGAAAAATAATGGAGATGAAAAATAACATAAAGATAAAATCAAATCAAAAGATAAACCTGATGGATCTTAAGTGGGAGATCATATACAATGTAAGATCACTTGAATATTGAAGACAAATATAAATACCAATATTAAAGAATAGTCTTCAATAACCAAATAATGTAATACATGGGGGTTTTGAGATATATTACATTATTTAGTACATGCTAATGTACCCCCATGGTACCTACATGGTACATTTGTAAATAATAGATTAGGATTGAGTCTATAGTTTAAGGTGTGATTTATATTTCCCTTTTATGTAAGTGTGAATGTGTAAGAAATGCACAAGTGTCATGTAAGAGAATGTGCACAAGTTTCTTGTATATAAAAATGTAAATATGTAATGTGAGGATGTGCACAAGTGAGTCCAAGAATCTTCCAAGTATTGTAGAGTCAAGTATACAAGTGATAAGATGATAAATCAAGAGTCATAGGAGAGCAATAGTTAAGTAGTCAAATAAACATTACAATGGCTATATTATGGAGAGAATGACTCCATAAGAATATGGAAAAATGAGATGTGTAAATGAGATATGAAATAAAGCTTTTATCTTTTTTTAGCAATCGGTATTGTAAGTTATTCTTCATGCATAGTACATGAATGATTTATGCTATTTACATTCATAATGTTGCATATAAATGAATGTTATTTGATTTGTTATAAGCCTTGATATACATATGAAGTTGCTCATATTATTATTTGACCTCTATTGTAACTAATTTATATTTGAGTTCTAGTGTGATATATTTGAGATAACCTATGATATTTTGTGGTAGTATAAAGGCTTAAAAGTCAATAGTTGATAAATGTTGAGATCACCTCAACATGAGTTGACATATTGGTACATTTGGAGTAGAAATTTATTTATCAGAATTTATGAATTCTTAGTGCATTTGTTTGACCTCCAAGCATATGTGCTTGACTATATCTTCATACTACATTTCACATGATAGATATCTTATGTGGATCAAAATGGTTCCCTTAATATAAAAAATAATTTTTTGTTCAATAAAATACAAGTAGCACTCAAAATATCAATAGGTAAATAGTATTCAAAGAAACTTAAAGAAATATTAAATAAGCTTGAACTAAGTAGGTTATAGAATTATTGTTATTCAATTGGTTATGCGGGATTGAAATGGGCCCCATATATATTACATCATCACCACATAGTGATATTTCAAGAAATATTGGATATTATCCATGTATCACTTAGCATAATCACCACATAGTTATATTTCAACAAATCTTGGATATTATCCATGTATCGCTTGGCAAGATTTGAACCTTGTTCTCCTCCTTGAATGTTGAGGAATCTAGCTAATTGATCTAATGCCATTTGATACTAGGTTATAAAATTATTGGTCCTATGATATTAATAATTGTTGTTATCAAACTCTAATGAAAAATACATTATATATATATATCCATGAGGACAAACCTATAGTATAATGGAACAAAAAGTTGAAGACCCTAATATTCAAGAAAAATTAAACTTCACATTAACATGGGAAGAAAAATTTTAATGATTCCAACTCCATGCTTTCCCATGGTTCACTTTCCATAGAGATAGGAAGGAGGGTTTAGATCTTAATGATAAAATCAACCACCACAAGATAAAATTACTAGTGAATAATAACAAATAGTGTTGTGAAAATATACTTGCATGACAATAGATGAGGTTTGAGATAGATAAAAAGGAAGAAATAAATTTTAAGAATTAAATGTGTGAATAATCTAAGATTTGGGATGATTACCACAAGAAAGGCAAGAAAAGATATGCTCAATTCTCTATGCAATTAAAACCTCCCTTGGTGACAATAACAACAAAAAAAATTATGGCATGAATAAATGCAATAATGCAAGCCATAATTGGAACATAAAAAAGATAACAAAAGGATATATAATCTAATCATGAACTATTTTTAGGTGCATGAAAGAAACAACATGAGGAGGAGGATCCAAATAAAATAATAAATTAAAGGAAGACAAGATATTTTGCTATTCCACTAGTATAATATGGTAGAGAGGTAGAAAACACAATCAAAGAAGATAGAATTATAGCTATCATTAAAGAAGAAACCAATGTTAGATGATAATAGTTATTAGAACTAGAGATCCTAGGCAAGTGGGTTGAGTGAAATGATACACAAACCATCATCAAAGAAGGTACCAATGTAATAAATATTAGTTCTAATGAAACTACAAAGGTTAAATTTGTTGTTCTAGAGGATCCTAGCTCTTTTGTGACTCCCCTTGTAATCACTTTCACTTCATTATACACTGCCACTTCTTCTATTCCTACTTCATATCTCCTATATTCTAGTACAACTATTCTTTTACTTTCATATTATAGATTCCACCTACTTTTGTTGTGTCCACCCCACAAATTATAAGTGTATTGATAATAGCAAGAAATTTCATGGGTCCATCCACTAACATGTTGCTTGTGATATCGTATATTGCATATACATCATCATTATCATCATCTTTTCTATTTATAACTATTTCCATTTTATCTAATCCAACTATCTCCATCTCACTATCATTCCAAGCCATCATGACATAGTTCACCATAGTCTATATCATTTCATAATTTACTTTTTTTAAGCGAAAAACCCCTTGTGGGTATGCCTTGGTTTGAGAGACCATGACCAGGGGATTATACACCTTCAAATTCACCCGGGAGTCGCACCCGACCTTACCCGCACAAATATTATCAATTGGATTTTGGATACCCAATTCAAATTTTTGGTAGGGTGGAGATTTGAACTTGGGACCTCCCTTGGAGGATTGTCCTCTCCTCTCCAACTCACCTACAACACTTGGGTTAAAATATAAATATCAAACCATTGCGTTGTCCCTCCTAGAACATTTCATCATTTACTTTGACTATGTCCATAAAACCCACATTTAAGATAAGTTCATACATGACTCCACCAAGCATGCCTTCATCCACATTTCCTATGTCCCAAAGTTTTGAGTCCTCATCCAATTAATTTCATGGTACCCTAATGAGCCACAATCGTCAAATGGTTCTAGGACTAGTTGTTGTATTTAACACATTAATGAAATCACCTAATACTTTGAAAAAAAATATTTTAATGGTAGGGTTTGTGATAATCTTTGTATAATCATATTTTTAGGTACTTACCTTGGATGATGTAAAATAGTTGGTGTTATCTATAGAGTGTTAGTGAATTGATAAGAAATATCACCATATGCAAGTATGCTACATCATCTATATCTAAATCTTATATACAAACTCAACTGACTGAGCAAGGTAAATAATTGTAATTTGGAGAGACTGTGTCATTAGATCTAAGCCAAATTCTTAACACTTCATCTAATTTTATGATAAGAATGTTAGTATTTGACTTGATTCGATTCATTCCTCTAGATATGTTGTATCTATACAAATAAAAAAATGAGGTTGTAGTAATCAAACACCAACATTTGACTAGAAATATTAATAAGTACAAGCAATAAATAAGAGACATGATATGAGTACTTGACGACAAAGAAGAAAAAACCAAAATAAAAGAGGACCAAATAAATTATATTTTAAACTATTTTGGATCTAAAAAAAATGAAGAAGAGGTCCTAAAGAAACAAAATGAGTACAAAAGAAGAATTCATAGCAACAATGAAGGCAAGAGAGGTAGGAAAAGGAAAATTTTACATAGTATATGGACTAAGAAAAACAAGATCTATAGCTGCAATTGGAATAAATAAAAAAAGTGTTGAAGAAATAAAGCAAAAGAAGAAAGAAGAGATAGCTAGATTGATAATGATAGAGGATAATGTAAATAAAGAATTGAAATGGTCAAATCTAAAGTGTTCTCCTCAAACCTAATTGATTCATTTTGTAATCAATTACATGCTCAAATAAGATACATGGAGATATATTTATAGTACATGGAATAATATGAGGGTCTTACTAGTAAGATAGATACAACCATTGATAGTGTTATATTTTAATTTAATAGAAGGTTAGATTTTACTTCTCTTATCCTTAAGAACCTTTATAAGAAAACAAATGAACAACTTCCCTAGGTTTACATTTTTAATAAATGTAATGACAATGTAGTTGGTAATTTTGACAAATATAAGCTAAAAAAATGTGTAGGGGATTATGACATGCTTAAGACATCATGGGAAGGGATTAATTATGAAGTATTTTATTTTTTGTCTCCCCAACCCATTGAAAAATCAAAGGAAAATCCTAACTAGGGAGAAATATGGCAAGCTATTAGAGGAAGATAAGTCTAATAACACTAAACTAGTAAAAGTATAATTGTGAGGAAGTAGCTCACATAAATAATTCTTAGCAGGTATGCCAAGGCTAAGATCCCTATGGGGTTTTATCTTCACCTCAATTTGGTGTGTTGATTTAGGATTTGAGGGGTTCACCAGGAGCATTTTAAAGACTTAATCCAATTATGTGTGGGGGTTTGATGCGTGTTTTCATAAACACCTAAGTTTAGCATTTGGGAATTAGGTTACTAAATAAAAAATGCTAGCTAAATAAGATGCAAGGAAACAAGTAATGCAAGAATACAAAACTATAAAATGATTTTTTTTCTTTGAATGACACTAATCATAGGGTACAAAAGTAAAAATTGTCTCTTTTATTTTTTAATAAAGGGAACAAGAGAATGCACAAAAAGGACTAACCTGATACATTCTACATGTAAATTCTGATTTTGAATGCCTAAAAAGAAGATAAATAGATCAAACTAACTAGATTTTTTTTTTTTTTGTCTAAATAGAAAACAAAAACAAAACACAAAATAGTAAGAGAACATATTTGAAAAACAATATGAACAAATCAAATTAACTAGATTCCTTTTTATCATTTTTTGTTTTTAATTTGTGTCTAAATAAAAAATAGAAACAAAACACAAAATAACAAGAGAACAAATTTTAAAAATAATCTGAAAAAATCAAATTAACTATATTCATTTTTGTCCTCTTTTAATGTATTCTTTCTAAATAGAAAATATAAACAAAACATAAAATAGCAGGAGAACACATTTGAAAAATAATATGAACAAATCAAATTAACTAGATTCCTTTTTGTCCTTTTTTATTCATTTATTTGTGTCTAAATAAAAAAATAAAGAAACAAAGCACATAATAACAAGAGAATAAATTTGAAAACAACACCTAAAGTCTAATCAAAATACTTGATTCTGATGGTTGTCCTAATTTTGTGCCCTAGAAATAACAACCACAAATTTGTGCAAGTACCTGCAAAATAGGATACTTGAAGTTTGTCATTAGTGTGTGGGGGTATGCTTAGGCCACTACGGAGACTAGGCTCACAAATAAGATATTTAATCCCCTTAGGTACTTTACATGACCATAAATAATCATAAAATCAATGACCTTTGGTAGCAAGCCAAATTTGTACCTAGAAAGAACATAGCACAAAATAAAAAAATATTTAGAAAGGGATATAAATAGAGAACAAAAAATGAGATGTACAATAGAAAGTAGGGGAAAATTAAGGGGAAGTAAAAAAGGAAAGATAAACTTATCCCCAAGTCTAGAGCCAATTTCATGGTCCTTTTGAACTGGCCACAAAATCGTGCTTGACCGAATTCATGACCCGTAAGAGGGGACCACTAATTTGCGTTAATAGTAGGACTGATGCAAAAGGGAGGTGAACTAAGGTTTCTTCAAGGGTCTAAGAAATAAAGTTAGAACAAGAAGAAAGATTGAAAATGTAAATCAAAATAGAAATATATGATGATAAAAGTGATAAAACAAAGATCAAAGTAGGAAGACAATAGAAAGAGAAGAGGCAACAACCAATAGAGGAGTGGTCCAATAAGACGAGCCTTACTATCCCTCCTAAAAGCCTTCCAAAATAGTGATGCAGAACTTCATAAATTGACAAGAATTTTGTTAGCTTGAGAGTGATGGTAAGAGCACTTGAGAATGATATTAATTGTGATATCAGATGGACCTAAAAAAAAGGATCCCAATACCTCTATTTATAGGGTTTTGGGGTATGAAAAAGAGAGGGAAAAACATTAGGGCTAGGTTAAAAAAACAATAAAATAAAATTGGAGAGGCAAGTTGGCTATTGGGCTAAGGTTAAAGAGAAAACCTAAAAATGTGATTTGGTGGTCCATAAGGGTCAATTGTGAAATTACAAAAAGTGACCATTAGGGGTCATCTTAGATAGCAACGGTGCCTAGGTAGGCTGCACAATTTCATGGTCCATCTAAGAAGACTATGAATTCAAAAAAACTGAAGAAAATGGCTCAAACTAAGGGTTAATGGGCTCAAAATATGTATTTGGAAATTTTGAGAGGCTTCTAAGGCATCTAAGGGAAAATTGACTCATTTAGTTGGGTCAATTTTTGGTGTCTATATTTCCCCCTCTTTGATGCATTTATGTTGCAATAAATACATAAAAAAAAGTTGTAGATACCTTTAGGCTCAAAAAGATAGGTACTGAAAGGGGTTGAAAGTTTAGGCAGAGAGATGATGCAAATATTGTGTAATTATAAACACTTTAAAATTTTGCACACTTTACAAGGCAACAATGACATCAATACCCCCAAGGTTGGGGTGACACCTCAAAAATTCCTAAGGAAACTCAAAATGGTATAAGGAGAAGGATTTAGAAGAAATGAGGAAAGAAAGAAAAAATAGGAAGAGAGAGAAAGGGAGGGTGAAAAGGAGAGTAGGGTTTTAAGTTATGTATGATGATTAGATTATTAGATTTAGATTAAAAAAATTATGAAAGAAAAGTGACGAAAATAAGAGAAGAAAGATAATGAAAGAAGAAAAAAGAAGGCTACAAAAAGGTCAAAGAGAGGGAAAAGGTGCTTAGATCATTTTTGAATGGTAATTTTTCCCAATTACAAAATCACACTCTCCCTTAGTATTTTGATCCCAAAGCCCTCTCTTGCAAAGAAGTTAAAACAAAATAACTTCTCCAAGGTCTGCTATAGTAGCATTTGTACATGTGTATTAGTAATCTTAATAAAAAAATATCAACGGAATGCTAGGAACACCTTAGTGATTGCAAGTAACTGTTAACAAGGGGCATGTATTGGTTTATTTTACCATGCTATATTGATGATTGTTCATAAAATTAACAAAAAACAAATGTGAATTGGCCCTCATATGACCATGATGTAAGCCTTAATTCCTTTTATCTTGGATAATTTTAGGTAGATTTTATCTTCCTTTATTAAGTATATTTTAAACAAGTTTTATCTTGTATTAAATCCTACTTTAAGCATGAAGTAGAAGATTAAAAACTATCTCTAAACATGAATTTCCAATGATGAAAGAATTCCCTTTATGTTGCTTTAAATGTAGCTTCTTATCATGAAGATAAAGATAGCCTTTAATATAATTAATAAATTATCCCTCTTTGATGAAATTTAATTTTCATAAAGAAAGCAATTTATTGCATGGTCTTGAAATGTCATTATTAATTATCCCTCTTTAATGAAATAATTTTCATAAAGAGGAAATAATTTAATGCTTTAAATCCATAACCTTTGATGTAATGTATAAATTACCTCTCTTTAATGAAATCAGAATTTTCATAAAGAGAAGGCAATTAATGCTCTAAAAATGGTAGCTTGTGAAATGCCATTAAAATTTACCCCCCTTTGATGAAATTGAAATTTTCATAAAGGAAGTTCATTTTATGCTTGCAAATGAAAATATGAAGCTGAAAAAATTTGATTTGCCCTCAAAATGAAAAAATTAAAATTTCGAAATTATAAAAATCTGCATAAAACAACAATTTTAAATAATTTTTATAAATTTGAAATGACTCTAGAATAAAAACGTAAATATGCAAGATGAAAATTTTAAGTTCATTCTATGCAGATGTGCAATCATTTTTGGATTTTTTTTTTTTTTTTAATTTTTATTTTAATCTCTAAAAATAAAAATAAAAACAGCAAAAGAAAAAATAGAAAAATCAAAAAAATGAAATAACAAAAATGCTGCAACTCTGATTTTCTCCATAGACCCTGCAAACACTAGTTTTCTACACAAAATCAGTATTAGAGTGACCCGATCAACATCTAATACGGTGCAAGCTTCAAAGGAATAGGTGCAAAATACTGAAAATGACAACAAGCCAACCATTAACATGCATAAAACCTGAAGCACATCCAATATATTACTACAAAAATATATTCAATTTTCAACTACAGTGCAAAAAAAAAGCCCAAAGTTGGCATCAAAATGGTGAAAGTCAGTCCAGTGGAATGCTTTTCTCTCCTAGAAAAAAATCCTGAAAGATCCAGCCCCCCTCCCTCTGCATGAGTTTTTTTTAAAGTCATTTATGAAACCCTTCGTTTCATTTTCTATTCTATTCAATTCTCACATTCCAAACATTTTATTTTCACATTCTCTTCTTTCTTTGGTTAGATATGTTGGTGACGTTTCTTTTCTTCTATTGCTCGATGGGTAATGGTTTACATGCTTGTATCGACCCAAATTTTTTGTGCCCTTACCTTTAGGCTAAAGGATCCGTGCCCAGAAGGGGGATGCGAGAAGGATGGAACAATACCTCGGACTGAGAGGCCCTTTGAAGGTCGTGCCTCTCGGGGGAGGGGTATAAAGGTGAATTTTTGATGGATGGTGGGGTTCACCAGGAAACTTTGAGTGGCAGTTTCCATGCCTAGGTTGAGAATGGGTTTGATGTGTTCATTTTGTACTTTAATCATTCATATCCCTAGGTTGGCCAGAATGAATCTAAGCTATTCTATATGAAATGCCGATTTATATGAATACAGAAAGCATGAATGAATCCTAAATACTAGGGATATACTTAAATAAGAAAGAATGCACCTGATTCCGGATGTCTGACGAAGATTCTGAAGCTTGTAGGAGTTCAGATCATCCCGAATATGATAGGATCATCTGCAATTGAACAGAATCATCTCAGATCATAGTCGATCATCTAAAATCAGACAAGATCATCGTCGATCTGATGAATTCGTCAGACGAATCCGTCAGAAGCCTGCAATCATAGAAATAGACACCAAAAACCAAAAATGCTACTACAAGAATAATGCAAAATAATGGAAATGACAGTATGAATGCTTAATTGATAAATCTAGATAGCAGATTTAAAGGAAATACATTGTTTTAATAACTTATTTTAACTTTATCATGCATTTATGCTAGATGAGGTGAACTCCAGGATGCAGAATGAAAATAAATCAAGTTAATGCATAGTAAAATAAAGAAGAAAGATGAGAAATGCAAACTCAAGGCTCTGGTTGCCCCCAATCTGGACTGCTATCGAGATCACCTCCAATCGTACGAGATCATCGTCGATCTGCGACAAGATCATCTAAAATCATCTGGAATCGCCTGCGACGATCCGAGCTTCCTCCAGCTGAAGCATAGTGAAAACCTGCAATGAAAAACTTGAAAATACAAATGCAAATGATGGGGGCGAGGATGTTCTAATACAGCAAAACTAGAATTGTAGGGGAATGATCAGCCAGGGGTATAAACTAGGAAAATCCCAAGTTTATATAGGGTTAGGGGGAGGTTAAGAGGTTGGGGATCATCCCAATCTGGGAGATCCTCAGTGGAGGAATCTCCAACTGCGCAGACATGCTTCTGCCCAAGTTGGAGAGGTTGTTGAAACAGAATCTAATTATGAAAATTTAGTTTTGGGACGAAATCGTCTGGACGTTCTGTTCTAGACGAATTCATCCGATCTGGGATGATTTCATCGTTTGTCCGATCGGTGACGATATCGTCCAACGGTCAAAACAACTCCTAAAAATGGCACGAAAAATGGGGTGATCGGTTAACGGGCGGTTTCGGGGTTAAAATTCAAATTTTATCTTTTTACTAAGGGTTTAACTGTGCCAATTTTAGGGTGCTACATTTTGCCCCCTCTTTAGCGAATTTTTCGAAGAAAATGCGTTAAAGACGAGTTCTTCCCGCTTTACGAGAAAGCAAAAATTTACTCAATTTTTTAGACGATGATTCTAGGTCGAATCGTACAACTGCTTACTATGGTGCCCCCTCCGAGTTTTTACCCAAATCGAACGTTTGAGGTAAAAGCGTGAAAAAGCAAAATTTAAAAAAAAAGTTGTTGTTTTTAAATAAAATTAAGAAAAATAGGGTAAAACCCTAATTCATTTTTACTGTTCATTTTGGTTGTTTTAGAGCTCTACAGGCAAAATGGTGGAAACAGTGCACAGATCGATAGAGGTCCGACGCGGGTTGCGGGTAAGGATCTAAACTTGGTGAATTATGTTTTTAATTTTGATTTGTGTGGTTTTTAATTGAAATTTTGACTATTTTTGGGGCATCACGGCCATTTTTAGGCCGTCGACGACGTCAGGATGAAATCGTCCCAATTTCATCGAAATCGTCCCTAGATCGCCGATTTCGTCTAGGGGCAAAATCGACGAAATAGGGGTGATCCCGTCCAAAAAGGGGCGATCCCCAAGTTGAGAAATAGGAGATGATTTCATCCTACAAAGGACGATTTGACTCAATTTAGGATGATATCGTCCAATAGTGGACGATATCATCATTTTTTTATAAGATGAAATTGATTTTAATGATTATCTATTAATGATTTTTATTGTTTGATTGTTTATTTTGCAGAGGGGATTACTAAAAAGTCAGGAATGGAAATACGGGGGGCTAAGAGATGATGTAGCCACACTCGATCAGGTGGAGCGAGGCCGACTATCAGAGGTTGGGCTACAGCATGTGGCAGAGATGCCACAAATATCGATAGACATGGGGCTACTGATAGCCCTAGCAGAGAGGTGGTATCCGGGGTCATCCTGCTTCTGTTATCGATAGGGGAGATGGCTCCCACTCTAGAGGATGTATGGAGGATTTTGAGGATCCCCATACAGGGACGATTGATGACTCCTACGGCCAATCAGGGCCATGCCATGATGCGACTGTGCGGAGATCCTAGCTTCACCCTGGAGAAGGGCGGGGTGAACATCGAGACATTGAGGCAGATGCCTAGGGCATCTCGATTGACTCAGGTTTTGGTAGGGGTAGTGGGTGGCTTACTGCTATGCCACCAGAGTGGATGCAGGTTACCATGGCTGCTCTCGGATGTGGTCTACGATATGAGAGACCATGGCTATAGATTTTCTTGGGGCAGCTTTGTACTATGCCACTTGTATAGGATCCTGTACGGGGTCGTATACAAGGGAGGTCGATGTCTGGTTTTGACATCGCTGCTACAGGTTTGGTGCTGGGAGCACATTGCGATGCGGAGGCCGGTAGGGCTTCCACTGATAGGGGTTGACCGGGAGAGACCCCGGGTTTTCTATTGGTGGCTCCAGAGAGGGTCACAATGGTGGATAGATCTGTCGATGTCCTGGAGGTTGCTAGATGACCTCATCCCTGACCAGATCACCTGGAGGCCATGGAGAGAGCACCCAGGGTGGGGAGAGGATGGACAGGAGTTGGCTCGCATCAGGTGAGTCTTCTGGCTGAGGATGGAGTGGGGAGAGGTAGAGCTCCACCGCTATGACCGAGTTTTGTGGTAGTTCGGTCTACGGTAGGGGATCCCTTCTCTTAGGGATTACGAGTACTCCCGGACTATCCGAGATAGTACTACACTGAGCGGGGCTCCAGATATGCAATGATTCTAGAGTCAAGATGTGGATGATGCCCCCATTCAGCCAGTGGATGGGGATGATGTTGGGGTGATAGATGGATATGATGCCTGGTATGCAGGCATCCACCCTCCTCGGATGATGAGGGCATAGGGTCCGATGCACGCTATTGTGCGACGGATGGGGAGGCAGCACCAGGCTGCCATTGATGCAGTGAGGGGTCACGGAGGGAGGGAGCAGTGATGGTCTCCTCAGGAGAGATGTCGAAGAGTGCCACAGTCTCTAGAGAGACCACAGTAGGCAGAGAGGAGAGAGGAGGTACTCCCTTCTCAGTAGAGGGATAGGCCCGCATCGCCCAATAAGGGCAAGGGTATCGAGGTGGGGGAGAGCAGCGAGATGGTGGCTCTTCGGGCTGAGAATGCCCACCTCTAGGCTCAAGTGCAGACACTGCAGGATGAGGCTACATGACTCAGGGCTCAGAGCGGAGGGGTGAGCACTCAGGATCTGGCATGGTCTATTGCTCAGACCACATTCTATCAGGGATTGTACTATCATGTGGTTCCAGAGAACCAGAGGATACCGCTGCCAGCCCCTATTGCGGAGTCGGTCATGATGGGATCATCGAGGACATCCTCACGATCGACTATGAGGACCCACGATACAACATGGACCTCGATGGGACCACCTCCTCCATGCCAGGGTGGGAGAGGAGATGAGGCTGAGAGCTCGAGGGCTTCTCGAGACTAGCTGCTCTTTGGCTGGACTATATATTTTTGAGAGGATTGAGTATGCCAGGGTATAGATTGTGGCATACCAATCTAGTTGTGATATGATGTACATATATTTTGATATATATATATATATATATAATTTTTTTGTGATATGACTTGTCCATATGTTTTATGATGCTTTAAGTTTTGAATTGTTGATTGATTATTCATGTAATTATGTCGTTGGAAATAGTATAATTTTATGTCATGCCATAAAATTTAAATGAAATAATCTGATGTAAACAAATTGGTTGTTGTGGTGTGATTTGATGAAAAATAAAAGGGACTTCTAACAATAATTTCAAAGGACATTGTCGCTGTTATAGACCATTTCATGGAGTCGCCGCTCGCTAGGTCGTCAAGCTAATCCCAAGTATAGAAATATTGCTAAAAGTAAAAGAGTGCTTAAGAGACTTGTCTTAAGACTTTGTGTTGTGATGATGAAAAATGATGATGGTGATGATTTGTTTTCAGATTTTCATAAAAATATTATGCATGAAATATTAAAAATATGATTTTTTGCTAGGCATAAAATTCCTAAGTGTGATAAAATTTTGAACAATTCCTTAGGAATTATACCATGGTTGCAAAATTGAATGTTGACATAATGAAATGAAAATAGAAAAATGTGTTCATTCTTTTTAAAGCACAATTGTGTAACATAATGATATAAGCCATATGTTTTTATGAATTAAATAAATGGGAAATAAAATTAGAACAATGGTTTGCGCTAGGCATAGAATTATAGGTATAGACTTATACCATCATCGCGAAATCCAAAAATATTTTTATTGCATAATTGGTTTTTGATTTTGAGATAAATAGAAAATATATAAGATGAGGACTTGCGCTAAGCATAAAATTCCAATTTAGGTTTTTAGGAACTATACCATCGTTGCGGAAGTCGAAAGTATTATATAAATGTGACTTTATTTACTAGATTTTTGAAGATGTTGTGAAAGAAAATTTTGGATTTTGGAAAGAAATGTATTTAATTGTTTTTATGCTAAGCAAATGTTCTCAAATAAGAAGATGAAATTATTCTAAAATATTTGCATAAATATCTTAAATTATCTCAAGGACAAAATGTAGATTTATAAGGAACCCTCATGTGCAAATGTGAGTTCATTGCCGATCTTGATTTATCATAATGATACAAAATCTCTCAAATACAAATGTGTGTGCAATTGTATTGTTCATTTACCAATTTTGAGCAAGATAATTTGATACAAGTAATTTGAATTAACCAAATAAGTGTTCGTTGACCATGATTTATATGCATGTAACCGTACCAGACTACTATGTAAGTCGGGTCATCAAGAGCTAGTTGATCCATAAGCAGACATAGGTCTGTACAAAAGAAGGTCGCTAATGTGACAGACATATCACCATGCTAGGAATTACCCAAGGCCAAGTGGGTTGGGCACAAACCACCTGTTATGGGGCTTACCTCACAGTTTTCGAATAATTGAGAATTCCAAGGATTCAAGCTCATTCACCCTTCTTTTCTTTTCAAGGGGTAGGGAAAGGGATTTTATTGCTTTTGCTTTTGCTTTTTTTTTCTTTTTCTCTTCTTTTTCTCTTTTTTTTTTGTATTTTTTCTTGGAATATTGTTGCGATGGTACAAAATGATATTTTTCTTTTTCTCATTTTCTTTGACTTTTCTTTTTCTTCCTATACTAGGGATACTTGCTCGGATTGGTTGTAGAGCAAGGGATTTTTATTCTGGGCAGGGGTGAGCTTGTCCTTTTGTCAATTCTCAAAGATTCTAGACCATGTGCATGATAGGATAGCAGGGGAAACTTTTCGCTCAAGAAACCACTTCTACTATGTAGCATCATATTGAATTTGCAATGAAATCATTTTAATGTGAAAAGATATACTTGGTTCAAGTAAATAACAAGATCAATTCTCTATGCTCAAAACTTTATTTAATTCAACTGTGGACTTTGATATAAGAGAGATTAATAATCATACCAAATAAATCAAGATATTTATTCATGTGAGTGTGAAAGTGCGGGATTCCAAATAAATGCTAATTTATCCAAAATAATTGAAAATATGACTGCAATACTTCAAGAATTAACAGGTGTGAAAATAAAAGATGTTTTTGAAGATTTTGATGATTTCGATTTTGTTATGTTTTTTATTTTAATTTATGAATTGAAAGAATAAATAATATTATTGTTTTTGAAATTTTTATATGGATGACTAAAATGAAACAATATGCAAAATAACAATATATACAATGATGAAATGACCAGATTTTATGCATAATAGCGTTTAAGATGCATAATGTTCATAGGTTCTTTAAGATCTTTACCATCTAAGGTAGCTAATATGTATGCTCCCGAGCCAAATTTAGCAGTGATGATATATGGCCCAAGCCAGTTAGGTTCAAATTTACCTTTAAGGTCTTTAGTTGCATTAGTATTTTTTTTATTTTCTTTCAAGACAAGGTCGCCGATCTCAAAGGATCGATGATGAACTTTCTTGAGGTATGCTCATTTAAGCTTGTTCTGGTAGGCTCGAAGATGCTCCAAAGCATTGATGCGCTTCTCATCTAGGAGTTCCAACTGACTAAATCTGCCAGCATGATATTCATCTCCTACTTCAGTATCTTGAAGTAGCAGAGCCAAAGAAGGAACTTCTAATTCAAAGGGAAAAACTGCTTCAACGCCATAAACCAAAACAAAAGGTGAAGTGCCTGTGGGGGTACGAACGCTAGTTCGATAAGCCCACAAAGCAGGATATAGTTGAATGTGCCAATCTCGGCCAGATTTATTGACCAATATTTTGAGGATTTTAATTAATGTTTTATTAGATGCTTCTTCTTGGCCATTACCCCGAGGATAATAGGGAGTGGACCAACGATGTTGAATTTTATATTTTTGACATAATTTCTTGACATCTTTATTTTTGAAACAAGTTCCATTATCCGAGATGAGATTTGCAGGAATTTCGAACCTACAAATAATTTGATTAAAAATAAATTTGGAAACTTGGGTTCTAGTGCAAGAAGCTAAGGGCATAGCTTCAACCCACTTCGTGAAATACTCGATGGCGGTTATGATGAATTTGTGTCCATCAGATGACACAGGGTTGATTTTTCCAATGATGTCTAAGCCCCATTTTGAAAAGGGCCAAGGAGATGAAATAGCTCTGTAGCTCTTGTGCGAGCGCATGGACAAGGTCAGCATGTTTTTGGCACTTGTCGCAATGGCGCACATAATCATGTGCATCATTCTCCATGGTAGGCCAAAAATATCCTATCCTAAGGAGCTTCTTAGCAATGGCGCTACCACTAAAGTGTCCCCCACAAGATCCATCGTGGGCTTCACTCAAAGCTGATCTAGCTTCTTCTAGATTCAAACATCTCAGTAGGATACCTTCAAAATATCTCCTATATAACGTATTGCCAATTATGATGAAGTGACTTGCTCGTCTATGCAATAACCGGTGCTGGTTTCTGTTAAAACCTTCAGGGAAGGTCCCATGTTGAAGAAAATTGAAGATATCAGTGTACCAAAGTTTAGGAGTAGTTTCGTTGATTAGAAACACATCCAAAGGTTCTAAGCATGATTTATTTGAAGCGGGTTCTTGGAGTCGATGAATAATGATGGTAGCATATTCGTCCTCTAACTCCAAGGGTAAAAGAGATGCAGCTGCAGCCATAGCATCAGCCGCACGATTGCTAGTTCGAGGAATAGCTTCCAAGGTAACTTGATCAAATAAAGATATTAATTGTAATACATATGCTTTATATGGATGCAATTTATCATCTTTGGTCTGATAAACATCATTAATTTGATTTATAACAAGTTGAGAATCACTAAAAACCAATAGATTTTTAATTTTTAGTGCCAAGGCAGCTCGTAAGCCAAGGATTAGAGCCTCATATTCAATAGTGTTATTAGTACAAGCAAACATTAATTTAAAGGATAGAGGTATAAGATGTTTCTATGGAGATATTAAAATAATACCTGCACTAGCCCCACTCATGCATCGGGCTCCGTCAAAGTATAAGGACCATTGCTCTGGATGGTCTGCCTCTAGTTTAAGGCATTCATCAGGAAACTCAATGATGAGGGGATGGGTAGACTCTAAGGGTGCAACAGCTAATTGATCTGCTATGATTTGACCCTTAACAGACTTTTGTCCTATGAACGTGAGTTCAAACTCGCTTAGGGCAAGAACCCACTTTGTTGTGCGACCAGATAAATAAGGTCGACTCATGAGATACCGCAAAGGATCGGATTTAGCAATAACATAGGTTTTCTGACTGAGCATATAATGGCATAATTTTTGTGTAGAAAATATGATTGCTAGACATAATTTTTCTAATGTTGTGTAGTGGGTTTCATAACTAATTAATGTTCTACTGATATAATAATTAGCACATTCTTTCTTCTCATCATCAAGTTGAGCTAACATAGCTCCTAAGGCAAAATCTAAAGCAAAAATATACAAGATAAATGGGCGATCAGGTCTAGGTGGCGAAAGCACAGGTGGGTTAAGAAGATATTGTTTGAGGAGTTCAAATGCTTGCTGACATTCATAGTCCCAATGGAAAAAGACATCCTTCTTAAGAAGCTTAAGAAAGGGTCCGATTTTATCCGCCAGCTTATCGATGAAGCGACGGATAGCTTGAAGCTTACCTTGTAAACTTCGTAATTCTGATATATTTGTGGGTGCGGGCATATCAGTGATAGCCGCAATCTTGAGAGGATCAATTTTGATGCCACGTAAAGAAACTATAACCCCCAATAATTTATTGGACTTAACTCCGAATATACATTTAGTTGGATTCAATCGGATAAGATATTCCCTTAACCGATTAAATACTTTTCTCAAATCATCTAAATGGTCATCTTCGTCAGTAGAACGAGCTATAATGTCATCTACATAATCATGTAGTATATCATGCATCATATCATGAAAGATATAAGTCATGGCTCATTGATAGGTTGCACTTGCATTCTTCCAACCGAATGGCATCACTTTCCAACAAAACATCCCCCAAGGGGTAATAAAGGTTGTTTTAGCCTGATCTTCAGGAGCTATCTCGATCTGATTATAACCATAAAATCCATCCATTAAGGATATCATTCCACTCCCAATAGTAAAATCAATGATCTGATCCATATTGGGAAGAGGAAAATCATCTTTAGGGCATGCAACATTAATATCTCTAAAGTCTGTGCAAACCCTAACCTTAGTAGCTTCTTTCTTAGTTACTGGAACTACATTTGAGATCCATTCAGCATAATCAATGGCTTGTATAAAAATGACATTCAAGAGTTTTTCTAACTCCCCTTTGACTAGTAAGGCCACTTTAGGATGCATTTTTCTAAGTTTCTGTTTAACAGGTTTAGCATCCGGATGGACTACTAGGTGATGCATAACTACATAAGGGTCTAATCCTGGCATATCTTCATATGTCCAAGCAAAGACATCTTCATATTCTTTGAGAAATGCAATATATTTATTCTATTTTTCTTGACTTAATTCTGACCCAATGTTGATTAGGTGAGGATTATCCTCAGTTCCAATGTTAATTTTTATGACATTCTCTACTTCCATGTGTAGATTTTTCTCAAAATTAGGTGGGGCGGGTGAAACGCCCAATTCTTGTAATTCTTCCAAGGTTAGTTTGGATAATTCATCTTGAGGAGTCGTGGCCTCAAGCTGGGCTATACTAGGTATAGAGCCATCAAAATAAAATTCATGATGTAACAATTCCTCAACGGAGACATCATGGAAGATATCTCCCTCCAACTCATCTTCGGATTCGACGATCATCTCAGGGTAGGCTATAGATAGCATATTACATGTAAATGGCTTATTCATTAAATGCAAAGCATCACGTTGATCTAAATAATCTTGGTAACATATGAGATGGTCATCATCCTCAAATGGGAAAGGCTGGCCCTTACTAGGAAATAGGCCCACACCACATCGAGCATGCCATGGTTCTACCTCAAAAGGTTCTTTCATACCATTTTGGAAAGGTCCCAAACCTTTCCCTTTATATCCCAATTTAAGCATTATAGATTTGGCTTTAATATACTCATTAGTAAAATAACATCGAGCATATCCATCATAATGAGTCTTGATGTTTCTGGGTATTCTACCCCAGTCATATCCCTTGTAAATAAAAGCGTAGCTCCCGACTTGGTAAATACTTCCCATAGGTTGTGGGAGACCCAAGGTATGAGGAGATGGTGGCAAATTATTTAAAATAAGGGAATCTTGCATAGCAGCATTCATTTTCTCCGATATAAGAATTTTAGATAAATCGGGTAAGAGCTCGTCAAGTAAGAGCATAAGAGGTAGAAGGAACATTTCCTACATCTTCTGATGCGGAAACTATGCCTTTGGTGGATGTAGATGTTGTAGAGATGTCGATGGATGATTCTATTATAGGTATAAAAGTTATAGGAGTAGAGCAAGAAGCCTTGGTTGTGGGATTAGGATCTTTCTGAGGTCCTAATGTGGTTTGTTTAGAGGATGGTTGAGTTGTATGTAGAGGTGGAACTAATGGAGAAGAAGTATATGGTATTGTGGGTGTGTGTTTCACATGTTTAGATGGATAATGAGAATTAGGATGTGTGGATGACAAAGCAGGGCAAAATTGAACTCCAACAGGTTCTGCCAAAGCACACATATCAAAGGGTCTAGGATCACCATGAATGGTAACCAACTGATTCTTAAATTTGAATTTAACACATTGATGTAAAGTTGAGGGAATGGCTCGCATTGCGTTGATCCAAGGGTGACCCAAGAGTATATTGTATGATGCAGGGCAATGTACAATAAACATAGTCATATCCAAGGTTCTCGGACCAACTTGCAATGGGATGGTAATAACTCCACACGTTTCTTGTGTTTCATCATTGAAGGCTTTTATGATCATATCAGTTCTTTTCATTTCATCACTTCTAAACCCAAATCTTTGGTAGAATTCAAAAGTGTAGATGTTTAAATATGAACCATTATCAATCAAGACTCGTTTAACTACTACATCTCCAATTAAGGTAGTAATATATAAGGGATTATCCTTATGTAAACTATGTTGAGGTATGTCTCTATCCTGGTGCTGATTCCCTTTATTAGGAACTTTCAAAACAAATGGAGTTGATCCATCATTCTGCATTTGATCTTGTTGAGAGTTTTGAGCCTGTTGTCTAGTAACAGCTCCGATGGTACCCACAATATTATTCTATGGATGATGAATGGGTCTTGGTCTAGCATTTATGGCTTGCTCATTAGAAAGTAATTGGTGAGATGATGGTCTAGTAGTGACTCTTCTTGGAAATGGTTCTTCTGGGACCATATGACTTGTGATAGGGAGAATAGGATCCGATTCATCTTCAAAGCTATTCGACTGATTTGAGGTGATTTCCATATCACTCTCAGTCTCATATTCTATATCACTAAGATCAGGTGTCTGGATATTGTGTAGAGGCCTAGTTGTAACCACGGATAAAGTTGTGTCAAATATTTCCAAATCATGAGCAGGTAAATGCCCACTAATAGTCCCTACATATCGGGTAGGAGGGGGAACATTATGATGTTCAATTTGGTTAGCCACTTCCTTGCCATGTTTTGGTAAAGGATGTTGAAATATGTCCAATGACTGATTGGCATTCTGATTCTGGTTTTGGGGGATGTTCTTTTGAGCATTATTAGGAGGATTTTGCTTAGGTTGAAAGGCTTGCACCTCCATCTCATTGTTATCAATCAGGTCCTGTATTTTATGTTTTAATATTTTACAAGAGTTGGTAGTGTGTCCAGGTCCTCTATGGAAGTCACAGTGTAAATCAGCTCTGTATCCGGGTATAGTTGGATCAGGTTCCCGGATAGTTGGTAATTGAATCAAACCTCGTTCTAATAATTGTGGTAGAATGGTTGATAAAGGTTGATTTAATCTAGTAAATTCTCGAGGAGGTTTATCAGGAGGTTTCAGTATAAACTTCTCCGTTGTCTTCGCAGCATTAACAGTAGCAATATTTCTACTATCAGTGACTCCATCACCCACAACTTGTTTATTTTTATATTGATTTTTGGATGTTTTCTCATCATCTTTCTTTTTAAGCTGACCTCTCCTAATAAGAGCATCTTCCACTCGTATGGCTAAGTCTATAGCCTGATCGAAGGTGGTCAAGGTAGCAGTTGATAATTCATAGGATAGTTGGTCCTGTAAATTATTAATAAAGATGTCCAACATCTCCCTATAAGGTAATACAAAGTGCAATTTTCCTATCAATTGTCTCCACCTAGCTAGGAAATCGACAAAGCATTCATCTTTGTCTTGCTTTAAGTTGTACAAGTCTTTAATGGTCACATGCCTTTCGATGTAGGCACTAAATTGATGCACAAAAGACTCAGCAGTTTCTTCAAAATTCCTCAAAGAATTAGTGGGTAATTGATAATACCACTCTAATGCCATTCCTCCTAAACTTTTTGGGAACATTTTTAGCAATAATAAGTCATCATGCGATATATCATGACATGCTATCCTAAACATACGAAGATGCTCTATGGGATCTTCGGTTCCTTTATATATGGGCAAGACAGGCATAGGAAAATGTTTAGGATATGGTTGTGCTACAACTATAGGATCTAAAGGCTGACTACACATCTCTCGATAATTGTACGAGGGATGGTAGGGATCTATCTGATCCATGCGGGAAACTAACTATTTCACCATGGTTTCAAGATTACTAGTTTGTCCACCATATTGGTTTGGTGGGACATAGGTATGGGATTTATGAGTGTATGACGGTGTGACATAAGGATTAGATGCTATATTGCTATTATGCAAAGCATTGGTAGGAAGAGTATTATGAAGAGGATTTGTAGTAGTATTATGTTGTATCCTAGATTGTTGGTAATTGGTGTTTGGTTTTGTTTTGGGTTTTTGCTGATTTGAGGTATATTGCTCAATAGCTTGGCAAAATAGAGTAGTAAATGAGGGTTTCTTTTGTGCGGGAATGACCCTAGGCTTGCTAATAGGCACTTTAGATGGTTGGGTAACCTATTGTTGTTGCATGTTCTGGATTATAGCTACCATATCCAAATTGGATGGTCCAGCTTGATCACTCTCTTGATCGATAAAGGACAAGGGATTAGTGCGTGTGTGAAATACGTCTTCTAGAGTTGCTTGAGTGTCACTAATTTGATCCTTGTCCATATGGACTGCTCTATTAAGAACACCAATATTAGTATTAATGAACTTCCAGAATTGATCCATGTTTTCAAATGTGACAGCTCCTCCCGGAGACATCTTAGGGGATGAGGATCCTTCCTCTCTATTAGTTTCTTCTTGTTCATTTCCTACAGCAAGGTCTTCTTCTTGCTGATCTAGGGTTCCTTCTTTCGGAATTTGATCTTCAGGAAGGACATCTAGGTTATTTAATGGTTTTCCTAACCAATCTTCTTCTTCTTCAGTCTGTTTCCCATTCCTAAGTCTAGGCATTGTGCTTAAACTTAGATTTCAGCAAATATATATATATATATATATATATATATATATATATATATGTGATAGGTTTGAGAGGTATATATTTTAATTATATACCTACTATAATACTTAAAAGGGAAATGTTTTGATTTTTTGTTTTGTTTTTATTTTTGTTTTTGTGTTTTATAATATTATTATAAAGATAACAAATAGCATTCTAGTTACAAGAAATAACAATAATAATAGAAATGACTTAGTTTTCTATAAATAGTTTATGGATATCGTTGATGGGATCAAGTTCATCAGGAGTCATGAAATGCTCCTCTTCAAATTGAAAATGGTTTTTCAAAAATTTGACAAAGTGTGCTATAGTAATATGATCTGTCTCGTATTCTGACCTATAGAAATAAATTTCATGGCAATATTCTCGATATAACACAGCTCTAGGAACTCTATTCCATATTTTTCTATCCGTAAGAATGACTTCTTGATCCTCTATACGAGATAGAAACTTATGTACTACAACTGCATTCTCAAGGTATTCTTCAAAGGTGTACAATTCAGAAGACACAAGTGCTCTTTTATCTACTAACCACCTATGGCAAGCTCTCTAAAGTTCATGATATAAGGTTACCTGATCAGGATCCAGGATTCTATCTAGGACAAACCTCTTAATTTGCCTAAGTTTTGTAGATCTGGATTCAATGATACCCAATCTCCTATCAAGTTCGTCCCACAAAGGTTGAACCCTATTTGTTTGAGGTACTCTAAGTACAGAAGTAATCTCTATGGACGTTAATTGATTTTCAACATTTATGGTGACAACTCGTCTTTTATTATAATCTACCATCTAAATATGATATACAACTTTAATTGTTTGTCTGATGATTCTAGATGTTACTTAATAATAATAATTTTTTTTTTGGGTTGTTTTCAAAAGGTTTTTAGTTTCACGTCGGGTTCACCAAAATGTATTGACCCAAATTTTTTGCACCCTTACCTTCAGGCTAAAGGATCCGTGCCCGAAAGGGGGATGCGAGAAGGATGGAACAATACCTCGGACTGAGAGGCCCTTTGAAGGTCATGCCTCTCGGGGGAGGGGTATAAAGGTGAATTTTTGATGGATGGTGGGGTTCACCAGGAAACTTTGAGTGGCAGTTTCCACGCCTAGGTTGAGAATGGGTTTGATGTGTTCATTTTGTACTTTAATCATTCATATCCCTAGGTTGGCCAGAATGAATCTAAGCTATTCTATATGAAATGCCAATTTATATGAATACATAAAGCATGAATGAATCCTAAATACCAGGGATATACTTAAATAAGAAAGAATGCACCTGATTTTGGATGTTTGACGAAGATTCTGAAGCTTGTAGGAGTCCAGATCATCCCAAATATGACAGGATCATCTGCAATTGAACATAATCATCTCAGATCACAGTCGATCATCTGAAATCAGACAAGATCATCATCGATCTGATGAATTCGTCAGACAAATCCGTTAGAAGCTTGCAATCACAGAAACAGACACCAAAAACCAAAAATGCTACTGCAAGAATAATGCAAAATAATGGAAATGATAGTATGAATGCTTAATTGATAAATCTAGATAGCAGATTTAAAGGAAATACATTGTTTTAATAACTTATTTTAAATTTATCATGCATTTATGCTAGATGAGGTGAACTCCAGGATGCAGAATGAAAATAAATCAAGCTAATGCATAGTAAAATAAAGAAGAAATATGAGAAATGCAAACTCAGGGCTCTGGTTGCCCCCAATCTGAACTGTTGTTGAGATCGCCTCCAATCATACGAGATCATCGTCGATCTGTGACAAGATCATCTGAAATCATCTGGAATCGCCTGCGATGATCCGAGCTTCCTCCAGCTGAAGCACAGTGAAAACCTGCAATGAAAAACTTGAAAATACAAATGCAAATGATGGGGGCGAGGATGTTCTAATACAGCAAAACTAGAATTGCAGGGGAATGATCAGCCAAGGGTATAAACTAGGAAAATCCCAAGTTTATATAGGGTTAGGGGGAGGTTAAGAGGTTGGGGATCATCCCAATATAGGAGATCCTCAGTGGAGGAATCTCCAACTATGCAGACACGCTTCTGCCCAAGTTGGAGAGGCTGTTGAAACAGAATCTAATTATGAAAATTTGGTTTTGGGACGAAATCATCTAGATGTTCTATTCCAGACGAATTTGTTCGATCTGGGATGATTTCATCTGATCGGGATGATTTTGTCTGATCGGTGATGATATCGTCCAACGGTCAAAACAACTCCTAAAAATGGCATGAAAAATGGGGTGAGCGGTTAACGGGCGGTTTCGGGGTTAAAATTCAAATTTTATCTTTTTACTAAGGGTTTAACTACGCCAATTTTAGGGTGCTACACATGCATCAGTCCATTATTCTATTTTTTTAAAAATGTTTAACACAATTCTGGCTGCTAACATACACGTGGACATGTGACGTTATTATTAACATGAGCTCTTTACATTATTCCAATAGGACCATATATCTTTTGGTCATATGCCTCCATTGTGTACACATTTCCGATATAGAATAAAATAAACTCCTCAATAGAGTTTAACCATCCAAACTCTCAACTTTTATTTTCTTCTTATTTAAAACATATCATTAATTAAATGTCTGCTAGTGGACTCCCCATGTCCAAGTTTGGCCTTGCTACTTATCCACTATGTTTGAAATCGAATACTTGATTCATGTCCTAGTATAACGCTCCTCCAGGTAATCCATCCACCATGAAACTGTCGGGCAACTTTGCAATAGTTCCTAATGTCGATATGGACCACCTGTTATAATCATCATCACTACCCAAAGCACTACACCACATGGTCCCTGACAAGCATCTACATCTTCTTTCAATACCCATCTATGTTTTGAATCCCCAGTGAGCATTGTCCCATAATTTGAGACATAAGTTTCTCCACCACGTCAGCCATGTAGGTATATCTGGCTTCATTGTTGCATCTTCATGATCCCATCCTTCAAACCATAGTGTGCCCTAGACGTCATATACTAGCAAGTATTCTTACAGCAAAAATGTTGAATCTACCACAATGCTACCACCATATATGTCCTTGTTGGGTCTCACCAACTCAAATCTATCTTGTAATGTTGTGCTCCTCTATCAGGCCATCATCAGATGATCTACATCTTCAAAAACTCAACCTAGCCTATCTCTTTTTCACATCTATCTGAATGAATCTATCCATTGCTTGGTCTCTACAATGGTGCCATATTTGCTTGGCAATACACATCCTACAATGGTGCCATCTTTGCTTGGCAATACGCATCTGCTACTCCATAAAATTTTGAGTCGTCAACATCAACATTGGTTGATTATCGTTGATTTATACCAAAAATCTTCGAGTATACCTTAGACTCTGCAACTCTTGGTGAAGTTGATAAATTTGGATCGGACATGACATAGCCCACCCCTGGTACTCATTTGACACCTCTCAACTAAGATCAATTGTGTGATATTGAATCCTCTAGCCAAGTTGTACCTCTGTGTTACTAGTCCACACCTATCACTACTTCATTGAATATCTTTGCTGCCTGCTTGGCCGCATATGTTGTTAGATTTTTTGTCATCAGTGATATTTGCTCTTAGTTCCACTACAATATGGTAGAACATCACAATTTTATGTACTGTCACCTCATTATTAGCTTCAAAAACTCTACCTCCTAACTGATGTGTCCTTCGTAGCTACTATGGGTTCGAGCTTTCCACATCAAATTTTATATTCAACATTTGCAAGGGCTCCTTGTGAAAGTGTTGGCTCCCAAATGCATCCACTGATGCATCCCATTTGTTTGAGTCATCATGTGGATGCGTTGCTATTTTTGTCCACATCACATCCTGAACACTATTGGTTGTAGGTATCCACATGAATAATGTCATCCATATAATCATTTTCCTCGCTGTTTACCATGGTCTTCATGGAGTTATCCCCATTCATCTCTTGAAGCTGGATGAACCTCTACAGTGTCTTCCCTGCATTGCCACATCATCCACCATGATGATATCCACATCTAAAAACACCCTAATTGAGCCTACCTAAGGTGCCAACCTCCTCTATTTGAAACTCAAAACCTTCTATCGAGTTATCCTCCACTTGCCATGTATGCCTTCATCAGATTTCTCATATTATGCTTCATCCTCGACATTGCATTACACTACCTCACTGTTGCTCTTCACTCTGAAATCTTCCACCATCTATGTGATTCATGGGTCCATGCTCAATAGCCACTATCAAATCAGACATCCACATAATGGAGGTCTTTGTTATATCGCTATGTGAACATGCCTGCATTGTCGACTAAATCGTACTTGGGTCAGTGTTGTCATTATTGCTCTTCGTCTATCCACCCCATCAGGTCCAAGATGTTGGCATCGATTTGAATCATCACCAAGGGTTCTTTCCATATAATTTAACACGTCACCTTCAATTTACCCATGACATAAGCTATCGAGTTCAATGTTGACGTAAACCACCTTACACTCGTCATCCACACTAGCTAAATTTGTCCCAACCACTATCATCGTGTCTATCCCGTCTTGCGGTCTGACTCTCCATGCATCCACAGAAAGTGGTCCAAACCTCCCATTAAACCTTGCATGGAATAATATGACCAACATATATTAAAATTACCCCTAACATTATAATAAAATAAAAAAATATTAAAATTAAACAGGAAAGATACTAAGACTAAAACACACCATCTAAAACCCAAAACTAACATGAATCCTTTATTTATATAATCCTTAATAAGAAGAGGTATTGAGGTGGAACGAAATCCCCACATGGGGATATGTCCCTCAAATAAAAAATTTCTTGTTTTATTTGATTTCTTTATTATTTTTTATAGTGTGTTTTTAGATAAAGATCTATATATCTTTATTATTATTTTTTATATATTTTATTTAAAAAAAATTATTTGATTTAATTATATATATATTATTATATATAATATATAATAATATATATTTTTTATTTTTCATCAACAAGAGACTCATTTTAATTAATTTTAAATGCTTTTAATTAGTTTAATTAAAAACATTGAAATTAACTAAAATGAAACAACACTTACCAAACCTGCTAAACAACTCACAAAAATGCAAAAAAAGGAGATATTAGACCCCTAAACAACAACCATGATGCAAGCAAACAAGGAGACACATTAAAGACCAATATCAAAATGGAATCAAGAAGGCAACCCAAACACACGTAAGCCTATCAACACTCCACAAGAGAGCGACTGAAAATAAAAGATGCGACTTCTACAAGCACCTTGAAACTTGAAATACAAATGCCATGGATAGGAATTGCTAAAATCATCTCCCCAAGAATACCAAAATCCTTAAAAATAGAAAAAAAATGGGGGTCCCCAATTTTGGGGTATGTTGTGGAGCTGCCACAATAATCATGTCATCTAAATCAGTGTAGATCGAGAGAGATTAGTGTGATAAAAATGATATGGTTCTAAGAAAAATATAGAGTGATACCCAATTGTAAGTGACAACAAATGGAGCGATACCTGGTAAGGATGTGTACATGTAAGTGACTAAAGGCAGAGCTATACACAGGAAGGGTGTGTGCTCATAGGAGGTCACAAGTGGAGTGATACTCGAGAAGGGTGTGTGCTCAAATATAGTCACAATTGGAGTGATACCCAAGGAGGGTGTGTGCTCGCAATTGATCAAAGGTGGAGTGATACTCAGGAAGAGTGTGTGCTTGCAAGTGATCACAAGTGAAGATATACCCAAGAGGATATGTGTTCATAGTAAGATAATTAATTAAACAAAGGAAAAGTGTGTGTGTGTGTGTGTGTGAGTGATATAAGATATGTATAAGAATATATAAGAGTAGAAAAGGAAATAGAAAAATGAAGAGATACATGGAGAGAACAAAGAGAAAAGTGTATATCCCTTGACTTGATGAAAGATAAAAGAATATGATTAAACTTACAATATATAAAAGAGATATAAAAGAAAAAGAGATGTAGAAAATAAAGAATATATCCCTTGAATTGGAGAGAATTAAGATGAACATTATACTTACAAGGTCAAGGGATATATGCGATAGAGAAGAAAAGAAAGGTGAAGAAATCCAAGAGTGATTATGTGCCAATGAATGCAACCATATGTAAATGCATAAGAACAAAGATAAATTTCCCACTAGCACAAACTTACCCATGTATATATACAAGAGAGGTAATCATAACATCTTAGTGGGGTAAGAAAAGAGGTATACCCTAAGTTTGGGGATTCGCTAATAGTGACCTAGTGAAAGTGCAATGCATATGAGCTAATACTGTCATAATTACCTCACTAAAAATTTCCTATGAATCTACATGAACAAGCAATCATATGCAAGTATGATCAAGAAGAAAAGTAACTATATGTCAAGCATAAGTGCAAAGGAGAATCATGTCAAGCAATTCATGCAAAGTATGAAAAGCAATCATGCAACATGAGCAAGCAGACAAATATAAGTTGGCACAAAAGAGATATTGGGAAAAACTAGTAGGAGAAGTAAAAATAAGTGAGATAAGGTGATCAAGAAGAAATAGAAGGAAAAAAAACTCAATAGAGAGGAAAATATGAAATTAGAAGAAGATAAGAGAAGAAAAGAAAAGGTTATGCATAATACCTTTTGAGGTGCATAATATTCATGGGTTCTTTGAGATATTTGTCATCTGGGGTTGCTAGAAAATAGGATATTGATCCAAACTTGGTTGTTATGGCAAAGGGGCCTATCTAATTAGGCTGAAATTTTCCCTTTAGATCAATTTGAGCATTGGTGTTCCTTTGGTTTTCTTTGAGGACAAGGTTCCCTACTTCAAAAGAATTATTATGAACTTTCTTAGTGTAAGTTCACTTGAGCCTATTTTGATAAACTCAAAGATACTCTAAGGCATGGATGCACCTCTAATCCAATAAATATAATTGGTTTAAATAGGCAAGGTGATACTCATCATCGATAAAAGTGTTTTGTAGCAAGATGCACAAGGAAGGGACTTCTAACTCAAAAGGAAAAATAGCCTTAGTGCCATAGACCAAGACTTAAGGGGTTGTGCTTGTAAGTGTTCGTACACTAGTACAATAAGCCCACAAATTAGGATAATGTTAAATATATCAGTATTGACTAGTCTTATTAACCAATTTTTTAAGGATATTAACTAAGGATTGTTAGAGGCTTCTGATTGGCCATTACCTTGAGGGTAATAGGGGGTTGACCATTTATGTTGAATCTTGTATTTAACACAAATTTTATGGACACTCTTTTTCTTGAAAGAAGTGTCATTGTCAAAGATGATGACATAAGGTATTCAATACCAACACAAGGTTTGGTTAAGGATAAACTTAGAGACCTAAACTCTAGTGACCATGGATAGCAGTAGGGATTCCACTCACTTAGTAAAGTAATCAGATGTTGTGATGATAAACTTATGACCATTAGAGGAAGTAGGATTGATCTTCCCAATAATATCCAATCCCATATGGAGAATGGACAAGAAGAAGAAATGACTTGAATGTTTTATGAAGGTGCATGAATAATATTGTCATGACGTTGACACTTGTCATAGTGTTAAACGTAGTCGCATGCATCCTTCTCCATGGAGGGCCAATACTATCCTATTTGAAGGAGCTTCTTGGAAACTGCATTGTCACTAAAATGGCCTCCATAGGATCCTTTATGGGATTCATAAAAGGTTTATCTTAGTTCATCGGATGTGAGGCACCATAAGGAGATACCCTCAAAAGAATATTGATATAAAGTATCATTCATTATCACAAATCAACATGCTCTTTTGCACAAAATATTTTGATTGTTGTGATCTCAGCCTTTCAACATTATGACATCTTTTAAGAAATTAAATATATCATTGTACCAAGGCTTAGAGGGATAAGTTTTTATGTACAAGACATCTAAGGGGAGTTGGCTAGAACTAAGGGTTGTAAGCTCTTAGAGTTGTTGAATGATAAATTTAACTTGATCACCTTCTAACTCCAAGGGGATAAGAGATGTGATTATGGCCATGGAGTTGGTATGTTGGTTAGAGGATCTAGGGATAGACTTGTTGAGTGGAAATTTTACCCAATTGCAAAATCACCATCACAATCAGAATTTTGATTAGAAAAACCTCTCTTACAAAGAAATAGAAATTTGCCCAAGGTTCCTTTTACTTAATGTGTGTTTGTATGCTTATGAAAATATGTCAAATAAGTTCTAGGAATACCTCAGTGATTTGCAAGTAACTATTAATAAGGGTCTTGTGTTGGTATTACTTTGTTATGCTATGTTATTGATTGTTAATGAAACTTAAAAGAAAAGAAAATGTGATTGGCCCTCATATGACCATGATGGAAATCATTAGTTCATTTTATCTTGAATATATTTTTTGTTAAGCAGATTTTAAACAAGTTTTATCTTCTTTAAATATTTTATTTGAACATGAAATAAAAAATTAAAATCTATCTCTTAATGTGATTCAAAAATGATGAATGGATTCATTTAATGTTTCTTTGATGAATGAAAAGAAAATAAACTACATGATTAAATTTAGAATGTAATAGCCTTTGAAATGTCATATAAACTACCCATATTTAATGAAATTATAATTTTCATAAAGAGAAGTTAAGTTATTGCTTGAAAAATGAACATGCAAAGCTTGAAATTTGACTTGCCTTCAAAATATGAAATTATACTAATTTTGAAATAAAAAACTCCTTTAAAAACATTAACTTTAAATAATTTTTTGTAATTTCGAAATGGCTTCAAAATAAAATCAAAATTGCTTTAAATAAAACTTTAAAGCTTAATCTTGGAATCCATGCATTTATTTTTGGAATCGTAATTTTTTATTTTATTTTTATTTTAGTTGCAAAATTTAAAAAAAAATGTAAAAGGGTAGGGTTAAACAAAAATTTGGAATACACGAAACATAATGCTAAAAATGTTAGAAAAAAAACTACTATCAGTATAACGCTACCCTATCCTGCAAAACTAGAGATATGAGAATTTTTGTGATCGATTGTAATAGCTTACATTTAATATTTATCAATCCAGGGTAATCAAGGTTAGATTTAAAGAGTAGGAATCCAGTATAGATTGTACCATGGGGATCAATTCTAAGCTTAATTTAGATCTCTTTTAGTTTCAGGTTTTGCAAAAAAATAATGATTACAGTGAACAAAAATTAAATCGTGCAAGAATGAAAATAAAGTGCAATTTATGATTTATGCAGTAAATATGATATTTACCTATTGATGATTTGATCTAATGATAATTACCTACTGATGATTTTATCTATTGGTGAGGATCCTCGTGCAGTTAGTTTTAATTATCTATTTTGACTTTCTATTCTATAGAAATGCAATTTAATTTATTTTATATTCTAAGGTTAATTAACTATTTCTAACCTATTGTAGGGGTGAGAGATTAGGGACTAATTGTAGGAGTGGGCCCTGCCTCCTAGAGGACAATGTAAGTCTTTCTCCCCTAAACTACTTTATCTCAGTAACTAAGATGCATAACTACTACTAACATTATTCTATTCTATGGATGCAAGAAAATTACAATTACAACTACATAAAAGAAATCAAGTAGTAAATAACACAAATGATATAGTTACCATATGTGAAAAGTAAAGTGCTACTTTTATTGCTGGAAGTTCAAATGTACATGTTGGCGCATTTCCTCAAAAATTGTACAGACATTAGCTAGACTTCGAACATTTCTTCATTAGATAGGTGATTGATGATTAGACCTTTTCAAAGGTCTTCCTATGTAATATATAATATGACTTGGACAATTCTAAGTAATATTCTTCCACGTATTTTTCCATGTGGATTTGTGGACTTGATAATGCAACAACTATGTACTAACAAGAATAATCTAAACTAACACAATTCCTAATTCTACTTGGACTCAGTAAACAACCTAAGTGGTCCAAGTGGCACTTTATGAACTAACATAACAAAACAATACTAACTTAGACATTTCACAAGATATAACACATAACTATATACCCCTTAAATCATGGGAAGGACATAACAATATTGCGTCGGAATCTAATCAACCTAACAATAATCTAATTATACAACTTTATAGAATAACTTTACAACAACTTTATTAATCATAATATCCTCATGAATAATACTTGACAAGTCAACTAATCATGCTGACTAGAAATACTTTTGCTACCATGTAAAAATGCCATGCTATCACTGATGTGGCATGCAATATCGATCAATTGACTTGGTCAACTTTCTTCGATAACTACTGGTAAAAGTTCTCTTTGGTAATAGTCTTCAATAGCTACCTTCTACAACATACTTTAGTAACTATCTTCTGTAACATACTTCAGCTACTATATTCTGTAATAGTCTTCAACCACTATTCTGTCATCGTATCTAGAGCTTTCTTAATCCATCATCCTTACATTCATCTTTTCATGTTCGAGGTGTAATCTGAAACTTATACTAATGCATCATATGCCCATAAAATAGTCTTTATCATTTTCCTATATAATCACTCACAACTTGGACGTATTTTACATGAAATGCATACATTTATCAAATTAACCACATCCATATTTTTAACTGATAAATCATATAAATAAGTAAAAATAACTACTTAAAATATATTATAACCACAATTTAAAGATAAAAATGAAACAATTTACTACAAAAAATACATGCCAAATAATTACTCATCATTTTCCCCCAAACTGAGAGATATGCATGTCCTCATGCATGTGAAGAAAATGAGGTTTCAATAAAAATATCATAGATATCACAAATATCACACATGTTTTCAGACAATATATTACAAATTAAAATATTTTAAGAAATTTTACACATTTTCTCAAAAATTTACAATTGTATGAAAACAAGAAAATACAAATATATTTTTAGAAATAGGTTCATTATACATGGTTTCTGAAAATCAGTAGTAGCAACACAAGAAACAAATATTTTTAGAAATATTTCTAAATATATCATAAATTTACAATTACAACATAGGTTCTAAATAAATATCTGCAATGAATATTTTAGATTTTCACAAGAAATTGTTTATAACAACACATATATTACATAGGCTATCAATCAGATTTAAAAAGAAAATAATAACTTTTTCAATCTTCTATCTGAAGACTGGCTATAATAGTATTACATAAGAGAAACAGTTGCAACAATGAACACAAAACAACTTAACACTATATGTTTTGTCAACAAGCATCTTCAGATGAAGTAAAACTATTTGCAACTCTTCATATCATAACAGTTCCTAATAGAAAAATGAATTTTCAAAATCATTTCATTGTGATAACCTGTTAAAACTGTAATATTAAGCACTGCATATACAAATAATTCTAAACATAAAACACTATCTACAACATTATTTTTAGAGATACATACATATGCCACAAAAAATATATCAGAAATAAATTAAACATAATAATATATAAATATCAAATACTCAGTCTGAAAATTATAAAAATATTAAGCAGTTTATCAGTTCATCCGACTTGTGATCATCGAGTGGAAATCCTTGATGATGGAGGTCTTGTTGGTGGTAATTTCCTTTCGCGTTTCACCTTCTGTACTTGCGCTTTGGCCTTCTGCTCATCGATCGATATTTTGACCATGACTATTTTGATATGCTCAACCTCGATGGAATCCTCTCCCTACACTGTATCTTGCATTTGGGAAGGTAGAGGTTTCTCAACTGATGCAACTATGTTGTCGATGATTGCGTTAACTTTTGGAGGTATCCCAATGTTTAGGCCCAGATTCCTTGGTGCAGTTCCTATTTTGGTGGAAGGATATGATTCTTTCGATCGATTCTATTGCATTAGACTGGCAAGTGGTTGTGAGATTTCTTCTTCAAGGAGCTTGGAAAAGTCAATGGGTTTGTTGTAGCTCGTCTTACTGAAGTTGATAGAATTTTTGGGCTTCCTACCGATTGTTGAAATTTTATTGGGAGAAGCATCGATAGGTGGTATTTTGTTGATAGGGTCAGTAGGTTTCATCACCTTATCCACTAAAATTTGCTTGATCATGTCTATCTGGTGGGCAGGAGCACATTGGACCAGTTTTGAGTGCTTTGTGAAATCCTCCCGAAGCTTATCAATTTTTATCTGTAGAATAGTGTTCTGCACTTGAAGGTCTGATAGAGTCACAGTTGGTTCAGGTGTGGGTAGATTGGATTCGTGCCCAGATATTTCTCCTATGTTATGAGTTTTAGGAGTATGTTTTTAAATGTCAATTTTTCTATGCAGGTTGAAATGATTTAGCAGTTTTGGTGGTGGTTCAACATTTTTATTTTGGGATTTTGGGCTCCTCACCTTGAATTTCTAACTCATGATCCTCTTCAGATGGACTCTCTTCTTGATGATCACTGTCAGCGGACCCAGAATAATCCGGCAGGTTAGACTCTTCAACTATTGTTTCCCAAGAAATTTTCACTTCATTTGCTTTTTGCAAGACCAATAGTTTGATAAGGCCATGATGAGCGATTAAGTGAAATTTAGGTTTTTCATGAGAATTCTTAGGTTGGACATGAACAATAGTAGATTTTAGGGATTGAAGTAGAAAATATGGTAAATTGATAATACAATCATCATGTTTTGGAAACTTCAGATTTATCAACATTCTAAGGTGATAGGCTGCACAGGTAGACATTCGACCCTCTAGAGTGAAGAACTTAATGATTAGGATAGCGACCTCCTACCACTTAAGAGGAAGTGTAGAGGTGGTGATGCCCTTAATCCATCCTTCCTTATCATGAATGATAGTACATTTTTCACCAAATTTTTCTACCAATTGGGTGACACTTTTAGAGGAATTCTTGTAATAAGGCAGCCCTACTTCTGGTAGACTTAGGACTTCAGAGATAACACTAGGGTTTAGGTCAAACTGAATATCCTCAATTTGGGTGGTCATCTTTGTAGGGTTACAGTTCATAATAAATTTTTTAGCAACCCCCTGGTCGTGCCCTCTAAACTTTGTGAGGGCATCCCACCACCTAGCTTTTTGGAATAATTCCTTTATAGAATCACTAGGATTCTATGTTTCAATAGATGGGGGCTCACTTATTTTCTGAAACATAGAATGGGGTATGGTTTTAGAGCAAGGAATAGATAGGGTAAATTGAAATTAAATGGGGTGGTTTCCAATTTTTTTTTTAGCAGCTGAGAAAACCTGCAAAATTATTCCATTTACAAAAGAAAACTTTTGATATTTTGTAGAGAAAAGAAATTTATCATTTCAAAATCATAAAATTTTGGGAATAATTTTATATCTTATAGTGACAAAAACAATTATAATTTGAAAATCTATCTATCTGCATACATAACTGTGAAAATATGTATACATATTTGTATATGACAGAAAGATTAGAGTATAATATACCTTTTATCTTCTATGACTTTTTACAGCTAAAAATAAATTTTGAAATGATTAGAAAATATTATCTTCTGTCGCTATTTGTTGTCAACTTTTGGTCACCCACAAAAAAAAATTGTAAATCCTCATCAATTATCATCCTTTGCTCATATTTCCACCTTTTCCACTCATAATTTTGCTTATTTTTAGTAATTATCCCCTTTCACATTTGTTTCAAACCCTCAATTTCATTTTTCTAAAGAATTTGATAGAGTTTTGGCTTGTTTGCAGAGAGTTTTCATTCGATGCTCAGTGCCTTCTATGAAAGGAAAATGAATTAGGGTTTGTTTTTTCTTTGCATGGAATTTTAGCCATGCAATAGATCTTGACCATTCATTTATCCTAAATCAATGATAACGACCATTATCATGACTTAGTAAATCATAACCCTCTATTTTGTTTTAATCGATGGTCTAAAAACGTGAATCCATGTCACCTTCATGTAATTGGTCGAAAAAACTTTGTATCGGTGTTGTGATGAAGCTTCTAGACCTAGCATAAATTTTCCCTTTAATCATAGCCCTTCATGGAATTTTTAATTGATGAACAATGTTTTCCATCTATGTTAGTGTTGGTCATTGGTTGCATGTGCCACATGTTGATCATCATCGATGAGTTTAGGGTGGTCGACGTCCTTTCTTGGCATGAAATTTACCACCACTGCATGGGAAGGGTAAGTGTAAGTTGGCACCAATAATTTTCACCCCTTTAGTCATCGATGTAATTAAAAATTTATTTAAATTTTACCCATTGTGCATATGTGGCATGCGTTCATCATACAAAGATAATCATTTTAAGTTTTCACCCCTATGCATACATGCCACGTGTATTTTCCTTTGCATATGTATGTTACGTGTACCATTACCATAGTATTTTATGCCCATATTGTCTTATCTCATATTGTATTTCATCGTGTCATGTCTTGTAATGGCATCGTAATTATTACCCATATATTCTTTGTGGTTGATGCCAACATTCTTTTTTAAAGTGACTTCCAATCATGGTTATACACATCATAATTAAACTTTGTCATAATTGGGGTTGATTCCCTGGTTACATTCATTTGTATTGGCATCTACGTGTATTATATCATCATCTTCAAAACCTTTATTCTTAGCTTTTATGTTTTCATGGAGAATGTCTACGTTTTTGAGGGATAGTTTAAAAAAATTGATGATACGTGGCATCTTAGGTGTTCACGTCACATGCTAAGTTTTACATCTACACATTCATGGATAAGGTTTTATTAATATTCATTTTATTTTATCCCCTTTTATTCTTCCTTAAACCTTTATAAATATCATTGCCACATTTTTTTATAATCTTCGTTGACACGTCTTATCACACATTTTGTCATTTTTTGGATTGCCATGTGTCGCTTATACTTGGCTAGTTTAAGTTTTGACACTTAGAAATATTTCATGGTATGTGTTATGGATAACGTCTATGGATGGCGCTTATAGAATATTACTACAAAATATTATTACAGAATATTATTACAGAAAATATCTATGAAAGATATCTAAAGAAAAATATAGAAGATATCTATGGAAGACATCTACGGAAGATATCTACGGAAGACATCTATGAAAGACATCTACGAAAGATATCTATGAAAATCTAATCTATAGAAGTTGTCTACAAAAACTGTAGTTGTTAGAGTTGAGAAAATACTTTACCTGATTCTCCCCCCAAACTGTATTGTGAACTTTGTATGCCTTTATTTATCCCCCCAAAACTGTAATTTTGGCTATATAGCCAAAATAAGATGAAGGGTGTTTTATTTATATTATGGTGGATAGTATAATAATGAGTTTTATCTATGGGGGTTTATTAATTATTTTTGTGATTGTGCTTCCTAGAATTTCATTAAGGAGTATCCAAGTGAGAGAAAATTAATGATTATGAAGCTTGATATCAATCATCAATATATGTAAAAATAGATATCTATCAAAGGCTTGGATAATTTCAATCACTTAGAAAAAATGGAATAGATATTTTGATATTATCTTGATGGATTTTTTCTAAAGGGTGCAAAGTTTTGAGAGATACAAGCCACATTTTTGTAGGATAAAATGAACTATAGTACCTTCATAGGGATTTGCTTTTGAATTTTTCTTGCTTATGATATTCTAGAGTTGTTTCACAAAGACTCAAACATCCTAGTGACTTTAAACAAATTCATCTATTCATTTCATAAATCAATATGATGTTAAAGTTATCCTAATGTTTTCAAGCTTCTCAAGGACCAACTGTGTGTGCAGTGAGTATTCATTCCCCATTATGAGTAAGGATTGAGTAAAACAATGGTCACTTATGCCAACAAGCTAGCTTATCTATGAGCATCCATAGGTCTTGTCCAGACTTAGTGCTACTACGTAAGGATACCTTATTGCCAAGCGGGTTTCATTCAACCCATTGTTGTAATGAGGATCACCCCATGGTTTTTGAGATACTAAGAATTCTAGGGATTCAAGCTCTTTTACCCTTATTTTGACTTTTTCTTGGGATACTTGCTCATTTTGAGAGGGAGCAAGGGATTTTTATTGCTTTTTGGGATTCTTGCTTATTTTTAGAGGAAGCAAGAAGATATTTTTGGGATACTTGCTCGATTAGATGAGGAGCAAGGGATTTTTTTTTTTGAAGGATGAAGGGTGAGCTTGTCCTTTTGTCAATTCATTAGTACTCTAAGCCATGCGCATAGATGGATAAGCAGGGGAAACCATTCACTTTATGGCAATAGTAACTCATGAGTTAATCTCTCCAAATCTCACAATGTTTTTATATGTTCAAATGTGCGTAGTCCAAGAAAAAACTTGATTGACTAGGAATAACTTACAACATCAAAATATTGCTTGAATTTCAATGAAAATTTTCTCAAAACACTAGTGGTGGTTGAGTAATTGAAAAACACCTAGATTTTATCTAGCAAACAAGGTATTATGCAACATGTGGTAGCCATTTTCCTACAAGATCTTTAAAGAAATATCCTCTTGGGCTATTTTTGAAACATTGAGACTAAAAATTGATGAAAATAAGATAGAAATATTGCAAATATAGAAACTTCATGATGAAACAAAGGAAGCATAATATTTTTTTTTATGAGAGAGAAGTTATTATTCAATAGTTGTTGATTGCAGTTCAGAGATGTACTGCAATTCGGCTTGCTTCTTAAGGTGGTGTATGAATTCTTCCTTAGATAATGGCTTCTTGTAAAGTTTAAGCCTATGCCCATTTACTAGTAGTTTTCTTGTTGAATCATCTATAGGCTTAAGCTTGAATGTACCATTCCTAAATATCTCTTTAATTTCATAGGGTCCTAGCCATCTTGTCCTCAATTTACCTTGAAAGTCTTGGTAACGAGAGTCAAACAACAAGGCCCAATCTCTTGATTGGAATGTACATGGTATAATGTGTTTATCATGCCATTTCTTCCTTTGTTGTTGGGTTATTTTAGTCCTATGTAATACCTCTAGTCTCCTTTCATCCATAATGTTTAACTTTTCCAATCTAGCTTTCTATGCTTGGTCCAAATTCATGTTGAGTTGCACTGCTTGTGCGAAGAGTTTCTATCTCAAACTCGATGGGCATGATAGCTTGTTTTCCATAGACCATTTCATAAGGTGATAATCCTGTGGTAGTTTTCCAAGTTGTGTTATATGCCCATACAACTTCTTTCAATCTCTCAGCCCAATCACCCCTATTAACAACTATGATTTTTGTAATGATCTTTTCAAGTTCTCTGTTCGTAACTTCTACTTGTCCATTGGCTTGAGGGTGATATGGTGAGGTTTTCCTATGTTTTATTTGATAGATGTCAACAAAATATTCAATTAATTTGGAGAGAAATTGGGTTCCATGATCTGAAACTAACTCTCTAGGTGCTCCAAAGCATTGCATAATGTTTTCATAAAGGAAATCAACAACTGGTTCAACTTGTGCTCATGGTAAAGCTTTAACTTCAGCCCACTTAGTAACATAATCTGTACACACAAGTATGTGTTTATTACCTATGCTTGGAGGGTCTATTGGTCCAACAAATTCAATTCCCCATTTCTCGAATGGTTCAAACACTACTTGTAGAACCAAAGGCATCTCCATTGAAGGGGTAGGCTTACTAGCTCTTTGACAAGCATCACATCTATCAATAAATTTATGGACATCTCTATTCATGGTAGGCCAAAAGTAACCAGTTTGAAGTATTTTACTAACTATCCTTTGGGTGGCATAATGTCCTCCATAGGGTTCTTCATGTGCCACCCGAATGATGTCATATACATCTTCTTCTTGCACACATCTCCTAATTACTTGGTCAAGATATGTTTTAAACAAGACTCCATGAATCCACATATAAGGAATACTTTGACGTATTAGTTTTCTATGCTCATGCGGTGTATAATTTTGAGGTATTTTTCCTGTTACTAAGTAATTTACAATATCAGCATACCAAGGAGTAAAAATAGAAAGAGCAAACAAATGTTCGTCTGGGAAATTATCAGGAATTAACTCACCATCATCAAAGATTTGCATATGAGATAGGTGATCTGCAATGACATTATATTTTCCTACCTTATCTATGATTGTGACATTAAAATCTTGTAGCAAAAGAAGCCATCTAACCACTCTACCTCCTACTATCACTTTGTTCATTAAGTATTTAATGGCAGAGTGATCAGTGTGAACAAATACTTCATACCTTATTATGTAATGTTTAAATTTATTGATGGTATGGACTACAACTAAAAATTATTTTTCAGTAACAATGTAATTAAGCTCAGCTCCATGTAGGTTTTTACTTACATAATAGATAGCATAAGGTATTTTTTTCTCAATCTGTTGCAATACTGCCCCTATTACGTAACCCAAAGCATCGCAATGTATGTGGAATGGTAATTCCCAATTTGGTCCTCTCAGGATTGGAGCAGTAATCAATTTATCTTTTATAACTTCAAAGGCTTCTTGACATGCTTCAGTCCAATTGAATTCACTTTCTTTGGTTAAGATCTTAAGCATGGGAGCAACAATTTTACTGAAGTCTTTAATGAATCTACGGTAGTATCCTGCATGTCCTAGGAAACTTCTCACCTCTGTTTGTGTTTTTGGAGGTTGAAGGGATTGAATAGCTTGTATTTTTGTAGGATCTACTTTAACACCCTCTTCTGATATATAATTTCCTAGAACAATGCCTCCTCTCATCATCATGAAACACTTTTCATGACTCAAAGAGAGGTTTTTCTCTTGGCATCTAACCAAAACTCTTTGCAAGCTTGACAAAGTTTCTTCAAAGGTATTACCATAGACTGTGAAGTCATCCATATAGACTTCTACACACTCATTGATTAAATCAGCAAAGATAGCTAAAAAAACTCTTTGAAAAGTGGCAGGTGCATTGCATAATCTAAAAGGTAAGACTTTATAAGCATAGGTGCCTATTGGACATGTGAAGGTTATCTTTTCTTGATCTTCTTTAGCTATGGAAACTTGATTATAGCCACTAAAACCATCCAAAAAGTAGAAATATTTCTTTCCAGCCAAGGTATCAAGAACTTGATCAATGAATGGCAAGGGAAAATAGTCTTTCTTTGTTACTTTGTTTAATTCCCTATAGTCCACACAAATCCTCCATTTACCATTCTTTTTAGGGACTATCACAAGAGGTGACACCCATTGACTATCAAAAATTGGATATATAAATCCTGCCTTCAAGAGTTTAATGATTTCTTCTTGAACCACATCTTTCATAGTTGGATTCAATCTTCTTTGGGGTTGTCTTATTGGATAACATCCTTCTTGGATAAAAATGTGATGGGTACAAACATTTGGATGTATACCTTTCATATCCTCATAGTTCCATGCAAATGTTGATTGATATTTCTTAAGCATGTCTATTAATTGTGATTCTTGTATGCTTGTGAGCTCATCATTGATATTCAAGGTTCTTCCTGGTGTGATATCTATTTGCTTGCATTTTTTGGTGTTTGCATCTATCCCCATTATCTCATGTTCAAGAATATTTAAGTGATAGTCATATGGTATCATTTGTTGAGACTGACTTGTGCTTGCCTCATTAATAGCCATAGTAGATTCAGATGAACAACCATTATCTTGACCTTGATCTTCTTTTTTATTTCCTAATAGTAATGGTAATGGTCCCTCAATTTCTTGTTGAAGATGTTCACTCAAAATATTGATTGATAAGGTTTGGATTTCATCAAAATCATGAGGGAAATCATACCATAATTGCTTTGGAAATTCTTCTTCTATTGTTGATTCAGGGAATAGGCTAAGGTCTTTAGTATTCTTGCCATCATAAATAGTCATATTTCTTGATCTACAGCTAATGTAAGCATCAACTGTTGTGAGCCATGGGCACCCTAGAATTAAGGGATGTCCCCCTAACTTTTTCTTGGGTTGTAAGACTATAAAGTCTATAGGGTATTCCCATGAACTTATAGAGACTATAACATCTTCTAGTTTTCCTTCTGGCTTGATAGTGGACCTATCTACGAGTTGGAGTACAATAGAAGTTGATTGTAATTTATGTACCCCTAAATATTCCATTGTTTCTTTAGTCATGACATTAATAGCGGCTCCTAAATCGACCAAAACATTTTGCAAGGCTATGTCACCAATGTGTACCATGAGTATAGGTATTCCAGGATCTGTGTATTTTGGTAATGACCTACCTCCCATTATTATCTCAGACAATTGTCCAATGACTTGAATAGTTTGGGCTTCATTTCTCTTTTTCCTTCCTAAATTTGTACATATGTTTTTGATGAGCTTGGAATAGATGGGGATATCCTTGATAGCCTGTAATAAAGGGATCTTGATAGTAACATTTTCTAACTCCTGAAGGAAGTTAAAATTTGGCTTAGATGGTTCTTTTGGTATTGCCAGTCTTTGAGGAAATGGTATCTCTACTTCCTTCCTTTGAGGAATTTGGATCTCTTGCTGTTTTGTTGGAATGTTTTCTGGTGAATTTTCTATTTCCTTCTCATTGTTATCCTCCTTTTCGAACAAATCTACAATGGGATTATCAAGTTCTGTGAGAGTTACATTGTTTTCCAATACTTTTCCTGATCTCAATTGAATCTGTTGACAAGGTGCTACAGATATAGAACATGTCTCACTAGTTTCATAGACTTGTTGAACATTCTTGTTGTTGTTAGGATTAGGGATTGGTTGAGCTGGAAGAGGAGGTTGCTTAGGAGGATTATTATTATTAACTGGAGGTGGAAGAAGTCTATTTTGAGGTAGATTTTGAGGGGCTTGTCCCCTAAATTGGTTTTGAAAGTTCTATTGTTGTGACAGATTTTGAGACCAACCAGATCCTCCTTGATTATATTGGCCATTAGTATTCCAACTATTTTGACTTGACATTCCTTGATTCCATGGAGGTAGATTTCCATAGGTATTGGCCATAAAGTGGGCCCATGGGGGTATGTTCCAGTCTTGATTATTTGAATAAGAGTTCCAATTTGCCTAGTTTGGTGCATTGGACCATTGATTAGGCCTTTGCGAGTTGGAATAACTAGGGTTTGACCAATTTGGTGGTCCATTGAATGGACCATTCCATATTTGAGCTACAAAATAAACATCTTCTACCTCTTCAACTTTAGGTTCCTTTATGGCAGCTTTAACAACGGAGATGTATTTGCAGTTTTTAGTTTTGTGATTCTTATCACAAATTTTACAACAAGCAACAATGTTGGAAATGTTTGTAATGTTGAGAGGGAATTCTCTCAGGTTGTGCTTTTTCCTACATTTGTGATAGTAGATTTCTTCACTATCCTATTATTTTGGCTTCCTATCCATTAAATCCAAATATGTAGTCAAGGTACTTAACAAATCAGTTTTTAAACCTTCCAACATGTTTCCAATTTTTGCTCTTGTCACTCCTCTTGTGGATGTATACTTATTACTCCTTAGAGGTTTATTTCTTGAATAGTTTCTGCAAAGGTTTACAATCTCTTCAAACATCATAATATGGATATCTCCTTTTGCCATAAGGTTCAAAACCTCAAGGACATCTTCTTTCAGTCCTTTTAGAAAGAGTTCTTTTAAGATTTCTTCATCGAGGTCTATATTTACTCTAGACCCAATGAATAGAAATATCTCAAGGTAATCCTCCAAAGATTCTTCTTCTTTTTTATTCATGTGGAATAGCTCAACTTTCTTATCCCTAACTCTATAGTAATCCTTGATATCATTCAAGGAATAGCTCTTTTAATCCATGTTCTCCATCCCATCGATTACAAATATTTTCTCCTAGACCCATGAACCATCTTAAAGCTGCATCTTTAAGAGTAGAGGGAAACAACCTTAGCTTTTGTTCATTGGTGGTGTAAAAGTAAGCTTGGCACACCACCTCAAATTCGAAAATAAAAGCATCCGGATCTTCATGTGGTTTCCCATGGAAGGTGGGCAATACATAAATAGAGATTGACTTAGGTTCTCTTGTTGTCCCATCTGTATGTAATATTGGGAAGGCAAATGTCTTTCTTTACCCATTTCTTCTTTGGTCTCTATTCTATCTTTTTCTATCCTCCCTTTGATTCTCTTCTACTTCTCCCTACCCACTATGTTGGTCAACCATAATTGAATGTAAGATTTCAAGAATTGGACCAGGTATGGGTTCAGTAAAAATAGAAGAAGGATCTATGTGATTGTCAAATTCTGGTTCAGGTAATAAATATGAGTCGGGATCTTGTTCTAGGATTTCAGCTTGATTGGTTGATGTTGTTGTTTCAAGTTCTTTTAACTTATAAATTCTAGGCTGCCTGCTAAAGTCTCTTTGGAAATTTCCTTCTAATTTTCTGATCTTTATAAATCTTCCCTTAGAGTCTCTAGGTCTGCTCATGAATTTTCTAAGTTCTCTTGTTTTTGCAACAATGTCTAATATTCTTTGAATAGTCTATGAATATCGTTGATTGGATCAAGTTGTTTGGGTGTCATGAAGTGTTCCTCTTCAAAATTAAAGTGGTCTATCACTAATTGAATCAATTGAATAAGAAAAGCTTGTGTTGGAATGGGGTCAAGATTTCCAAATTGTAACTCACATAGTAAATCTTGACACAACTCTCTAAAGTGCACAACTCTAGGTATCTTGTGATATTTCTTGCTATATTCTAGGGCTACTTCTCTCTTTTCTATGTCTGCAAGGAAGTTGTGAATGATGAGGGAGTCTTCAAAATATTGATTCCAAGGGTAAATTTTTGGATTTATTGTTGCTCTTCTATCCCAAAGCCAATGCTCACAACTCCTTCCAAGATCTAGATAAGATGAATGGTAGTTCGGCCCTAGAGTTTTTGCTATGTCAATCCTTTTGATTTCCTTCAACTCATCTGATTTCTCTTTGATAATGTCAATGCATTCACATAGACACTCCCACTCCTTACTAGATGTTCTATTTCCTTGCTCAAAAATAAGGTTAACTTCTTGTTGTATCAGTAATTTTCTAAGGTCTATAAGTGTAGACTGATTTAGACTATTTTCCACCATCTAGCAACCTATATTTTATTCTCCTTTCTCTCTCTTTGGTTTTGGTTTTGTTTGGGTTTTGATTTTGGTTTTCTATTTTAATCCTACTATTGTCAAGTTTAGATATAAGTCATAACAAATGAATTTATAACTATCCTTAACATAGTAGAAAAATGAAATAAATTTTCTATTTTTTGAGCAATCCTACTATTTTGCTAAAATTAGGTGTGACTCATATTCCTATGAATCCATATAACTAATTTTAGTATAATAGGAAATAAAATGAAATATTGCTTGAAAAGTAAAATTTTCTGGAAATAAAATTACTGAAAGTAAAAGGTTATTTTGCTATCACTTATTTGATTATGTAGGAACTTTTATTTCACTATGATTGTGCCACTCAACCATACCTACTTCTTGCTTCTTATAGGTCCTAATTATTTAGGAGTGTTTCACTATGACTGTGCCACTCAACCATACCTACTTCCTATTTTTCTCATAGGAGAACCCAGACCAAGGTAAATGAATAGCAATCACCCAAAGCTTAGAAATTACTAGAAATAAAATTGCTAGAAATAAAAGGTTAAACTATTACTATTTCTTTGATTGTTTAGGAGGGTTTCACTATGGTTGTGTCACTCAACCATACCTACTTCCTACTTCTTATAGGTCCTAAGTATTTAGGGGTGTTTCACTATGACTATGCCACTCAGTCATACCTACTTCCTATTTTTCTCATAGGTCCTAAGTCAAACTAAACAATAATAATCACCCAAAGCTAGAAAATTATTGGAAATGAAATTATTGAAATAAAATGTAAAACTATTACTACATAGAATGTTTCAAGAGAAAATAACTATGAAAGTATGTTAAATTTTTCTTCAATAAAAATTAAGAATAATATCAACCAAAGGGAAAATTGTGGAAATAAACTTTGTAGAAAATAAAATTTGTAGGAAATAAAATTTTGACTATGAAAGCATTAAAAATATTCCTCAAGAGAAAATAACCTGGTAATACAAGTAAGCCTCTCCTTTTGCACTACCAAACAACTTTTTTGATTAACCACTATGATGCTACTCTCCTTGGCAATGATGCCAAAATGATCAACTATAATAGCTTACATTTAATATTTGTCAATCTGGGGTAATCAAGGTTAGATTTAAAGAGTAGGAATCTAGTATAGATTGTACTATGGGGATCAATTCTAAGCTTAATTCAGATCTCTTTTAGTTTTAGGTTTTGTAGAAAAGTAATGATTGTAGTGAACAAAAATTAAATCATGCAGGAATGAAAATAAAGTGCAATTTATGATTTATGTAGTAAATATGATATTTACCTATTGATGAGTTGATCTAATGATAATTACCTATTGATGATTTTATCTATTGGTGAGGATCCTCGTGCAATTAGTTTTAATTATCTATTTTGACTTTCTATTCTATAAAAATGCAATTTAATTTATTTTATATTCTAAGGTTAATTAACTATTTCTAACCTATTGTAGGGGTGAGATATTAGGTATTGATTGTAGGAGTGGGCCCTGCCTCCTAGAGGACAGTGTAAGTCTTTCTCCCCTAAACTACTTTATCTCAGTAACTAAGATGCATAACTACTACTAACATTATTATATTCTATGGATGTAGGAAAATTACAATTACAACTACATAAAAGAAATCAAGCAGTAAATACAAATGATACAGTTACCATATGTGAAAAGTAAAGTGTTGCTTTTATTGTTGGAAGTTCAAATGTACATGTTGGTGTATTTCCTCAAAAATTGTATAGACATTAGCTAGAATTTGAAAATTTCTTCATTAGATAGGCGATTGATGATTAGACCTTTTCAAAGGTCTTCCTATGTAATATATAATATGACTTGGACAATTCTAAGTAATATTCTTCCATGTATTTTTCCATGTGGATTTGTGGACTTGATAATGCGACAACTATGTACTAACAAGAATAATCTAATTATCAACACAATTCCTAATTCTGCTTGGACTCATTAAATAACCTAAGTGGTCCAAGTGGCACTTTATGAACTAACATAACAAAACAATACTAACTTAGACATTTTGCAAGATATAACACATAACTATATGCCCCTTAAATCATGGGAAGGACATAACAATATTGTGTGGGAATCTAATCAACCTAACAATAATCTAATTATACAACTTTATGGAATAAATTTACAACAAATTTATTAATTACAATATCCTCATGAAGAATATTTGACAAGTCAACTAATCATGCTGACTAGAAATATTTTGTTGCCATGTAAGAGTGCCATGTTGTCACTGATGTGGCATGCAACGTCAGTCAACTGACTTGGTCAACTTTCTTCAGTAACTACTGGTAAAAGTTCTCTTCGGTAACAGTCTTCAGTAGCTACCTTCTGCAACATACTTCAGTAACTATCTTCCGTAACATACTTCAGCTACTATATTCTGTAACAGTATTCAGCCACTGTTCTGTCACCACGCCTAGATATTTCTTAATCCATCATCCTTGCATTCATATTTTCACGTTCGAGGTGTAATATGAAACTTATACTAATGCATCATACACCCGTAAAATAGTCTTTATCATTTTCCTGTATAATCACTCACAACTTGGACGTATTTTGCATGAAATGCATATATTTGTCAGATTAACCACATCCATATTTTTAACTGATAAATCATAGAAATAAGAATAAATAACTACTTAAAATATATTATAACCACAAATTAAAGATAAAAATGAAACAATTTACTACAGAAAATACATGCCAAATAATTACTCATCATTTTGAATGTAACCTAATATAATCAGAGCTGCATTTGCACGATCTAAAATAAACTAGGTACAAGCTTCTAGGGAAAAAGAAATAATTTCTGTGTTTTTAAACATTCAATAGTGTAACCTTTAAACTGCATTAAGCACTATTTAAAAATATAAAAACATGGAAGGTAAAGATAGATAATTATCCCAATACATTCAAAAAAATATCTCCTCCAATTCTATTAACAAGGTGAAAATTTCTGAAGCATCTACATTTACAACAAAAAAATAATGTCTTTCGTTTCAAAAAAATTCTAGCCTCTTCTTACCAAAAATTTCTAGCCCTAGTTCTGTGTTTTTCTACTATATTTAAAATCTCAGAACCAACCGTTCATTTTCCATCTCCCTTCATTTGGGCTTTGTGATGCTTTTCAACTTCGTAAGGCCTTACTCGATGGAAACGTTTGCTCTATCTTCGTAACACTTTATTTCCTTGTTGTTCATTACAAAATAAAGACTTTGGCTACTACACATATGTGTATAAAGCATTTAATGACCCTTTAACCTTGTGGTGAATACATTTCATCTGATTGTAAACTCGTCTAAATGTACATCTCGATATACGTTGGATAGTTTTATTTTCCCTCTACACCTACTCGTGCTTAATTACTCACTAACACCAAACATATTGGGGGCATGATGAAGCTACTCAACAACTAAAAAAAATATTTAATGTTGATAACATTTCTTCTCTACAAGTGTTATGACTGTGTCGAATATCTTAGCACATTAGTCAGCTCTAATATGGGTACTCTATACTTTGGCGCCTGACCACGATAGATTATATGCCTTCACCACATGTTTTAATTTGGTAGTCCCATATCTTTTGTATTTAATTACTCAATGTTAATCCAAATATCCCTTGCACCCACAAAAATACAAGCATTACCACATTAAAATAAATCTCACTCGGGACTACCCAGATGATACTTTTAATGAAACTTTTTTTTTTTTAAATTTACATGGTGGAATCGGTAGCCGCCACGAATCCGGGTAGGTTGTCTAGCTTTTATGGCCACCATAGTATTCTACGTTGTCCACCCCAAAAGCCACCACACAAATCTTCGTGTAGTCCTCCCCTATAACCACCATGCCACAATCATTTTAAACCTTTTACGTCACTGAAAGCACCAGGAAAGGGACAAGCGTTCAGTCCAACGAGGCCCGAGATTTGAACCTTGGACCTCCACCCCCTTATGGGATTTGGATGAACCAATTGGTCTACACCTCGGACCTACTTTTAATGAAACTTTAAAATCTTCTTTGGAGTCATAATTTTTTGTTGGAGGAATTACCAATGATCTCTATATCAATTTGCTTATATTCTTCTCATCGACTACTTTCAACCTCAAACTCCTTTTCCACCACATATAATCATAAAATTTGATCTTGGAATTTCATCCTACCGCATGCCCAATTATTTTTGTCCTTCTACTGTTATGTCTACACGTAATGTAGACAAACCTTCAACAATAGATGACCGAGTATGGACCTGTATGGAGTGACTACATTCGTTCAAATGCACCAAAGACATCCACGTGCTACTACAATGATCCTGATAAGTCGTATCGTGCTGAATCATCACTCCATATTGACTGTCTCTTTCTATCCATTTCACTACCGTGTATTTACCACCTTGCTTTTCATTTATTTATTATATTCCTTAGATAACGTCTTCACCCTACGTAGTGCATATGCATCCTCAAAAGCTACACTGCATCCTAAAATTTCCTGAATGAATGGGTTAGCCAATATATTTATTATCCCACTATTTTCCATAGAGGATGCTACCATGTGCCTCTATTTCAATAACTTCCTCGAGATTTTATCAAGTTGGAAAATATTCACAATGCGGGTCCTTCACTATCTGTAACCACATCCTCTCTCATTTCACATATCATTTGTAAATTAGACTACCATACACTTCTTTGCAACTTGTGGTCCCATATATGGTAGTGGTAGATAAAATCGGTTCATATTTATGATGCATAATCGAATGCTCATTCATTTCTAGATTCCAACGATGGGATCTGCAACTCATCGTTGATCTCATCCTCGATCTTGTCAAGCTCTTATTCAGTTCACGATCATGGTTCCACATCATCCTGCTTCATGTTGGTGAAATACATCCATCTTATATACAATATATTTGAGTACTAGGAACTCCTCTCTATTTGCATCCACATCATTGGGCATTTGTCCAAGATCTCATGTCATGTGCCAACTTTGAAATCCATTCTACCATATTGTAATATTGTGTTGTCATCATCGAGCCATGCATTGGGTGTCTTCATCTACAATACATTTAATTATATGTCTTCACAAATATTGTTAATTGCATCCATTTGTCAGTTTTTTATCTGGTATACACCATCCTCATGGCCATGGTCTAAGTTTACATCATTTATATCATCTCGTCTACCCGTGTCTAAGTCAAGGGTGTCCAAGTCATCGATCAGTGTTATCTGGACCTGTCTCATGTGTCGATGCCATGTCATGTTTAGGTGTCCACTATCCAAGTCATAGTCTTCAAAGCCTATGTCAATGCCCATGCTATCCACGTCATGATCCAACTTGCCATCCACATGTATACACCTTGCAAACTGAAATAAGTGAAACATACATTAATCACACATGCTACTATTAATAAATGGTTATATAATCCAACTATTGAAAAACCCTTTTCCTAGTGCTTTCAGTGGCGTAAAAGGTTTAAAATTATTGTGGCATGGTGGTTATAGGGGCGGACTGCACGAAGATCTATGTGGCGTCTTCTAGGGTGGACAACGTAGAATACTGTGGCAGCCATAAAAGCTGGACAGCCTACCCAGATTCGTGGCGACTACTGATTCCACCATGTAAATTCAAAAAAAAAAAAAAACTATTGAAAAAACCTTTAAATATTATAGTCTCCAACCAAAATAAAGCCATTAGGAACAAAATACATATATGGACTCTATTAGTTCTTTTAAATATATATATATATATATATATATATATATATATATGTTACTATATTTATTTTATTTATTTATTTTTTATATATATCTTCTTTTTTATTTTATTTTTTCTTTATGTTTCAATGATTTAATACATTTTAAATATTAGAATAATCCCCATTAAAACAACTTGAAGGAAACATTAAAATTAATAAATACCCAAACCAAAATGCTAACCAAAACCTATACACACTTAAAAATAACCTAAAAGAAAATACTATCCACAACAAACCTTGGAGAGCACTTTGCAAACACATGGGTAGGTATCTATCAAAGTTAACACTCAAAGAAGACTTGTAATTCAAAATAATTCAAAATTTAAAGGTGGGTCCCCAAATTTGGGGCTAGTTGTGCAATGGCCACAAAAAATGACAACTCTGCTAGGAAATGCTCCTGAGCATTTTGGATGAAGAACCCAGTTCTGAAAACAAAAAAACCAAATATTAGAGAAATATATGTTATCTAGCAACATCCAGAGAATATGGGGTAGATAACTTCAAATGAAACACATGAACCCTTTGCTTTAGCTTAGTGTGTGTGAACGTGATTTCATTTTGCATGCTTGAAAACCATCCGGAATCCATCACCTGTTTAGCATTTAGGCTATAGAAATACTGCTCATTAAAATAAATTTCTTTAGATAGAGCCCTACTACCAGTCAGGCATCTATAGCCCCGATAGATTTTATCTAAATTACCCTTGTGTTTAATTTATATTTTTGCAATGCCTTTCTATTTTTTTAAATAAGCTTTGTTTGGATAGGACCTTACTACCATTTAGGCATCTACAGCCCTGGTAGGTTTATCCAAACCTGGTGATCAATTTTAGTGTATTTTCCTTTTCTTAACTCTTTTATTTTTTTATTTAGTTTATGGCTTTGCAAAAATTTATGCACCACATGGGTATTTGAAGCTAGATATAGAGCGTGTTGGATTTTTTGCCTTAACTTGTAAATCAAAATGACTTCATCCTTCAAGATTTCAAGGTATGCCCTTTAGTATGATGTGTTCATGTGTAGCTTTAGAAAAATGATTCAATATTCCAAAATTCACTATCTTAGTTCCAAAATCTAGGAGTGGTTACTAAACAAATTCATCCCCTTTTCCTTGATCCACATGATAGGCAATTCACCCTTCATGACAAAGGAACACAAAAATTATCAAGAGGCCATAAATTAGTAGCTACCACAAAACACCACCACAAATCAAGGGAACAACCCAAAATACAATGTTAAAAAACAAATCAAATCCTAACCTAATGAAAACTAATAAGAAAACCAAAACAAAACTGCCAAACCAAAGATTAGGGACAAAGCCCAAAAACAAAAAAACTAAAAAAAACAAAAGCAAGAAAACCAAAACTATATACAATATATACAATATGGTACAAGATGGTGCAAAATTTGGGCAATCACTTCCCTGGATCCCAAACACGATTACCATAATTTAAACATTTACCATGATATGCATGCCAAGCTTTACAACAATCCCACCAATTTGTTTCAATGATATTAGCTATTCCATGTTGAAACTTTGATTCATTAAATTTACAAGCAGATACATGATTTTCAATTATATTTTGCTTATTCAAAAAGGTGTAAATTTCAAAACCTGATTCATCATTCCAACTTGAGTTCTCATCTTCACAAATAGATATGAGTTCTTTCAAATAGGAAGCTATTTTCAAAAAATTTGAAGCCAAGTCATTAACTACATATTTAGGCCAATCATGCTTATGCAACAATTTGCAAGCATCTAGGATATCTATTAAATGAGGATCATTATAGTTTTTTATCCTAGATTCCACTATCAATTATTGATGAATTTGATTTAATAACTCAAGCACATCTACTTATGTTTCATCCATCAAAGCACTCTTATTAGTAGTGTGATTAGAAATAAACTCTAGTTATTTGTTAACCTCTAATTGTTAGAGTTACTGAGTTAGTAACTATAAATATTACCTCATTTAGGTAGATTTTATTTTACTACATGGTAAAAAGTAATTTCTTACTTTTTACCACATGTTTTTACTTTCTACCATGAAGATATTCACTGTTTAGAATATCTTATGGTAACTAGGTAGTCGTAGTCAACTTGACTATGTTAACTCCCTAGTTGGTTAGTAGTTAGTGGGAACTCCTAGGTTGTTAGCTGACTTGGGGGAAACTGTTGCCATTTGGCTATTTTTAAGCCTATGGCCTATGTTATATAAACCTTGGCATATAATATATTTGCTAATGATTATTATTTTTACTTCATTGGTATCAGAGCTATGGTTACGGAGGAGGCAAGGCGCACACTTGGACAAGGTGAGAGAAATTCTCTCGTTCCAGGCACTTGGACAAGGTGAGAGGAATTCTCTCATTCCAAGGCGTTGCATGGAAGGCATTGCACTTTGAAATTTGGTTTGAATTTAATTATTCTTATAATTCCATCTTACCTGGTTAGGCCCCACCTAGCCTCTAACCGACGATCGAAGAGGAGACTCCAGTGCTCGATCTGAGGTGGCCTACCACGACCATAGGGCAGGAGTACCCTCTGATCGGCCACATAGAACACATTATCCAGCACCCTTTGACTGGTAACTAGAGTCCAACCTTTGGTGGACTCCGACGACCTAACTTGGGCTGGCACCATTGACAGGAGGGTAGGCGTGCCCTCCTAGGTGGTCGACCACCATGTGAGGGTAGGCGTTCCCTCCATGGGAGGACATATATCCTGATCGACGATCGAGATCTAAGAGGGAAGGCGGCCCTCCGATCATTGATGACCAGATCAGAGACCCAAAACTCTAAACATCAAACATGTGGACCGAGATAGATCGAACATACGGACTGCTGATGTGGCATAAACATTGAAGAACCATGATTGGGCAGTGACATGTCATTATCTGAGTGGCTTGTGGCTTGGGCACATTACACATGGCATGAAGAGAAGGCTCACCGGTTTGTGCGACAAAAGGCAGACAAACTAGACTGCCCAAAGGCAGTCGACAATACATGGGGGACGAATTGGTTTTATACCACTTCTCCTCCATCGTGGGATAAATGTGGGACTAAAAGTCCCACATTTTTTTATTTTTTGCCGCATGGAAGGTAAGCTTCAAATTGAAGCTACCTTCCATTGATCTCCATCGGGCCCTGTAGCCCGATCGGTGCAGTAGCCCGCGATAAGGCTCCCGACGGGAGGTCGGGAGTTCGACTCCTATCGGGGCCTAAGCGCCTTTATTTTTTTATTAAACGGGCGCATAAGGGCTCCAAGGTAAAACTTAATTTTTTTTATTTTATTTTGCATATAGTTATTTAATTAAAGTTTTTGTTTTAATATTTTTTTTAATAATTTAAATTTAAATAATGTTTTATTTTTTAAATCAATTTCTTTTAAACCTTTAAATTGATTTATTTAAAACATTTATTTTATTTTTATTATTAATTAAAATGTTTTAATTAACTTTCTTTAAATTTTGCAAATTAGAATTAAAGAAATAGGGTTATTTTGCAACTTTTCAAATCAAAAGGTGTTTTTGTTTTCTCCACAAAGGGAGATATAAGACAAGGAAGAACACCTATCATTTTGCAAATTTAGTTAACCCTCCATTCTTCTCACCTTGTTAAAATTGTAAAATTCAAAGGAGGACAACATCAAGAAAGTTGATTCTATATTGCAAAATTGGAAAACAAGGAGGACCAAAATTTGCAAAACCATCAAAATTGGAAAACTTTAAAAGCCAAATTATTTTTTTTGCAACTACAACAATTCCATTTCTTTTGTTTTCTCCACATTTGGGGATAAAGAGACAAAGAAACATCAAATTTTGTTGCAAAACATCAAACTTGGCATTGTGCATTTGTTTTCTCCAAAGGGGGGATATAAGACATAAAATTGCACATTTTTTTTGCAAACTTGAGAAGAACTTGAAGCCTTGGGTCCATCAAAACCAAGTCATTTATCGACTGGTCTGGAAGCCTTTCAAATGCGGGTCATGTGTCGACTTGTCTTGAAAGGAGTGCTCTAAATTCTACATTTTGTAAACATTAAGGGGGGATAGAATTCAGTTTTTTTTATTCTATTGTTTGCAAAATTGTAACAAAAAAGGGGGATATTTTAGAGTAAGAAATGTGCATTCTCGATTGTACTCAACACCTTCTCTTAAAAATTACTTGTACTAGGTGCATTTTCGGTTGCATCCGACATCTAGAGTGATAAAAATTTGGGTTGCTCTTATGTTTTGATTATTGCACTAACACTCATGTTTTTGTGTGCAATTAAACAGTCAAATACAAACATTTGAAGAAGCATTTCACAAAACCCAACTTTCACTCAAAAACCATGCTACATCTTGCATAGGTTAAAAATAAGTCATTTTTTTACTCCCCATCAAAGTTCAAAAATTCATAATCACCTTGATTCACTCTCTTTGTTTGGCTTAATATCCTCAAACTTTTCATCCTTCTTGAAAAGTGTTAAGGCATGTGCCATTAAATATCCTAGAGAGCACAATCAAAAGTTTTTCACAAATCTACCCCCTTTCATTTGCTCTATTTGTTTGGCTTAATTTCCTCCAACTTTTCATCCCTTGGTAAGGGTGTTAAGGTAGGTGCCATTAAATATCTTATAGAGGCAAATTGAAAACAACTTCCATATACTCTTTTGAGGGTATAGTGCAAGCTACATTCATCTTAGTCATATCAAATTTGGAACCTTAACCATGGCCATGATACACAAGTATCTCACTGAGAGCCAACTGCTCAAAGGTTCAAATTATTCAACATGGAAGACTAAGATGAAAGCTATCTTAACTGTAGAGGATTTGTGGTCTATAGTAGATGGAAGTACAAGTAGACCTCAATCACCTGGAGCAGATCAAATAGAATTTGATAAAAAGGATAAGAAACTATCCTTAATGATCTTGCTAGCTATTACTGATGATATCCAACCTCATATAAGTGAAGCTAAAACTAGAAAGGAGGCATGGGATGCCTTAACTACCATATTTGAGGGAAAGAATCAATCCATGATTCTTAACCTTCAAACACAACTTCATACACTTCACATGAAATCTGGAGAAACAGTAGAGCTATTCCTCTGTAGAGTGGCCGATTTGAAAACAAAACTGCAAGCCCTAGGAGAAACTATGGAAGACAAAGTCTTAATCTCAATTATTTTGAGAGCTCTTCATGACTCCTATAGAATGTTGATTACATCCCTTCAAGTCTTTGGTAGGACAATGACTTTTGTAGAGTTGGTGAACATGCTTCAAACTGAAGAAGCTAATCAATTCCAAAGAGATGAGGCATCCAACAATGCACTTTTCTCACATAAACAACAAGGAAAGAAAAAGTGGAATCAACAACAAGGCTCTTCTTCTAACAAAAACAAATGTCAAGGCCAAGACACTAAGAAGAAGAAGCAGTATTGTAAAATATGTGACAAAGACACTCATCAAACCAAGAGATGTTGGTTTAAGAACAAGCCTCCCAAAGAGAAAGGTCAAAAGAAAAACCAAGGCAATGTTGCAAATGAGATGTCTAATATAGATTATGATTCTAGTTCAGAGAAAGCACACGAGTGCTAATTGCTAGAATAGTTTTGTAGAGGGAAAACACATGTGTCCCTTGGGCAAAAGCACCATTTTATCTCTCTCCTCTTTTTGGCTTCATAAATAGCATAAGTTTTTTGTTTGAAGACCTTGCAATAAGGGGTGCTTGTACCTCTTTTAGGCTTCATAAATAGAAAATTCTAGGTGTTTGAAGTACTTGTAACAAGAGGAGCGATTTTTTGTGATGTAAAATTGTCTAGGAGGCAATATTTGTAAAATCCTTCACAACACTCTTGTGTTGCACACTTTTTGCAATTGAGGGGGGATATAAATTTCTTTTCTTCACAATTTTTGTAAAAAGGGAAGATGACTTATAAGGGTGCATTTTCGGTAACGACCGACACCTCAGTCACACTTCCTTCAAAAATTAAATACAACATGTTTTGCAACGAGAAGGGGGGGAACTTATAAGGGTGCATTTTCGACAGTGACCGACACCTTAGCTACCTTATATTTTGCAAACCCATATTGTAAAATGAATGAACCTCATATGAAGTGATCTATTCTACTACACCTAGCGATTGCAGTGGTTGGTTACCCATGCAATTTGGTTGGATGATGTGATTCCCATAAGGACATTCGTTAGTGTGAAGACAAAGTGAGGAATGACCCACTTTTTGCTTAGGAGCAGCTAGAGCACTATGACAGAGCAAAGAACCAGCAGATCAACATCTTCTTCACTGTATTGGGGCAGTTATATACTTTACCCAAATATTGTTGTATAAGAGGGATATGTATGTATTACCCAAATAATGTAATAAGGGGGGATGTTAGAGTTACTGAGTTAGTAACTATAAATATTACCTCATTTAGGTAGATTTTATTTTACTACATGGTAAAAAGTAATTTCTTACTTTTTACCACATGTTTTTACTTTCTACCATGAAGATATTCACTGTTTAGAATATCTTATGGTAACTAGGTAGTCGTAGTCAACTTGACTATGTTAACTCCCTAGTTTGTTAGTAGTTAGCGGGAACTCCTAGGTTGTTAGCTGACTTGGGGGAAATTGTTGCCATTTGGCTATTTTTAAGCCTATGGCCTATGTTATATAAACCTTGGCATATAATATATTTTCTAATGATTATTATTTTTACTTCACTAATGGCATTTCATCATAAATAACATTTGAATCCAATAAATGATTATACAAAATTTTACCTAAATTTTGGATGTTTAGACACAAAGGATGATATTCTACCTTTTGCACACTTCCATTTACCATGACTTGATGAGGATTTGCAATTTCTTCTTTTTTCTCATGATCTCTATCATTATCATCTTGTAGCCCTTCATTTTCATCAATTACTTGTTCATCAAAAATACCAAAATTAGGCACCCAATTAAACATATGTCCATACTTTTCAAACCATAAATCTTACTAATCAATGGATGTGTCAAATAACACATCTCCATGACAAATTACTTGAGTTTCTTTGAATAAAGAAATATTTTTATCATTTGGTTTCAATTCCTTGTTAACCATCCATGGTATTTCTTCCTTAGAATCTTCAAGATGATCATGTCAATTTGTATCCAAGTTTTTAGTATTACAGAATGAAAGATGAGTTTTTACTTCTTCCTGATCCTAAAAAAATAAATCATAAGAAACATTTGCCATTTCTTCCTTTTCTATTTCAATAAGGTGTTCCATAAACTAATATTCAAAATGATCACATTTAGGAACCTTCTCTATTTCTACAAATTATATGCCATATTCTGATTGTATAGGAATTGTAAGTTCTTTATATGAGATAGAGGTTTCAGTGTCCTACATGTCAAGTGAAATAGAAATTTCATAAATAGGAGTGTGAGAAAACAAAGATTCCCCATATCTTCCCCAACCATTATAATAATCATCTTCTAAAATCAAAGGATGAATAAGTCTTCTGCATAATCTTTAGATACATCTATTGATTCCTTTTTAAGTTCACTTTCAACCACTTTTGATGGCTCCAGTGTTTCCAAAATTGAATCATGTTCCTGCATAGATAATATAATATCCGTAGATGAGACAAACCTTTCAGTTTTTTGTGCATCAACATCAAGTGGAATAGAAATTTTCTTAGGAATTGTGAATGAAGTAAATGATCCCCATTCTTTATCTAGAATAGTAGAATCATTCATCCCTTTGTTAATGTTACCTTCAAATTCTTCCTTAGATTCATCCTCCATAATTTCAAAAAATTCATCTTCTTCAAATTCATGCTCCTCAATTTCAAAAAATTCATCTTCCTTAGATTCATATTTTGGTGGGTCAAGGGTTTCTACAATGGGATTAAATATTGTATTCAAATTTCTATGATTATCCCAATACTCATTTAAAAATAATGACTCTAAGCCTTTTATTTCTAGCTTGTCATTATTTGAAACATGTTGGCTTCCTTGATCATACGTTTTAACCATTTCATTCAATTCTATGGAAGGTCCTGACCTGTCACATATTTTAATGCTAGTTAGATCTAGGACTCCTCGATTGTCTGAAGACTCATACATTACTATATTTTTATGGTCTTGTTTACCACATACTCATTGGTGGATATTGGCTTTGAGACTTACACCTCCTTTTGGATGATATCTAAGGTGGTTGTAAAATTTGGACATTCAACTTTATCCCATTGATTGCTCATATTAGACATCATTTGATTCAAGGGTACTAGAATGGATGGTTGGTATTGGTTGGGATCCATAACTCCTAAAAAATAGTTTATAATAGGAGAATATTGGATCTCAACCTGACTCATGGGTGGTATTTTATTTGGATCCTTAGGTTTAAGTAATGATAATCGACCCACATCAACCCCTTTTGAAATCCACTATTTTTCTATTGCAACTACCTCCATATAGGCTCTAGGCAAATATGAATATTTAAGAAATATCCCTATAAATGTAAAGTTAAGGGGTCTAAGGCTCCCATGTATATTTTAATGGCTTCTTCTTTCGATATAAGGCAATGTGTCATCACTTCGGTATAAAACCTATGTAATCTATCATTGAATTGACTTGTGGATTCATTAGGTTCTTTACAGATAGAGATAAACTGATTTAGTATCATAATTGGGTCAACTAGTTTTCCAAAATGGCTAAGAAATATTGCTTCTAGTTGATCCCAAGAAGTGATATAACTTAAAGGTAAGTGTATGTACCAATAAAACACAACCTCATCCAAAGTGTATGAAAACAACCTACAAGGAACATCTCCATGCATAATTTACAAATAAATTAAAATGTCCTTGTATATCTGAATATGTTCCTTAGTCGAGGCCACATCATGCCTAAACTGAGGTAAACATTCTTCTACACCTTAAGGTATTTTATGGGTAGGCATGTTTAAATGGCTATAATAATCACCTATCCAAGATACAATTCATGCCCTGGTTGAAGTAAACAATGCCATTAGTGGACCTTAAAGAATAGAACTTTGGTACCAATTTTGTTAGACAAATAAATATATCTTGTAAAGAAGCATGAAATGACTAACACTTTCAAATGTTTAACATATAGATTATTATGTTAGCATCAACCAAAATATATGCATCAATTAAACCATGCCATTAAATAACACTCTCAAATTTATGGAAAAATGTTAGCCTCAATGCATCATCAATTAGAGAATGTTTGAATCGATGAAAGTGATCACATATCAACAAAACCTCATTAGTCAATACCAATGCCTTCAAATAAACATTTCAAGTAAACATGAACAATTTACAATTTAAGTAACAACAAAGTAAACCAATTTAGGCCCTCTTTCTAGTGTGAATTCTGTTGAGTGGAAATTTTTCCCAATTACAAAATCACCATTACAATCAGGATTTTTATTAGAAAACCCTCTCTTGCAAAGAAATAGAAATTTATCTACGATTCCTTTTACTTAACGTGTGCTTGTATGCTTATGAAAATGTGTCAAAAAAGTGCTAGAAATACCTCAGTGATTTACAAGTAACTGTTAACAAGGGGCCTGTGTTGGTATTACTTTATTATGCTATGCTATTGATTGTTCATGAAACTTAAAAGAAAAGAAAATGTGATTGGCCCTCATATGACCATGATGGAAAGCCTTAGTTCATTTTATCTTGAAGTGTTTTAGGTAGATTTTATATTTTTTGCTAAGCAAATTTTAAACAAGTTTTATCTTCTTTAAATCTTGCTTTGAGAATGAAATAAAATATTAAAATCTATCTCTAAATGTGAATCTGAAATGATGAATGGATTCATTTAATGTTGCTTTGATGAATGAAAATAAAATAAACTACATGGTTAACTTTAGAATGTAATGGCCTTGAAATGCCATATAAATTACCCCTCTTTAATAAAATTGTAATTTTCATAAAGAGAAGTTAATTTATTGTTTGAAAAATGAACATGCAAAGCTTGGAATTTGACTTGCCTTCAAAATATGAAATTATGCTAACTTTGAAATTACAAAACTCCTTTAAAAAAAACTTTAAAATATTTTTTTGTAATTTCAAAATGGCTTCAAAATAAAATTGAAATTGCTTTAAATGAAACTTTAAAGCTTAATATTGGAATACGTGCATTTATTTTTGGAATTTTAATTTTTTTTTAAATTTTCTATTTTAGTTTTAGAATTTAAAAAAATGGAAAATGGTAGGGTTAGAAAAATAAAAATAAAAATTTGGAATACATGAAATAGAATTTTGCAAATGTTAGAAAACAAACTACTATCAGTATAATGCTACCCTATCCTGCAAAACCAGAGATATGAAAATTCTTTAGTGTAACCTAATATAATTGGAGTTGCATTCACATGATCCGAATTAAACTAGGGGTAAGCTTCTAGGGAAAAATAAATAAATTCTATGTTTTTAAACATTCAATAGTTCAACCTTTAAACTGCATTAAAAACTATCTATAAATATCAAAACATGAAAAGGAAAAATAGATAATTATCCCAATACATTCAAAAAAATGTCTCCTCCAATTTTGTTAACAAGGTGCAAATTTCTGAAGCATCTACATTTACAACAAAAAAATTAATTTCCTTCATTTCAAAAAATTTCCAACCTTGATTCTGTGTTTTTCTGTTGTATTTAAAATCTTAGAACTAATCATTCATTTTCCATCTCCCTTCATTTAGGCTTCGTGATGCTTTTAAACTTTGTAATACCTTCTTTGATGGAGATGTTTGCTCCACATTCGTAATGCTTTATTTCCTTGCCATTCATTATAAAACAAATACTTTGGTTGCTACACCTACGTGTATCAAGTGTTTAATGATCCTTAAACCATGTGGTGAATACATTCCATCTGACTGGAAATTCATCCAAATGTGTGTCTCGATATACATTGGATAGTTTTGTTCTCCCTCTACACGTACTCGTGCTTAATTACTCACATAGGACTACCCAGATGATACGTTTAATGAACCTTCAATACCTTATTTGGAGTCATCATTTTCTGTTGGAGGAATTACCAATGATCTCTATATCAATTTGCTCATATTCTTCTCATCGACTACTTTTGACCTCAAAATCCTTCTTTGTCGTCACATCTAATTGTGATATTTGATCTTGGTATTTCACCCTACCACATACCCAATTCTTTTTGTCCTTCTACTGTTATATCTACATGCAATGTAGATGAAAAGATATGACCAGGTATGGACCTGTATGGAGCACCTACATTCATTCAAACACATTGAATACATCCACGTGATGCTACGGTGATCCCGACGAGTTGTATCATGCTAAATCATCACTCCATATTGACTACCTCTTTCCATTCATATCACTATTATGTATTTACCACCTTGATTTTCATTTATTTATTAGATTATCCAGATAATATCTTCATCCTGTGTAGTGCATATGCATCCTTGAAAGCTACACTGCATCCTAAAATTTCTCGAATAAATGAGCTAGCAAATATAGTTATTATCCCACTATTTTTCATAGAGGTTGTTGCCATGTGCCTCCATTTCAATAAATTACTTGATATTTTATCACATTGGGAAATATTCACGACGTGGATCCTTCACTATTCGTAACCACATCCTCTCTCACTTTGCATATAACTTATAAATTAGAGTACCATGCACTTCTCTACAACTCATGGTCGCATATCTGGTAGTGGTAGACAAAATCAATTCATATTTATGATGCATAATCAAATGCTCATTCACTACCAGATTCTAGTGATGGGATCTATAGCTCATCACTGATCTCACCCTTGGTCTTGTCAAGGTCTTCTTTAGTTCACAATCATGATGCCACATCATCCTACTTCACGTTGGTGAAACTTGTTCATCTTGTACATGATAGATTTGAGTACTAGAAACTTCTCTCTATCTACGTCCATGTCACTAGGCATTCATCCAAGATCTCATGTCACGTGTCAGCTTCGACGTCCATTCTACCACACTGTAATTCCATGTTGTCATTGCTGGGATGTGCATTGGGTATATTCATCGATAATATGTTAGAGTATATGTCTTCATGAATACTATTAACCGCATCCACTAGTTAGTGTTCTATCTGGTATATACCATCCCCGTGGCTGCAGTCCAATTTTGTATTTTTTATACCATCTCGTATGTCTGCCTCTAGGTCTAGGGTGCCCAATTCTTCGATCAATGTTATCTGGGACCATCTTATGTGTCAGCACCACACCATGTTTTGGTGTCCACAATCCAAGTCATGATCTTTGAAGCCTGTGTCAACACCGATGCTGTCCACATCATGATCCAACTTGTCGTCCACATGTATACACCCTGAAAACAAATGAAACATAAATTAATCACACATGCTACTATTAATAAATGGTTATATATCCCAACTATTGAAAAATCCTTTAAATATTATAGTCTCCAATTGAAAGAAAGCCATTACGAACATAATACATAGATGGCCTCTATTAGTTCTATCAATATATATATATATATATATATATATATATATATATATATATATATATATATATATATATATATATATATATATATATATATATTTATTTTATTTTTGTTTTTGTTTTTTTATATATATCTTCTTTTTTATTGTGTTTTCTTCTTTATGTTTCAATTATTTAATCCATTTTAAATATTAGAATAATCCCCATTAAAACAACTTGAAGAAAACATTAAAATTAATAAATACCCAAACCAAATTGCTAACCAAAATATTTACACACTTAAAATAACCTAAAAGAAGATACTACCCACAATGAACCTTAGAGAGCACTTTACAAACACATGGGTAGATATCTATCAAAGTTAACGCTCAAAGAAGACCTAAAAAAAATCAAAATTTAAAGGCAGGTCCCCAAATTTGGGGCTAGTTGTCCAATGGCCACAATAAGACTCTATGGTTATATTCTCAAAGCTTGACATAAGCTTGAAAAAAATGTCTTTGTATGGCTTCAACTTTTCATCTTTTGTATGATAAACATCATTTACTTGGTTCACTACAAGTTGAGAGTTGCCAAAGACAAAAATGTTTTTGAATTTTAATGCTAGGGTCAGGGTTATTCATAAGGGGTTAGCCCCAAAATGTATTTACAAAAATAGGGTGAATCAATTTTGAAGTCTAGGTGAATTATGTCTAGACTCATGTAGAAGACATGATGAATTACCTTCTTTTCCACCAAAAAATATAAAAATGAGGTGAATTAGTTTTGAAACCCTGCTACCACTTGTTTGTCATCTATTCTTGTGATAAGACTTAGTATCTATAAGGCTTAGTCTCAAATATTAGAAAAATAATCTTTACCATATCAAAATTTATCTTCTAGAAGGTTCTCTACTATCGATCATTAGTCATTAGTCATCAATCATCTTTCTATTATGCTATCAATCATCAGTTTTTAGTCATATTTATTTTTTGCATCAAAGTGTAGATCTCATTGAGCTAGGTGGTTTTAAAAAATTAAAAATAAAGCTCTGGATAAAAAATTATACCTTCTATAATGTTCCCTTCTACCTACTGATTTCTAGTCATCAGTCGTCAGTCATATTTCTCTTCTACATCAAAGTGTAGATCTCATTGACCTAGGTGGTTTAAAAAAAAAAAAAAAATAGAGCTCTACATCAAATGTATGTCTTCTAGAAGGTTCCCTACTACCTATTGGTCATCAATTGTCTACTACTGGTCAGATTGCCCTTATTCTATCAATTTTAGTCATCATTCATCCTTCTCTTCTACATCAAACTATAGATCTCATTGAGCTAGATGGTTTTTAAAAACAAAAATGGATATTTGGATAAAAATTATGTCTTCTAAAAGGTTCGCTGCTACCTATCGATTGTTAATCATTTGATATCAATCATATTGCTCTTATTCTATTGGTCATTAATTGTTAGTAAAATTTCCATTCTAAATCAAACTATAGATCTCATTGAGCTAGGTGGTTTAAAAAAATAAAAAATGAAGCTCTAGATCAAAACTTATGTCTTCTAGAATGTGCCTTGCTATCAATCGTCAATCCTTAGTTGTCTTACCCTTTTGCTATTGATCGTCAGTCGTCAATCATATTAGTGTTGGTTCCTACTGGTAGTAGGCACCAAAAATAGTGTCTATAGCCTACCAACACCAATTTTGGTGCTTACTACCTACCAACACCAATTTTGGTGCCTACTGGAATTAGGCCCTAAAACTAGTACCCATTGCCTACCGACACCAATTTTAGTGCCTACTGCCTACCAACACTAGTTTTGGTACCTATAGGTAGTAGACACCCAAACTAGTACCTATTGCCTACCGACACCAGTTTTGGTGCCTCCCACCACTAAAAAACCATCTGTCATTTATGATTTATTAATGCCCCTGTAATCTTTCACTTGTTTTTAAGATTCTCTATTGCTAGTCAAGGAGAACTAATGTTTAACGTGTATGATTGTCGCTATTATATTAGGTATATATCGTGGTGGTATAATATATAAATTTATTGATGTTAATAAAATTATATATAATTTTAAGGTGAAAAGATCCAAAATATAGGTGGGAAGGCTAGCGATTTAGAAAATAAATCATAAAAGTATTATAATTTTGGAGTGAAACGACCCTAAAAAAAATTTACCCCCAATTTTAAATTTCAAGAATTTGAATATTCATTAATTAACGATAATCCATCGCTATGCACATCCTTGGATAGGGTAGACATAATACCTAAGATCAAGACCTCACACTTTGAATTTTTATTGGTTTAAGAGAAGCACAACTTAAAATAAAGAGGGATTAATTACTTTTGTGGGGTGACTAGAATGATTCCAACTCTTGCATCCTTTAAGAATCATGCTCCATAAAAATACAATGTCTAATAATCTAGATCTTCTATAGCAAGGTTAGAGCACTCATTAGGAAATTATACTACTAAGTGATAGGTAGAGGGAGTTGCACCTAATAGTTCATTGATGACCTAACCCTTTATAGCCTTTTGACTAATAAAGGTTAATATGGACATGGATGTTGATATGGAAGAAGATATGGATGTTGATATGGAAGACTAAAATATTTTCAAAGACTCAAACATACTAGTGTTATCAACCAAACTCACTAAGTTGTCTAACTTTGTTTGGGACCAGATGTGTGTGCGAGTGAGGTTCATTAACCCAGTCTTTAGCATGAAAATGACCATATCCAATCAAGAACCAGTGTGTGTGCACGTGAGGTTCATTAACCCTTTATGAGTAAGTGAGGCATGACCTGTTATGGAGTGACCTAAGACTAGCCTATCCTTATGTGTGTTTAGAGGCCTCTCTTTTTGGAGGAGAGACATATCACCTCGCATGAGCTTACTCCACTGCCAGTCAAGCATCTATAGCCTCGGTGGATATTCACTCCATAGTCAAATGGGATTGATATTTTGGGACTTGGGGATGACTACATGACTTTCTGAGGGAAACATAGTATGATCCTTACAACTTTTAGGGATCAAGGGTGTAGGTGTTGAATTTTTTGATTTGTATAGAGCTTTGGGGAATCATATTCTCAACTGAAGTATGATGAGAATTTTGACCCTATCCTTACTAATCTATGTTTTTATGTTTATGTTAAGAGGAATTTTGATAGTGGTGAAAACCACTATTTTTGCTTTGGACTATGTTGCATGATGGGACAAGCGAGGGATATCTCCCTTTCACCCCAAGGTACTACCCAAGGATGGTACTAGCCCCCCTATCTCATAATGTTCTTAGGATGTGAGGAAATGTGGTTGGTTTAGGATTGTATTCGAAATCAATCGGTAATGCTCAAGACTTTATTAGTATGTAAAGTGTGTTTTGGTTCTAAAGAAAATCAGACATCCATTTGGAGGTTGCTTGCTACACTAGAAATGGCTGAGTGACTGAAACCTAAGCTTTGTGATTTTGCCATATGGTATTGTTGGCTTATGTATTTTGCAAAAGTTGCATGATTGTTTCAAACTAGGTACCCCCAATTTTTATAACTTGACTTTTTTGTTTATGGCCATATCATCATTACTATGTCAGATCATTAAACATGGGATGGGATGAATGCAAATGCATATGCCTAATGCAATGGAGTGCTGCTATGCAAATGGGAATTGTACAATGCAATGGAATATGTATGATGTGGTGTATGCGAATGAAACAATGCATGAATGCAAAAAGTGAAGATGCATGGCAAAATGTAAATGCAAATGGAGTGTATGCAATGTGTGCATGCCTATGTGATTTTTTTTTTAATGCGAAAAGCCATGTATATATAAAAAGTGTCACCTTTAACAATAGAATACCTCACAAAGGACCCCCAGACAAGAAGGAACTAAGATTGATGTCAAAAATCAATGCAAATGTATATTGCCCCATTAATCTTGTGAATGGGTACTAGCCCTAAGAGCCAATTGGGATAGTCTAGGGTGTCATCTAATTATTCCTGCTTATCATTGCCTAACTCTTCCTGAAAGACCTCGGGACCATTAGTGGAAGCTGATGGAGGTAAAGGTGGTGGTGAAGGAGGAATGTAATTGGCTGAAGCCTTTAGTAATTTCTCGGATAGGGTAAACTCTAAAAAGGAGGTTTGGGAGGAAATCCACTCCAAGTCAATAAGGCTAATGTCAATTGGAATTGGCCTAGCCAAATCGTATGGGTTGCGAAGCGGTGTGAATAATTCAATAGGGTTCATATTGACTTAGTGGAAGGAAATATGGATTGGAAGGCTACGTGGATGGAACGATTGTAGCTGAACTAATATTGAGTTGTGATATCCCTATAATAAAAATGACATTAACATGAGCAACACACATTTTTTTTTTGTTTTTTTTTTTTAAAGTATGTACATATGTTACATTTCTTGGCTTATGTGTGTGGCTCAAGGTGGATTACCAGGTGGGTCCACTTGTTCTTATGGAATAAGTAGGTAGAATATGGGAGATTGGATGGGGAACATTCGGAGGTAAAAATATTCCTATTGGGTGATGGGGACAATGGGATGTGACTCTTCTTAAGAATTGTTAGAAGTATTTGACATGACTTCAAATTCTTCATAAATTTCATCGTCAAAATCAAAGACAGGATATGAGAAGTTGATGGGGTCATCCTCATTTACTTTATCAATGCAAAGTTCTTGAAGGGCTTGTTCAAGAGAGGATGTTGAGGGAAATAGATGGATGGAGGGATCTTCATCATTGAGGCTAAGATTTTTAAATTCTTTCTCAAGAGAAGTGGTGGAAGACAATGGGGTATAGCCTAAACCAGAACGATCATGGACACCTCTATATGGGAACTCTAAAATAGCATGCATCCCTTGCTCATGGGAACCTAGACCTTGACCTTGCCAATTGAACATGTCAAAGTAGTGGGCAGGAAAATACTCTATGTTAGGGATATTGGCATGCCTAGGATCTTGTGGTTCTTTGGGTGGGTTTTCTCCAGTTGAGCAATCCAACCCTCCATAAATAAATTTAATGCTATTTGGAGCTGCACTCATGTCGTAAACAACACCTATGGATAAAGAACGGTCTCGGGGACGTCTAGAATATTTGGTTGTTGGAATAGCTAGGGGTGTGATGGTGATGTATTGGACCACATATTCACTTATACCAAGATTGGTGATGTGGAATTTGACTTGGACTAGCATGGTTGATGGTGGGGATTCAGATGGCTCTGGATTGGTTATGGGTGGTGGTGAATAAAATGTATCACAATCTGAGAGTTTGACTTGTGAAACATTGGTCGATGGAGTGGGATTGGATGGCGATGTGGAATTAGAATATGGAGGATGGGATAATGATGAAATAGAATAAATGGTTGTAGAAGAAGGGGTAGATGTGATGTACAATGTGCTAATAGTAGACTGACTATGACCACATGTACAAGAATAAATGGATGTTTGAGGAGGTGATGTGATGGGTAGCTCCTCTATGATAGGAGCTTTAGAAGAAGATGTAGATGGATTGGAAGAAGGCAGATTAAGGGATGATGTGGATGAATTGGATGATGATGACAAGAATAAATGGGTGGAAGGTAACATGGATTCATAAGGATTTGAAATGAAAATACAATAATTACAAGGTTCGACATCCGTAGGGATGCAATGGACTTGTCCATCATGAACATATTTCAAGCATTGGTGTAGAATTGAAGGAACACATTTCATTTCCCTCATCCAAGGTCTACCAAGGAGTATATTATATGCCATGGCTCCTTCCAATATGTGAAACATAGTGTGCAATGTTTTGGCCCCTACTTTATAGGTAAAACAATAGTGCCAACTGTGGTACACAAAGCATAGTTAAATGCTTTGAGGGTGAATGATGATTTTGAAATGTGGGATGAGGATAATTTGAGGTGGATACGGGCAGCCTTAGTAATGATATTGATTGATAAGCCGGTATCAATTAGTACTATTTTGAATGGATTTCTGTCTATTAGGACCATTATGTGCAATGGAGGGTCTACTAATTTTGAATTCATTGATTTTACCTCAAAGTCATAAAAGGTAATTGATGGCTCCATGCACGTTCTAACACTCCCTACAAAGTTGTTGAAGGCATTAGCATCATGGGATTCTAACTCAAATGACTTGAGTATTTCTATTAAATATTCTCTATGCCAAGGGGATTATTGGATAATATCATACACAGAAATTTTGGTTGATGCCATTTTCAAACTAGTGGTTAACCGGCTGGTTAAGGTTACCGTTGGCATTATTGGACAAAGGATGGGCGGATTGGATGGGTTGGATAGATTGATTGGCGGAGATGGATTTGGTGATATTTTGATGGAAGGTGGGTTCGAAGGTTGTTGAGAATTTTGTTGATTTTGTCTTTGTCCTCTAGTGACCACATGGACTGCTCCTACAAAGTTTTGGTATTGTTGGACATTATTTACTTGATTAGGAGGTGGTTGTTGATTGTTACCTCCTACATTATGTTGGACCTCCCAATGGTTAGGTAGAGGTGTCTGATATATGCCCAAATTTTTATTTTGTGGAGCTAAGGGGTTATCCATGTTAATGGCCCCTAGGTCTATGAGGTCTTGCACTATGTTTTTGAACATATGGTAGGAATTGATATCATGCCCGTTTTGTCGATGGTATGGATAAAACAAGTGCTCTCTATAATTTTTAGACCTTTTGGTGGGATCATCGGGCCTAATGTCTGGCAAGGCTAATTTATTGGTCTCATAAAACCTTCAAAATATGGATGAGTATAATTCCACTAAAGGAGTGTATTTACATTGGGGCCGATTGAATTGGCGACGGGTAGGTTGTTCCACACTTGGCACTATGTTTTGTACCATTGGTGCTTGGGTTACTGATGGGACTACATGATAGGTAATTTGTTGTTGCACTAGTTTTTGAGTCATTACGGGCTGGCTCATGACCACTTGATTGACTTGATTAGTTGTGTTAGTTGTTGAGGCTTGTGTTGATTTGGTTTGGCTAGTTTGATTATTTTGGTATTGGCCCCTATTTTGCCATTATTTCTTCTTAGGCTTAATGACACCCTCTTGGATTTTTATCTCCTCAATGACACTAGCCTGTGCTAAAGCTTCCTCAAATGTTCTATAAGTATTGAGTTGTAACATCCAAGAGATGGGTTTTAAGCAACTCTTGGTAAAAAGTTTGATAATTTCTTCCATTGGGAGGGAGAATGGCAACTTGGTTATGACTGCCCTCCAACGGTTTCCAAAAGCATAGATAGGTTCCTCATCCCATTGTTTCAAATAATATATATCCGATAAGGACACCTTCTTTTTAATATTAAGGGTGAAGCATTCCAAGAATAGATCTATCAATTGATCAAAAGTATAAATACTATGTGTAGGTAATTTATTGTACCATTCAATGGCATCTCCCCCTAATGTTTGAGGAAATGTTTGGAGCATAAGAGCATTATCATCGCTAATCTAAAAACATACATGGACAAATGAACTCACATGCTCCTTGGGATCCTTAGTTCCCCTAAACTTGTCGAATTTTGGTATCGTAAAATCTATCGGATATGGTGGTGATGGTACCGATGGATGGATTGGTTGATGGATCAGTTGGCTTAATGTGAGATTTTGGCTCATTATCCTTGGTGATTTTTGCATCAACTGATTGATTTTATTTTGCATTGCCTGGAATCTAAGATCTTCTACTGTAATATGAGGACCTTGGATTATGTGATGGTTGGTTAATGGGTTGGATGGTAGATGTTGGGGTGTGACCAACATGGTGTTGTGGAATGGATTGGGTTGGGTATGTGGAGAATATTAATGGTTGAAATATGGGGATGATTGATGAGGATGATGATGGAGAAATGGATTGTGTTGTTGGTTAGTGGTAATGTTGATTGGTATGGTGGATGTGTGGAGTGGTGGTGGATTGGGGATGGACACTATGGAAGATTGAGGGACCCATGCTGAATTTTGATTAGTGAGCGGAGGTTGATTTGGAACTCCTTGGGTCATAGGGTCTATGTAAGTTGACTATTTTCCTTTTATTCATTGTGAAAGCAATATTTTGATGAGCCCTAATGTATCCGTAAGTTCCTAATTTGACCATGTGTCGAATTATGGGGTTGTGGTTGGATGAGACGATGGATGGGTTGATGATGATGGATGATTAGACATGGTCATGTTGATTAGGTAAGATGATGGAGGTGTGGATGATGATGGATGAGAGGACATGGGTATGGTGCAAGTTGCATTTGATGTTACAACTTGGGATCTAGGGACTTGTGAGGCATCATTGACATACTCCTCATACAAGGGGTTGGTATAGGTGGATGTGAGATAAGTGTTTGGAACACTTGGGATTTGTGGTGGTTGGCTTGTGGAGGAAGGCATACCATATTCATAACTCGAATTAGGATATCCTTGGGCAAGGTAGGTGGTAGCCAATTTAGATTCTTCAAAACCTTCTTGGCTAAGGGGCTCTAAGACATAGTTAGAAGCCTTGTAAATGGCCTGCACTCTATCCATGTCTATGTAAGTGGTGGTTGTCTCCACATTGTGTGAATGTGTCCCTACTTGAGAGTGGGGTGGATGGGATGATCCAAGAAAATTAGTCTGAACCATATTGGATGGGGCTACCGAAGTAGTGGGCTCATGGGAACTATTTTCCATTAAACTACTTTGGTTTATTATTTTATTTTGTTGTCATGTTAGCACCATAAAGTAGTTAAACCAAATATTCAAAGCTTTAATCTAAATCACACAAACTGAAATTTTTTTTTAGAATTTAAAGTAAAGAAAACAATCAATCCTAGGTTTCACCGTGTGTGGCTTACCTTGTTCATTAATTATTTTCTCTTGTTAATGTGAGATTATTTTTAGAATTGTTGGCTTGTGTGTTTTGATGTAACTTAATATTGTTTAAAGAAAACAAAGGTAAAAACTAAGGTTGGCCAGGGCAACGAGATTCTTGTTGGTAATGACCTCCAAAAAGTTTTCTCGAGGGTAGTCCTATGGTTTCTAGGGTAGATATTGGTGGATGGAAATCACTGCCACCATCACCAAATCTCAAGCAATGGTTGGTGATGAAATCCAACCACTACTGTTAAAAATATGAACTGTGCAAGTGTGTGTGATTAATTTTATTAGATCTCTTGTTCTCTATGGTGTGCAAAAAATATTAAATATTACTAACTTTACTAATCTAAATCAGAAGCCAACACAAAGATGCAAAATTTCACCTAAAGAGCATAGAGTACACCCTTAAAATCCCCTTCCTACAAGTGATTAAAATCACAAGAGCAACCTGAGGGTTCATCCACCTCTCTGCCAAAGGGGCCAACCTAGGGCAGGATTACTTTATGCATCAAGATGTTGTTCCTATTTAGATAATGCAAAATTAAATTGATCTTTAATCATAAAATGCAAAATCTAGGATGCTTTTCTGTTTCATATGCACTCTAAATGTAAACAATCACCTCGATCTACAACTTTGGAACAAGAAATGAATTTTGTTTAACTAGACACACACAAACCCTAAATGTAATTTGCTAAGGATTATTTCCTAGATTACTTAGTGTTAAACCCAGAAACAACAAAAAATAGTAGTAGAATGTAGAATACATAAATCATTGAATGGTAAACCAGGGTTATGGGACTTACTTGGAATCCTTAGCTCTACTCCAAATCAAATCCAGGTGTGGTTGGGAACCTGTGTAGGTGTAGTAGAGCACCTATGAAAGTGCAACAGAGCACATGTGGTTATCCACAGACACTTTTGAACTCTCTGTGGATGCTCTCGAATGCTTGCGTAATCTCTAAAAATACTACATACTACTTAAGAAACCCTAACGATGAAATCAACGACCTCTATGCTTCTAAAAATTCATGTAACATACAGAAATAAAACTAAGTTAGCAAGTTTTTTAATATGACGGGGGTCAGTGACCGGAGAAAACACAAAACTTAAACAATAAAGAAATCAAATGACCCAAATAAACACAAGATTGCACAAAATAGATAGATTTATTCAATAAGCGGGGGAGCCAATAAACTCCTTTTGATACAATCTGTACTTAGTGAGTATTTGATACAAATATTTACAAAATGCTAGGGTTCTCCAAAACCCTAGCTACAACAATGAAGTGTCTTCAGATAGTGTGTCCTCGCTTCCAACAAAATGAGTGGGCTTCAGGTATTCGATGCCGGACCACTCCAGCTTCAACAGTCGTTCAACAATATGTAGAATATGTAGATCTGCATGCACAAAAATAGAGAAAGGGATTAATAACACCTATGAGGGCTCCATAGTGTGAGACCCTTAGACATCAGTAAACCCTAACTAAAAATAGATCAAATGGCATGCGAAATCTACAAATCATGTAATAGAATAAAACCAATAAAGATATACCTTACTTGTGATGATGCCTCATTTCGTTGTTGTAGTATTGATAGCAAATGTCTTGTTGACTAGCTAGCGCTTTTATTTACATTTATGTGGATGCAACAGGCTCGTACATGCACTTGGCAGACTCTGGTGTGAGCTTCACAGGCTTTGGAGTGAGCCTATGATACATTAGGCTCTTGTGAGCACCTATCAAGCTCTGTAGTAAGCTTTGCAAGCTTTGCAATGAGCCTGTGATATAGCAGGCTCTTGTGAGCAGTTGACAAGATTTGCAGTGAGCTTCATAGGCTTTGCAGTGAGCCTGGTAAGCTTAGGAGGGCACATGCGAGTAAGGGTAAATCTACAAAAGTAGATCAAGGGGGTGGTCATGAATGCGGCATATGGATGGGGGCTATGACGATAATGGAGGATGAATAGGGGATGACTGAACTAGTAGAAGTCTTGTTGACTAGCTAGGGCTTTAGATCTTCAAACTCTATCTCTCTCTGCTTCGCTAGGGTTTCAACAATGACTCCTCCAGGGTACAATTTCTAATCTCAAGGTTCCAAGGTTTGAGCATTTGCAAATGCCCTTATTTATAATCCAACCTAGGGTTTTCTTAGGGTTTTAGCCTTACACTTTTGATCATGTGGCTAAGATTAAATTAGATCCTAAGGTTGAGATTACTTTTTAGATGTGGCATGGATTAATGAAGATGGACGATGGGGATTAGATTGGATCGGACGATTGTGGTTAATTGAGTTTATAAATATATATTTTATAATATAATATAAAATATTATATTAAATACAAAATAATATAAAATAATATTAAAATAATCTCAATTGGGTTAGGAAATGGCGAGAAAGGTGGAATTGGGCTTTTTGAAGGTGGAAAAGGTGGAATTGGGCCAAATAATTGACGGGAAAGGTGTATGGTGGACAAGTGGGTGGTGGAATGGTTAGGATGGAGGATTAGTGGTTGTAATTTGGTGTCTACAATTACCAAAATGATAAAGATAAGTTGCTTGTAGTTGGATCCAAGAAGTCCTAACCTCCATGGGTAACTTTCCATACCATAAGAATGATCTGACATCCAAAATGTATGAGAAAAACCTACAAGCAACATCCTCATAGAAAATTTGGGATTGAAATAATGTGCTCTTGTACTCATGCAATTTCTATAGGTAAGTCAATTTCTATAGGTATCCTGATGTCACTTCTTGATTAAACAATCGAAGAAACTCCAATAAAATTTTAGGAATTTGATGGGGTGTTCCAAACATGGAAAAACACTCATAATAATTTCCTAATGTAGATACCATTTCTTCTCTTAAGGATATGATTTGCTCCTCTAATTTTGCCATTAGTGAAACTCAAAGAATAACTTTAGAACCAAATTTGTTAGAAGAATAAAAATATCTTGCAAATAAGCATCAAATGACTAACAATTTTAAAATGAGTAAATCATAAATATCATCATGTTAGCATCATCCCAAAATATATGCATTAGTTAAACCATGTGAAAGAACATTCTCAAATTTGTCAAAAGGCTAGTTTAACACATCATCAAATAGAGAATGTTAGAATCAATGAAAGTGTTCAACAAAATTTTATTAGTCAAGACCAATATCTTTGGATAAATATTTCAAGTAACATGAACAATTTAGCATCTAAACAACAATAGCATAAATCAACTCAAAACCTTTTAGCTCCCAAAGTGTTGAGTGCTAAAATATTACCAAATATGCTAATCAAATTAACTTGAAATATTTAGCAATTAAAACTCTCAAAGTTACACCAAATCACATCATTCATGTATGAACAATCCAAAAGTCTTAGATCAATGAAAACCGATGCATGAATTGCTTAGCATAAATAAAATAAAGTAAACCAATTCAGGCCCTCCTTCTAGTGCCAAAAATATTTATTGTTAATTTTACCCAATTGTGAAATTACACTCTCCCTTAGGGTTTGGATCCTAAACCCTCTCTTGCAAAGAAGTTAAACAAACAACTTCTCCAAGGTCTCCGCTATATTAGCATTTGCATATGTGTATTAGTAATCTCAATAAAATATATCAATTCAATGCTAGGAACACCTTAGTGATTGCAAGTAACTGTAAACAAGGGGCATGTGTTGGTTTATTTTACCATGCTACTTTAATGATTGTTCATAAACCTTAAATAAAAGTAAATGTGAATTGGCCCTCATATGACCATGATGTAGCCTTAATTCCTTTTATCTTGGATGTTTTAGGATTGATTTTATCTTCCTTTGGATTAAGTAGATTTTAAACAAGTTTTTATCTTGCATTAAATCCTACTTTAAGCATGAAATAGAAGATTAAATATATCTATGAAAGTGAATTTAAACTGATGAAAATATCCATTAAATTTAGCTTCTTATCATGAAGATAAAGATAGCCTTTGATATGAATAATAAATTATTCCTCTTTGGTGAAATTAATTTTCACAAAGAGACAATAATTTATAGCCTTAAAATGAGGGCTTTAAAATGTCATTTTAATTATCCCTCTTAAATGAAATCACATTTTCATAAAGAAGAATAATTTAATGCTTTGAAATAATAACCTTCAATGTAGTGCACAAATTACCTCTCTTTCATAAAATCAGAATTTTTATAAAGAGAAGGTAATTTAAGGCTTCAAAATGGTAGCTATGAAATGCTATTAAAATTTACCCCCTTTGACGAAATTGAAATTTTCGTAAAGGGAAGTTCATTTTATGCTTGCAATTAAAATATAAAACTGGAAAAATCAGATTTGGCCTCAAAATGAAAATTCTGAAATTTCAAAATTTTAAAATCTGCAATAAAACAACTTTGAATAATTTTTAAAAATTCGAAATGACTCCGAAGAAAAAATGTCTAAGTGCAAAATGAAACTTCGAAGTACATTATACGCAGTCGTGCAATCATTTTTGGATTTTGAAAATTTTTTAATTTTTATTTTAATGTCTGAAAATTAAAAAAAAAATCTGTAAAATAAAAGTTGGAAAACTGAAAAATAAAAATCTGCAACAAATCAAATGCTGAAAATGCAGAAATGCAAAGCTTCATCAATTTGATAGCACCCCATCCTACAAAATCGAAGATGTGAGAAACCCTTACATGCAACCTAGCCTTATTTAACTTGCATTTGCACAATCAAAATAAGTTAGGTGCTAGCTCCTAAGGATTCAAAATTTAATTTCAGATTCCAAATATTCGCCTAATGTAACCCAAAATGGCATTGACATCATCTACAAATTCAAAAAACTGAAAAAGGAAAAATAGACAGTTAAATCCAGCATGCAAAAATTTTCCCCTCCTTTCTTGCTAACAAAATCTAAATTTCTGAAAGAAAACTTTTGCATTAAAATAAATCTATCATTTTACATCATTTCTTGCTAACAAAATCTAAATTTCTAAGCTTGTGCATTAAAACAAATCTATCATTTTACATTTTGGCAGCATGTGACTTTCAAAAGGTCGGGCCCCTTCTTTCCATTTTCGATGGGTTATTTAAAATATTCCTAAAACTTTTCAATTACCCTCTTTTCTTCATCTCCCTTCGGGGATTTTCATTCTCAAATGTTTCATTACCCTGGTTTGGTTTCATTTTGTCTTTATTTTGGACTATTCATTTATTTTATTTTGTCTGTCCTTCCTATGAATTCAAAATACCCCTTTTATTCTATTTTATTTCCTTTTAATTGAGGAAGAATAACCATCTGTGATACTCCTTTAGTAACGTTCACTGACATCCATGCGTTATAAATATAATGAGCATGCTAAATATATTAGCCAATGTTGGCTTTTTTTCTTGTTAATCAGATGAATAAATATTTAATGGTGCTTCTTTTTCTTTGAGAGACCTTCATGTTGCATAAGGGTCTAGCTGCTCACCAAGAACCTCTCGTCGACATATTTAAAACCACTTCTCAAACACAAAATTAAAAGAGCATTGAAACCTGAAGCCAAAACCCTGTTTCTATGATTTGGACTCCCATGTCTCAACCAGTGAGCCTGTAAGTGAAGTTCACAGGACTACCATTATCACTATTTACATCCACCACTGAACCATTAGTAGAAATATGGCTACGCCAAAACATCTTCATCATGTTATCTTCAATCTCGTTCAAGGCTATCGAGGACTTACTACATCATCGCCACTGGTCATCTAACCTGGTTCTATTCTTCTCTGTTGCTGGTTCTGATGTTGCCCACATCCTCTATGAAATGGACCACACGGTCTATGATTCATCTATTAATTGACATTGTGCATCTTGTCACCCAACTGGTTACCTTAACTCACTATTAGCCTCCTTGCAATCCAAGGTTCTCACACTGTCCAAGTTATGCCGGTAATATTCCATCCTGTGATGTTATCTATCGTCTCTTGCTTCATTTTAGGCATGGCTATTTTGGTCATAGTTGTAACATGTCATTCGCGTCCAACCCAACATTCACCACGTCGATCATCATGGGTCCACTCTGCTGCACAATCTCCCTGTTGCTGCATCGCGTGATCTCCATTTAAACTGCCACTATGCTCGTGATGTTCAATCATCGAATGGGTCTGTCCTTTATGGGATCTGTGTAACTGTCACTATTACTTTTATCTACCATGATAAACATTTTTTCAGATTGAGTTTCACTATTTCCTCATGGATTTGGAAATCATGATAAAACCATAGTGCTATCTTCACATTCATATTGCTGCATCCATTTTGCTGTAGTCATTGATATTGCGTGTATTCAGTAACATCTAGTCACCTACCACCCTTCTTGTCATCTGCATGATTTTTGTCTAATCGAGCATCTTGGTTCCCATTACAAATTTTTGCATAATGCAGGTCGTGGCCTCTACGCCTGCTAAGCGATCATGGGGCCCATCCATCACCGTTGTTATATTATATTATAATGTAACATAATATTTTATTTATATTATGTTACATTATATTATTTATATATATATATAATAATATAATATAATATGTATTTATTTATTTCTATCTTTTATTTGTTGTTTATATATAAAATTCTTAATATAAGAATAACGAAATTCCCACGTGGGAATATGTCCCTCGAAAACACTTCTTATTTTATTTCACTTTCTTTTTATTTTATTGTTTTTAGTTTTTTTTTTTATAAACTTATATATATAACTATATATATAAGTTTATTTTATGTCTTTAAACTTGAATCTATCCAATTATAAAGTGACAATAAAACTATCCTAAGACATACATTCAAAACTAAATTCTAATCAAGAATCAAAGCATGAAACACCACAAAATACAAAACAAAGAGAACATCCATCACCCCACAAGGCCAACACATAACCATGGAGGTTATGATGCAAACTCAAGAGGAGGAATATATCAAATATGGTTACTCCAAAAAAAAAGCAAAATCACTCAAAACCAAAATAAAAAATGTGGGTCCCCAAGCTTTGGGGCTAGTTGTGGAACAGCCACAACAAACTTGAGAAGTCATCTAGTAGAGAGAACCTCTCTTCTGCTGCTACCATGTGTAGTATTTGGTCAATTTTAGGTGACAGATAGTGATCCTTCAAAGAGACTTTGTTTAAGCTTTAGAAGTCAACATAAAGCTTGATGTCCCCAAACTTTTTTTTGATCAAGACCAGATTGGCCACCCAAGTTGAACATTTAATGGGATAAATTATTTTAGAATTAAGCAATTTCAAGAGCTCTTATTTCATTAGAGCTTTAATTTTTGGGTTAATCGGCTTCTATTTTTTTTTTAATGGCTTTGAATCTAGCTCCAGCTCAATGGTATGCTGAATGGTATTCTTATCATAGACTTTTAGGTCATCATATGTCCAGGTTATAATGTCATCATACCTCTTACATAGTTCCTAGATTGAATTTAATTCCTCTTCAGAGAAATCTGTACTTAGTTTCAAACATTTTCCCAAGGCTATTGAGATTTCATTGGATCCTTTGGCATCAATTTTGATCATGCAGCCTACCAAACAGTTATTATTGTCAAACATACTTTCCAAAGTGATTAATCCTTTTAGAATGTGATTATTTTTCAACCATAGGAATCCTTCCTCTTCTTATTTATCTTCATCTTTCATATGTTTAGTAGAGCAATTCATCTCCTAGATTAAAAAATATACTATCTACTCATCATTTTTGAACACCTACCAAAAGGTGTCTTTATCTGGTATCGAAGACTGATATATCAACCTCCCCACTTTAGGTTTGTATATGACATTTGATAAAGGGCAATAATTAGATCCTATGGTTGCCAGGATATCAGCTTGAGTATTCTAGTCTCTGGGAATAGCTTTGATATTCAGAGCTTCAAAAGCTTCCAGTAGATCCCATACTCAATTCCTATATGCCTTAAGATAGAGTTGCTTACTCACGCAGTTCTTAGTAACCTGATTGACTATTAGCTTAGAGTCACCAAATATTTGTAGTTTCTTAACTCCTAACTTTTTAGCCTTTTTTAAACCCAAGCACAAGCCTTCATATTCTACTGCATTGTTAGTGCAGCTCTAGGTTAACCTATAATATAAGGTCTTTTGATCCCCTACTGGTAAAATCATTACCACTCCTACTCCTACGACATTATTACATTTGGTTCCATGAAAATACAACCTCCACATCTGGTTTGAAGCATGCGTGTAATTCTTCTCTAGCTTCTTAGTATTTGGATTTTGAATAGAATAGGTACCAATTCCTATTTCTATCATGGTGTTTAAGTCCTTTAAGGAAAACTAATCCTCAAACAAAAGTTCTTCCAGGACTTCTTCCATCAGGTCTTCCTCCTTGGTGAAAATACCTACTATTTTCACTTGTTGATCTTCTTCCTCCAACCTCTTTTTATATGAAATGAAGAGGGATTTTCTAAAAAAAAATTACCCTTCTACCTTTGAAAGGTATCTCCATGTGGGAATAATCCAAATATAGGTATCATCCCAGCTTAGCAGTCAATTCTCTAGATAAACACATCCCAAAGTATGGCTTGAGATCCACCACAACAATCTCCTGTATCATAGTAACTTGAGGCAGCTTGTGTAACACCATGGGAATATCCTTTATCACTCCTATAATTTTAACTGGAGTGCCATCCAATTGTAGGATTCTAGGGTAGCTCCTCATATACTTCATATCCATGATATCACATACCACTTTAGGCATTACAGTGGTAGAAGTGCTCGAGTCTATCATGCAATTGTGCACCATCCATCCTTCCATTTTTAGGGATAGATAAAATAAAGAAGGTATATTCTTACCCACCCCTATAACAAGGGTGTATTAAACCAAATTCTACTCAGGGGGTGACTTTTTTTAAACTTTTATCATCTTAGTGTTGCCTAAATCAATTCAATCTATCTAGGGATCATTAGGGCATCAAACATGTTGACCTTTGAAGGGGTCTTCTTTAGTTCTTAAACTATATTAAAGGTGGATATAGTAGGTTATATTTCTTTGTCCTTCTGGTAATATTTATACCTATTTCAATATTCTTGGGTAGCTTCTATCCACTACCTCTTTGTCAAGGAAGGGTATTTCAATTTATCTTTGGCCTCCTCCTGTGTCTGCATTGCCTTATGTTGACCTGCATTGGGTATACTCTCCCTCCTTTGAATAGGTGATTTTTGGGTAGGAGCTACCTGAGGGATTTTCCTCCCAACCTCTTCCTTTTCTTTCTTTTCATTAGGTACCTTCAGGGGTTTGATGTCCTCAGGGCCCACCAATAGTGGTTTCTTTCTAGACCTAGCCAGGATAGAGATTTGTTCATTTGAAGACATCATAAAGTTATGCTTGCTTTGTCAAATTATATTAACATGACCCTTTTATGCTCACTCCATTCTTTCCACTACTAATTTTTTCACATAGTGTTGGTGCATCATGCATGTATTTTTTACATGATGATCATTGCATGTAGGCACCCAATAGTCTAAATGGGAAGTAGAAGAGTAGGTCTCCCATTCTTTATTTGTGAGAATGGTACTTGTTCTTTTAGGTAATTTATTGGTAGAAGCAGTATGATTCTGAGATACATAAGAGAATTTTCTAGGTTGAAAGTTTATTTCCGCCTCTCTTCTTTTCATAAGGGTCATCTCATTGTTGAGATTCTTCACAGAGTTCTATAAATCAATGTTAAGATTTTTTACAAAGTTTTGTAGGTCCAAAAGGATAGCCATTTGAGGATCTGGTGTAGGGAGTGTTGGCACCACAAGATGGGTTGGAAGAGCTAGAAATATGGGTATTTTTGGGAGAGTGGGTGTTTCCAGAGAAGCAGGCCATTATGGGATATTCACTTGGGGAACATTCACAAGGTAGAGTGGTGACAAAGACATAAACTACAATTAATTTTGGGCTAGCTCAGGAAAAATGGCATAGTAGGCTTAGGAGGTAGCCAACCAATGACTATCAGGAACTTTTCAACTTTTATGGCTTCTTAAAATTTATGGGGAAAATTTAGGACATTGGCTTACCTTATAATCAAACTCAAATCTGGAATAAAGGCTCTTATATAATAATACACAACCTGTTCATTGGTTGGTTTGAGAACCTCGGGGATCCTATGCCAGGAACGACTAAATCTGATATTAAAATCACATATCTTTACTAAGAATGTTTTTTTATAGCGGTGAATTGATTACGTGAGGAAAAATGGGTTGGTCTCCTCATTGAACTCAACAACCAACCTTCCCATCAAGTATTCCCATGAGGTGATACTCCCATTAGGGAGGGTTCAATACCAGTATAATATTTTACCATTCAATGAGATAACCAATAACCTAATCATGATATCTTTATCAACAATATTGTGAATAGCAGCTAGATTTACTACATCCTAGCAATATTTGAATATCGTCTTTCCAGTGCCATCATATGTAGGTAATACATTTATATTTATGAGGGGAATACCATTATGATTAGTAATATTGAGGGGACCTATATTGTTCTAGGTGTTGGATGTGTCTCATCCTTTGTAGAGGAAGTACTGTACAGTAAGCCCCTGTGTTGTCAGTCTCGCTTGCTAGTGAGCAGCCCTTGGGGGAGGGCGAAGCCCCACAAAAAAATTTACCCTTTTTTCTAGAGTGATTTGTGAAGCGATTTCTAGGATTTTTGTGATTGGTGGGTATGGGTGGTTTAAGCCCATGTCATTGTGCCCACGGTATTCTAATACCACATTGTGGTTTAGGGTTGTAAGAGTTTCCTTTAATATTGATTATAATGTCCCATTATGGGCAAGAAGTGAAAAATAATATCAAAGGAGGTGTGGCTCTTGTTTGCTGTATTAGCCCATATTGGGTGAACTCAGGTAAATCTTTTGTGTTCTATGTGCATGTATTTTGTGAGTACTTATTTTTCTTCTAAATTTGTTATTTTTGAATTATTATTTTGGAATAAGTTTGGTTAGATCTCTTCACTAGGTGGGGTATCCTAGATTTTGAATCTAATTTTGATTTTGAGCCATAACCTCCATAGGGGTAACTGGCTCCTTAGAGTCAGAATCAGAAGACTATTGATCCTTCGAAGATGTTTAGAATGAGATAGGCTTAGGTGACACTTACAGTTGATGCTTTAGGAATTTTATCTCAAAGAATTCAATAGGTTCCTCAGAAAAATCATCTTTACACCTTGTAATCATGAAATATTTGTACTGCAAGGCTTTCCAGGTTAATGGTTCAATAGACTCATCAAGTGATTACTGGGTAACTGAGTGGAATAGGAAATTACAAAAATCTATACTACTCAATATGTGAGACTTTTTAGGTCCCACTAGGTATGCCAAAAAAATTTGGTCGGTAATCTGCACCTTATGGACTAGACCAACATTGAGAGGTCACAGGACAATAAAACCCTAGGATCAATATCCAAAGAAGACCAGTTCCTTATGACTTGATAACTATTTTAGTGAAGCTTAGGGAAAATAAGAGAGAAAATATAACTAGACTAACATGATTGAATTAAAAATGGGCAGATCAACTACATCAATATATATGTAGGACAAAAGCAGAAATATATTCACATACACAAACCATCTAACATACCAGCCAATACCTTTCAAATTTCACTATTGACATCCACCATATGCTTGTAAATTCTAGAATTGATTAATCAACAGATAGAATCCAAATTGTGGAATAACAACTATCTCATTTACCAATTTTAGCAAAAAAACATAAATATGAAAATACATACATATGTGAAATGATTGAAAGGCTAGACAATGCTCTAATTATATTAATGTATTTCCTATCTGACATACAAATTGTAATGCCTCAGAGTTGATCCTCTATATCAATTACATTTTCTATTTTATAGCTGAGGAGTGTGTCCCCCTCTTCCTCCATCACACAACTTTATTAATGCACAATGTAGCACTCAAGTGGTGGGTAATCATCTTCTTGATATCTCATTGTATTTTATGAGACCCAAGGAATAAAATATGCCATTAGATTATCTTTATTAATTGCATCCTCTTTCCCTATTTTTGTCTCCATCGATGTGGTTGTACTCCTTGCACTTATAGCCCTAGTTGTGGTGGTTGATCATTAATTTTACCTATGACCTACCTTCTTTTGACTATGTTGAATTGGTGGGAAACATTGTTCTTGAGTTCTAATGTGGGGCTTCGGTGGATCTTCAAAATGATATAATACCCAACATTAAATGTGCATTATGATATCCTAGAGATAGCCCTGAAACCTAGGCTAGCACCAACTTTGACTAGTCATCACCTTTCTCTATCAAGTACCAACTACGGGAAAGACATTCTAGGGCCTTTGTGGGTGACAACTCATTTTCCACTCTTATCACTCCATTCAGATGGCTTTTTTGGGGGCTTCCGTCCTCAAGGACCCTTAAAACAACTGCCCAAGATAGGGTGGGAATTTCTAGATGATTCTATCCTAAAGGTTCTTCAAACCACCCGTCCAAGTTGGGGTGGGGGTTGGTGAGCAAAAATTATGTTTAGAAAATAATCATTTTTTTCCATAAATTATCAATCCGGTAAGTTCATAAACTTACGAGTGTCATGCACAATATATGCCTATAGTGTGGGGAATGAATTCCTCTATACCTATTATTTTGGTGGGGGATGTTTAAACATTTTTATTTCATCCAAACTAAATAAAATTAAGTGTAGAAAAATAAATAAATAAATAAATTACAAACTAAAATTAAAGTGCTGAAAATAAAAGTGCAAGAAAATAAAACACACAACTAAATTAAAATAAAGCAGGAAATAAAATAGTAAAGCTAATCTACTAAAAATAAATGACAAAAATAAAATAGGGGAGGACTATTGTAGGGAGTGGGCCCAGGCTCCCGCAAGTAGTCCGCCCGACTAATAACGTAAAGCTAACTTTTAATAAAATAAGAGTATTTGCAACTCTTAAATTATACATAAATAAATAAATAAAATAGTTCTCTGTGTATTTGATCATTGACCCATTCATCTGGCCTGCATTCTTATATAAAACATAGCCAAATCTCATTACAATAATAGATTGGTATATTTTTAATCACATGACATGATTTGTTACAATCCGTTTATGCACAGATATTATTCTCCTATTAAAAGCATGACCGTTCACCAAAAGGATAAATATAATAATCCTTAGGTGTACGTAACAAACTAATCCTAAAATAATGCATCCTAAAAATAATGTTTTAAAAAGCTTACATGGTCAACCGGTCAACCACTTAGAATAAAAGTGTTTTATTCTATTTTAATGATAATGCACGTTTAAAATCTAATATGCATAAAATACGAATATTTCTCCTTTATATTTTGTGCAACAACCTCCTTGGAAAGTGCATAGTCAATTGGTCAACCGGTCAATGTTGGTTTGGTCAACCGATCAACGTTTGAACATAGCTCCATCTTGTAGTCAAGAGGTAGGCACCTTTATATGGGAGTAAGGCACTATTGAGAGTAAGGCATTGGGATTAATGTGTCATTGGGAGTAAGACACCATCAAGAGTAAGATATCAAGAGTAAGGCATTGCCAATGATTAGGAGTTAGGCACCTCCAATGGTCAGGAGTTAGGCACCTCCAAATGGTTGGGAGTTAGGTGCCTCCAAATGGTCGAGAGTTAGGCGCCTCCAAATGGTCGGGAGTTAGGCACCTCCAATGGTCGGAATGGTCGGGAGTTAGGTGCCTACCTCCACCATTTACCATAGTACCTTTCAAGATGTCTTCGTGCATCACCAGGTCAAAATGGGATATATGCTCAAAAACACCAGATTAGTAGCAAAAACCTGCATTTACACACATTTTCCACTAAAAACACTAGTCAAGCATAATACTTAATTTTCTATCAATTATATGTAAAATTTATATAAAAATACATCTCAAATGCTAATTAAACCAATAACGATGCCCCTTAAAAGTGTATATAAAATGAGCATTTCTGGTGCTCATCATCCCCCCATGTCGAAGATTTGACATGTCCTCATGTCAAAAATCCCCCCTTTTTTTTTATAGACACCTCCCACCATTTTATTTTTAAAAAATATAGGAGGTAGGCACCTTTTTTTATCTCATGTTGAAGATGTGACATGTCCTCATGTCACAGTCCCTCGGTACAATTTTTTTTCATTGAAAATGGTCCTGGGGTAATGAAATTTTTCTCATGTTTGAGGCATGCCATGTGGTTGAATTCTAATGGGAGAATTAATAAAGAGAAATATGGGGGCATCTATTGGTATTAACATAGAAATGATTTTTAAAATAACTATGCACATAATTAATAGAAAACTCAGTACATACCTGGGTGAATTTTGCAGAACATGATGTGTATGATGTTGATGGTGTGAAATGTCTTCATGTTGCTTGTAATCATGGTGTACCAAAAAATGAGATTGTTGTGACATTGGTGCATCTTGGAGATTTTTTTTAGCTGCCTTCAACATCTCTATTTTTCTTCCACTAGTGTTGTTGCACCAATAGTGAAGTCAAAAACACATCATGACCGACCATAAAACTATGGGAAACGAGTTAAATCATAGCCATTATAGAAAATTACAGGGTCTCTTTCTCCTCTGGGAGTCAAACTTGTAATCCTCACCCAAAACTGTATTGACATGGGGCCTCCAACATCGAGATTCTCATCATTTTATGACTGGAAAAACATAAAAAAAATTGCATGAACACCAACCATTTCTTGATCTTGCTATATCTAGAAGGAATCTATCAAAGTGACCACACTGTTCAAACATAGATTTAGGACCACATCACCACTGCACTGATTTTGATAAATGTTGCCTATAGTGTGGTCATCAACAACGCCAGCACAAGCCCGATTCTTAGAAAATCTCTACGATTCTTCAAAAATTACCATGACATAGGTGGGCCAAAATAATGTTGCAGTCTCAAAGAAAAAATTATTTGACCCAAATACTTTTGTTAAAAAATAGGTGTGCAAAACTTGAAAATTTCCTTGTGTGGATGATTTTTTTGGTGACATGGAGTAATCTATTTAAATTTTTGCATTGATAGATAACTCACAACAACTATCACTCTTACCATATATTCACCCATTCGAGCCTTCATGCTACTTTATCGATAAAAAAAACATATGTTATAGTGATGCTACCATCACCATCACTATAGATATTACTGCAATGAATAACACCGAAGTAGGTCACATATGCTATTCTCACTAGCTATCAAAGGGCTGCATGTTCTAGTTTTGCACAGTGATCAAATTTGGTGAGACCAAATTTTAAGAAGATGAGTGTGGTCATCTACCACTACTTTTTCCCACATCTAAAACATGTTTGACCCATATCTAGAACCTCCTTTGTGGTACAAAGTAGCATCATCTACATGTCTTCATACAAGTTGGCTACCATTGTCACAATGCAGTATTGAGGATGAGATGCAAAATGAAACAATGCCAAATCTATCACGCAGATGTCATGTTTTTTTTTTAAATGTCCAACACTACAACCAAAAGGAGTTTCTATTTTCACCCATTTGTTATGCACTGCATATTCCCAGAATAGAACTTCAATAGGAATATAAAATAACAATTTCAATGAATCTCATCTTGTTTCACTCTCATTCATTGTTAGTTGTTGAACACTCCATATTTTTGTTGTAGCATTGAGAATAACACTATTGAAAACCTATTGTTGTTGATAGAATGTATGGTGATATGGATGTGCATTTTTAACAGATCCACATAGCACAACACTACACATTGGTTATCACATCGTAGACTGAAGAAAATAGCCAACAAACCAAATATGGCAACCGTTAAATTGAAAACTCCTTGAACACTACTCTTGGAAAACTGCTGCACAAGCAACCGTGTGAGAAGAAAATACTCAATTCGTATGTTGCATAGGTAGTTCCATCATAAAAATAGGCACTGTCATCATTTTCTCCACATTTACCACCCTACTGCATTTTTACTGGAATCCACACACTAATTTTTTCATTTTAGATTTTTTTTTTGGCATAGTTTTCCTAGAATAAAACTATGGATCAATTCCAGATCAGATCTGAGTCAAAAATTTTACTTTGTGCCCTCTTTTTCCAATGTCGATGTGCAATGACATTTCTTTGCTTTCTAGGGCTACAAAAATGGCACAATCATACAGTACTGATTTTTGCTAAATCTGACTATATGCAAACAACAACTGAAATCTGAAAGTGGACCAAGTTATTTGAGGCTCCTCTATTTTATTTTGCTATTATTGGTTGGAGATTTATCATTCCCCATTTGAACCAAGCTGGTCCTAGGAAAAGAGGATACTCTCTACCAACCAGTAGTAGAAAATAAAGCACCTATTTCAAATTTGTACTTCAACTTGGTGCCTTATTAATAAAGAATTTTGGCTGACTTAAATGGACAACCTTTTTTTTTCTTTTTTTTAATATCTGGGCACCACACTTCTTGATGGAATATTGACACCACTTATTGGTGTCTTCCTCCAGGTGGGAAGAAGGCACTTCTACATTGGTTTTATTGTAGGAATTATATTCCTGATGGGAAGTACATTTTTTCCACATTGCTACACTCTTAGAAGGGCACGAGATGGTTGTATATGTTAGGCCTAGTTTAATTTGGTTGCCTATATATTGAACTCAAGGTTGTGTCCTACAAAACTAAACACACAAAAGTAGAAAAACATGAATCATGGAACCTATTCCTGATAGGCCTAGGTTACCCAAGCTACCTATAGATTGCATTCAGGGCATCAATTCCTACAAAGCAAAATAAAAATAAATTTTATGTTAAGCAAGACAGATTCCATGCTATTTTTTTTAACTTTTTTTTAATTTGGGAAATAACTCCCAACCATAGGGAGGATTCACACAGTTCACTTTTTCATGTATCCTCCTCTTTTTTTTTCACAACGAATGTGTGAACATTCATCAAAAATATTGGTATGGTATGGGGTCTCCCCCATGCTAATGTCTGATCCAGTCTCACAAATGTGAGGCGATTGTAAATGGAGCCCATTGATTATTACTCAAACATCGTCTTGGCACTCTACTCCACTCTTGGTGTAGCATCTCTGACTCTGTTTACCATCTACTCAGGCTGTAATAGTCATGCACTTTGTAGCAAAATTTTCCCAAGTTCCACAAACACCTTGGGCTGGAAGCCTTTCGCTTGATCAGGGTTACTTAGCCTACCTTTGGGTGCCTATGTTGTTAAGGCAAACTCTGCTCGCTTCACTTATTTTTATTGGATGCTACACGATCGAGGTACACAAGATGGTTTATATAGTGCTATTATGAACTCCACGTATAAATATCACTTTACAAAATCTTCATAGACAACTCCTTATTCATTTGCATCGCACTTCATGTTGTCCTACAAAACATAACAAAAATCTAAACTAAAGGCATTAAAGTAAAATTCTAAACTAATGGCATTAAAATAAAATTTTAAACTAATTTTTTTAATTAAACATTGTGAACAACATTCATTGTGTTGTTGGTGGTAATAATGAAGGTGGGGTCTCCCCCATGCCTACAACTGAACTAGTCTCTAAAAATCATCCCTTTCTTCATCAACTAGTATGATATGTTGTAGCATGAGAAGAGCATGGCCTCAAAAAAATTCTTCCAACTCATTGGTAAATTGTGCAGGCAGATAAATGACTACTTTTTTAACATGGTGTAGTAGTATTCTAAAAACAATACATGCTAGTTTATGATTCACCTAGTCGCCTTAAGCGCAAGTGAAGAGCATACTCCTAGCAAGATGTTCTTTTTAAATTTTTCTATTTTCTTTTTTGAACCTTTTTTTTTAAACAACATTTTTCCTGCTACTAATGTCATCATTAAAATTTTCCAATATGTTGAGAAATGTTAAGCCTAGAAATTTTTATTTTTATTGTTAAAACTAGGCTTCTTGAGGCATAATTTCCTAATGGTTTCTGTGTAAATAAACACATCCCTAATAGTTTGATAGTAAAAATTTTCAACTATTTCATAATATCAAACCTGGGTTGTGTCATTTCTCTAATTTCTTGAAACCATTGAGAATATGATGGAATTCCTTCATTGCCTAATTTTCTAATTTTTCAACAACACAATTTATTCCTACTTCTACACTTAATATGGTACATCGGGTTCATTCCCATATTTACCTGATAAGCTAGTAAATTTAAACTATTGCCTATGGGATTCAACTCTAGTTGTGCCGGTAACTATTTTGGCCTTGTAAAAAGGCCCTTGGTGGACTCATGCTTCTCAGGTAGAGGATCTATAGGTAATTTAAATGGAATTTTTAACTGACCTGTGGATCATAACACTATAGTTTTGACACTCCCGACAATGGCACCAAAATGGTGAGCAAAAATTATGTTTAGAAAACAATCATTTCTTTTCCATAAATTATCAATCTGGTAAGTTCGTAAACTTACGAGTGTCATGCACAGTATATGCTTGTAGTGTGGGGAATGAATTCCTCTATACCTATTAGTTTGGTGGGGGATGTTTAAACATTTTTATTTCATCCAAACTAAATAAAATTAAGTGCAGGAAAATAAATAAATAAATTACAAACTAAAATTAAAGTGCTGAAAATAAAAGTACGAGAAATTAAAGTGCAGGAAAATAAAACACAACTAAATTAAAATAAAGCAAGAAATAAAATAGTAAAGCTAATCTACTAAAAATAAATGATAGAAATAAAATAGGGGAGGACTACTGCAGGGAGTGGGCCTAGGCTCCCATAGGTAGTCCGCCCGACTAATTACGTAAAGTTTACTTTTAAGAAAATAAGAGTATTTGCAACTCTTAAATTATACAATAAAATAAATAAAATAGTTCTCTGTGTATTTGATCATTGACCCATTCATCTAGCCTGCGTTCTTATATAAAACGTAGCCAGATCTCATTACAATAATAGATTGGTATATTTTTAATCACATGACGTGATTTGTTACAATCCGTTTATGCACAAATATTATTCTCCTATTAAAAGCATGATCGTTCACCAAAAGGATAAATATAATAATCCTTAGGTGTACGTAACAAACTAATCCTAAAATAATGCATCCTAAAAATAATGCTTTTAAAAAGCTTACATGGTCAACTTAGAATAAAAGTGCTTTATTCTATTTTAATGATAATGCACGTTTAAAATCTAATATGCATAAAATATGAATATTTCTCCTTTATATTTTGTGCAACAACCTCCTTGGAAAGTGCATAGTCAATTGGTCAACCGGTCAATGTTGGTTTGGTCAATTGATCAACGTTTGAACATAGCTCCATCTTGTAGTCGAGAGGTAGGCACCTTTATATGGGAGTAAGGCACCGAGAGTAAGGTGCCACTAGGATAAAGGTACCCTTGGGAGTAAGGTGATGGGAGTAAGTCACTGCCAATGATCGGGAGTTAGGTGCCTCCAAATGGTCGAGAGTTAGGTGCCTCCAAATGGTCAGGATTTAGGCGCCTCTAATGATCAGGAGTTAGGCACCTCCAAATGGTTAGGAGTTAGGCACCTCAAATGGTTGAGAATGGTCAGGATTGGGGCATCTACCTCCACCATTTACCATAGTACCTTTCAATATGTCTTCATGCATCACCAGGTCAAAATGGGATATATGCTCAAAAACACTAGATTAGTAGCAAAACCTACATTTACACATATTTTCCACTAGAAACACCAGTCAAGCATAATACTTTATTTTCTATCAATTATATGCAAAAGTTATATAAAAATACATCTCAAATTCTAATTAAACCAATAATGATACCCCTTAAAAGTGTATATAAAATGAGCATTTTTGGTGCTCATCAGGGGTTTTGGATTGACTATTCCCTTTCTTGTCCTTTAAACTCCTACCCTTTCTAGGGTGAGGTTTCCCAAAACTCCCTTCATTTTGTGCTTACCTTCTCATCGGATCTTGCCACCTTGGCTTGGGTGGTGATTTGGTTAGGGCAGATCATATTTCCATGGGCAAAACTTTTACCCTAGAATAACCCACCCAACACATGATTTTACTTCTTAGTTAGGGTGGGGATTTAAGTGTACTGACTTATCCATCCCACAGTGTGGTATTGAGTTTTTAAACACAAAGAGAAAAAAACCTAGCAAGATGGTGAGCTACCGAGTTTTGCCAAATATGAAAAACACAAGAACCTAGCAAGATGGTGTAGTATCAAGTTTTGTTGGAGTTCAAGAAATAATAAAAGCTTAGCAAGATGGTGTGGTATCAAGTTTTACCAAAACTAAAAATAAGAACCTAGAAAGATGGTGTTGTACCAAGTTTTGACAAATCTTAGATTAATAGAGAGGGGTTGATTATACCTTTGGGGATTCTAGTTTCTTTAGGCAATTTCTGACCTATGAAGGCTATCTTTGGCAAGGGGGATAGCAATCCCATATGAGGGTATATCAGTCCCCTAGACTTACCTACAACTTAGTGGTTGGTGTTGGCTATGTAAGAGTTGGTTCCTTAACCATTTCTTGGAGCACTTGGTTGGGTCAGAGGGTACCCTGCGACTTAGTATGGGTCACACCCTACCATGTGACTTTGGATCGTAGATCAGAAAGATAGTTGTCTCAGACCTGAGTTGTATTTTCAAGGTTTTTGCAGGGTTTCTATATGGTTTTGTATCACCTGTAACACAGAAAAATAATGAAAATAATCCAACTACCTGAATGGGTTAACTAATAAGAATAAACAAAGTGGGGGTCCCATAGGGCGTGCCAGAATGAACATGATGGAAAACAGGTGTAATGTCTATTGATATATATATATATTCTCAAAAGGGGTTACAAGAGATTGTCCTTTTTTATGAATTCATTTTAGAAGGCTACAAAGTGGGATTTTGTAAATTGGTCTTCCAAAGATCCTCAAATTGGGTGGGCTTAATTCTAGTGTGCCACTATTGATCAAATCTATCCTCAAGACCTGTATGAATTACAAAATGGGGTTAGAACAATTGGGGGCATTTCATTGATTAGATCTCATATTTATGAAGGCAAAAGACACAAAAGAAACTAATCTGATGTATAATAAAAGTTGTTCGACATGCTTGTAAATGATGATATACAATAAAAGTTACCTATCTGAAGGGTTTTTTGGCTTGTGATTGGCTAGGATCAGACTCTGAGTAGAGTCACACCCTATGATTGATTATGGGTCATGGGGTATCGTGTGTCTTTGATTCTAACTATTATTTTTTGATTCTAGTAGAAAATAATATTATTTTGTGACTGTCACAACTCCTAGTCAATGTTGAGTCCACTTCAGAAACTATAAAAATCTGTGAAAATAGTACACAAGAATATGCAAAAGGAATGTTTATCATAATGATTGATGGGTGATTGATGGATGTATGGTTTGACTAAATTTTGGTAGAGTTCAGTTATATGAAATGAGATGGATGTGTTTTAGAATAAAATGACTACTATTTATAGAACTTTGGAGATGCTAGGTGTTGTGACCACTTCACAATGCCCCAAATTGGGGATCCACCAAAAATTTTAGAATTTTGTTTGTCAATTTTGTTGACATATTTGTTATTGTATCCTATGGTTTGTTGAATGTTATGCTCACCTTGTTAAAGTAATATATTGTCTTAGTATTTTTAAGGTTAATTTTAATTTTTATTGTTGTTCAGAGTTCAAAAGGGGTTTTTGTTTATTTTAAATTCAATATTGTTTTTTGAAAAATAATTTGAAAAAACTTGTATTAAAAAAATATCATTTATAATTTGGGATGAGACTTTTCCCAACCTTAGCCAAAGAGAACACATGTTTACAATAGTAAAAGAAGATTTGCATTGGAGCCAAATCTCTTAAACCATATTTCTACAATGATTGTTCACTTGTTTACAACTATAAAAGAAGATCTACATTGAAGCACAAATATCCTAAATAGTATTTCTGGAATGGTTATCCAAATTAGCTAAGCACTGGATTTGCTCACCAACCTGCCTAATCATCTCATCCTCAATAGCCATGTCAACGTGCCACTGAACCCCTACCTCCTTCTCAATACCCATCTTAGACAGGAAGTCTACCACTTTATTTAGATCTCTACTCACATAAAATGTAATCACATCATCTAATTACCTCCATAATTCCTTAATTTGAGTGACAATAATCCTCAACCTCCATGTTTTTAAAGCAAAGTTCCTCATGCAATCTAGAGCTCCAACCATTATTTGAGGATCTAATTCTAGGATTATCCTCTTGTGACCTTGTTTTATTGCCCAAATATAAGCATATTTGATATCTAAGGCTTCTACTTCATTTTTTGTGGCTCTTCCCAAGCCTTGTAATTCCCAATAGAGCACTATTCCAACATGATTTCAACAAACCACTCCAATTCTAGCTCTACCTGGATTGTCTTTTGTAGCTCCATCAGTATTAATTTTAATCCAACCTTTTGGGGGTGGTTTCCAACTAGCTCTATCATGTCCCTCTTGCACTTCAACTTCCTTCTCCATTGCCCCAATAACAACCTAAGTTTCCTCTTTAGCATAGACTGCCACAGTTTCTATGACTTTGCTCCAAATGACCTGCCAAACTCCATCTAAAGAAGAAAAAGTTTCTCTAAAAATTATGGCATTTCTCTCCAACCACACTTACCACAAAATGAAGTTTAATCCAATCTCCCAACATATACAAAGAGCTTTAGATTTAAATATACCCCTCTTCCATAATTCCCAAATATTAATCCGATTCAAATCACCATTAACTTAAATATTATAATATAAAAACCATATCTCCCAAATATGATGCATGAATGTGCACTCAAACATTAAGTGATCAGTTGTTTTATCACTCTTGTAGCATAAAACACATTGAGATGGACCAATTATTCCCCTACATTTGAGATTATCAAAAGTAAGAATTCCATTATGCATGAACTTCCAGGCAAAAAAGTTTACTTTCGACCAACCCTTGGACTGCCAAATCTTTCTCCAATCCTCAACCTGATATTTATGGGGAGAAGGCTCTGGAAGGATCTTATCATATCCATCCTTCATTGTGTAGGCACCAAGGCTCCCATAGCCCCAAGATAATTCATCCTCCTCATATCTACCTATGAGAAATATTTCTGCTAAGATTTTAGTCATGATGGGTGTCAAATCCGGAGGGATTGAAATTGGCCACTCATCCAACTTCTTAAACTGCTTAAACTTATAATCCTCCAGCTGACTAGTGTTGAAATAAATTTCAATTTGGACCCACACCCTAGTTTATATGGTTGTTTTTATTGGTTGTAGTTCAAGAAATTCAACAATGATAGGTGGGTATTGATCCCATGAATCTATCCAAAATCGTGCCTTCTCCCCTCTCCCCACTTTCCAAAATAATCCATCTTTTACTATCTGAGATCCTAACTTGAGAGCCTGCCACACTAAGGATCCATTACCATACAAAGGTAAATGATCCACCTCATTTGGGTTTACCTATCCCAAATATTTACTAGTTAATATTCTACTGAATAAAGAAGTTGGTTGGGAAATCCACCTCTAGTAAAGATTTCTAGTCAAAGCTTTATTATTTAACTTTGATCTTCTCAGTCTCAAATATCCTTTTACCTTGGGCTGGCTTACTTTATTCCAACCTACTAAGGCCCATTTCCTCTCCCCTTTTACTCCTTCCCATAAAAATTTTCTAGCCATCTTGTCCAAATCTTTCCATATGGTATGTGGGGCAGCAAGGATAGAAAATTTATAAATTGGCATGGCCTAAATGATTGACTGTAAAAAAGTTAATCTACCCCCATAGCTTAACCATTTGTGAGACCAATGATTAATTTTGTCCTTGATACAGTCCAAAAGATTCCTCCAAATATCTATTTTTAGTTTTTTAAAATGCAAAGGGACCCCCAAGTATACCACTAGGAGACAAGTCCTTGTGAATCCCAAGATCTCTAAAATTCTGTCCTGAAGCCTTTGATCAATATTGAAAAAGACCACTTTGGATTTTTTATCATTGATGACTTGGTTTGTAGGCCCTAAGGTAGACATTAAGTGTATCTCTAATCATTCTTACTTCCCTGAAGCTGGCCACTCCCACCAATCCTGTGTCATCCACAAACTGTAATGAGTCAAAACTTCCTCACTCACCTTGATCCCTATTAGCAAACCTTGTTGTCTTCTCCTCAAGATGAGTCTACCCAATCCTTTAGCCAATATGAGAAAAATATAGGGAGATTAAGGATCTCCTTAATGAAGGCCTCGAGTAGCTCCAAACGATTGTGAGGGAAGACCCTTGATTAACACTGAGTATGTCGGAGTAGAAATACAACTCATGACCCATTCTATCCAATCCTGAGAGAAACCAAAGGCTGCCATCATATTTGACAAGAAGTTCCACTCCACCCTATCATAAGCATTTGACATATCTAATTTTATGAACATTCCTCTATTACCAGATGTTTGTATTGAATGGATTGCCTCCTGAGCTAGAACCACACCATCCAAGATCTGCCTACCTTCTAAAAAACCCCCTTGCTTTGAGGGGATAATGCTATGTAGAAGAGGTTTTAGCCACTCAACCATTACCTTTGTGATTATTTATATATGATATTGCATAAGGCAATAGGTCTATAATCTGAAATATGTACCTCCTCCTCCCTTTTGGAATTAAGGTAATGAAAGTATGATTTAATGCTTTAAGCATTCTTTTAGTACCTTTAGAATCCTCTATAACAACCATTACATCCTCCTCCAAGTTATCCCAGAAGGCCTAAAAAAACTCAATTGGAAAGCCATCTGGACTTGGTGTTTTTCCGATGCTCATTCCAAAGACTACGTTCTTCAATTCCTCTCTATCAATGGGTTTAAGTAGGTCCTAATTTTCTTCTTCAGAGATAACAGAGGGTATGACAACAATAACTTATTTTTGAGCCTCTTCATATTGCACCATACTTTCCTTAAATAGTTTAGAAAAATAATCCATTGAATGGAAATGCATACCTAGAATTGTATCAAAGGAGTGTCCATTCTCATCTTGAAGAGATTCCATGTTGTTCATATGTCTCCTAGCACAAGTAGTCCGATGGAAAAATTTGGTATTTTTATCACCTTCTAATAACCAAGTGGTTCTTGCTCTCTATTTCCAGTAGGTCTCCTCTTGGTTGTCAATGTCCTCAACCGCTTTACGCAATGCATCATCCTCTTATTTGAGTTGCTTTGTAATTGTTCCTTCCCTAAAGTGTTTTTGAACCTCATCCCATTTGGCCACCAATGGAGCTCTTTGGACCTGGAAGTCTATCTTGTTAGCTTGCCTCCATTGTTTCAATTGATCTTTGACATAATGAAGCTGTTTGTGGAATCTAAACATTGCTATCCCATATGTTGGGCGACCTTATTACGACCACTATGGAATTTTCTTTTGAATTTCCTCTTTTTATAACCAAAATTTTTCAAATTTAAATGGTTTGTGATGCTGCACTATCTTGATCCCTCCTTCCAACAAAATGGGAAAGTGATCTGAAACTGGACCCTCAAAAATCTGAAATTTTATATTCCATTTTACAAATGCCTCCTATGAAACCAAAAAATGGTCTAACTTCACCTTCTTGCTATGTGGCTCCTGTTGACAATTTTGTCACATTTCTCAAGGGGTAGAAAAGAAACAAGTTTTGTATAGTGTTGTGTAAAGTTTTTGCTTTGTTATTTTTATTTTGAAAAGTTGCAGCAATTTTGGCTTCCAATGCCACCCATTTGTACATAAAGTAGAAAGGAAAGAACTTCACTGCCAAACAAGCTAGAGAAAAGAGCTTCGTCGAAGGGAAATAAAATAGCTTCGCACCCGAAGCATTTCCCGCACTACTTCGGGTAAAAGTTTTGCGAAGTAGTTTTCGTCGAAGTAAAACACAAGAAAAGGAGAATGAAACTACTTCGCGCCCGAAGCGCTTCCAGCAGCTACTTCGGGCGAAAGTTGAGCGAAGCGGCGTTCAGAAGGAAAGAGAGCTTCGCACCCGAAGCATTTTCAACACTGCTTCGGGTGGAGTTTTTTGCGAAGTAGTATCACCGAAGTAGAATACAAAAGCAGCGTTCGAAAGAACAACTTTGCCGAAAAGCCAAGGCAGGAAATCTACTTCGGGCCCGAAGCATTTTCAAAAGCTACTTTGGGTAAGATGACGGTGTGCCGAAGTAAAACGAAAAGCAAAGGCAAGAAAACTACTTCACACCCGAAGCATTCCCAGCATTGCTTCGGGAAGGGTTTTTTGCGAAGCAGAACTCAAGGAGCATTGAAAGTACTTCACCAGAAAGTTGCCGAAGTACTCACTTCGGGCCCCTCCATCAGCGAACCACTTTTACTTCGCCAGAAGCTCATTGCGAAGCATTTGCTTCGGCTAATTTTATGCGAAGTACTTCTACCCGAAGTAAAAGGATACAATGTCTTTTGAAGACAATTGCTTCGGCCAAAATTCTCCCGAACCACAGTTTTGAAAGAAGATCGCAGCGAAGCATTTCTCCAAGGCATCAATGAAGCAGTTTTGTCAGCGAAGCAGCAAGGACGAAGAAGACCATTTTGCGAAGGAGATATGCTTCGGCACAAACCATCCCCAAAGCAGTTTTGCGAAGCTCAATTTTGCGAAGTATAATCCAAGGAGGAGTTTTGCTTCGGCCCAGAACCATTGCGAAGCGAAGTTGTGAATGAAGACTTAGCGAAGCGCTTCACGGGCACGCGTTCCAAGCCAGGTATTTTCTCGAGGCGATCAAGTGCCTCATAAATGCAATTTTTCGTGCCCAGCAAGCCCGCTGCTCATTTTTGGCAATCAAAAATGAAGTATCAAGCCATGATGGAGAGCCCGACGAGCATGGCGGCCACTCGAGCACCGCACCCGGAGACCAAGGACGTCTAGACGGCTCATCAATGCACCTTTCCATGGTTGACCCAGTTGCAGTTGCCAGTTTTAGTAACAGATTTGAAAGCTCGATCACGAGAGCCTCGGGGAGCCGAATTCTCAGGGCTCGAGGGCGTACTCTTCTTTGCTATGTAATTATGATTCAGAGGCCCGGGTCCTCTATAAAAACCCAGGCATTGTAATGGAAAAGGGGGGAACTATCTGCTAGAAAGCTGCTGTAACTTGATGTCCTGCGATTAATACTAAAGAGCTTTGGGCTTAATTTCTCTCTTTTATGCTGCCTTCTGTGCTTGATTCTTTTGTCTGTCTTCGTTTGCATACTGAGAAAGTTGAATCCTGCGTCCGGTGTGTGATCGAGGATTGTACCCTGAAACTCGTTCTGAAGGATACATAGGAGTGGAAAAGCGTAATATTGGTTTTCTTTTATGCTGCCTTCTGTGCTTGATTCTTTTGTCTGTCTTCGTTTGCATATTGAGAAAGCTGAACCCTACGTCCGATGTGCGATCGAGGACTGTACCCTAAAACTCACCTGGAGGATACATAGGAAGGTTGATATTACGTTTCTTTCATTTATTCTTGGTGTTCTTTGCTTCCATTCGAGTTGTCTGTTAGTGATCGTGCTTCCTGTTCTTCCCCACCTTAAATCATCGATCTCTCTTCCCTTAACCCTTTTGTTTATTTCTCTAACCTTAACTCCTTTTATCTCTTTCCTGCACTCTTATCTTCAAACACCCAAGTAGATTAGTATAGGAGCCGGCCTTTCTCCAGATATTGGCATGAGGGGCATCTCTTCCCTTCGGCCTTTCAATGTTGGTCCAGGTCTAGGGCGCATACATTTACCCAAAATCCTTTCCTAGGCAGATTTGATGACCAACAGTTTTGGCACGCCGGTGGGACCGACTGTGTATGTCTCAGTAAGATCCATAACCAGTCAAGGCCCCATATTTTAAATCTCAAACCCGTCTTCACCGGGGCCAATAGTTCAAACTAGTTCCCGGTGTGACCCGGTCAGTCTCACCTGATTAGTGGTAGTGAGGACCGATGCCCTCATTATCGAAAGACTCTTAGCATCTGGCGACTCTGTTTACCCAAGAATATTTAAGTCGTAAAGACCAGTACCAAAAGTCTGTGCCTTCATGCAAACAAGATGGAGAGTTAAGAATAGAGGAGAGGAAACCGAGTTCTTTGAGCTAGATATTGACGCCTTCGGGGAACAATCAAGGTTGATCACCCCCGAGTCACTATTACAAGGAACATCCTCTGTTGGCAGACAAGGCTCAACTTCTGATAGTACAACATCTAGTTTTCCTCCCAATCCTCCCAACTCTCCGAAGCATCCTAGTCCCTCCATTCCTATTAGTTGTCCTATTAGCAGTCAAGGGGGAGCTTCGAGAATTCCTATTTCTCAAAATCTAGGAGCAAGTATGGCACAACAACAACAACAACAACAACAACAAATGCAGTAGCCACAGCCACCCAGGTTGTGCCCAACATGGGATTCCTTGTCACCATTGAATCTAGCAGGGCAAGGACAAGTGCCACCTGCTGCCATAAAGAAGATCCCAACGTTCGATGGAACTGGGAAGACCGCTCTGGAGCATATCCAGGACATAATATCTCTGGCGGCGATCCATGACATTACAGAAGAACAAATTATGGTAAAGCTTCTGGTTCTTTCCCTTAGAGGAAAACTCCTCTATTGGTACAGATCTCTACCACCCGGTAGCATTACGGGATGGGACCAGTTAGCTGGGCAAATGATGGGAAACTTCAACGAGTCTTCCGATCCTACTTCTCTTCTGCATCAGTTCACTTCGATCAAGAGACATCCACAAGAAGAAATCATAGATTTCAATGTTAGGTTCGCTCGAACCTGGCAGAGAGTGCCAGTTGGCCTTCGACCAATAGACGAAGCTGCAACACTCTATTTCCTTCGGGCTTTCAATCCCGATATCAGTCTCATGGTAAGATATTCTAACGTTAATACTTTTCTCGAGTTGTATGAGTTAGCCAAGAGAGCAGAAATGGATTTGATAGCTATGGGCAAGCTTCCCCAAAGGATGCTGACGCCCATACTTCTCGAATTCTTACAATTCCAGTATGCAAGCGCAGCCGCTTCGCAAATCTCCACAACCCCTGCACTCCCGATTTCATCTTGGAATCTGAATCCTATCATGTCTCAAATCACCGCCCCACAAATTCATTTCCCTACATTTTCAACTCCATAGCCCATGGTCACTTCGGCTTTTCCTGTGCTGCCAGCACCACCTCAACACCCCGCTCTTCCTCCAATACCGATGATGGCTTCATTGCCACTCGTTCCGAAAGTCGATGATATACAGACTAAAATTCTGCAGGAGATGCAGTCTCTGAACTCTACAGTTCAGATGTTGTCAAATGACATGACCATTGTAAAGAAGAAGCAAGCGCAATAGGAATTCCTACCAAGAAGATCTTATCCTGCACTTGCACTTACCAAGGACCAAGCAGTCCAGCAAGGGAAGGCTTCGACAAGAAATGCTACAATTGATGAAGCTCCGAGCACTTCCGATTATGTATATTGGTGCTCTACGTGCAATGATCCGCATGAAGAGAATACCTGCACCCTGCACCAACACTATGTACAAACGCTGGCAAATAGTAGTCACAATGGTCAAGTGAACGTCATTAGGCAGATGAGTCAGAACCTGGCAATTGGCGAGGAGGAGCCCGTTGCAGTACTTACCCGAGGAGGAAGGAAGGCAATAGAAGCAGATGCTACTCAACTGGCTCCTGAAAGAGCAAGTTCGACCCGAGAAAGGACAATCATCTACTTCGGCCCCGAGCGAAGCTCCTCCACCTGCACTAATCAAAGAAAAGGCTCAAAAGGCCTCTGCCGAACCGCCTCAGGTAGAAACTAAGGAGCAGGCTAAGGAAAAGCTCAAGTTTCCTTCCCTCACCAAGCGGCAAAGAGTTGAAGCTACAGAGCAATATCGTACCCGATACGAACCCAGAAAGGAACCCGAAGTGCTCAAATCTCTGGCATACAACATCGTAGAGGAATTGAAGAAGATCCCAGCCAAGATCAGCTTGTACGATGCACTGCAACTACCTGGACAGGTGGACTTGCTGCAAGAATCATTGAAGACAATTAAAGCAAAAAAGGCAGCACCGCTTGCTCTTGTGCAGACCCTATCCACATCTATCACGGGGAAGAACAGACCACCTCCGTTCTACCTAACCCTACAAATGGAAGGGTATATTGTACATAACTGCATGATCGACTCTGGGGCCGCTACAATAGTCATGCCAAGGGCAATCTACGAAGAAATAGGAATGGAGTATACACGAAGCAGCCAAGGTGTACTCCAATTGGATGGTACTCCAGTGAAGACCGTGGGAGTGATCAAGGACATTCCTATCCGGCTACATAAGATGCCTCAGATTACAGTCATACAAGAGGTAGTTGTAGTCGACTTGGAGCCATATTTCAGTATGTGCTTGTCAAGGGAATTCACGGCTAAACTGGGCGGGTATCTATCTATGGATTACTCTCACCTAGAGGTTCCATTCAAAGGAAAGAAGGTGAAGATTTACAATGAAAAGCCTTCTTCCTTTCTTGTGCAGAAGATGTCCGAAGAAGAAAGTAGCGAACCAGTGAATGCACTAGTAGAGGAAATAGAGCAGATAGACCTGATCGAGGAGTCTCTTGCGCAATTAAGCTATGAAGATGAGTTCTCATTGGCAGACTTCAACGCCATGGTGGAGACCGAGATAGGGTGTTATGCGATCGCCAAGCCTAAAAATCACTCCCAACCAGGGAATAGAACAAGTGCCCAGGAAGAACTATGGAAGTTGTTCTTCGACGGTGCCCGATGTAAAAATGGCGTTGGGGTAGGGATTCTTCTAGTTTCACCTTTCGGAGAGCAAAAAGAGTATTGCTACCGGTTGACATGGAGCTGCACTAACAATGCAACGAAATACGAAGCATTATGCCTAGGACTTAAGAAAGCTGACAAGTTAGGCATAAAGCACCTCCAAATCTTTGGAGATTCTGAACTGGTATGCAACCAGGTCACAAACAGGTGTACCTCAAAGAAACATTATCTAAAGTCATACCGCAATAGGGTATGGGACCTGCTTGACCAGTTCGAGTCTCTTAATCTACAGTCAATCCCACGAGAAAAGAACCGACATGCCGATGTCCTGGCATCCATCACAGCCAAGTACTCTCCAGTAGAAGACATGGTGCACAAGCCCAGAGCTGTGAGGATGATCTACAGGCCCTCTGTCCCAGACAAAGATCTGCATTGGCAAGTATTTGACAATGATGAGCAGATTATAAATTTCATGATCCAAGAAGCCGCTACAGTCGAAGATAGAAGCTCTGATGAAGAAGAGTATGAAGGGCTGGTTCAATTGAAGAACAACTGTGTTCCCAAGGGACTGGTCACTCTTGAGAGCCTCTTCGATCAGAATGATCGAGCACTCTCTCACATGATCAAAGTCAATGAAAAGCAGTATCAGGATTTGGAGCTCGGACCTGGGAAAGCGATAAAGGTCGGGACCGACTGCACTTCGAAGGAGATAGAACAGATACAGAATCTGTGCAGAAGGTTTTCCGACATAATTGCTTGGTCTTATCAAGATCTCAGGGGATACAATCGACAGCTGGTTCAACACACAATCGAATTGCAGGAAGGGGTCAAACCCTTTCGACAAAAGCAGAGGCCGATCAATCCTAAGATCGAGGTCCTAATGAAAGCCGAACTCCTGAAGATGCTCGAGGCAAAGATCATATATCCCATCAAGCACTCTTCATGGGTAGCGAACCTGGTCCCAGTCAGAAAGAAAAATGGAGATATCAGGTTATGCGTAGACTTTCGCAATCTAAATCAGGCGTCCCTCAAGGACCATTATCCTCTCCCACAAATCGATCAAATTTTGCACTCGATGGCTGGAGCTCAACGCTTCTCTCTGCTCGATGGTTTTTCTGGATACAATCAGATTTGGGTCAGGGACGAAGACCAACACAAGACGACATTCACCACCAAGTGGGGGACATTCGCTTACCAGCGAATGCCATTTGGCCTTTCGAATGCTGGGGCCACTTTCCAGAGAGCAATGGATCTTGCTTTTGGCGAGCTTCTAAATAAGGTTATCGTCATCTATCTTGATGACATGACCATTTTCTCCCGAAGAAGGGAGGATCATCCACTACATCTACAACAGATTTTTGAAAAGTGTCGAGAGTTTGGCATCTCAATCAATCCAAAGAAGTCCATATTCGTAGTTAGCGAAGGAAAACTGTTGGGACACGCGATATCAAAAAAGGGGCTCGCTGTAGATCTTGACAGAGCCGAGGCTCTAATGAAGCTCCCACTCCCAGCAGACAAGAAAGGACTCCAATCCTTCTTCGGCCAGATTAACTTCGTGAGGAAGTTTGTCCCCGACTTCGCCCAAGTCATCAAGCCAATGTCCCAACTCCTGAAGAAGGGCACCGAATTTAGCTGGACCGAAGAAAGAAAAGAAGCTTTCGAAGAGATTAAGGCTCGAATCGCTCAGGCGCCGGTCTTGATCAATCCAGACTACGATCGAGATTTTATCATGTATGCTATAGGAGAGCCCGAGAGCTACGCTGCTGTCCTGACACAAAAGGGAGAAGATGGCGAGGAGCGTCCCATCGCGTTTCTGAGTCAGGTGATCAATTCCCATGAAGAAAGATATAATTTCATAGAGCGTCAGGTGCATGCAGTAATGAAATCACTAAGGAAGTTCAAGCAGTTCATCTCTCAGAGCCGAGTCACAGTTTATGTCATTCACCCCGATGTGCGTAATTTCATTATCCAAGGAGAATTGGGAAGTAAAAGAGCTGGTTGGGTGAACAAAATACAGGAGTTTGACATTGAGATCAAGCCCACAAAATTGGTTCACGGCCGTGCATTGTGTCAAGAATTGGCAAAGAGCGCGACGGCCGAAGTGACAGAATCTCGGAGGGATGACTTACCAGCCGAAGAATGCTTCGCTAACCACGAAGAAGATGAGAAGGATTGGGTCGGTGAGATAATCTGCTATTTCAACACCGACAAGTGTCCTTCGCATCTAAATGCATCACAACGAAGACATTTCAGGATGCGGTCCTCCAGATACACTCTGCGCCCCGAAGGCCTATTTTTTAGGAACATTGATGGTGTCCTTCTTAAGTGCATCAAAGACGATGATAAAAGGAGAGTCCTGGGAGAATTCCATTCAGGACTATCGGGAGGTCACTTTGCAAGAAGAACAACGGCGTTAAAGATCATTAGGGCGGGTTATTATTGGCCCACACTCTTTGTCGATGCCTTCGCAGTTTGTCGTAAATGCGAGCAGTGTCAGAGGTTCACCGACCAAAACAAAAATGCTGCAATGCCCCTTCGTCCGATACAAGTAGAGACACCCTTTCAACAATGGGGGTTGGATTTTATAGGAGTCGTATCACCAAATTCCTCCGTGGGACATAGGTTCATCCTGACAACAACAGACTACTTCACCAGGTGGGCCGAAGCGATTCCTACCAAACATGCAGATCAAGAGACTGTAGTCACCTTCTTGGAAGGATTGATCACCGAGTTTGGCATCCCCAAAGCAATCATCACAGACAATGGCCCTGGCTTCACAGGTGCTAAAATCAATGATTTCCTCTACAGATATGGGATATATCATAAAGTATCCTCCAATTATTATCCACAGGGCAACGGCTTGGCAGAATCCACCAACAAGACTCTGTTGAGAATGCTAAGGAAGCTCATAGAGACGAACAAAAGGACTTGGCATCTCCTTCTAGATCGGGCCTTGTGGGCCGATCGGATTTCTGTCAAAAGGTCAATCAAAACTTTGCCTTATGCTCTGGTCTATGGCAAGGAGGCCATCTTACCCATCCATGTTGAGATCCCTGCACTACAGCTGTTAGAAGCAGAAGATGGAGTTAGTCCGATGGAGAACAGGTTAGCTCAGCTGCTACGACTGGAGGAGGATCACGAAGAAGCATACCAGGACTTCGCTAAGCATACTCAGGTCATCCGAGACTGGTTCAAGAAAAAGTCATCCGATCGCACATTCAATGTGGGAGACCTGGTATTGAAGTGGGACTCTTGGAAGGCCAAGCCTGGGAATCATGACAAGATGGACGCCTTTTGGGATGGGCCATTTGAAATTATGAAGGTAAACTCGGCCAATTCATTCATCCTCAAAGATGCAGATGGACAAGTTCTGCCGATCTCTGTCAATGGTCTTCACCTGAAGACTTTTCATCGCTAAAGACAATTTCTCTCTTTAAAAAAAAAAAATATATATATATTGTGTATATATACTTCTATATATAATTTGCATTTGTATATACATTCTCTTCCAAGATCACAAAGCCAAGTACCACTTCCAAATCTTCTTCGGGGACTTCTGATGTGAAGTAGCAAGTACAAAAGGTTCGCTGCGAAGAAGGTAACCAAAGGCAAAAATTCTGCGAAGCAGTTTTCAAAAGGAGAACTTCGCACCCGAAGTATTTTCAGTAGCTACTTCGGCAGCATTCTTGCGAAGTGGATTATAAGAGGCTCCTTGCGAAGCATGTTACCCGAAAGGAAGCCGAACCAAAATTCGAACGAAGGCATGAAAAGAGCTTCGCACCTGAAGTATTTTAAGTAGCTACTTCGGGAAATTTTTGTGAAGCAGTTTTAAAAGGGAAAACTTCGGTGACCCTCGAAGGCAAAGCGGCAACATGGCGAAGAAGAAGTACTTCGGGCCCGAAGCATCGAAAAATAGTCTGAACCAAAGGTTCGCCGTGAAGCATTTTTAGCATCAAGTTTCTCTTCGTCGAGCCAAACACGCGCGAGGTGGAGAATTCAAAATGTGCCTCAGAAAACGTGCCAACAATGGCCTTGAGAGGAGTACAAAGCGGATGAATTTAAGGCAAAAGGGTGGTGGAACACTTCTCGAGATGATCGAGTCAGAAAAAGAGAAGAAAAGCTCGCACCAAGGTACGAGGTGGCAACGGGTGACGTCTCGAGTACAAAGTGTAATCATCGAAGCATGCAGCCCTGTGTACCACGTCGCTGTAGGATCGGTTTAAGAATACGGTAATCTCTTCCGTCCGAGGTACAAATTTAATTTTAGTAGGTGCCATAAATTCAGGTGGTTGCCTTTTTAGGCTATAAAAGCGAGTTCTTGGCAAGAGGGAAGTTATTTGTCCATCAGTTAGAACTACACTAAGAGCTTTCAGATACTCTGCAACCCTCCCATTCCTTGCATCTGGCCATTCACATTAAAGCCCCTTGTATCAAGAACCTCGCTCGCTATCCATAACAACATGGGAAAGAAGAACTCTAAGGAAAAGAGAAAAGAGCCCGAAGTTGCAGGCCCCAAAAAGACAAAGAAGGGGAAAGAAGAGAAAAAGCGCACTCCAAAGAAGCTAAATCTTCCCCTTCGACCCGAAAAGCAGCCAATGGAAGAGGGGGACGACTCAGAAGAAGAACAACTTGTGGAGCCACCAATTGATGGGTGGGAGAAGATCCGAGACACACAGCTCTCTAAGGGTGTATCCGATCTTCGACACACCATAGAATTCATGACAAGCAGGCTCACGCCAAAAAATAAGAGAGCTGCTGCATATTACTCCCAGATTTACTGGTTTTTAACCCCACCTGCTCACCATTGTCCCGAGCTGATCTACGCCATTGCACAGAATTACCAACCTGCGACCAGGCAGGTGTTAGATGCTTCGGGACACAAACTATTCTCCATCTTGAAGGAAGATGTGCAAGCAGCCTTCGCACCACAGCAGGGCCCGCCCAAGGGCTATTCTGTTCGCAATGTCCTCCTAAATGAACAAATGGAGAGATTCACCTCCAACAGCTACATATTGAAGTTCCTACGGGAGAATCTCAAGAGCGGGCTACCTTCAAACAAGTTGCCCCAGATGCCCTTACCCTTGGAGGCCTTCAAAAATATCGATATTTTTTCTATCATTGCATGGGTAGCGGGCTTGTCAACGGATGCTTCAGTACAGCCCTGGCAGGTGTCTTTGGCTGAATGCATTTCAAGAGGGGAGTTTTATGCCCTTGACGCTTCAAGGCCGAACACCAACCCAGTTTTCTTTGACTGGGCGGAATGGGTGGCCCGAACCCTGCATACAAGGCTCTCCAGCATGAAGAATTCTGCAACAGGCCAGTACTTCGCACCCTGTTCTTTTCTTGTCTGGTTGTACTTCTACCAAGTTCATAAGCGGTTTCCTCATATCGCCATCTCTCCAAGCGGCAAGGATGGAAATCCTCTGCCAGTGTATCAATGGACTTCCCTCTTATTGAAGGAGGAGTCCTATTATTCTTTTAATCAACAATTTTTGGGACCCGCCATGCATTTGTTGAAAGGTTCTTCTCCTCGGGTACCCCTCAGTTTGAGAGATAGAGTGGTGCTTGGGAAAAAGGGGGATGTCTTCCAATTGACACAGGGACTGGTGATTCGCATGTTCGGCTTCATAGGGAAGCCCTTCCTGTTGCCAGTCTACCCCTCAGAATATCAGTTCGCATTGGAAGTCGCTCGACAGAGCGACTCTACAAATGCAGTATACGGCCACGGTCGAAAGTGGGCACATACCTATGATTTCCCCTTCAGAATGGGTGTAATCGAAGTCTTTGCCCTAAAATAGGGCACGTTTCCTGGAGGAAAGGCTTGCTTACTTTGGCCTACTCTAGATTCCTCAATAGTGGCTCTATGATCCTTTGGGCATGATGAGGGATCATTTAAAATTCAAGAACTTCCACATCTGCCCTCACCCCGAAGTTGTGGAACAAAGAAATAATCCCAATGGAAAAGATCTGGAGTGGCATTTAGAAAGGATGAGGACATTGCCTCCATGGCATGAGTTCTATCCTATAGAGGTCAAGTACGACCCTGATCAACATCCCCTCCCGACTCCAGGCTCCACCTTTTGGAAAAAAGCAAGGGACGATTTGAAGGAGGAAGTAAAAGACTGGAGCGAGGAAAAGCTTCGGGAATGGTGGATAATGAGAGTCCATCATCAAAAAGTGAATTCTTATGGACTCTTAGCATCGGATAAAGACTTCATAATTCTCTATGACACCAATGTCGAAACCTGGAAGTCTATATCCTTTGCAGATTTTGTTCCACCAGCCACCCCAGGGTCAGGCGAAAGCCCAGGAGGTGCTAAAGATGCTTCGGATAAAGAAAAGGAAGTAGGGACAGAAGTAATTATATACAAGTGTCGAAGAAGCAGAGCAACCATTGGAGAGGAAGAAAAGGAAAATGCAAGAGCAAGTTCAAGTGCCTCCGAGCCATCCAAAGCGCCCTCACACGAAACTTTTAGGTACTCCTATTGGATCCCCTGCATCAGGCCCGGTTGAAGCAAACATTGAAGATGCAGGGGCACCAAGTGCTGAGACGGTCCCCAAAATAGATATCATTGATGTGGAGGAACTCCTCCAACAAGAGAAGGACCCTGGAGCAAAAGTTGTGGAGGTCGGGAGTGATGAAGCCCAAGAGGGACAAGAGCCGACCACACAAGAAGTTACCACAGCCGCTTTGCCAGGAGGGCACGTAGGTATGCACTCTCTTCCCTTCGCTTCGGTCTCTGACACATCCATGGCAGTCCCGGGTGAAAGCCCTCATCACTCTCTCCATTCCCCACAGAGTCAATCCCCCACTCAAAAACTGCCCATCGCCAGCCCAATCCTGCATAGCCCCACTCCTCCCGAGTCGTCTGACCAGGATAAGCCCACTGAAACCACTTCGCCTACACCAAGCCCCGTAGCCCACTCTCCCATAGCTCAAAGCATAGTCCCGCTCGCCAAAGCCCCTGCTACACCCGTCCCCGAGTCGTCGGGTGAACCTGCCCCTGTTAGTTCTTTATATTTGTTTACACCTTTGGCTGGAGATTCGGCTTTCTCTGAAATAGACCTATCTTCAATAAAGGAGCGCCCTCTGGCTGAAAAGCTACTCCTAGCTCGACAGAATACAGAGAAGATGTTAAAGGAGGCGAGAAAGAAAAGAGGGAAATCTCTGGCTCAAGTTGAAAAATGTGCAGTTTTTGACCTGAAGGGCGGAAAGTTGCATAAGGTGAGAAAGGTCCCTAAGGTCCAGAAGCCTCTGGATGAAATGACTCCAGCTGATTACGACTACCAGGAGAAAACCAAGGACCTGGAGCATTTAAATATAGATGACGAATCCGCATCCATGCATGTCAGGGTCGAAACTTTCAGAGCACATGCAAACATTGCCAACCAGACGTAGGTTTGAAGCAGAAAATGCCAACATCAAGTTGGAAGAAGAGCTGGCTAGGATTCGCTCTGAGCTGGAGGATTCGCAGAAGCAAGGCAAATTGCTCAAAAAGGAAACACATGCCCTCAAACTGCAAATTCTACAATTGCAGACTTCGGCCGAACAACAAGCACAAAAATAGGCCAAAAATGAGCTAAAAGCCAAAGAGCTCGAGAGCAAGATCTTGCAGTCCCAGCAGCAATTATACCAAAAGGCAAACCTGGAGCTGTTCGACAAAGGTAGGATCAAGGAGATCCGCTCTCACCTACTCAAAGGTTTCAGATCTCGGGCCTCCAGTGCCCTGTCAATTTTAATTTATGTCACCGAAGCTCAGCATGCCATCGCTAAGAAGGGACCAATGGTGGACGAGGTGATTCAAAAAATTAAGAAGCGACTCAAGCTTGCCTTTGAGGTTCAAAGCATCAGATATCAAGACCTACAGGTCACTGCTATGAGTCGAACGGCTAGGGATTGGTCTACTGCCCAAGCCACTGTTCGCGCTTTCTTCTCCAAGGTGAAGAAAGCGCAAAAGGCGAAAGACCTCCTTGATATATTTGAGCAGGAGCAGCGCACATCAATGAGTTACTTTGAAGACCTTTCTTCTTTGGGTTTCCCGAGTTTCACAGATGATGATGGGAACCTTCTCACCAGGGAAGAACTAAAGCCGGCGTGGCTCCATTTTGAAAGTGACGTCTCCGAAATTGATGAGTGGGAAGAGCCGGTCATGGAGGGACAGGTCACGGACTTCATCCTGAGACACTGCAAAATCGTGACTTGCCTGAATGACCTAGGTGCAAGAATCAAACACGCCGACATAGGGCAGATTGACCGATTCCATGTTCTGGTCAAGGCACTCGAAGACCAAGAACCATTTCAGAAAGGGGTCTGGGCTCATGTTCGCCGAACTATAAAGAAAATCCATGACCGCCTTATCCCATCACCACAGCAGGAGGCCACGCCAACAGACGAAGGAGCAGAGGAGGAAGAAGAAGCAGAAGAAGAGGGAGAACAAGAACCAGCTACAGAGGCACTCCCAGAGGAAGAAGGAGGAGAAGGATCGGGAAAGGACTCTGGCCCAATGGATCAAAGTTAAAGGGTCCTCCCACCGAGACGAGCTCGTTGCCCCGCGAGCCGCCAAGAATGTTGACAATTTTGTCACATTTCTCAAGGGGTAGAAAAGAAACAAGTTTTGTATAGTGTTGTGTAAAGTTTTTGCTTTGTTATTTTTATTTTGAAAAGTTGCAGCAATTTTGGCTTCCAATGCCACCCATTTGTACATAAAGTAGAAAGGAAAGAACTTCGCTGCCAAACAAGCTAGAGAAAAGAGCTTCATCGAAGGAAAATAAAATAGCTTCGCACCCGAAGCATTTCCCGCACTACTTCGGGTAAAAGTTTTGCGAAGTAGTTTTCATCGAAGTAAAACACAAGAAAAGGAGAATGAAACTACTTCAGCCCGAAGCGCTTCCAATAGCTACTTCGGGCGAAAGTTGAGCGAAGCGGCGTTTAGAAGGAAAGAGAGCTTCGCACCCGAAGCATTTTCAACACTGCTTTGGGTGGAGTTTTTTGCGAAGTAGTATCACCGAAGTAGAATACAAAAGCAGCGTTCGAAAGAACAACTTTGCCGAAAAGCCAAGGCAAGAAATCTACTTCGGGCCCGAAGCATTTTCAAAAGCTACTTCGGGTAAGATTTCTGCGAAGCGGTGTGCCGAAGTAAAATGGAAAGCAAAGGCAAGAAAACTACTTCGCACCCGAAGCATTCCCAACATTGCTTCGGGAAGGGTTTTTTGCGAAGCAGAACTCAAGGAGCATTGAAAGTACTTCGCCAGAAAGTTGCCGAAGTACTCACTTTGGGCCCCTCCATCAACGAACCACTTTTACTTCGCCAGAAGCTCATTGCGAAGCATTTGCTTCGGCTAATTTTTTGCGAAGTACTTCTACCCGAAGTAAAAGGATACAACATTTTTTGAAGACAATTGCTTCGGCCGAAACCTTCCCGAACCACAGTTTTGAAAGAAGATCGCAGCGAAGCATTTCTCCAAGGCATCAGCGAAGCAGTTTTGTCAGCAAAGCAGCAAGGACGAAGAAGACCATTTTGCGAAGGAGATATGCTTCGGCACAAACCATCCTCGAAGCAGTTTTGCGAAGCTCAATTTTGCGAAGTATAATCCAAGGAGGAGTTTTGCTTCGGCCCAGAACCATTGCGAAGCGAAGTTGTGAATGAAAACTTAGCGAAGCGCTTCACGGGCACGCGTTCCAAGCCGGGTATTTTCTCGAGGCGATCAAGTGCCTCATAAATGCAATTTTTCATGCCCAACAAGCCCACTGCTCATTTTTGGCAATCAAAAATGAAGTATCAAGCCATGATGGAGAGCCCGACGAGCATGGCGGCCACTCGAGCACCGCACCCGGAGACCAAGGACGTCTAGACGGCTCATCAATGCACCTTTCCATGGTTGACCCGGTTGCAGTGACCAATTTTGGTAACAGATTTGAAAGCTCGATCACGAGAGCCTCGGGGAGCCGAATTCTCAGGGCTCGAGGGCGTACTCTTCTTTGCTATGTAATTATGATTCAGAGGCCCGGGTCCTCTATAAAAACCTAGGCATTGTAAGGGAAAAGGGGGGAACTATCTGCTAGAAAGCTGCTGTAACTTGATGTCCTACGATTAATACTAAAGAGCTTTGGGCTTGATTTCTCTCTTTTATGCTGCCTTCTTTGCTTGATTCTTTTGTCTGTCTTCGTTTGCATACTGAGAAAGTTGAACCCTGCGTCCGGTGTGTGATCGGGGATTGTACCCTGAAACTCGTTCTGAAGGATACATAGGAGTGGAAAAGCGTAATATTGGTTTTCTTTTATGCTGCCTTCTGTGCTTGATTCTTTTGTCTGTCTTCGTTTGCATATTGAGAAAGCTGAACCCTGCGTCCGGTGTGCGATCGGGGACTGTACCCTGAAACTCGCCTGGAGGATACATAGGAAGGTTGATATTACGTTTCTTTCATTTATTCTTGGTGTTCTTTGCTTCCATTCGAGTTGTCTGTTAGTGATCGTGCTTCCTGTTCTTCCCCACCTTAAATCATCGATCTCTCTTCCCTTACCCCTTTTTTTTTATTTCTCTAACCCTAACTCCTTTTATCTCTTTCCTGCACTCTTATCTTCAAACACCCAAGTAGATTAGTATAGGAGCCGGCCTTTCTCCGGAGATTGGCACGGAGGGCATCTCTTCCCTTCGGCCTTTCAATGTTGGTCCAGGTCTAGGGCGCATACACTTACCCAAAATCCTTTCCTAGGCAGATTTGATGACCAACAACTCCCTCCTCTTATTAGTCCAAGTATAGTTGGTTCCAGGGCATTTAATATCCACCAAGTATAATGCCTGTACTTGCGCAATCTTAAGCCGATCCCCTAGGTCCAAAATTGGGGTTCCCCCTTCCTGATCTCTAGAGGATAATTTACCATTAAAATCCCCAAAAACAATCTAGTATAACTCTTCCCTTGAGACTCTCATGTTATGCATAACTTTCCATTGATGCATATGACCATCTAGGTTTTGAGACCCATAAAAATTTGTGATTAAAACATGTTAAACTATGACATTATTTCTAAAATGTGATGTGAGAACACCCCTCCAAGCTATATGTTCTATTACAGTCCATTCAAAAGAGTTCCAAATAGTAACTATCCCCCTCGAGGCCCCTTGGGCAGCCACTTCCATATGACCAGCACCCCTCCAAATTCTGTTAACTATTTTACACATAAGATCCAACGATATTTTTGTCTCCTAGATAAGCTAAAAATATGTTTTACATTTTTCTAAGAGTCTTCGAACATTAGATTTATGGGTTCTACTATTTAAACCCCTAACATTCCATGATTGTATAATCATTGGTTACCTTGAGAGCAATAAAAATCTATTGGCCTCACCGATACTCCAATGATCAGTTTGTCTCCTTGAACTGCTATCAATTCCTTATTTGATTTTCTACCCACTCCTTAAGAGCTACTATTTTTTTATCTCTTTTCCACCTGAGTTATCCCTAGAGTTGGCCTTTATCTATTATTTTCTACTATGCCCATGCTGACATCCTTAATTATTGGTTGCTCTTGGTTATATACTTTCAATGCCCCTACACTCTCTAGCTATGGTAACTCATTGTACTCAATTACCTGCTCTATGATGGGGGAGATTAAAGAGGATCTTGAACATGGCTGTTATTATTTTCATTATTCCCATCCACTCCTTCCATGAATTTTTCTTCTTCTTGGTCCATTAGTGTCTTAAATATCTCATACCTATTGGAGGGCTTGAGTTGGGTTTGCTCTTTACCATATTTTTTATTTTGCCTTCTCCTTCTTTTGGGATGTTCAAAACCATCTCTGATGCATAGTCGTTATACCATCATTAATTCTCAATGAATCTGTCAATCCAGGGCAGTGTACAAGGCTATCTGCGGGAGAAGAAGTAAAACAGCTATAACTTAGGTCAATCTAGAGCAACAGGTCTTATTGGTGGAACTGGTTGTGTGGGGGGTTTTGGAACATTCCTAACTCTAAATTGCATGAATTTAATCTTAATATAAGTTGCAGAATTGGAAACTAATCATTAACTATAGAAATGAAGTCCTAATTACAATTGCAGAATGAGACCTAATTATATTGCAGAATTAACGATTCTGAGAATTGAAAGTCTGATCCTAATTGCAAAAAGGAAATCTAATTACTTTTGGAGTAATGAAAGTCTAGATCTAATGTGGAAATAAAAACTATCAAAATTTTGTAACAGAAGGTTGTCAATCTTCTGTTCAAATTTTGACAGCAAAACATAAAATGCAGGAAATTGCTGAAAAACAGTAAATTCTAGAAATAACAGTCTGAAAATAAAGTGGAAGCTTTGCTAAAAGTAAGATTGCAACTAAAAATTTAAGCACAAGATTAATCTAAGCATAAATAAACTAATACTACAAATATTGTCAACTATTTACAAGCAATTGAAATAACAAGTTCTACAACTCATTCTGCTGTAGCAAAATCAGAATAAAAACCTGCTTTGTTAGTCCTCCTCCTAGGTCTAGAAGTGGCCAGCCTCTTTGTCCAGAAGAAGGTGTAAGTATCTCTCTTTTTCTAAATCTTAATCACACTCATTTACAAGCATTTTGAAATAGAACTGGTGCACTTTATTGATCAAAATACATGATTACAAGAATTCTGCTAAAAAACTATTACAGGACTGTAACAGTCAATTTCTAGTTATACTTTGTATTTTCTGCTAGCTTTTTTACTCTATTTTCTACCTCCTTTTCTACTTACTAGGTTCAACCTGAATGGGAGCAATATTTATAGCTATCCTATGATATGATTACAATCAAAGAATATCTCAAAAGATCTAATCCTACAATGCTGCAACAAATTCTGGTTTTATCCTAGAAGAGGACTAAAACTTGATCTTTCTCTTAATGATGGCTTTGGTTGGCAATGACAGCAAAGACATATGGAAGATATTTCTCTTTACTTTTTCCAACATTTATTTCCCTTTTTTCGGCTTCAAAAATCGGTCAACAGGTCAAAAACACATTCTGTTCTTCATTTTGAAGATAAGTGGCTTCATTTCGAAGACAATGCAGTTCTCATTCCGAAGATTGCTCATTCCAAAGATACTGCATTCTAATTCCGAATATCGCTCATTCCGAAGATACTACATGCTTCATTTCGAAGATCCGCTCATTTTGAAGACGCTGCATTCTTCATTCTGAAGATCTGCTCATTCTGAAGATACTGCATTCTCTCAGGTGGGTTATCTCCTAAGATCAAATTCTAATGATCTTCATCCCTTTCCTCATGTGAATTCCATGCCTTGCTATTTATGGACAGTTGGCTGGAATTTACATGGGAAAGACCAGTTTTTGCTGCACAGCAACAATTTGCTTGCACTGTTGCCAGATTTAGGTGAAGTAAATGCTTGAGACAAATCAAAATATGATTAGTGAAATGCTGCTATTATTCTAAGCATATCCCATTGTAGCAAATCATAGCAAAAAAAACACAAAACTATGCAAAAAGCTGTAAAATCAGCATATAATATTTCAAATACATTGATCATGCAAAATGGGTAATATACAGCATATTGAATCAACTTAACTAACATATCAGATAAAACATAAGAGTTTATAGGCATTTTTAGTGTACAAAACATTTTATTATTGAGGCATTTCCAGGCCTCATCATTTTCCCCCAACTTATATTAATGCATGCCCTCATGCATTACGTTGAGCTATGGAATCACATATGTCCATGTTTAGATTCCATGACCCGTAGAATAATTTCTTGCCTATGTAATACCCCCTATTTTCCTGAATGTTTCCGAGCCAATCTTCAAATTGTTCATCAGGCTGGGCATCTTCCTCAAAGTAGAATGGAACTGGAGTAATGATGGTTGGAGGCCTGAACTTGAGACCTATCTAGTTATGTTGCATGATCTGAATCAGCTGGACTACACCTTCTGCTCTTCTTCTGGACCATTCTAAATTGATGGGGGAGATAGGTTCTCTTTTCCTCAAAGACATGGAAAGTTCATTCCATCTGTCTTTGCATACTGACAATGCTGGGAAGAAATTGTGATCACATAAATTGTTAAATCTGGCCACACAGTCCCTTAAATTGTTTAAGTACATTCTCTTTATATCATCCCTATTCATCATTGAAAAGTGCTGCTAGGTAATAACTAGGTGATTTGGCTGGATTGCTCTGACTAACAACTCAGCCCTTATTTCAATCACTTTATTCCGCCTTTTCTCTTGATCCCAATAAAGCTGATTTTGCAAAGTAGACATAAATGCTCTCAACTGAACATCTCCAATGTAGATTTGAGGATGAGAGTCAACTTCCTCTGAAATGAAGAAACTGTGTAAAAATAGTTCACACAGGAGATTTTTCTGCTCAAAAGGACTGTTAAAATATGCTTCCAAAAAATCTTCAATAGTGTCCAATTTATATGGAAGATTTGAAGTAATCCTCATGACCTGCCATCTGAGGTATTTTTCCTTCAAAATAAGGCTATAAAACCTGGCTGGTCATCTAAATTAGACTAAAAATTCAGTAATTTGGCATAAGTCAGACACCTTTTCTTTCAATGCCTAAATTTTTGTGTCCTTGGCTTCTAGCTGTTTTGCTTCCAATTTGAATTTTTCAGTTTTATTGGCAAGTTGTTCATATCTAAGCATCTAGCTAGCTATGTCTGCATTGTACTGCTCTAGAGACACAGTATTAGGTGGTATTACTATAGGGGGGATCCTAGGCAATAAATTTATCTAAACTCCTTTTTATGCCACTTCCACTGGTTGTTCATCTGTTAATAACTCTACTTGCACCCCCTTATTTGCTATTTCTATGGGGTTGTCATCAGATAATTTCTACTTGTACCCCCTTATCTACTGTTTCTACTGGAAGTGTAACAAGTTGAAATATAGGGACCTCAGTAGGAGTACTTACTTGAACATTTTCTTGCTGTTGGGACTGTTCCTATGTTGGTGGCTCATTTTCAACATCCTCTGTAATATTCCTCACCATTTTTGAAGCATCTTCAGAACAAGAAGGCAATGCTTCAGAATAAGATGGTGCTGCTTCAGAATGAACAGACACTTCTTCAAAATGAAGGAGTGCTATTTCAGGATGAACTCCCATGTCTACTTCAACAGAGTCATCTGCTCTTGATAAACCTAGAAGCAATTGAGCCAAATTATCTTCATCATGGGATATAGCTGGCTGTTTTTCAGATTGTGACAACAATTTTCTCAGTTCTGCTACTTCCTGCTGAAGCTCTGCAATTTTTCTTTCTTGCATCTCAATGATGCTTTCTTTCTCTGTGATCCATCTGGTCTATGTTTTGACAACACTTCTTGCTACCCTCAGCTACTCTGTGATGTCTTCCACTTCTATTTCTGCTTCATAAGCTGATGCAGACAAATCAGTTGCAGTTGGCTACTCAACCAATATTTCCTCTTCTTCGCATAGCAGTTTGTTCTTGTTCAGGAGGCTCTATGATATTTTCTATAAGGATATCTACCATATCTGTAGCCTGTTGAACTGTAGCCTCCTCCAAACCATCCTGCTTAGTTTCTACCTCAGCTATCTATTCAAGAAATTCTAAAAAGTTTTTAGATGCTGGTTGTATCTCTGTGACATCTGGGTTGCTTGGTCTATCTTCTTCCTCCATGACCTATTCTGTAGTTTCTTTCAAATGGATTATTGTAGACCTCCTAGTTCCAGATGTAAACTTCTTATTTTTGCTTTGTTTTTTGGTGATAGTAGGGGTCATGGGGTCAGTTTTAGATGTCTCTATTTCCCTTGTTTCACTTCTCTATTCTGACAAATCAGTTGCAGCTTCAACAAACTGAACTTTCTTTTGTTTTTCTACTCTGCTGCTAGTTCCAGATCATCTTCTCTTTTGTCTCTTATCTTGTGAAGTTGAGGGTTCAAGAGCAATGTTTTTTGCTACTGTTGTGGGGTGTAGTTCTGTAACAGCTTCAGGGGCACCTTCTGCAATTTCTTCTACATCATCTTCTGCAACAGCTATTTCCTCTTCTGCAGTAACATCAGCAACATTTTTTGCAGCAGCTGTTTCCTCTTCTACAGAAACATCAGTAGTATTTGGTTCTTCTTCTTCCTCACTTTCATCCCCAAAAATGACATCATTTAGGGTAGAGTAAAACCTGTCAAAACTCCTAGGGTTTCCTCTAAAATGGTGTTGGCAAACTAATTTGATGAGGCCATGATGTCAAAGGCTTCCTTTACCCTCCTGATATCTTTTTGCCATGTTCTTTAACTCTTGATACAGATACAGGGAAAGATTTACCCTAACTTTTGGTTACTTTCCACCATGTCTGAGATGGTTCAAAATTTGTAGATGATGCCCTGACAATAGCACATACTGCCCTTCACAGGTTAAAAACTTAATTACCCAAGTGGCTACTTCATCCCAGGGTTCCTGTAGGCTGGCCCTTTTTAACCCTTTGCATGTGTTGTTATGGGTTAAGTACTCTAGTTTTCTATCATTTTCTTCTACAAACTGATTAACTACATTTGCCAATGTGTTTTTTCCAGATCTAGTAATTGAAATCCCTTCTAATGGCAGCTTTGTAATCTGACTTAAAATTTTAGGGCTTACCTCAAGAGACATGCCGTTAACATGTGCTCGGTTGTTTCTGAACGTATGGGTGAACATGCCATCTAAATCTTCAGAAGACCCATTGAATTTATCCAAAAATGTCATAAACCCTCTGTCTTCAAAAATTTGCACAACTGCCAAATTTTCTCGGAGGTAAGTGGTATCTGCAGGCTCTGTTCTGATCTTTCGCCCCATTTTTCTTTGTTTAAAAATCGTATACTGTGGTTGTTGTTCTACTACTGGATATCTAGTTGTTTTCTATTGCAAATTTGCAGTCTTAGATTTGAAACCTTCGTTGCCCTGTTTCTCGTCTTCTTCTTCGAAATGAATCGTATCCTGTGCACTGTACTTCGCAACACATCTTCAGAAAGAAAGATGGCACACATTTCTACTTTTGCACTGTACACCTATTTGTTGATAATTGCATGGATGTCCTTGCCATAAGGTCAACCTCATTAGTTTTATAGATTCTCACGTGCATATTAATTGACATTAAAAACTGGTGGCATATGGTTGGTCACGTTCTCTGTATTTCTAATGAGTGCAAAAACAAACCATGTACTGATTGACACGTGTCCCTTCGTCGCATGCAACTAAAAAAATCTTGATTTTTTCATACCTTGTTTTCTTGAATGCCATGTGGAAATGCTCTTTCCGAAGATTATAACTTATTGCGCAAACAAAATTTCATTCCAAATATTATGACCTCATTTCAAAGACAAGTCTTCATTCCGAAGACAAATCCTCATTCCGAAGATTATGACCTCATTTCGAAGACAAGTCTTCATTCCGAAGACAAATCTTCTTTGGAAAATTTTCATTCTGAAGATAGATCTTCATTCCGAAGATCAATCCTTATTTCGAAGATCCAACCTCATTCCGAAGATCAGGCTATATTATGAAGGTAAATTGTCATTCCGAAGACAGACCCTCATTCCGAAGACAGATCTTCATTCTGAAGACAGATCTTCATTTCAAAGATAGATCTTCATTCTGAAGATGATGCAGCAAGTCGTCATTCTAAAGACTAAGTTTCATTCTGAAAACAAATTTCTTTTTGAAGACAAAGTGCAACATTCATTTTGCTGTCATTCTGAAGACAATTTCATTCTGAAGATAATACAACAGGCACTATTTTTGACATTCTTATTCTGAAGATTAGGTAGAAATCAATATTTTCATTCTCAAAACATGTTTTTAAGTATGACAACTCTTATGAATACCTTTTATGCTAATGGTTAATTGTCACATACTATATACCAATCATTTTACAATGAAGAAATGTAAGAAATATATACCTGATAAAACAGTTAATGCCAGTTTTTGAAGAATGACTGCTTTTGTGGATATTCTGTTGATATTTTCTGCAACATTTCAAAACAAGTGCACTAGGTGAATTTGTACAATGATGGTTCATAAATTTCTCAAGGTTATGCATGCCAGAAAACTGGTTTTCATGCACACCAACTCAGTAGTGCCTTAAGAAAAAAATTTCACTCTGCTGAGTTATTCATTTTTCTCTCTTTTTTTTTCTTGATTTTCCCTTTTTTTTTATTTTATTTTTACCTCTCCTTTTCTCTCTTTTTTTTTATTTTTTTTTTTCTTGATCTTGACTATGCCCATGAAGGAATTTCATGATTTCCCCTGAAACCATGCCCATGAAGGAATTCATACTCAGAATTTATTCATTTTTTTGTTTTCTATTTTTTTGATTTTTTTTTTTTGTATTTTCTATTTTTTCTTGAAATCCACTGATCATGTTGATTGTTTTGAAGTGGAAGAAGGAATCTCTTCCACCTGCTGTGTATCCAAACTATCAAGTTGCTACAAGAATTCTTCTTTAGTCAGAGGTGTATGGTATACCCTGAGGCGATGTCCATTCACTACCAACTTTCTTTGTGACCCATCAATAGGGGATAAACGAGCTGCTCCATTGTTAAATACCTCTTCAATCCAGTAAGGTCCCAACCATCTAGTTCTCAATTTTCTAGGGAAGTCTTCATATTGAGAATCAAACAGTAAATCCCAATCTCCTTGTTGAAGTTTCCTTTGCTGAATGTGACTATCATGCCATAGCTTCCTCTGCTCCTGAATTACCTCAGTTTGGTGCAGAGCATCTAATCTAAGTTCATCCAATGCATTCAGCTGCAGAATCCTGTCTGTCTATGCTTGCGACAATTCAATTCCAATTTCTAGTGCTGTGTGCAATGTTAGTAGCTCAAATTCAATAGGTAAGAGAGGCTTTTTACCAAAGACTAGTTCATAAGGTGTGAATCCAATAGTGGACTTCCAAGTAGTATTGTAGGCCCAAACTGCTTCAGGTAATTTATCTAGCCAATTTCTTCTATGAAAAGCTACTATTTTTATCAAGATGCGTTCTAGTTCCCTGTTTGTTACTTCAACCTGGCCATTTGCTTGTGGGTGGTAAGGTGATGATTTCCTATGTTTGATTTCATATAATTCTATAAATGCTTTTATGACTTTGGATGCAAATTGGGGTCCTTGGTCTATGGTGATAGACCGTGGAGCTCCAAATCTCTAAAAAATCTGAGTATACAAGAAATCAACGACCTTCTCTTCACGAGCATGTTTGAAAGCACGCACCTCTACCCACTTTGTTAGGTAATCAGTCATACTAGAATATGCACCTTTCCTTCAGAAGGTGGATCAATAGGTCCTACAAAATCAAGCCCCCACCTCTCAAATGGTTCTAAAACCATTTGAGGCTATAGTGGCATCTCATTTGTATGAGTGGGCTTCCCCATTCTTTGGCATGCATCACAATGCTTGATGTACTTTTTCACATCCTTGTGAAGAGATGGCCAATAATATTCTATCCCTAGGATTTTCCTAACTGTGCTTTTTATAGAATAGTGTCCACCCGAGGGTTCATCATGACAAGCTCTAAGGATATCATACACTTCATCCTTTCGGATGCACCTACGTAACACATGGTCAGGACTGCACTTAAAAAGCATACCCTTAATCCATTCGAAAGAAGAACTCTGTTTGATCAATTGTTTTTTCTGTTTTGAAGTAAAATGTGGAGGAACTTTCCTTGTGACCAAATAATTGGCTATATCTGCAAACCAAGGTGATTGGACTGATATAGCAAATAATTTTTCATCAGGAAAAGTGTCATCAACTAATTCCCCTTCATCTGTGTTCTGCAACCTGGACAAGAAATTTGCCACAACATTAGCTTTTCTTGGTTTGTTGATTATGGTGATATCAAATTCTTGCAACAACATCAACCAACGAATAATTCTTGCACTTACCATAGGTTTATTCATCAAATACTTAATGGATGTATTATCTGTGTGAATAAATATTTGATAACCTGTGATATAATGCCTGAATTTTTTGATGGCATAAATTACTGCTAGGAATTCCTTCTTAGTTGTTGTATAATTTTTCTCTACTCCTGTCAAGTTCTTGCTAATGTTGTAGATGGTATAATGTTCACCATTATAAATTTGTCCTAATGCTACTCCAATTGCTGTATTGGAGGCATCAGTCTGAATGTGAAATGGTAATGTCCAATTAGGTCCTCTGAGCACAGGTGGAGTTATAAATTTCTCTTTCAGAGCTTCAAATGCTTCCTGACACTTTGTAGTCTAGGAGAATTCAGAATCTTTAGTCAATAAGGCAAACATAGGACTGGCTATTGTACTAAAGTTGGGAATAAACCTACGGTAAAAACCAATGTGTCCTAGGAAGCTTCTGACATTAGTATGAGTTTTAGGAGGAAGGAGATTCTTGATAATTTCAACCTTCTTTGGATCAACTTGGATCCCTTCGGGAGAGATGTGATGACCAAGAACTATCCCTTCCTTCATCATCATGAAGCATTTATCCTGGATTTAAGGATAAGTGGTAGGTTTCACAGTGAGTTAAGACTTTGTCAAGACTTTCCAATGTAAAATCAAAAGTTTGTCCACATCTTGTGAAATCATCCATGTAAATTTCAACACTTTTGGTGGTCAGATCAGCAAAAATTGCTAGGACTGCTCGCTTAAAAGTTGTTGAGGCATTACACAAACCAAAAGGTAAAACCCTATAGGCAAATGTTCCCCATGGACATGTAAAAGTTGTCTTTTCTTGATCTTCAAGTGCAATCTGAATTTGATTATATCCACTAAATCCATCAAGAAAACAAAAGTATCTTTTTCTAGCAAGAGTATCTAACACTTGATCTATGAAAGGTAATGGAAAATGGTCTTTGTATGTCACCTTATTCAACTCTCTATAGTCTACACATACTCTCATTTTTCCATTTTTCTTAGGAACTATTACCAATGGAGAAACCCATTGGCTATTAGAAATTGGGTAAATGAATCCTACTTCCAGGAGTTTTTCAATTTCTTCTTTCACAATATCTCTTAAGGTGGGATTCAATATTCTTTGAGGTTGTCTGACTGGCTTGACTTCTTCAGTATAGATTCTATGGGTACATATATCAGGATGAACTCCTAACATATCTTTGTAGTTCCAAGCAAAAGCATGAACATGCTTCTACAAAACAACTCCTCTTCCCTAGTAAGCTGGCTGTAGATGTTTAGAAATTTGCCTGGCTGGACTTCTATTTGTTTTGTATTTAGAAGGACTGAATTCATTCCTTCATACTTGGTGATTAAGGGATTAAGATGACATTGCTGAGATGGGAGAAAAGAAGCAGTTTATGTTTTATTGTTGCTTGAGGGAAGCATATCTTGTATGGAATAGTGAGAAGGAAAAATCAGATGATGGTGCCATCCATGTGGTAGTGAAACAGAGTTTCCCTGTGATAGCACAGATGATTCATCTTTAGATTTTTGATTCTCCTCATTACTTATCAACTATTGGATATTTGTTGCTTCCCCTTCTAAACCTTGTTCATGTAGAACATTCATCAGGATTGTTTCATTTTCTAAGTTTTCTATGTCACTGAGGTCTTCTGTGTGTTCTCTTACTACTAAGGTAGCTAGTGTAGAAATGACCTCTTCTGGTTCCACATCTGAGTTAGAAAACCATAACTGACCTAAAAATTTGCTAGATGGTTTTGCAGAAGGATATAAAGAAATCTATTTCAGATAAATACCATTTGAAATAGTCATATTTCTAGATCTGCAGTCTATGAAGGCTGCTGCAATTGCAAGCCAAGGTCTTCCCAAAATAATGGGCTATCCATGTGCTAAATTTCTTGGCTGTAAAACTAGAAAATCTATAGGGAATTCCCAAGAATAAACTTCTATAGGAACATCTTCAATGATTCCTTTAGGTTTTGCAACTGACCTATCAGCCATTTCTAAAATTGTAAATGTGGGGCTGAGATGTTTGAGCTATAATTGTTCCATTGTATCTTTAGTCATGACATTTATTGCAGTGCCTAGATCCACTAAAACATTTGATATTGGTACTGAACCTATGGTGACTGTGATAACTGGGCTTCTTGGATCACTATACTTTGGAGGTAGTAGTTTTTCAGATAAGAGATCAGCTATCTTCCCTTCAACCTGTACAGTCTTGGGGAATGCTTTCTTCTTTCATCTTGCTCTTTTAATGCACAAATTTTGGATAGTACTATTAATTTCTAGTATTTCCTTAATGGTCTGCAATAAGGGCAATGAGATAGTCAACTTTTTGAGTTCTTTGACCAATTCTGACTCAAAATTTGCTAGTATTGCATTACGTATTTCAAGATATGGAATTATCCTTGGTAATTGTTCTTCTTGTGTCTCTTTTTCTATTGTTGGTTCTATTTTTTTGTTTCTATTATTGGTTGGATTCTATCTAGTTCTGATGATTCTTGCTTTTCATTATCTTTGATTTCCATTAAAACTAGTTCAGGTACAACTTTCCCTAACGGAGTTGGATGTCACTACAATCAAGAACATTAATTTCAATATTTTCTTGACTTGACCACATAGACAGGAGGTGTCTATCTTACCTTTGTTTGGATTAGTGAGTCGGTTGAGTGGCAATTGAGGTTGTTTCACTTGCTGTGTTTGTTGTTGTTTTTCTTGAAAATTCTGATTAGGTGCAGACAACAAATGCTGAGTTTGACCTTGATTCCTTTGTTGTCTTGGATAGGACTGGTATTGTTGATTCCATTGTGGTTGGTTTTGCACCCAATGTGGATTAGTCTAATTTTGATTCCAAGTTGGATTGTTTTGATTCCATGAGGGGTTGTTTTGATTCTGATTCTAGGTTGGGTTACTCCAATTTGATTATGGCCATTCTTGGGAATTTGTCCATTGAGGATAATTCCAAGGACGTTGGGGTGGTTCTGATTGTCCCCAAGGCATAGTACCAGGATTATGCCCCCAATTTGTAGGAAAACGAGGGGGATTTTGATATTGAGAGAAATTTCCCCCTTGTTTTGGTCCAATATAGTTGAGTTCCTCAGTCTGGTTTTCTAACACAGTTTTGAGTTGTGGTAGTAGGTGGCATTGATCAGTTGAATGCATTTTTGAACAGATACTACAAATGGCTGAGATAGATGTTTTATTCAAAGGAAATTCCTACAAAGCATGTTTACTTCTACATCTTAGGCAATAAATTGCCAAAGGTTCTATGTTTTTAGCTTTTACAGATATTTCCCCTAAAGTAGTGTTTAGATGCACTAGGATATCAGTTTTGAAATTTGCAAGTTCCTCTATCAGGTCCTTTACATCAGTGCCATTTGTATGGATTTTTCTTCTTCTCTATTTAGTGCGAGAGTAATTCCTGCAAAGATCCATAATTTCCTTATTACTGAGAGTGGTTACATCCCCTTTTCCCATCAAATCTAGAACTTCTCTAGATTCATCTTGCAATCCTCTCAAAAAGATGGTTTTACATAATTTTGGTTCTACTAGTCCACATCTCCTTTGAACAAAGGAGAACCTATCAAGATAATCTTCCAAGGTCTCATCATCTTCTTGCTTGATTCTAAATAACTCATCTTTTCTATTTCTTACACGGTAGTATTCCTGATATTTGTCTAAAAAGTCAGTCTCCATTTGATCCCAGGTTCTTATGGAATTTGGCTCTAAGCTCATGAACCAGCGTAATGCTAAATCCTTGAGAGTTGAGGGAAAAACCTAAAGTTTCTGATTGTCATTTATATAATCATAGGTCTGACACACTACCTTGAATTCAAACAAAAAGCGGTCGGGATCTTCGGATACAACACCTCGAAAGGTTGGAAGTACTGAAGGTGAAATGGTCTTCATGGGAGAGTTTTGTGTTGGATTCATATGAATAGGATATTCAAATGTTCTGGACGATTGGAGTATATCCTGATCATCCCCTTCATTATGAACATAGCCATGCTGGCCATCTACATTGCCTCCCTCTGCCATAGTTTCTTATTTCCTAGGAGAAGTTAAAGCTTTCCAAATTGTTCTCTCAAGAGGTCCAAGCCTTTCTGTTGATGAGTCTGATGAATTATCTTCCTTAAGATATTATGTTGATAAAATTGGTGATTTTCCTTTCTCAAAATGTTCTATTGATGGTGAGACTGGTGATTTTTCTATCAATCTTTCAGGTAGTTCAAACACAAGTGATTCACCCCTTAAGCATGAATATCTCCTTAATGGGACAAGCCAGGGATCCTTTGGGGTATCCCTAGACTTACTCATTTATGTTTACTCCTAAATGACATAAATTAAGTCAATAGTTGTTATCTTACTCTGCTGTTATATTCAGATTTTAAACTGAATGTTCACAGTTTAATCTGATTATAGCTATTGGACTATTTGTTTTCTTCTGACAACACTATACCTCAACAATAGTGCCAAAATGATGCGTAGTCGTTATACCATCATTAATTCTCAATGAATCTGTCAATCCAAGGTAGTGTACAAGGCTATCTGCAAGAGAAGTAAAACAGCTATAACTTAGGTCAATCTAGAGCAATAGGTCTTATTGGTGGAACTGGTTGTGTGGGGGGTTTTGGAACATTCCTAACTCTAAATTGCATGAATTTAATCTTAATATAAGTTGCAAAATTGGAAACTAATCATTAACTACAGAAATGAAGTCCTAATTACAATTGCAGAATGAGACCTAATTATATTGCAGAATTAACAGTTGTAGAATTGAAAGTCTGATCCTAATTACAGAAAGAAAATCTAATTACTTTTGTAGTAATGAAAGTCTAGATCTAATGTGGAAATAAAAACTATCAAAATTTTGTAACAGAAGGTCGTCAATATTTTGTTCAGATTTTGACAGCAAAACATAAAATGCAGGAAATTGCTAAAAAAACAATAAATTCTAGAAATAACAGTCTGAAAATAAAGTGGAAGCTTTGCTGAAAGTAAGATTGCAACTAAAACTTTAAGCACAAGATTAATCTAAGCATAAATAAACTAATACTGCAAATATTGTCAACTATTTACAAGCAATTGAAATAACAAGTTCTACAACTCATTATTACTGTAGCAAAATCAAAATAAAAACACTGCTTTGTTAGTCCTCCTCCTAGGTCTGGAAGTGGCCAGCCTCTTTGTCCAGAAGAAGGTGTAAGTCTCTCTATTTTTCTAAATCTTAATCACACTCATTTACAAGCATTTTGAAATAGAACTGGTGCACTTTATTGATCGAAATACATGATTACAAGAATTCTGTTGAAAAACTATTATAGGACTGTAACAGTCAATTTCTAGTTATACTTTGTATTTTACGCTAGCTTCTTTACTCTATTTTCTACCTCCTTTTCTACTTACTAGGCTCAACCTGAACGGGAGCAATATTTATAGCTATCCTATGACATGATTACAATCAAAGAATAGCTCAAAAGATCTAATCCTACAATGCTGCAACAAATTCTAGTTTTATCCTAGAAGAGGATTAAAACTTGATCTTTCCCTTAATGATGGCTTTGGTCGGCAATGACGGCAAAGATAGATGGAAGATATTTCTCTTTACTTTTTCCAACCTTTATTTCCATTTTTTTGGCTTCAAAAATCGGTCAACAGGTCAAAAACACATTATGTTCTTCATTCCGAAGATAAGTGGTTTCATTCCGAGGACAATGCAGTTCTCATTCCGAAGATCGCTCATTTTGATGATACTACATTCTCATTCCGAAGATCGCTCATTTCGAAGATACTACATGCTTCATTCCAAAGATCTGCTCATTTCAAAGATCCGCTCATTCCGAAGACGCTGCATTCTTCATTCCGAAGATCCGCTCATTCCGAAGATACTGCATTCTCTCAGGTGGGTTATCTCCTAAGATCAAATTCTAATGATCTTCATCCCTTTCCTCATGTGAATTCAATGCCTTGCTATTTATGGACAGTTGGCTGGAATTTACATGGGAAAGACCAATTTTTGCTGCACAGCAACAGTTTGCTTGCACTATTGCTAGATTTAGGTGAAGTAAATGCTTGAGACAAATCAAAATATGATTAGTGAAATGCTGCTATTATTCTAAGCATATCCCATTGTAGCAAATAATAGCAAAAAGAACACAAAACTATGCAAAAAGTTGTAAAATCAGCATGTAATATTTCAAATACATTGATCATGCAAAATGGGTAATATACAGCATATTGAATCAACTTAACTAACATATCAGATAAAACATAAGAGTTTATAGGCATTTTTAGTGTACAAAACATGTTATGATTGAGGCATTTCCAAGCCTCATCATCTCCCTGTGCTTCTTTACCCTGAGAAATATTGATTGGTTCTTTGTTGATTGTTGACTTACCCTTCTTAGGAATATTTGACACTCCTAGAGGAGCCTCCATTTTTATGTTCATACTATTTGGGCAAGATCGAGCCAAATGCCCATATTTATGGAAAACTCTGCATCTGAAGGACGATGCCTCATAATCTAGTTGTTGAATCCAAGATAGTCCTACAAGTTCAAGTTCCACTTCTGTTGGTAGAGGCTGGCTAAGATCCATTTCCACACATAATATTGCATAAATAGTTGTGTTTCCTGCTATTGTGTCTTTGGAAACACCCAAATGTCTTCCAAGGGAATTACCGATAATTTTCAATACCTGCTCACTCCAAAAATCCATTGGAAGTGCATACAAATGGATCCGAATTGGAACAGTAGTGGGTTCAATTCGAGGATCAAATCCCACTCTCCAGGGTTGAACAAATAATCCTGTCGAACCATGATTCCTCTTTTCTGATTTGAAAGCCCTATTTCTATTAGCAAGTGAAGAAAAACTAATAATAAAATATCCATTGCTAATAAACCACAAAGAATACTCACCAAGAGGATCCCGGTTTTTGCGGACCTAGGAATGCAAAAAATTTAGGATAGGGTGAATACCCATGAATTTACAGATTAAATCATGATTGGCTCTATATAAAACTTTTTCTTCGACCATCCTTTACTCAATGACAATATTTGGCCTTGATTCTGACTGTGGCAAGCATCCATTAACTCATTGAGATGTTGATTTATTTCTAGTAGCCATAAAGAGCATTTTTAATGTAGTTTTTTGTGCTTCTTTAGTCTTCTATGGATATTTATCCTTTAAAAAATCTGCAAAAGAACTATGTCTGTCTATAAGAGGATCCGAAAGTGTCCCCATTGGGCCCTCCTAGGGAAGAAATCTTGTCTTCAAATCTTTAGTAACCAGAAATCTCTTCGGCTACCTAATTGATGCCCTAGTTTTCTCTTCTAGAGCTCTCCCTTAGTTATAATTAACTTCGATGATAAGATGTTTTATATCAACTCTTTAAATTCAATATTTATTAAAATGTTTAATTTAAAATATTTCAAATTAAACTCTATTTTAATATATTTTGAAAATGATTTTAATAAACTTTAATTAATCACTTTAATATATTTTGAATGGATTTTTAATGAAATTGTTTGTTTATGTTTTGTAGGGATGTCAAATAAGCAGCACGGTCTACAAGGTGAAACTGGTGGTCAACTCGATGCAATTTTCAAGACGTCAGAATATAGTCATAAAAAAAACACCCCAAGGAACCATGGTGGAGTAAGGTGAACCTAGGTGTATTGGCGATTAAAAACATCATCTGGTACCCATCTCGAGAACGTGTGGGATAAAAGAAAAGAGCTAGAGAACCCGATGAATTGGAGATGACGTGAATGGTTTGGGAGATAATGTGATATGTAATATGGTGATAGTGAAGAGTGTAATGATAAATTAGTGCACACACATAACAGGACAGTGATGAGAATATCTAATGAACATTGATGCAACAAACTTTACGAATGATGGTTTCTTGGTGAAAAGGAAGTTCACCAGTTTTGAATGACTCAAATGTATATAGATATAGAGGAGATGTGGATGGGCATTAGTGGATGTCAATATCAAACCAGAAAAATATAATTGGAAATAATAATCTCTTCAATGCACAAGCATGGCAGATATGGTGGACAGAAATAAAGTATGATCACCAAAATATATGGAGTAGTGAAGTTGAGGATTTTTTGGATTAACAGATCAATGATGAGTATGAAGGATTGCACAACAGGTGAAAGAAAAAGAAATAAAATATATATAAAATATGCATAGCAAACAGTATTGGATTTTGTGCTTTTATTAATGAAATTAGTATTCTAGAAAATCTTGTATCTCTTACAATTTGTGTGTGAAATATCATTACAACAGAGGGGTAGAGGTGAATGAATTCCTAGAAAAATGAAAGCATAGTGCAAAATACGTAAGATATAATTTTAAAATATAGGAAAATTGTTGCTTGGAGGTAGAATGGTGCTAGTGACCCGGATATGGTGGATAATGGTGTTGATGGTGATGGATGTATACATTGCAAGTTAAAATGTAAAATTTTAGACAAAATACGAAAGTGACACAGTGTGGCTTCAAATTGAGTCAAAGCTAATCACGGACCCTTTTTTATCATGCGAAGTTGAGTTGAAAATAAGATTAATTATATTTATTTGAAAATAAAATAATTTTATTAAAACATCATGCATATCGTCACTATACTGGTAATTTGAGGAAGGCATCAACGGTAAATAAAATATGTGATGAGACCTTTCTATGATGGATTCAATTCATGATCCCTTGGTGGATGTATGCTTACCCATACAAAGTGGGATCAAGTAAATGATTAATAAGAGGATTAAAATCCAATTTTATAGTATTACATGTGGTCATCTAAAATAAAACAAGAACAAAAACTAAGGGGATAAAGAAAAGTTACAGTGTGTGAGGAGAAATATGGTATTAGTACGCATAAGGATGAAACTAAAATGGAGGTGTTATAGAAATATTTTTTAAATAATTTGAATATGGTAGTTAAAAACTAAATGAAAGAAATGAATAAAGATAAGGAAAAACTTTTTGAATAGTTTAAATACATCATAGAAGAAAGGACAGAGGGTCGGAGATAGAGAATCAAAATTGTAGGTAGAAAAGAGCATTGGCATTGGATTCATTTTGGAGCTCTCCTTCCACGCTAGATCGAAACATTTCACATAGGATGCCATTTCAGAATAGGGTATTCTATGTTTTGGAGAATTTATTGAAAATCTTATTTTTGCAATTATATTGGAAATACAGTGAATTTAATGAATGTTTTTTTTTTGTAAGTTAATATTTTTATTAAAAGGGGGCATTTGAAAGGCACCCCAATGCCTTTTACAACAACAAAATAGAAAGGAAAACCTTCAAAGGAAACAAAAAGAGGAACCAAAACTAAGAGGCATTCAACCAAAAAAACTAAAAAGGACTAAATACTTGCACAGGAAGGAATAAAAAGTGACAAGCATTCCACCAAAATATCGAGAGAGGACAAAATATTCTAAGAGGAAGGAACAAAAAAAAAATAAGAGAGTTTAAAAGGGTATGTCAGTCTACATTGGTGAGGCAACAGTAGCCTCCAACATGGCATCCTTCACATCATCCTTTGGTGCATCCTTTGGGGCTTCAATACAGGCTTCCTTCATGATTTCCACCATGTCCTCATCCTTAGCATCAACCTTAACATCAGAAGGTACCTCTACAATAGAAATGGTTGGAATATCCTCAAAAGCATCACAAAAAAATAGAAGGTTGAGCGCTTAACGTTGTTCCTTGAGCTTCAAAATTGCCTTCCCAATGGCCATATGGGTGAGGCAACATAAAACAACAAATTGAACACCATGCTCAAGATTCAATATGATTACCAATATTTTGATCATGCCTGATGAGACCAAAAAATCTAAGAGGAAGAATATCGGTCCACGTCAGAAAACCATGGGCATTCACTCTAATGTTAGCCAATATGTCAGCAACAAAATTGGCTTCCCTGAAAGCATGTTGAACAATGGTGTTATTTTGTTGTAGTATGATTTGTTTGCTCTCTTCAATTATGGTTCTAATCCTCCAACTTATAGGTTTTGAATTTTTTAGATAATTTATTATGTTTAAAGAATATCCTTCTACAATGATCTTCCTTGGAATATTTTTGATGAATTGGAGGCCTCCCCATAAAGCCTTAGCTTCAGTTGAATGATTGCAAAGAACACCTAAAGGTTTAGAGTAAGCAAAAATGGAATTACCAAGATGATCACACAAAATTCCTCTAGCTCCAACATTACCAGGATTACCTTTTGTAGCTCCATCAAAGTTGAGCTTAACCCACCCTACCGGAGGAGGATGCCACTTGATGTTGGTTCTAGAATATGAAGGATTGACCGATCTTGAAGTATCTAAGTCAACATGATAGGAATTAAGGATAGCCTTCTCAAAAGGTGGATAAAAAAAAGGATCAAAATGAGCTATGAGGACATTGATGGTTAATTCATTTGTCATTTTTATATATTGCACTTTTCCTTTGAATATGGCACCGTATTAAATGTCATATTGCATAAATATGGATCTCATTAATACTGGTTTTACAAAATACTAATGTTATAGGGTCTGTGGGAATTAAAGGGTTTCAAAATTTTGGTTCATAATATTTATTTTTATTTCTCTAACCCTATATTTTTCATTTTTTTTTAAGTTTTTCAAATAAAATAAAAAATGTAAAAAAATAAAATTCCAAAAGAGAGATGCACGAGTTCAAAGAATAAGCTTTAAGTTGTTTAGTAAAGCAATTTTGATTTTAGTTTGAAGTAAATTGGAAATTATAAAATTGTTTATAAAGTTCACATTTTCAAGGAATTTTATAATTTGAAAACGCTTTGTTTCACATTTCAAGCTTTGCATTTCATTTTCAAGCAATAAATTAACTTACCTTTATGAAAATTAATTTCATTAAAGGGGGTAATTTATATGGTATTTGAAAGGTTGTATTCAAAGCTATAGATTAAATTCCCTTTATGAAAATTTCAATTTCATCAAAGGGAGGGTTAATTTATAAGGTTTTTCAAAGGTTATTACATTTTAATGTTAATCATTTGCATCATTTCTCTTTAATGTTTAAAGCAACATAAAAATCAATTCACTCATCATTTCATTGAGTTTCATGAACAATCAATAACATAGCATAATAAATATTACTAATATAGGTCCCTTTTTAACATTTATTTGCAAATATCTAAGGTATTCTAAGCACTTATTTGATACATTGTTGGACATTTTGATTCAAATTTTTCATTGATGTCAAGGAACAAAGTTGTCATTGATGTCAAGGAATAAGACACCATTGATATCAAAAGGTCAACAGGAACAATGCACAGGTTAAAAGCAAAAAGCATCATAATATTTTTGATATTATGTGGAAGCCTAAGTCAAAAGGGTTTTTATTAAAACCATGGGTGAGCGAAAATAAAAGGTTTTTCATAAAAGCCCAAGGGAGTTTTAATATCTATTTAAATTCAAATTGAATTTAAATATTATCTATACAAAGTGGTAAAATCAAATTCTTGCAAGAACAAAGAACCAACGAATAATTCTTACACTTACCATAGGTTTATTCATCAAATACTTAATGGCTATATGATCTGTGTGAATAAATATTTGATAACCCGTGATATAATGCCTGAATTTTTTGATGGCATAAATTCATCGCTAGGAATTCTTTCTCAGTTGTATAATTTTTCTCTGCTCCTGTCAAGTTCTTGCTAATGTTGTAGATGGTATAATTTTCACCATTATCAATTTGTCCTAATGCTACTCCAATTGTCTGTATTAGAGGCATCAGTCTGAATGTGAAATGGTAATGTCCAATTAGGTCCTCTCGAGCACGGTGGAGTTATCAATTTCTCTTTCAGAGCTTCAAATGCTTCCTGACACTTTATAGTCCAGGAGAATTCAGAATCTTTAGTCAATAAGGCAAACATAGGACTGGCTATTGTACTAAAGTTGGGAATAAACCTGCGGTAAAAACCAATGTGTCCTAGGAAGCTTCTGACATTAGTATGAGTTTTAGGAGGAAGGATATTCTTGATAATTTCAACCTTCTTTGGATCAACTTGGATCCCTTTAGGAGAGATGTGATGACCAATAACTATCCCTTCCTTCATCATCATGAAGCATTTATCTGGATTTAAGGATAAGTGGTATGTTTCACAGTGAGTTAAGACTTTGTCAAGACTTTCCAATGTAAAATCAAAAGTTTGTCCACATACTGTGAAATCATCCATGTAAATTTCAACACTTTTGGTGGTCAGATCAGCAAAAATTGCTAGGACTGCTCGCTAAAAAGTTGTTGGGGCATTACACAAACCAAAAGGTAAAACCCTATAGGCAAATTTTCCCCATGGACATGTAAAAGTTGTCTTTTCTTGATCTTCAGGTGCAATCTAAATTTGATTATATCCACTAAATCCATCAAGAAAACAAAAGTATCTTTTTCTAGCAAGAGTATCTAACACTTGATCTATGAAAGGTAATGGAAAATGGTCTTTGTATGTCACCTTATTCAACTCTCTATAGTCTACACATACTCTCATTTTTCCATTTTTCTTAGGAACTATTACCAATGGAGAAACCCATTGGCTATTAGAAATTGGGTAAATGAATCCTACTTCCAGGAGTTTTTCAATTTCTTCTTTCACAATATCTCTTAATGCAGGATTCAATATTCTTTGAGGTTGTCCGATCGGCTTGAATTCTTCAGTATAGATTCTATGGGTACATATATCAGGATGAACTCCTAACATATCTTTGTAGTTCTAAGCAAAAGCATGAACATGCTTCTGCAAAAAAACTATCATTTTTTCTTCCTCTTCCCTAGTAAGCTGGCTGTAGATGTTTAGAAATTTGCCTGGCTGGACTTCTATTTGTTTTGTATTTAGAAGGACTGAATTCACTCCTTCATACTTGGTGATTAAGGGATTAAGAGGACATTGCTGAGATGGGAGAAAAGAAGCAGTTTCTGTTTTATTGTTGCTTGAGGGAAGCATATCTTGTATGGAATAGTGAGAAGGCAAAATCAGATGATGGTGCCATCCATGTGGTAGTGAAACAGAGTTTCCCTGTGATAGCACAGATGATTCATCTTCAGATTTTTGATTCTCCTCATTACTTATCAACTATTGGATATTTGTTGCTTCCCCTTCTAAACCTTGTTCATGCAGAACATTCATCGGGATTGTTTCATTTTCTAAGTTTTCCGTGTCATTGAGGTCTTCTCTGTGTTCTCTTACTACTAAGGTAGCTAGTGTAGAAATGACCTCTTCCGGTTCCTCATCTGAGTCAGAAAACCATAACTGACCTGAAAATTTGCTAGATGGTTTTGCAGAAGGATATAAAGAAATCTATTTCAGATCAATACCATTTGAAATAGTCATATTTCTAGATCTACAGTCTATGAAGGCTGCTGCAATTGCAAGCCAAGGTCTTCCCAAAATAATGGGCTATCCATGTGCTAAATTTCTTGGCTGTAAAACTAGAAAATCTATAGGGAATTCCCAAGAAGAAACTTCTATAGGAACATCTTCAATGATTCCTTTAGGTTTTGCAACTCGACCTATCGACCATTTCTAAAGCTCGTAAATGTGGGGCTGAGATGTTTGAGCTATAATTGTTCCATTGTATCTTTAGTAATGACATTTATTGCAGTGCCTAGATCCACTAAAACATTTGATATTGGTACTGAACCTATGGTGACTATGATAACTGGGCTTCTTGGATCACTATACTTTGGAGGTAGTAGTTTTTCATATAAGAGATCAGCTATCTTCCCTTCAACCTGTACAGTCTTGGGGAATGCTTTCTTCTTTCTTCTTGCTCTTTTAATGCACAAATTTTGGACAGTACTGTTAATTTCTAGTATTTCCTTAATGGTCTGCAATAAGGGCAATGAGATAGTCAACTTTTTGAGTTCTTTGACCAATTCTGACTTAGAATTTGCTGGTATTGCATTAAGTATTTCAGGATATGGAATTATCCTTGGTAATTGTTCTGCTTGTGTCTCTTTTTCTATTGTTGGTTCTAATTTTTTTGTTTCTATTATTGGTTGGATTCTATCTGGTTCTGATGATTCTTGCTTTTCATTATCTTTGATTTCCATTAAAACTAGTTCAGGTACAACTTTCCCTAATGGAGTTGGATGTCACTACAATCAAGAACATTAATTTCAATATTTTCTTCAACTTCAGCCACATAGACAGGAGGTGTCTATCTTACACTATTTGGATTAGTGACTGGCTGAGCTGGCAATTGAGGTTGTTTCACTTGTTGTGTTTGTTGTTGTTTTTCTTGAAAATTCTGATTAGGTGCAGGCAACAAATGCTGAGTTTGACCTTGATTCCTTTGCTGTCTTGGATAGGACTGGTATTGTTGATTCCACTGTGGTTGGTTTTGCACCCAATGTGGATTAGTCTAATTTTGATTCCAAGCTGGATTATTTTGATTCCATGAGGGGTTGTTTTGATTCTGATTCCAGGTTGGGTTACTCTAATTTGATTGTGGCCATTCTTGGGAATTTGTCCATTGAGGATAATTCCAAGGACGTTGGGGTGGTTCTGATTGTCCCCAAGGCATAGTACCAGGATTATGCCCCCAATTTGTAGGAAAACGAGGGGGATTTTGATATTGAGAGAAATTTCCCCCTTGTTTTGGTCCAATATAGTTGAGTTCCTTAGTCTGGTTTTCTAACACAGTTTTGAGTTGTGGTAACAGTGGCATTGATCGGTTGAATGCATTTTTGAACGAGATACTACAAATGGTTGAGATAGATGTTTTATTCAAAGGACATTCCTACAAAGCATGTTTACTTCTACATCTTAGGCAATAAATTGCCAAAGGTTCCGTGTTTTTAGCTTTTACGGAGATTTCCCCTAAAGTAGTGTTTAGATGCACTAGGATATCAGTTTTGAAATTTGCAAGTTCCTCTATCAGGTCCTTTACATCAGTGCCATTTGTATGGCTTTTTCTTCTTCTCTATTTAGTGCGAGAGTAATTCCTGCAAAGATCCATAATTTCCTTATTACTGAGAGTGGTTACATCCCCTTTTCCCATCAAATCTATAACTTCTCTGGATTCATCTTGCAATCCTCTCAAAAAGATGGTTTTACATAATTTTGGTTCTACTAGTCCACATCTCCTTTGAACAAAGGAGAACCTATCAAGATAATCTTCCAAGGTCTCATCATCTTCCTGCTTGATTCTAAATAACTCATCTTTTCTATTTCTTACACGGTAGTATTCCTGATATTTGTCTAAAAAGTCAGTCTCCATTTGATCCCAGGTTCTTATGGAATTTGGCTCTAAGCTCATGAACCAGCGTAATGCTAAATCCTTGAGAGTTGAGGGAAAAACCTAAAGTTTCTGATTGTCATTTATATAATCATAGGTCTGACACACTACCTTGAATTCAAAAAAATCTGGTCAGGATCTTCAGATACAACACCTCGAAAGGTTGGAAGTACTGAAGGTGAAATGGTCTTCATGGGAGAGTTTTGTGTTGGATTCATATGAATAGGATATTCAAATGTTTTGGACGATTGGAGTATATCCTGATCATCCCCTTCATTAGGAACATAGCCATGCCGCCATCTACATTGCCTCCTCTCGCCATAGTTTCTTGTTTCCTAGGAGAAGTTAAAGCTTTCCAAATTGTTCTCTCAAGAGGTCCAAGCCTTTCCGTTGATGAGTCCGATGAATTATCTTCCTTAAGATATTTCGTTGATAAAATTGGTGATTTTCCTTTCTCAAAATGTTCTACTGATGGTGAGACTGGTGATTTTTCTATCAATCTTTCAGGTAGTTCAAACACAAGTGATTCACCCCTTAAGGATGAAGATCTCCTTAATGGGACAATCCAGGGATCATTTGGGGTATCCCTAGACTTACTCATTCATGTTTACTTCTAAATGACATAAATTAAGTCAATAGTTGTTATCTTACTCTGCTGTTATATTCAGATTTTAACTAGAATGTTCACAGTTTAATCTGATTATAGCTATTGGACTATTTGTTTTCTTCTGACAACACTATACCTCAAAAATAGTGCCAAAATGATGCGTAGTCGTTATACCATCATTAATTCTCAATGAATCTGTCAATCCAAGGTAGTGTACAAGGCTATCTGCGAGAGAAGTAAAACAGCTATAACTTAGGTCAATCTAGAGCAATAGGTCTTATTGGTGGAACTGGTTGTGTGGGGGGTTTTGGAACATTCCTAACTCTAAATTGCATGAATTTAATCTTAATATAAGTTGCAGAATTGGAAACTAATCATTAATTGTAGAAATGAAGTCCTAATTACAATTGCAGAATGAGACCTAATTATATTGCAGAATTAACAGTTGCAGAATTGAAAGTCTGATCCTAATTACAGAAAGAAAATCTAATTACTTTTGTAGTAATGAAAGTCTAGATCTAATGTGGAAATAAAAACTATCAAAATTTTGTAACATAAGGTCGTCAATATTTTGCTCAGATTTTGACAGCAAAACATAAAATGCAGGAAATTGCTAAAAAAACAATAAATTCTAGAAATAACAGTCTAAAAATAAAGTGGAAGCTTTGTTGAAAGTAAGATTGCAACTAAAACTTTAAGCACAAGATTAATCTAAGCATAAATAAACTAATACTGCAAATATTGTCAACTATTTACAAGCAATTGAAATAACAAGTTCTACAACTCATTCTGCTATAGCAAAATCAAAATAAAAACCTGCTTTGTTAGTTCTCCTCCTAGGTCTGGAATTGGCCAGCCTCTTTGTCCAGAAGAAGGTGTAAGTCTCTCTCTTTTTCTAAATCTTAATCACACTCATTTACAAGTATTTTGAAATAGAACTGGTGCACTTTATTGATCGAAATACATGATTACAAGAATTCTGCTGAAAAACTATTATAGGACTGTAATAGTCAATTTCTAGTTATACTTTGTATTTTCTGCTAGCTTCTTTACTCTATTTTCTACCTCCTTTTCTACTTACTAGGCTCAACCTGAACGAGAGCAATATTTATAGCTATCCTATGATATGATTACAATCAAAGAATAGCTCAAAAGATCTAATCCTACAATGCTGCAACAAATTCTAGTTTTATCCTAGAAGAGGATTAAAACTTGATCTTTCCCTTAATGATGGCTTTGGTCGGCAATGACGGCAAAGATAGATGGAAGATATTTCTCTTTACTTTTTCCAACCTTTATTTCCATTTTTTTGGCTTCAAAAATCGGTCAACAGGTCAAAAACACATTATGTTCTTCATTCCGAAGATAAGTGGCTTCATTCCGAAGACAATGCAGTTCTCATTTCGAAGATCGCTCATTTTGATGATACTACATTCTCATTCCTAAGATCGCTCATTCCGAAGATACTACATGCTTCATTCCAAAGATTCGCTCATATCAAAGATCCGCTCATTCTGAAGACGCTGCATTCTTCATTCCGAAGATACTGCATTCTCTCAGGTGGGTTATCTCCTAAGATCAAATTCTAATTATCTTCATCCCTTTCCTCATGTGAATTCCATGTCTTGCTATTTATGGACAGTTGGCTGGAATTTACATGGGAAAGACCAGTTTTTGTTGCACAAAGAATAGTTTGCTTGCACTATTGCTAGATTTAGGTGAAGTAAATGCTTGAGACAAATCAAAATATGATTAGTGAAATGCTGCTATTATTCTAAGCATATCCCATTGTAGCAAATCATAGCAAAAAGAACACAAAACTATGCAAAAAGCTGTAAAATCAGCATGTAATATTTCAAATACATTGATCATGCAAAATGGGTAATATACAGCATATTTAATCAACTTAACTAACATATCAGATAAAACATAAGATTTTATAGGCATTTTTAGTGTACAAAACATGTTATGATTGAGGCATTTCCAAGCCTCATCATCTCCCTGTGCTTCTTTACCCTGAGAAATATTGATTGGTTCTTTGTTGATTGTTGATTTACCCTTCTTAGGAATATTTGACACTCCTAGAGGAGCCTCCATTTTTATGTTCATACTATTTGGGCAAGATCGAGCCAAATGCCCATATTTATGGCAAACTCTGCATCTGAAGGACGATGCCTCATAATCTAGTTGTTGAATCCAAGATAGTCCTACAAGTTCAAGTTCCACTTCTGCTGGTAGAGGTTGGCTAAGATCCATTTCCACACATAATATTGCATAAATAGTTGTGTTTCCTTCTATTGTGTCTTTGGAAACACCCAAATGTCTTCCAAGGGAATTATCGATAATTTTCAATACCTGCTCACTCCAAAAATCCATTGGAAGTGCATACAAATGGATCCAAATTGGAACAACAGTGGGTTCAATTCGAGGATCAAATCCCACTCTCCAGGGTTGAACAAATAATCTTGTCGAACCATGATTCCTCTTTTCTGATTTGAAAGCCCTATTTCTATTAGCAAGTGAAGAAAAACTAATAATAAAATATCCATTGCTAATAAACCACAAAGAATACTCACCAAGAGGCTCTCAGTTTTGCCAGACCTAGGAATGCAAAAAATTTAGGATAGGGTGAATACCCATGAATTTACTGATTAAATCATGATTGGCTCTATATAAAACTATTTCTTCGACCATCCTTTACTCAATGACAATATTTGGCCTTGATTCTGACTGTGGCAAGCATCCATTAACTCATTGAGATGTTGATTTATTTCTAGCAACCGTAAAGAGCATTTTTAATGTAGTTTTTTGTGCTTCTTTAGTCTTTGATGGAGATTTATCCTTTAACAAATCTGCAAAAGAACTATGTCTGTCTATAAGAGGATCCGAAAGTGTCCCCATTGGGCCCTCCTAGGGAAGAAATCTTGTCTTCAAATCTTTAGTAACCAGAAATCTCTTCGGCTACCCAATTGATGCCCTAGTTTTCTCTTCTAGAGCTCTCCCTTAGTTATAATTAACTTCGATGATAAGATGTTTTATATCAAATCTTTAAATTCAATATTTATTAAAATGTTTAATTTAAAATATTTCAAATTAAACTCTATTTTAATATATTTTGAAAATGATTTTAATAAACTTTAATTAATCACTTTAATATATTTTGAATGGATTTTTAATGAAATTGTTTGTTTATGTTTTGTAGAGATGTCAAATAAGCAGCACGGTCTACAAGGTGAAACTGGTGGTCAACTCGATGCGATTTTCAAGACGTCAGAATATAGTCATAAAAAAAACACCCCAAGGAACCATGGTGGAGTAAGGTGAACCTAGGTGTATTGGCGATTAAAAACATCATCTGGTACCCATCTCGAGAACGTGTGGGATAAAAGAAAAGATCTAGAGAACCCGATGAATTGGAGATGACGTGAATGGTTTGGGAGATAATGTGATATGTAATATGGTGATAGTGAAGAGTGTAATGATAAATTAGTGCACACACATAACAGGACAGTGATGAGAATATCTAATGAACATTGATGCAACAAACTTTACGAATGATGGTTTCTTGGTGAAAAGGAAGTTCACCAGTTTTGAATGACTCAAATGTATATAGATACAGAGGAGATGTGGATGGGCATTAGTGGATGTCAATATCAAACCAGAAAAATATAATTGGAAATAATAATCTCTTCAATGCACAAGCATGGCAGATATGGTGGACAGAAATAAAGTATGATCACCAAAATATATGGAGTAGTGAAGTTGAGGATTTTTTGGATTAACAGATCAATGATGATTATGAAGGATTGCACAACAGGTGAAAGAAAAAGAAATAAAATATATATAAAATATGCATAGCAAACAGTATTGGATTTTGTGCTTTTATTAATGAAATTAGTATTCTAGAAAATCTTGTATCTCTTACAATTTGTGTGTGAAATATCATTACAACAGAGGGGTAGAGGTGAATGAATTCCTAGAAAAATGAAAGCATAGTGCAAAATACGTAAGATATAATTTTAAAATATAGGAAAATTGTTGCTTGGAGGTAGAATGGTGCTAGTGACCCGGATATGGTGGATAATGGTGTTGATGGTGATGGATGTATACATTGCAAGTTAAAATGTAAAATTTTAGACAAAATACGAAAGTGACACAGTGTGGCTTCAAATTGAGTCAAAGCTAATCACGGACCCTTTTTTATCATGCGAAGTTGAGTTGAAAATAAGATTAATTTAATTTATTTGAAAATAAAATAATTTTATTAAAACATCATGCATATCGTCACTATACTGGTAATTTGAGGAAGGCATCAACGGTAAATAAAATATGTGATGAGACCTTTATATGATGGATTCAATTCATGATCCCTTGGTGGATGTATGCTTACCCATACAAAGTGGGATCAAGTAAATGATTAATAAGAGGATTAAAATCCAATTTTATAGTATTACATGTGGTCATCTAAAATAAAACAAGAACAAAAACTAAGGGGATAAAGAAAAGTTACAGTGTGTGAGGAGAAATATGGTATTAGTACGCATAAGGATGAAACTAAAATGGAGGTGTTATAGAAATATTTTTTAAATAATTTGAATATGGTAGTTAAAAACTAAATGAAAGAAATGAATAAAGATAAGGAAAAACTTTTTGAATAGTTTAAATACATCATAGAAGAAAGGACAGAGGGTCAGAGATAGAGAATCAAAATTGTAGGAGAAAATAGCATTGGCATTGGATTCATTTTGGAGCTCTCCTTCCACACTGGATCGAAACATTTCGCATAGGATGCCATTTCAGAATAGGGTATTCTATGTTTTGGAGAATTTATTGAAAATCTTATTTTTGCAATTATATTGGAAATACAGTGAATTTAATGAATGTTTTTTTTTTGTAAGTTAATATTTTTATTAAAAGGGGGCATTTGAAAGGCACCCCAATGCCTTTTACAACAACAAAATAGAAAGGAAAACCTTCAAAGGAAACAAAAAGAGGAACCAAAACTAAGAGGCATTCAACCAACAAAACTAAAAAGGACTAAATCCTTGCACAGGAAGGAACAAAAAGTGACAAGCATTCCACCAAAATATCGAGAGAGGACAAAATATTCCAAGAGGAAGGAACAAAAAAAAAATAAGAGAGTTTAAAAGGGTATGTCAATCTACATTAGTGAGGCAACAAGTAGCCTCCAACATGGCATCCTTCACATCATCCTTTGGTGCATCCTTTGGGGCTTCAATACAGGCTTCCTTCATGATTTCCACCATGTCCTCATCCTTAGCATCAACCTTAACATCAGAAGGTACCTCTACAATAGAAATGGTTGGAATATCCTCAAAAGCATCACAAAAAAATAGAAGGTTGAGCGCTTGACGTTGTTCCTTGAGCTTCAAAATTGCCTTCCCAATGGCCATATGGGTGAGGCAACATAAAACAACAAATAGAACACCATGCTCAAGATTCAATATGATTACCAATATTTTGATCATGCCTGATGAGACCAAAAACTCTAAGAGGAAGAATATCGGTCCACGTCAGCAAACCATGGGCATTCACTCTAATGTTAGCCAATATGTCAGCAACAAAATTGGCTTCCCTGAAAGCATGTTGAACAATGGTGTTATTTTGTTGTAGTATGATTTGTTTGCTCTCTTCAATTATGGTTCTAATCCTCCAACTTATAGGTTTTGAATTTTTTAGATAATTTATTATGTTTAAAGAATATCCTTCTACAATGATCTTCCTTGGAATATTTTTGATGAATTGGAGGCCTCCCCATAAAGCCTTAGCTTCAGTTGAATGATTGCAAAGAACACCTAAAGGTTTAGAGTAAGCAAAAATGGAATTACCAAGATGATCACACAAAATTCCTCTAGCTCCAACATTACCAAGATTACCTTTTGTAGCTCCATCAAAGTTGAGCTTAACCCACCCTACCGGAGGAGGATGCCACTTGATGTTGGTTCTAGAATATGAAGGATTGACCGGTCTTGAAGTATCTAAGTCAACATGATAGGAATTAAGGATAGCCTTCTCAAAAGGTGGATAAAAAAAAGGATCAAAATGAGCTATGAGGACATTGATGGTTAATTCATTTGTCATTTTTATATATTGCACTTTTCCTTTGAATATGGCACCGTATTAAATGTCATATTGCATAAATATGGATCTCATTAATACTGGTTTTACAAAATACTAATGTTATAGGGTCTGTGGGAATTAAAGGGTTTCAAAATTTTGGTTCATAATATTTATTTTTATTTCTCCAACCCTATATTTTTCATTTTTTTTTAAGTTTTTCAAATAAAATAAAAAAATGTAAAAAAATAAAATTCCAAAAGAGAGATGCACAGGTTCAAAGAATAAGCTTTAAGTTGTTTAGTAAAGCAATTTTGATTTTAGTTTGAAGTAAATTGGAAATTATAAAATTGTTTATAAAGTTCACATTTTCAAGGAATTTTATAATTTGAAAACGCTTTGTTTCACATTTCAAGCTTTGCATTTCATTTTCAAGCAATAAATTAACTTACCTTTATGAAAATTAATTTCATTAAAGGGGGTAATTTATATGGTATTTGAAAGGTTGTATTCAAAGCTATAGATTAAATTCCCTTTATGAAAATTTCAATTTCATCAAAGGGAGGGTTAATTTATAAGGTTTTTCAAAGGTTATTACATTTTAATGTTAATCATTTGCATCATTTCTCTTTAATGTTTAAAGCAACATAAAAATCAATTCACTCATCATTTCATTGAGTTTCATGAACAATCAATAACATAGCATAATAAATATTACTAATACAGGTCCCTTTTTAACATTTATTTGCAAATATCTAAGGTATTCTAAGCACTTATTTGATACATTGTTGGACATTTTGATTCAAATTTTTCATTGATGTCAAGGAACAAAGTTGTCATTGATGTCAAGGAATAAGACACCATTGATATCAAAAGGTCAACAGGAACAATGCACAAGTTAAAAGCAAAAAGCATCATAATATTTTTGATATTATGTGGAAGCATAAGTCAAAAGGGTTTTTATTAAAACCATGGGTGAGCGAAAATAAAATGTTTTTCATAAAAGCCCAAGGGAGTTTTAATATCTATTTAAATTCAAATTGAATTTAAATATTATCTATACAAAGTGGTAATATCAAATTCTTGCAGCAACAACAACCAACGAATAATTCTTGCACTTACCATAGGTTTATTCATCAAATACTTAATGGCTATATGATCTGTGTGAATAAATATTTGATAACCTGTGATATAATGCCTGAATTTTTTGATGGCATAAATTACTGCTAGGAATTCCTTCTTAGTTGTATAATTTTTCTCTGCTCCTGTCAAGTTCTTGCTAATGTTGTAGATGGTATAATTTTCACCATTATCAATTTGTCCTAATGCTACTCCAATTGTTGTATTGGAGGCATCAGTCTGAATGTGAAATGGTAATGTCCAATTAGGTCCTCTGAGCACAGGTGGAGTTATCAATTTCTCTTTCAGAGCTTCAAATGCTTCCTGACACTTTATAGTCCAGGAGAATTCAGAATATTTAGTCAATAAGGCAAACATAGGACTGGCTATTGTACTAAAGTTGGGAATAAACCTGTGGTAAAAACCAATGTGTCCTAGGAAGCTTCTGACATTAGTCTGAGTTTTAGGAGGAAGGAGATTCTTGATAATTTCAACCTTCTTTGGATCAACTTGGATCCCTTTAGGAGAGATGTGATGACCAAGAACTATCCCTTCCTTCATCATCATGAAGCATTTATCTGGATTTAAGGATAAGTGGTATGTTTCACAGTGAGTTAAGACTTTGTCAAGACTTTCCAATGTAAAATCAAAAGTTTGTCCACATACTGTGAAATCATCCATGTAAATTTCAACACTTTTGGTGGTCAGATCAGCAAAAATTGCTAGGACTGCTCGCTAAAAAGTTGTTGGGGCATTACACAAACCAAAAGGTAAAACCCTATAGGCAAATGTTCCCCATGGACATGTAAAAGTTGTCTTTTCTTGATCTTCAAGTGCAATCTAAATTTGATTATATCCACTAAATCCATCAAGAAAACAAAAGTATCTTTTTCTAGCAAGAGTATCTAACACTTGATCTATGAAAGGTAATGGAAAATGGTCTTTGTATGTCACCTTATTCAACTCTCTATAGTCTACACATACTCTCATTTTTCCATTTTTCTTAGGAACTATTACCAATGGAGAAACCCATTGGCTATTAGAAATTGGGTAAATGAATCCTACTTCCAGGAGTTTTTCAATTTCTTCTTTCACAATATCTCTTAATGCAGGATTCAATATTCTTTGAGGTTGTCTGACTGGCTTGACTTCTTCAGTATAGATTCTATGGGTACATATATCAGGATGAACTCCTAACATATCTTTGTAGTTCTAAGCAAAAGCATGAACATGCTTCTGCAAAACAACTATCATTTTTTCTTCCTCTTCCATAGTAAGCTGGTCGTAGATGTTTAGAAATTTGCTCGTCTGGACTTCTATTTGTTTTGTATTTAGAAGGACTGAATTCACTCCTTCATACTTGGTGATTAAGGGATTAAGAGGACATTGCTTGAGATGGGAGAAAAGAAGCAGTTTCTGTTTTATTGTTGCTTGAGGGAAGCATATCTTGTATGGAATAGTGAGAAGGAAAAATCAGATGATGGTGCCATCCATGTGGTAGTGAAACAGAGTTTCCCTGTGATAGCACAGATGATTCATCTTCAGATTTTTGATTCTCCTCATTACTTATCAACTATTGGATATTTGTTGCTTCCCCTTCTAAACCTTGTTCATGCAGAACATTCATCAGGATTGTTTCATTTTCTAAGTTTTCTGTGTCACTGAGGTCTTCTGTGTGTTCTCTTACTACTAAGGTAGCTAGTGTAGAAATGACCTCTTCTGGTTCCTCATCCGAGTCGAGAAAACCATAACCGACTCGAAAATTTGCTAGATGGTTTTGCGAAGGATATAAAGAAATCTATTTCAGATCAATACCATTTGAAATAGTCATATTTATAGATCTACAGTCTATGAAGGCTGCTGCAATTGCAAGCCAAGGTCTTCCCAAAATAATGGGCTATCCATGTGCTAAATTTATTGGCTGTAAAACTAGAAAATCTATAGGGAATTCCCAAGAAGAAACTTCTATAGGAACATCTTCAATGATTCCTTTAGGTTTTGCAACTGACCTATCAGCCATTTCTAAAAATGTAAATGTGGGGCTGAGATGTTTGAGCTATAATTGTTCCATTGTATCTTTAGTAATGACATTTATTGCAGTGCCTAGATCCACTAAAACATTTGATATTGGTACTGAACCTATGGTGACTATGATAACTGGGCTTCTTGGATCACTATACTTTGGAGGTAGTAGTTTTTCAGATAAGAGATCAGCTATCTTCCCTTCAACCTGTACAGTCTTGGGGAATGCTTTCTTCTTTCTTCTTGCTCTTTTAATTCACAAATTTTGGATAGTACTGTTAATTTCTAGTATTTCCTTAATGGTCTGCAATAATGGCAATGAGATAGTCAACTTTTTGAGTTCTTTGACCAATTCTGACTTAGAATTTGCTGGTATTGCATTAAGTATTTCAGGATATGGAATTATCCTTGGTAATTGTTCTGCTTGTGTCTCTTTTTCTATTGTTGGTTCTAATTTTTTTGTTTCTATTATTGGTTGGATTCTATCTGGTTCTGATGATTCTTGCTTTTCATTATCTTTGATTTCCATTAAAACTAGTTCAGGTACAACTTTCCCTAATGGAGTTGGATGTCACTACAATCAAGAACATTAATTTCAATATTTTCTTCAGCTTCAGCCACATAGACAGGAGGTGTCTATCTTACACTATTTAGATTAGTGACTCGCTGAGTCGGCAATTGAGGTTGTTTCACTTGCTGTGTTTGTTGTTGTTTTTCTTGAAAATTCTGATTAGGTGCAGGCAACAAATGCCGAGTTTGACCTTGATTCCTTTGTCTGTCTTGGATAGGACTGGTATTGTTGATTCCATTGTGGTTGGTTTTGCACCCAATGTGGATTAGTCTAATTTTGATTCCAAGCTGGATTATTTTGATTCCATGAGGGGTTGTTTTTATTCCGATTCCAGGTTGGGTTACTCTAATTTGATTGTGGCCATTCTTGGGAATTTGTCCATTGAGGATAATTCCAAGGACGTTGGGGTGGTTCTGATTGTCCCCAAGGCATAGTACCAGGATTATGCCCCCAATTTGTAGGAAAATGAGGGGGATTTTGATATTGAGAGAAATTTCCCCCTTGTTTTGGTCCAATATAGTTGAGTTCCTTAGTCTGGTTTTCTAACACAGTTTTGAGTTGTGGTAGCAGGTGGCATTGATCAGTTGAATGCATTTTTGAACAGATACTACAAATGGTTGAGATAGATGTTTTATTCAAAGGACATTCCTACAAAGCATGTTTACTTCTACATCTTAGGCAATAAATTGCCAAAGGTTCTGTGTTTTTAGCTTTTACAGAGATTTCCCCTAAAGTAGTGTTTAGATGCACTAGGATATCAGTTTTGAAATTTGCAAGTTCCTCTATCAGGTCCTTTACATCAGTGCCATTTGTATGGATTTTTCTTCTTCTCTATTTAGTGCGAGAGTAATTCCTGCAAAGATCCATAATTTCCTTATTACTGAGAGTGGTTACATCCCCTTTTCCCATCAAATCTATAACTTCTCTGGATTCATCTTGCAATCCTCTCAAAAAGATGGTTTTACATAATTTTGGTTCTACTAGTCCACATCTCCTTTGAACAAAGGAGAACCTATCAAGATAATCTTCCAAGGTCTCATCATCTTCCCCGCTTGATTCTAAATAACTCATCTTTTCTATTTCTTACACGGTAGTATTCCTGATATTTTTCTAAAAAGTCAGTCTCCATTTGATCCCAGGTTCTTATGGAATTTGGCTCTAAGCTCATGAACCAGCGTAATGCTAAATCCTTGAGAGTTGAGGGAAAAACCTAAAGTTTCTGATTGTCATTTATATAATCATAGGTCCGACACACTACCTTGAATTCAAACAAAAATCGGTCGGGATCTTCAGATACAACACCTCGAAAGGTTGGAAGTACTGAAGGTGAAATGGTCTTCATGGGAGAGTTTTGTGTTGGATTCATATGAATAGTATATTCAAATTTTTTGGACGATTGGAGTATATCCTGATCATCCCCTTCATTATGAACATAGCCATGCTGGCCATCTACATTGCCTCCCTCTGCCATAGTTTCTTGTTTCCTAGGAGAAGTTAAAGCTTTCCAAATTGTTCTCTCAAGAGGTCCAAGCCTTTCTGTTGATGAGTCTGATGAATTATCTTCCTTAAGATATTCTGTTGATAAAATTGGTGATTTTCCTTTCTCAAAATGTTCTACTGATGGTGAGACTGGTGATTTTTCTATCAATCTTTCAGGTAGTTCAAACACAAGTGATTCACCCCTTAAGCATGAAGATCTCCTTAATGGGACAAGCCAGGGATCCTTTGGGGTATCCCTAGACTTACTCATTCATGTTTACTCCTAAATGACATAAATTAAGTCAATAGTTGTTATCTTACTCTGCTGTTATATTCATATTTTAACCTGAATGTTCACAGTTTAATCTGATTATAGCTATTGGACTATTTGTTTTCTTCTGACAACACTATTCCTCGATAATAGTGCCAAAATGATGCGTAGTCGTTATACCATCATTAATTCTCAATGAATCTGTCAATCCAAGGTAGTGTACAAGGCTATCTGCGAGAGAAGTAAAACAGCTATAACTTAGGTCAATCTAGAGCAATAGGTCTTATTGGTGGAACTGGTTGTGTGGGGGGTTTTGGAACATTCCTAACTCTAAATTGCATGAATTTAATATTAATATAATTTGCAGAATTGGAAACTAATCATTAACTACAGAAATGAAGTCCTAATTACAATTGCAGAATGAGACCTAATTATATTGCAGAATTAACGATTGCGAGTAATTGAAAGTCCGATCCTAATTACGTAAAGAAAATCTAATTACTTTTGTAGTAATGAAAGTCTAGATCTAATGTGGAAATAAAAACTATCAAAATTTTGTAACAGAAGGTCGTCAATATTTTGTTCAGATTTTGACAGCAAAACATAAAATGCAGGAAATTGCTAAAAAAACAATAAATTTTGGAAATAACAGTCTAAAAATAAAGTGGAAGCTTTGCTGAAAGTAAGATTGCAACTAAAAATTTAAGCACAATATTAATCTAAGCATAAATAAACTAATACTGCAAATATTGTCAACTATTTACAAGCAATTGAAATAAAAAGTTCTACAACTCATTCTGCTGTAGCAAAATCAAAATAAAAACCTGCTTTGTTAGTTCTCCTCCTAGGTCTGGAAGTGGCCAGCCTCTTTGTCCAGAAGAAGGTGTAAGTCTCTCTCTTTTTCTAAATCTTAATCACACTCATTTACAAGCATTTTGAAATAGAACTGGTGCACTTTATTGATCAAAATACATGATTACAAGAATTCTGCTGAAAAACTATTATAGGACTGTAACAGTAAATTTCTAGTTATACTTTGTATTTTCTGCTAGCTTCTTTACTCTATTTTCTACCTCCTTTTCTACTTACTAGGCTCAACCTGAACGGGAGAAATATTTATAGCTATCCTATGATATGATTACAATCAAAGAATAGCTCAAAAGATCTAATCCTACAATGCTGCAACAAATTCTAGTTTTATCCTAAAAGAGGATTAAAAATTGATCTTTCCCTTAATGATGGCTTTGGTCGGCAATGATGGCAAAGATAGATGGAAGATATTTCTCTTTACTTTTTCCAACCTTTATTTCCATTTTTTTGGCTTCAAAAATCGGTCAACAGGTCAAAAACACATTATGTTCTTTATTCCGAATATAAGTGGCTTCATTCAGAAGACAATGCAGTTCTCATTCCGAAGATCGCTCATTTTGATGATACTACATTCTCATTCCGAAGATCACTCATTTCGAAGATACTACATGCTTCATTCCAAAGATCCGCTCATTTCAAAGATCCGCTCATTCCGAAGACGCTGCATTCTTCATTCCGAAGATCCGCTCATTCCGAAGATACTGCATTCTCTCAGGTGGGTTATCTCCTAAGATCAAATTCTAATGATCTTCATCCCTTTCCTAATGTGAATCCCATGCCTTGCTATTTATGGACAGTTGGCTAGAATTTACATGGGAAAGACCAGTTTTTGCTGCACAACAACAGTTTGCTTGCACTATTGCTAGATTTAGGTGAAGTAAATGCTTGAGACAAATCAAAATATGATTAGTGAAATGCTGCTATTATTCTAAGCATATCCCATTGTAGAAAATCATAGCAAAAAGAACACAAAACTATGCAAAAAGCTGTAAAATCAGCATGTAATATTTCAAATACATTGATCATGCAAAATGGGTAATATACAGCATATTGAATCAACTTAACTAACATATCAGATAAAACATAAGAGTTTATAGGCATTTTTAGTGTATAAAACATGTTATGATTGAGGCATTTCCAAGCCTCATCATCTCCCTATGCTTCTTTACCCTGAGAAATATTGATTGGTTCTTTGTTGATTGTTGACTTACCCTTCTTAGGAATATTTGACACTCCTAGAGGAGCCTCCATTTTTATGTTCATACTATTTGTGCAAGATCGATCCAAATGCCCATATTTATGGCAAACTCTGCATCTGAAGGACGATGCCTCATAATCTAGTTGTTGAATCCAAGATAGTCCTACAAGTTCAAGTTCCACTTCTGTTGGTAGAGGCTGGCTAAGATCCATTTCCACACATAATATTGCATAAATAGTTGTGTTTCCTTCTATTGTGTCTTTGGAAACACCCAAATGTCTTCCAAGGGAATTACCAATAATTTTCAATACTTGCTCACTCCAAAAATCCATTGGAAGTGCATACAAATGGATCCAAATTGGAACAACAATGGGTTCAATTCGAGGATCAAATCCCACTCTCCAGAGTTGAACAAATAATCCTGTCGAACCATGATTCCTCTTTTCTGATTTGAAAGCCCTATTTCTATTAGCAAGTGAAGAAAAACTAATAATAAAATATCCATTGCTAATAAACCACAAAGAATACTCACCAAGAGGCTCCCAGTTTTGCCAGACCTAGGAATGAAAAAAATTTAGGATAGGGTGAATACCCATGAGTTTATAGATTAAATCATGATTGGCTCTATATAAAACTTTTTCTTCGACCATCCTTTACTCAATGACAGTCTTTGGCCTTGATTCTGACTGTGGCAAGCATCCATTAACTCATTGAGATGTTGATTTATTTCCAGCAGTCGTAAAGAGCATTTTTAATGTAGTTTTTTGTGCTTCTTTAGTCTTCGATGGAGATTTATCCTTTAACAAATCTGCAAAAGAACTATGTCTCTCTAAAAGAGGATCCGAAAGTGTCCCCATTGGGCCCTCCTAGGGAAGAAATCTTGTCTTCAAATCTACAGTAACCAGAAATCTCTTCGGCTACCCAATTGATGCCCTAGTTTTCTCTTCTAGAGCTCTCCCTTAGTTATAATTAACTTCGATGATAATATGTTTTATATCAACTCTTTAAATTCAATATTTATTAAAATGTTTAATTTAAAATATTTCAAATTAAACTCTATTTTAATATATTTTGAAAATGATTTTAATAAACTTTAATTAATCACTTTAATATATTTTGAATGGATTTTTAATGAAATTGTTTGTTTATGTTTTGTAGGGATGTCAAATAAGTGGCACGGTCTACAAGGTGAAACTGGTGGTCAACTCGATGCGATTTTCAAGACGTCAGAATATAGTCATAAAAAAAACACCCCAAGGAACCATGGTGGAGTAAGGTGAACCTAGGTGTATTGGCGATTAAAAACATCATCTGGTACCCATCTCGAGAACGTGTGGGATAAAATAAAAGAGCTAGAGAACCCAATGAATTGGAGATGACGTGAATGGTTTGGGAGATAATGTGATATGTAATACGGTGATAGTGAAGAGTGTAATGATAAATTAGTGCACACACATAACAGGACAGTGATGAGAATATCTAATGAACATTGATGCAACAAACTTTACGAATGATGGTTTCTTGGTGAAAAGGAAGTTCACCAGTTTTGAATGACTCAAATGTATATAGATACAGAGGAGATGTGGATGGGCATTAGTGGATGTCAATATCAAACCAGAAAAATATAATTGGAAATAATAATCTCTTCAATGCACAAGCATGGCAGATATGGTGGACATAAATAAAGTATGATCACCAAAATATATGGAGTAGTGAAGTTGAGGATTTTTTGGATTAACAGATCAATGATGAGTATGAATGATTGCACAACAGGTGAAAGAAAAAGAAATAAAATATATATAAAATATGCATAGCAAACAGTATTGGATTTTGTGCTTTTATTAATGAAATTAGTATTCTAGAAAATCTTGTATCTCTTACAATTTGTGTGTGAAATATCATTACAACAGAGGGGTAGCGGTGAATGAATTCCTAGAAAAATGAAAGCATAGTGCAAAATACGTAAGATATAATTTTAAAATATAGGAACATTGTTGCTTGGAGGTAGAATGGTGCTAGTGACCCGGATATGGTGGATAATGGTGTTGATGGTGATGGATGTATACATTGCAAGTTAAAATGTAAAATTTTAGACAAAATACGAAAGTGACACAGTGTGGCTTCAAATTGAGTCAAAGCTAATCACGGACCCTTTTTTATCATGCGAAGTTGAGTTGAAAATAAGATTAATTTAATTTATTTGAAAATAAAATAATTTTATTAAAACATCATGCATATCGTCACTATACTGGTAATTTGAGGAAGGCATCAACGGTAAATAAAATATGTGATGAGACCTTTCTATGATGGATTCAATTCATGATCCCTTGGTGGATGTATGCTTACCCATACAAAGTGGGATCAAGTAAATGATTAATAAGAGGATTAAAATCCAATTTTATAGTATTACATGTGGTCATCTAAAATAAAACAAGAACAAAAACTAAGGGGATAAAGAAAAGTTACAGTGTGTGAGGAGAAATATGGTATTAGTACGCATAAGGATGAAACTAAAATGGAGGTGTTATAGAAATAGTTTTTAAATAATTTGAATATGGTAGTTAAAAACTAAATGAAAGAAATGAATAAAGATAAGGAAAAACTTTTTGAATAGTTTAAATACATCATAGAAGAAAGGACAGAGGGTCGTGAGATAGAGAACCAGAATTGTAGGAGAAAACATGTTGGCATTGGATTCATTTTGGAGCTCTCCTTCCACACTGGATCGAATCATTTCACATAGGATGCCATTTCGGAATAGGGTATTATGTTTTGGAGAATTTATTGAAAATCTTATTTTGCAATTATATTAGAAATGCAATGAATTTAATGCATGTTTTTTTTTTGGTAAGTTAATATTTTTATTAAAAGGGGGCATTTGAAAGGCACCCCAATGCCTTTTACAACAACAAAACAGAAAGGAAAACCTTCAGAGGAAACAAAAAGAGGAACCAGAACTAAGAGGCATTCAACCAACAAAACTAAAAAGGACTAAATACTTGCACAGGAAGGAACAAAAAGTGACAAGCATTCCACCAACAGATCTAGAGAGGACAAAATCCTCCAAGAGGAAGGAACAAAAAAAAAATAAGAGAGCTTAAAAGGGTATGTCAATCTACATTGGTGAGGCAACAGTAGCCTCCAACATGGCATCCTTCACATCGTCCTTTGGTGCATCCTTTGGGGCTTCAATACAGGCTTCCTTCATGATTTCCACCATGTCCTCATCCTTAGCATCAACCTTAACATCAGAAGGTACCTCTACAATAGAAATGGTTGGAATATCCTCAAAAGCATCACAAAAAAATAGAAGGTTGAGCGCTTGACGTTGTTCCTTGAGCTTCAAAATTGCCTTCCCAATGGCCATATGGGTGAGGCAACATAAAACAACAAATTGAACACCATGCTCAAGATTCAATATGATTACCAATATTTTGATCATGCCTGATGAGACCAAAAACTCTAAGAGGAAGAATATCGGTCCACGTCAGCAAACCATGGGCATTCACTCTAATGTTAGCCAATATGTCAACAACAAAATTGGCTTCCCTGAAGGCATGTTGAACAATGGTGTCATTTTGCTGTAGTAGGATTTGTTTGCTCTCTTCCATTATGGTTCTAATCCTCCAACTGCTAGGTTTTGAAGTTTTTAGATAATTGATTATGTTTAAAGAATATCCTTCCACAATGATCTTCCTTGGAATATTTTTGATGAATTGGAGGCCTCTCCATAAAGCCTTGGCTTCAGCTGAATGATTGGAAAGAACACCCAAAGGTTTAGAGTAAGCAAAAATGGAATTGCCAAGATGATCACACAAAATTCCTCTAGCTCCAACATTACCAGGATTACCTTTTGTAGCTCCATCAAAGTTGAGCTTAACCCACCCTACCGGAGGAGGATGCCACTTGATGTTGGTTCTAGAATATGAAGGATTGACCGGTCTTGAAGTATCTAAGTCAACATGATAGGAATTAAGGATAGCCTTCTCAAAAGGTGGATAAAAAAAAGGATCAAAATGAGCTATGAGGACATTGATGGTTAATTCATTTGTCATTTTTATATATTGCACTTTTCCTTTGAATATGGCACCGTATTAAATGTCATATTGCATAAATATGGATCTCATTAATACTGGTTTTACAAAATACTAATGTTATAGGGTCTGTGGGAATTAAAGGGTTTCAAAATTTTAGTTCATAATATTTATTTTTATTTCTCCAACCCTATATTTTTCATTTTTTTTTAAGTTTTTCAAATAAAATAAAAAAATGTAAAAAAATAAAATTCCAAAAGAGAGATGCACAGGTTCAAAGAATAAGCTTTAAGTTGTTTAGTAAAGCAATTTTGATTTTAGTTTGAAGTAAATTGGAAATTATAAAATTGTTTATAAAGTTCACATTTTCAAGGAATTTTATAATTTGAAAACGCTTTGTTTCACATTTCAAGCTTTGCATTTCATTTTCAAGCAATAAATTAACTTACCTTTATGAAAATTAATTTCATTAAAGGGGGTAATTTATATGGTATTTGAAAGGTTGTATTCAAATCTATAGATTAAATTCCCTTTATGAAAATTTCAATTTCATCAAAGGGAGGGTTAATTTATAAGGTTTTTCAAAGGTTATTACATTTTAATGTTAATCATTTGCATCATTTCTCTTTAATGTTTAAAGCAACATAAAAATCAATTCACTCATCATTTCATTGAGTTTCATGAACAATCAATAACATAGCATAATAAATATTACTAATACAGGTCCCTTTTTAACATTTATTTGCAAATATCTAAGGTATTCTAAGCACTTATTTGATATATTGTTGGACATTTTGAGTCAAAGTTGTCATTGATGTCAAGGAACAAAGTTGTCATTGATGTCAAGGAATAAGCTACCGTTGATGTCAAAAGGTCAAGAGGAACAATGCACAGGTTAAAGGCAAAAAGCTTCATAATATTTTTGATATTATGTGGAAGCATAAGTCAGAAGGGTTTTTATTAAAACCATGGGTGAGCGAAAATAAAAGGTTTTTCATAAAAGCCCAAGGGAGTTTTAATATTTATTTAAATTCAAATTGAATTTAAATTTTATAAATAAATATTATTTATACAAAGTGGTAAAATAAAAAAGGCTTTAATAAAGCCAAAGGGATTTAAAAATTAATTTATAAAATTTAAATTCTAAAGAATTTAAATAATTTATAAATTAATAAGTTTGAAGGAAAATCGAAGTGTCGACGTTTAAGTTTGAAGGAAAATCAAAGCATCGACGTTTATGTTTGAAGGAGGAAATCGATATAAAAACAATATGCCTTAGAGGCATTTGATTATCCTTTTGCTCGAATGATAAAAGTGTGCAATCGTGTGTGTAAGAACTCGTGCGAAGAAAGAGACAAGTGTATTGTTTTAAGTGCCAATGAATAAGGATAAAATCGACGAGCACCAAAATTCAAGAGCCATCCAGGCAGCGTGGCCTAGTGGCAAGTGGACAGAGGCTAGAGTGTTGGGTGCGGAGTGACCTGCGATCGAATCATGGTGGCAGCATTGTTTTGTTGGTAGTATTGGAAACGTCGAAGGAAGCGGCGTACGTTTTTGCTTAGGCGCACTAGAGGAGCATTATAGAGCACGTGGTGCTCTTTACTCCCCAAGCGAGCGCCTAGCTCATGCGACGGTTGGAGCCATGGCTAGGGCGTTGGTTGAGGCTGCATCATGAGTTCGAGTCCCACCAAGGCAAAGGTAATAAATTTTGAATATAATTTTTATGATGCCTAAGGTTTGACATGAGGTCTTAGGGAGTTAAAAGGGTTAGTTGAAAAGGTTTTTAATTAATCATTATTTTTGGTAAATTGGAGGAATAAGGAGTTAGCTTTATTTTTGAATAAAGGATTTGTGTCACATTGGTCTATTGGAGATTTAAAGTGTTGAGAGGACTTCTTGCATTGAGTTATTTTGAAAAGGAGAGTGTATTGATATTATTCTTGGTATTGAATATTATTTTAATTGGGAGATTATAAGGTGTATTTGGCCAATTATTTTTATATGTTGATGAATGTTTTCTTAAATATGGAGTGATAAGGTGTATGTGTGTTTTGATATTTACATTGTATTTTTGAGGGAGTTTATCATCTTATAACTTCTTTGAGCTTGGCAAAGAAGTGTTTGTGGTTGTGGCAGATTTATGAGATTCCTTCATCATCAAGAAAAAGGTATGGGCACACTCTTCCATAGTTGAGTTGATTGGTTGGTTTTCTGAAAATAAGTTTGGAGTGAAAAGGACTTGATTAGGGTTTCCTTTTTGAGTGTGTTGAGTTAATGCTTCAAGGTTTTCTGGAATAAAGAGTTGTTAAAACATTGTTTTATAAGCATTATTGTTGAAGCCATTGGTTGTGTGAAGAACTTGAACTAGGGTTTGAAAAGAACATGAGTATCATTGTTATGTGAAGATTGTTTTATAAGCATTGTTGTTGAAGTGAGTTGTTGAGTGAAGAACTTGAACTAGGGTTTGAAAAGAACATGAGTATCATTGTTATGTGAGATTGGTTGTTGAGCATTGTTGGAAGATATTTTGAGTGAGTGTTCATATGCTTGGACTAGGGTTTGTAAGTAAGGATTGTTTCATTGAGTGATTGGTTGAGTAGAGTTGGTTGAGCCTAGTCAAGTGGATGTGTGAAGTGATTGTTCAAGTTCCATAAAATAAACTATTCTATATTCTAAATTGATTTGAGAGAGTGATTGAGTATTGAATTGAAGCATATTGAGTCTCTAACAATTCTTTGTATGTTTCTGAAAGAGTGATTGGAAGTGTTTGAGTATTGAGTTGAAGCATATTGAGTCTCTAACAATTCTCTTTATGTTTCTATGAGATTGGACAAGTTCTAGTGTGGACTTGTTGAGCAGATTTAAGGTAAGTCTTTGAGAAGACTTGTGGACAGATTTGGGTAAGATTTTGTGGAAGCTTACAATACATATTGAGAGTAGATTTGGATAAGTTCTAGTGAGGACTTGTAGAGCAGATTTGGACAAGTTCTAGTGAGGACTTGTAGAACATATTGGACAAGTTCTAGAGAGGACTTGAGGATAGATTATTGTGAGCTTTTGTGGAAGCTTGCAAGGCAGATTTGAGATAAGTCTTTGTGAAGGCTTGTGAGTAGAGTTGATTGATTGATTTGTTCAAACCTTGAGTTAGGGTTTGGGATAGATCCAGCTGAGTTGATTTGAGATTGAGTCAAGCTTTGAGTTAAGGCTTGAGGATAGATATTGAGGATAGATTTGTGCTAGATCGAAGGACTATGTTTAGTACAGATTCGAGGATAGAGTTTGGTGCAGATTTGAGGATAGGTTTGTGCTAGACCAGAGACAGATATTGAGGATAGATTTGTGCTAGACCGAAGGACTATGTTTAGTGTAGATTTGAGATAGAGCTTTGGAGGTGATAGAGTTGAGGATAGAGATCTCCAGCCAGAGCAGGGAGGATAGGTGTCTTCTATGGATAGAGTTCCATTTGCTAAGGGTAGTGGAGGTAGAGGTCTTCTAGAGGATCACCAGCTAGAGTAGAGATTAGGAGATTGGTGTCTCCTATGGATAGAGATCCACAAACTTGATTTAGGGGATTGGTGTCTCCTTTGGACAGAGGTCCATAAACATTGTAATAGGGAAAGGATTCCCAAGAGATTGATTGAGAAAATTTTAGTGAAATATTTTCTCCGTGGAGTAGCCCACATTGGGTGAACCACGTAAATTTTGGTGTCTCAATTGTGTGTGGTGATTTATGCATTGCTTTGATTACTGCTATTGATATTGCTATCTATACATTGCATAATATTGATTGGGAAAGAAAAGTAAAAAGTGGTCTTATATTGTTCACCCCCTCTCAATATAAGCTTGTGTTCTTCAATTGGTATCAGAGCGGGTTCCTTCGAAAGAGTTTAACAGCTTGAAGGAAAAGCTTACAAGAACACAATGGATTCTAAGAATGGATCATCAGATAATCCAACACTAGTATTTGATGGAAGTGATTATATATATTGGAGTTTGAGAATGAAGATTTATCTAAAGGCACTTGGCAATGAAATTTGGGAAGCAGTTGAAAATGGATATGACCCCTCAGTTGATCCACCTATAGATAAGGAAGGTAAGCTTCTACAACATTACAATTCAAAAGCAATGAATGCACTTTTGAGAGGTTTGCATAGAACAGAGTCCATAAAAGTTATGCATTGTCAAAATGCAAAAGAAATGTGGAATAAGTTGCAAAATATATATGAAGGAGATAAAGGTGTCAAGAAAGCAAAGATATGAAATCTCAAAGGATAATTTGAAGAGTTAAGAATGAAGGATGAGGAAAACATTAGTACTTATCTACTTCGAATCGATGAGGTTGTTAATGCTATGCAAGGACTTGGACTTAATGTGGATGAATCAGATGTTTGTGATAAGATCTTAAGGTCTCTTCCAACAAGGTTTAGTGAAAATATTTCATCTATAGAAGAATCAAAGGATGGTGATTCTTTGACAAGAGATATGTTGCTTGGTATTCTTACAACTTTTGAGATGAGAACAAAAGAACCTAATCCCTAGAAGGAAGAAGCCTTCAAAGCAATTAAGAAGACAAAGGGTAAGAAGTCAGAATCAAGCAATGAGTCATCCAGTGATGAAGAAGCTAATTATGGTAGAAGGAATAAGGATTCAAGAAGATCTAGAGATATAAAATCCATTAAATGTTTCAATTATGGAAAGTATGGTCATTATGCAACTGATTGTCAAGAAGCTAAGAATAACAATGATGAAGAAAAATAGGATCACAAAAACATGGAATCAAAAAGATACTAGCACCAAAAGAAAAGCAAGGATGGACAAAGCAGACAAGGAAAGAAGTTCTTTCAAAGGCAAAAGAGGAGCTACTATGTAGATAAGGCAAGTAAGTACTCAAGTGATAGTGATGCTAGTTTTTCAGATAATGATAGAGATGAAGTCCTATTTATGATTGAAGAAAAAGAAGTCCAGAAAAGGGCACCAATAATTCTCAAGTGTTTTAGATGTGGTAACTTTGGACATCTTGAAGATAGTTGTACAAGGAATGGTTATAGTTTCAGTGATGATGAATATGAGGATGCACTTGAAGGACCAGAAGAGAATATTCTAATGGCACTAGAAGAAGAAGAAAGTGATCCTATAGAAGACAAGTCAAAAGAAAATAAAGATGTGGACAAAGGCAAACAAATAGAGGAAGAATCAGATAAAGAAGGATATGATCTCAAGGGAGAACTCATTTATGCTCTTGAAATAGTAAAGAAGGTAAGAAAGCAAAACTCTAAACTTGAATTTCAGTTTCAAGAATGTGATGAAGAGAGAAGAATGCTTATAGAGGATCTAGAAAAATCAAAGGCTAAGACAAAGAAGTTCAAGGATAAGCTAGAAGCAAAGGTGTTAGAATGTGAAAGGTTAGTACAAGAAGTAGCCCTATTAAGGGAAGATTTAGAAAACTCCAAAGTCAAGCTACAAGGGTTCAAAAATAGCTCAAAGAACTTAGATAAGTTCATCAAGATACAAAAGCCTACATCAAGCAAAATAGGTCTTGGATTTGAATAGGAACAAAAGAAATGGGAAGGAAAGTCAACCTCAAGTTTTGAAGGAGAAGACACTTTAGATGAAGACACTTCAGAAGAAGACAATAGTGTAAGAGAAAGTGAGACATCTGAGGATGAGTTGGACAATAGAAAGTTCAACAAGGATAGGAACAATGCACTAAAAAGAAATAGATGGAACAACAATCAAAATAGGTTAAGAGAGACTAAGAGACCAATGAGGTCAAGACAAGGAGGCTTCAATGGAAGATGTTTTTCATGTCACAGGTTTGGGCACATGGCTTCACAGTGCAGGACACATGAAAGATAGGAATATGGGAACATACAACTTTTCCATGGGTATTGCTACTCATGTAATCAGTTTGGTCACAAGGCAATGAATTGTAGGGGTTCATGATAGAAGAGGATATGGCTTCACTAGGAGAAATCCTAAGACATTTGCACCTCCAAGAAATAATAACATTAAGTGTTATAAGTGCAATAATGATGGACACACAACAAAGTGGTGTAGAGCAGACATTCCAGAATCAAGTATGAACATGGAACAAGAACATGAACATGGATATGAACATGAATAGGAACAAGAACAGGATATGAACAAGAACAAGAAAGGAACATGGATATGAACAAGAATAGGAACAGGAACATGGATATGAACAAGAACAGGAACAAGAACAGGAACAAGAATATGGACATGGATAGGAACATGGACATGGAAAGGAACAGTCAGAGGAATCAGAAGGATCAGATAAGAAGAAAAGAGGATAAAGGAAAAGAACAGTGCTTTCTGGGAGTAGAAATACTCCCACCCCAAAATTAACCACCTCAAGAGGAGGTGGGGGAGGGGCTAAGCTAAGAGGCTCATTCTTAGCCCCGAGCCCCAAAGGTGACCCTTTGCCATTGATGTCAAAGGGGGAGAGATTTGAGTAAGGGGGAGAGATTTGGTATTTGAGTAAAGAGGAGAGATTTGAAAAGAGCATTGAGCCAAGGGGAGCAATGTCCCAGGGGGAGCAGAACAAAGAAAAGGTTAAGTTTCTGGTAAAAATAATTTGGGTTGCCATCAATGACAAAGGGGGAGATTGTTGGACATTTTGAGTCAAAGTTGTCATTGATGTCAAGGAACGAAGTTGTCATTGATGTCAAGGAATAAGCTACCGTTGATGTCAAAAGGTCAAGAGGAACAATGCACAGGTTAAAGGCAAAAAGCTTCATAATATTTTTGATATTATGTGGAAGCATAAGTCAGAAGGGTTTTTATTAAAACCATGGGTGAGCGAAAATAAAAGGTTTTTCATAAAAGCCCAAGGGAGTTTTAATATTTATTTAAATTCAAATTGAATTTAAATTTTATAAATAAATATTATTTATACAAAGTGGTAAAATAAAAAAGGCTTTAATAAAGCCAAAGGGATTTAAAAAATTAATTTATAAAATTTAAATTCTAAAGAATTTAAATAATTTATAAATTAATAAGTTTGAAGGAAAATCGAAGTGCCGACGTTTAAGTTTGAAGGAAAATCAAAGCGTCGACGTTTATGTTTGAAGGAGGAAATCGATATAAAAACAATATGCCTTAGAGGCATTTGATTATCCTTTTGCTCGAATGATAAAAGCGTGCAATCGTGTGTGTAAGAACTCGTGCGAAGAAAGAGACAAGTGTATTGTTTTAAGTGCCAGTGAATAAGGATAAAATCAATGAGCACCAAAATTCAAGAGCCATCCAGGCAGCATGGCCTAGTGGCAAGTGGACAGAGGCTAGAGTGTTGGGCGCGGAGTGACCTACGATCGAATCGCGATGGCAACATTGTTTTGTTGGTAGTATTGGAAACATCGAAGGAAGCGGTGTACATTTTTGCTTAGGTGCACTAGAGGAGCATTATAGAGCACGTGGTGCTCTTTACTCCCCAAGTGAGCGCCTAGCTCGCGCAATGGTTGGAGCCACGGCTAGGGTGCTGGTTGAGGCTGCATCGTGAGTTCGAGTCCCACCAAGGCAAAGGTAATAAATTTTGAATATAATTTTTATGATGCCTAAGGTTTGACATGAGGTCTTAGGGAGTTAAAAGGGTTAGTTGAAAAGGTTTTTAATTAATCATTATTTTTGGTAAATTGGAGGAATAAGGAGTTAGCTTTATTTTTGAATAAAGGATTTGTGTCACATTGGTCTATTGGAGATTTAAAGTGTTGAGAGGACTTCTTGCATTGAGTTATTTTGAAAAGGAGAGTGTATTATGTAGATTAAAAATACACGCCAAACAAAAATAAATAAAATCACAATGACAGAGTACAGAATAGTTGCACAAAACAAACGATTTCTATTAATCGATGGAGTTTAAAAACTCCTTTTTGAATACAACCGGGCCTGTAACCCTTTATTTGTGATACACAGATTACAAGTTATGCTAGGGTTCTCCGAAACCCTAGCCGGCACAAATGGTGGCGCTTCCGAAGAATGTATCTTCAATCCCAACAGAGTGAGTGGGCTTTGTTGTATCCCTTGCTTGGACCACTCCAGCCTTAATCAACCGCCATCAATAAACCGGATCTCGTCATCAAAAACCCGCACACATTAACACTATCAAGGAGTTAGAAATTAATAAGAGGGCTCCACTGTGTGAGCCCTCGAAAACAATCTAAAACCTTAGAAAAATGAAATGCAGGAATTCAACAACAGATCAATAAAAGAAAAGAAGTTACTTGCTTTAAACTAATTTATACCTGTTCTCCGTTAACGCAGCTAGACCAGGCGACACCTGGAAGTAATGTGGCTGTCAAATCGGCTACGAAAGGCACCCTGGTGCACTCGCTGAACGCCCGCGTGCTTCTGGATTAAGGTTTCAGACGCCGGTCTGAGTCCGTGGTTGTGGGTAAACGCCCGTGGGCACTTGGTAAACGCCCGTGGGCACTTGGTAAAGGGGTAAACGCCCGCGGGCACTTGCGACAAGAATGGGAGATTCTCGTACGTCGCAGAAGGGATGGCGGCGAAAGCGGCGATGGAAGCGACGATGGATGCGGCGAAAGGGTAGCAAAAGAGAGATAGAGGAGATAGCAGTAGAAGAATTAGAATCAAAGATAGCACATAGGAGATAGGGTTTGAGCCATCAAGGTGACTCAATTTATAATCCACTCTTAGGGCACACTTTAGGGTTTTAACGACACTTTGAACGTGTGGCTAAGATTAAAGTGGATCTAAGGGTAGAGAATAAATCTAGGTTGTGAAATGGATTAAGATGGATGGACGGATGAGATTAAATGAAGGATGGACGGCTCCGATTAAATCACTTAAACTATTATTTAAATATATATATTAAAATATTAAAATATAAAATATATATAAATATTAATTTAAATAAATTTGGGGATGAAAAATGGCGGGAAAGGTGAAATTGGGCCAAATAATGGCGGGAAAGTGTGGATTTGGGCCAAATAATGGCGGGAAGGTGGATGACCGACACGTGGCTGACAGGAAGGTATAGATGACTTGCAAGTGGCCGGATTTTGGTGTCTACAGATGCCTCTTTTGAGCTGCTTTGTGTGAAGACACAATGCAACACAAAAACTTAGGACACCCGAAAAGTCGGATCGACGCAACTCTCTCTCAAGACTAAAGCACAACTTTGAAGACCAAAGAATAAAAGAATATTTAAAATTTATCATCTTACCCCCTCAATTGGCGAGCGAGAATGGTTCTCACGAGCCAATTGGAAGAAATTCGGAAGAAAATGAACCGTTTTTGCCCCAACGGTGAAAAAGGGGTTGGTGTATGAACCATCTGTTTATGTCCCAACCGAAAAGGGGTTGGTGTACAAACCAGAAAAGAATATGATTGAAGACGATATGAGTGATGTGAAAGATGAACCGTTTTCTGCCCCAACGGTTAGAAAGGGATTTTTGCCAAATTTTAAATTCCATGATCATGTAAGATGAATTCTACTATTAGGAAAGTTAAAAATTGATAACGGATGCCCCAACTCCTGTGGGTGAATCCATACTGTTGATGAAATTGCCTTGTTGGCGCCATTGATATGCAGAGATGCAATATGAAAGAGTCCAGAACTTCAGAGATGCTCCTAGTGACTGTATGGATAATTCCTCGGGTCGGAACCAATCAACCTAGGTAGCCTTAATCTCTAGCAAGACTCAAAATAATGATGATATTGAAGATTGTCCACGTTTAAGGCCCCATGAACTAGGCCATCAATGACAACTGTTGAGCAAATTAATCTTGGTATGAGGTCACTTGAAAAGTAGGATACCCAAAATTGATTTCCAATTTTCAAACAGTGAAATAATTGATGATGATAAATGGTAAGTGTCCTTATGGTGGTTTAATCCTCTTACCGAATTGCATGGATGCAAATCGCTGCAATCGCCAAGGTGATAGAATATACCACTAGATACGAGGTTTACTTTAATTTAATTTGGCAAAAATATGCATGATGAAAGAAGAATGAATGAAATTGACGATAGATCAGAAGAATTGATGAATGTTGTTAATTTTGTGAAGGTTTTGAATGTTTTTAACCCAATTTGTAAATCAATGATGAATGATGCGCTTTTTGAGCAAAATGACAAAATTTGTTTCCAAAACCGTTGTAACCTTCACAAAATGTTTTATTATGATAAGAAGAATGGATGGATGCAATTTGATGAAATTTGGAGGAGGTAAGCTTCAATTTTGTAAGTTTTGTTCTTTTATTCAATACTGACACCAAACGCCGGTATGCATTTGGAGGTGGCAGAAATGCCCGCCGGTGTTTGAATGCATCATGAAATGCCCCACTACGTCTGAATGCACCATGAAATGCCCCACTGCATTTCAGGGCGCCAAAACCAGCTATTTAAACAGTTTCAACGAGAATTTCGCTCATTTGTGCGTTCGAGCTTGAGAGAAGTGCGTCTGAGGGAGTGGAATGAAGTGAAGTGAAGTGAAAGGTTGTGTGGGAGAGTGAAGCACGCGGGAGCTATGGCGGAGATGGGAGCGGACGCGCCAGTGCAGCCAGCTGAGGTATTTGTTTATTTAAGCAAGTACTTTTATTTGTTTTTTTTTTTTTTTTTTTTTTTTTTTTTTGAAAAAAATTTGTAACCAATTTTTGTTTTGTTGTTTTGCAACTTAGGGTGTTAGAGGCACGACACCGATTCTCCCCTATCATTCCGGGGATGAGGAGGTCATTGTCCCAGGAAGACTGGGAGATATTGGAGGCAGTAGGGCTAGCGGAGGCAGCCCGGTTGGAGGTAGTTCGGGCAGATGAGGGGTACCTCTCGGCTTTGGCCGAGAGGTGGGATCCAGATCGGGGGACGTTCCAGCTCCCGACTGGAGAGATGACGGTGACGCTTGAGGATGTATACCGCATCCTCAAGGTGCCCGTGGAGGGGGCACGGGTGGAGGTTGGACGAGATAGGGCCACGGAGATGGCCAAGTTGTTTGGGGATGACTAGAGGGAGATCCGGACAGAGAGCAGGGGGATCCATTACTTGGCCATGTATACGGCCAAGGAGTTGGTAGCGGTGGAGGCTCCGATGATGTTCGTATTGGCCAACATTGTGGCCCCGAACAAGCACGGGTGCAGGTTTCCATGGAACCTGATGGGTGTAGTGAGCGAGATGCTCACTAATAGGGTAGTGTATGCCTGGGCACCCGCTTTATTGGCGCAGGTGTACCGGGAGTTGTATGAGGTTCGAAGACGGGGCCGAAAGGGCCTAGGCTGCAGTTTGGTTCTCCAGTGCTGGGGCTGGGAGCACTTCAGAGTGGCCCGACCGGAGGGGTTGCCATGTGCTTACTGGGACATGAGCCAGGCTTATGGTAGGAGATGGCTAGTGGCGGAGGAGAGACAGCCGAGCCGCCCCGTGAGATCGGGGCAATGGTATAGGAGTTTATGGGCAGACTTGACAGATGCCCAAGTCATTTGGAGGCCCTGGCGGGAGGCGAGGTGGATCGGTGATGGAGAGCATCTGAGACGGGTGCGACAGGCTAGATGGGTAGTGGGTCGGGGCCACAGCGAGGCGGAGTACATACAGATGTCTCGAGTGCTCCGCCAAGTCGGATTGAGACAGGATGTCCCCGGTGAGCCAGTGCGCTACCGGAGGCACAGATCAAAGGGGGATTTGCCGTGTGCCGAGCCATGGAGGGAGGCGACAGAGGACGATGAGGACATGGAGATCCTCGACATGGACGACGTCGGGGTGACAGCTGAGTATGCAGCATGGATGGCCGCAGAGCCGAGGTGGGAGCCACCATTGGTGGCTGTTGGAGCTGGAGAGGACGAGGGAACCGCAGAGGTTCCCAAGCGCAGGGAGGGTCCCCGCCTTCGATCTGACAGTCGAAGGCGAAAGGGGAAGATGGCACGGCAGGCACCGGGGAGCGGAGATGACGAGGAGGATGATGGCGAGGGCCTAGGAGAGGCCGCAGGAGAGACTAGGGAGGTACCCCCTAGCGGGCACGAGGATGATCTGGCATAGCTGCAGCAGCAGATAGCAGAGCGCGATGCTATGCTAGCTGTCCGGGATGAGAGGATAGCTCGGCTGGAGCAACAGGTTGCAGAGCGGGATGCCCTGATAGCTGTTCAGGAGGAGAGGATGGCCCAGATGCAGGCGGACTTGGATGGAGCGACTAGGGTGCCCCAGGATGACAGGGTGACGAGACTCCAAGCAGAGCTAGCGGAGCGAGAGCGACGACACGGGATAGACATATCTAGACTTAGGTCTAGGACTCGTTATATTGAGGCTCTGGAGGACACATTGTTTAGGCATCACATTGTGTTGCCTGATCCTCCATCCTCCTCTGTCTCTAGGCGTAGTGAGTCTAGGCACACCACTAGGTCTAGGGCTCCTACTAGGTCACAGGGATCCTCTTTTGATGGTTAGCTTAGTGCTTAGATGCACTCTTTATGAGCCTTGGTGCTCTATTGTATATTGTAGCCTTTTGGCATTCATTGTACATTTTGATCTTTATACATATATATACATGGCTTTTATTTTTAGTGTTTTACTTTCTTTTGTGTGAATGCCTATGTTTTTGTGATGCATGTTTTTATATGTTTTAATGCATATGTGATGGAATGGAATGCAAAGTTATAGATGATTAATGCGAGACTAAGTAAATGAAATATGCACTAAGAAGCACTCATACTTTTAGATAGTTAGATTTAGCCAACTGTTATCATAATTGTTTAATCAGGGGCACCGAACTTGGTAGCTTGTGAATGAATGACGTATGGAATGACATGAATATGGAAGAAGATATGGAGGTTGATATGGAAGAAAATATGGAGGAAGACTGTTTTACAAAGACTCAAACATGCTAGTGGTATCAAACAAACTTACTAATACCGCCTAATTCAACTAGGACCAAATGTGTGTGCATGTGAGTTCATTAACCAAATCCGAAGCATGGTAGTGACTCTAGGCAATCAAAAACCCGTGTGTGTGCAAGTGTGTTCATTAACCTCATCTTGCACAAATTAGGTAACCCTGTTATGGAGAAGACCCCAAAGCTAGTTTGTCCGTATGAGCATTCGGAGGTCTCTTTTGAGGAGAGACATGTCGCCACGCAAATGAGTATACTCCACCGCCACCAAGCTGTCTATAGCCCCGGTGAAGGTTAACTCCATAGTCCATGTTGTTTTTGACCTTTGTAAGCCTTGGGGATGACTACCTATCCGTCTGATCGGACAAGTAGTACGATCCTTACAACTTATTTGGGATCGGTGGTGTGTGAAAAATGTTCATTTCCTTAGAGCTTTGGGGAATCGGATTCTCAACCGAAGTATGATGAGAATTTTACCCTATCCTTACTACTCTGTTTATATTTATATTTTGTGATTGCTTGTGATAGTGGTAAGAACCACTGTTTTATGGACTATGTTTGCATGATAGGACAAACGAGGATTACCCTTTTCACTTCAAGGCACAACCCAAGGATGGTGTTATCTCTCTTTGACACAAGATGTTTTTAAGATGTGAAAATGTGATAGGTTCAAGACCGCTTTTGAAATCATTTCCCAATACTCAAGATTTTATTTAGTGTAATTTGTGATATGGCCCTAGAGAACTTTGACATGCATTTCAAAGTTTGCTTAAAACACTAGAAATGGCCGAGTGACTGAAAACATTTTGGCATGTAAATATGTGCAAATGGAAAATGGATGTACGAATGACAATTCGGTTTGATGGATTTTATGAAGGTGCCCCCGATTAAGGCAACATGACTTTTGCTTGACCAAATTTTATATCCAAAAGATAGAATGGTCTCTAACATGATATGCAACTATGGCTGAAAATGAAATGTTATGGTTTTCAATGAGATGTATGCACATGAAATGCAATGTTTTTGAATGAGATGTATGCAACTAACAATGAAATGCAAATTCTTTTTATTTTATTTGTTTTTTTTTTTTTTTTTTACAAGCCATGTATATATGTACATATAAAATTCAAACTATGCGTAGAATGCCCTCAAGTGTATAATATTAAGTGGTTCGGGTTCTTCCTCTCCCTCTAAACTGGCAAGTCTATAAGTTCCATTACCCACTCTTTCAGTGACCATATATGGACCTAACCAATTAGCCGCGAATTTATCTCGAAGATGCGGCAATGCATTGGTGTTTTGTTGATTCTCTTTAAGGACAAGATCCCCTACTTGAAATTCTCTTAGATGAACTTTGGCATTGTAAGCACGTTTCAATCGGTCTTGATAAACTCGCAAATGCTCTAAAGCATTGATTCATTTTTCATCTATGAGTGTGAGTTGATCAAGACGTGCTTGTCTAGCAAGATCATCATCGATAAATTCTGCAAAGAAATTGCAAGGAAGGGATCTCGACGAGGGGAGCTAAGAGCGGAGACGCTAAGTTGATGTCATCAAAGGCTTTCCGACACTCATCTGTCCATGAAAATTGTACCCCTTTTGTAGTAGGTGGCAAAATGGCCTACACTTATCGAAAGTTGTGCAATAAAGCGACGGATTGAATTAATCTTTCCTTGTAAACTACGCAACTCCTTCAAATTAGTTGGGGGACACATTTCCATAATGGCTTTGACCTTGTTTGGGTCCACCTCAATACCTGGTGGTATAAAACCTAGGAGTTTCGCGCTTTCTTAGGCTTATCCGGATCATATGGATTATGGAGCGGGGTGAATAAGTCTTCGAAATTCATTGTCGACTTATGGAAGAAAGGATGGGCGGAATGGAAGGGAAAACCGGTGAAGACCTCGGAAGACCTGAGATGCAAAACAACATAGTTTTTCAGTTTTTTTTTTTTTTTTTTTTTTTTTTTTGTTTTTGGTAGTGGTGAAAACCACTATTTTAGTATATACATATAATACAGGTTTGGATTATGGCTTATGGATGTGGCGGAGGGGGTGGTTCACCTCGTTCTTGTGGAAGAAGCAAGCGAAAGATGGCCTCTTGGAGAGGGAACAATTGGAGATAAAACTCGTCTTGTTTAGTGAGGGGAACAATGGGCGCCGACTCTTCTTCAGATTCATCACCATTTGACATGACGTCAAATTCTTCATAGGCTTCATCTTCGGATTCGTCGGGGTGGAGGATTTCTTCTTCTGAATTAAGATTAATGCTTTGAAAAGCTCGCTCAAAAGAAGAAATGGATGGAAGTGGTTGGTAGCCCGCACCAAAACGCTCGGTGGGTCTCTCGGTATGGCATATCGATGCGTTCAGCTACCCCTTGCTCGTATCGACCTAGGCCAAATTGCCGCCAATTATGTCTGTGGAAATAGCGAGAGGGAAAACCCTCCATCCTTTCGATATTGGCAGTGGACTCGGATGCTTAGGTTCTAGTATGGTGGTAGGACTAGAAGATGACTCTATTCCCCCATATACAAAATTAATGGAATTTGGCATAGAACCCATGTTATAAACCGATCCAATGGATAAATGTTGGTCATGTGGACGACCAAAATCTTTAACTGTTTGCACATTGAACGGTGTGATGTGGACATCTTGGATGGCATACTCACCAATACCCGCATCGATGAGATGGACCTTGACTTGGGAGGGAGATGGACTAGATGATGGAATAGAAGAATGTGGGATAGAAGAATTGGAAGGATTTGGTTGGGTTGATGCTTCACTAACTTGTGAAACATCAGCCGGTGATGGTTGGGAAGATGGAGGAATAATAGGTGATGTTGAAGAAGGTGTAGAAGAAGGGGGTAATGACGTGGAAAGAGATGATTGGTCATGGCCACATGTGCATGTGGTCACTGATGAAGAAGAAGGAAGATTAGTTGATGAAGAAAGTGGTGAATGAGATGGAATAGCGGAAGAGGAAGATGGTTGCGATATGATGGGTAGCTCCTCAGGAATGGGAGCTTTAGAAGAAGATGGTATAGAAGAAATAGATGGGGTCAAGAAAAGATGAGTGGATGGCAACACAATCTCATAAGGATTTGAGACATAGTTGCAATGTTTGAAGGGTTCAATGTCAGCAGGTACACAATGAACCTGTCCCTCATATACATACTTCGGACATTGATGCAATATAGAAGGGACACATCTCATCTCCCTAAGCCAAGGCCGTCCAAGCAATACATTGTATGCCATGGTCCCTTCCAAGATGTGAAACAAGGTATGCAAAGTTCGGGCCCCTACCTCAATGGGCAAGATAACCGTGCCAACCGTGGAAGATAAAGCATCATTGAATGCTTTAAGAGTAAAAGTCGACTTTGTGATAAGGGATGGCGACAGCTTTAGATGACTCAACGCCGATGTTGTAATGATATTGATTGAGGAACCGGTGTCAATTAAGACTCTCTTGAATGGCTTGTTATCGATCTTGGCCATGATATGTAGTGGAGGATCTATACTTTCTGTTGACATAGGTTTGATTTCAAAATCATAGAAAGTGATGGAGGGCTCCATGCATGTTTGAATACTCCCCACAAAGTTGTTGAAGGCATTAGTATCTTGAGTTTGAAGCTCGATTGACTTTAATATTTCCATTAATGCCTCTCTATGCGGGGGAGATTGTTGAATGAGGTCATAGATCGATAACTTGGCGTAAGCCATTTTTAAACTCGGTAGTTAACCGGCTACTCAATGACATGATGGGTCGTTGGCGTTGAGTAGAATGATTTAGCGGTTGTTGAGAAGTACTAGCACGTCGTTGGGTCACCGTTACCCGAGGTGGACTCGGGGTTTGTACAGGTGGTCGTGGTTCAGCCTCGATTTGGTTGGTTCGCCCTTTGACCCCGGGTTACTACGTTAATAGTACCCACAAAACCTTGGTATTGTTGTACATGGTTGACTTGATTAGGAGGAGTTACCCGAGTTACTCCCCCGAAGTTGTTGGAGCTTCCTCCCGATGTGGAAGGGGTGTTTGAAATATACCAAGATTTTGATTTTGTTGGGCTAAGGGGCTATCCAATTTAATGGCTCCAATCTCAATAAGATCTTGGATCACATGTTTGAAATCTGTACAATTATTGATATCGTGCCCATTTTGCCTATGATAAGGACAAAATAGGTACTCCTTGTAATACTTCCCCCTTCTAGATGGGTCTAAAGGTTTAAACTCGTGTAAAGTTAACTCGATTTGTGCTATATAAATTGTTGAATATGACCGCATATGGTTCATCTAAAGGTGTGAATTGTCGCTTGGGACGATTGTTTTGCCAAGGTCGAGTTTCCATGGTTGGCCCAATATTGGGAGCTGGTTGAGTAGGGGCGGGTACCGCATGATAAGCAATTGGTTGCGGTTGACTTTGCATTACTTGTTGTTGTTGAGCCATTACGGGCTGGCTCGCCACCACTTGATTAACTTGGTTAACATTTGAGGTCGTACTAGCCTGTGCTTGTTTGTTTTGGCCATAATTATTATTTCGTTGTTGGCCCTTTTGTTGCCATTCTTTTCTACGGGGTTTTAAAACACCCTCTTGGACTTTAATTTCTTCTATGATACTTGCTTGGGCCAAAGCCTCTTCAAAAGTCCCGTATTGTTGTAATTGGAGTAACCAAGAGATAGGTTTTAGACAACTCGGGTGAACATTTTGGTTAACTCCTCCATTGGTAGGGAGAATGGCAGTTTATTAATGATAGCCCTCCAACGGTTTCCAAAGTCATAAATAGTCTCATCGTCATGTTGCTTGAGCTTGTATAAGTCGGACAATGAAACTCTCTTTTGTACATTCAGGGAGAATCGTTCTAAAAATAGATTAATCAATTGCTCGTAAGCATAAATGCTATGGTGAGCTAAATGATTATACCACCGTACAACATCTCCCCCTAATGTCTGAGGAAAAGTTCTGAGCATAAGAGCATCATTATTTTGGATTCTAAAGCAGGCATGCATGAATGAGCTCACATGTTCATGAGGATCCTCGTTCCTCGAAATTTGTCAAACTTCGGTAATGTGAAATCAGTCGGATATGGTGGTGAAGGTACCGAAGGATGAATTGGTTGATTGATCAATGACCTTAGCGTAGGTTTCTGACTAGATGAGCCAGGCATGTTGAGCATAAGGTTGTCAATCTGTTGTTGCATAGCATGGAGTCGAGAATCTTCATGAAAATTTTGACTCGTTTGATGATTATGATGATGTAATGGAAGAGTGGAAAATTGATGAGATGGGATGAAATTGCCCGAATTAGGCGGTGTGGAATGGACAGGTTGTTGGTATGGATGATACCGAAAAGAAGGTGATTGGGGTAGATGATGAACTGGACTAGGTTGGGAGAAAGGTGGGGTAGGAATGGACACCACCGAAGATTGGGGTACCCATGTGGGGCCTGAGCTAATAAAAGCCGGTCGGGTAGAAATTGGTTGGGGTGTAGGATTTACTACGACAGGTGGTTGAGCATTTTGTTGCTGTTGTTGCAAAATCAACTTGTCGAGATACTCCTTAACCTTATTAATCTCTAACCCAAGGGAGGTGGGATGATTGGATGAAGGTGGAGGGCAGGCTGCCATGGTAGTCACCGAAGACTGCATAGCAGGGGCAATGAAGTTGGGAGGGGGCATGGTAGTCAGGGGAGCAGGAGCAATGAAGGTGGCTGAAGTAGGCGATACTTGGGAAGGAACAGTAGACTGTGTCCCCGGTAGGGTGAAACCATAAATGGTTTGGGAAGAAGAGGGTTGAAATTGGTTATGGCTAGAAGAGTTTCCACCAACTTCATAAAGAGAATTGGTGTACACCCGGTACATGGAGGAGAAGGTGGTCGGGAAGACACTACATTTGTCTCCAAAGGAGGACAATTGAGCATCTGGGAAGATGTTGGAGATGAAGCCGGCTGAACAGATACCACATTAGCCTCAAAAAAAGGGTTAGTGTAGACCTGAGTGAAACCAACGGGTATGGTTGATGCAATATCCTGCTGAAAAATAGAATCTTGCATAGGGGAATCTTGGATTGGCTCAAGGACATAGCCAGTGCCATCTCTTAAGTGAGTTTGCACTTGGGCCATATCAATGTGGGTAATATGACAGGAATTGTCTTCCTCCATGGGCATGGCCATGTGATAGATGGTAGAAGGACGTGAAAGACCTGCAGGCGAACCTGCCCGAAATTCACTAGGATAAGTGGCCATGTTGGTGGTGGGGATGTTCTGTGAATTTCCCATTTGATTATTTAGATTTAACATTTTAGATTGATTCCTTGTTAAGACCATAGAGCAATAAATCTAAACAAATTCAGAAAAGAAGAATGCAAAACTAGAATGATAAATTTACACTAAAAAAATTATCAAAAAACAGTCACAACCTAGGTTTCAACCAATGTGTCTTACCTTGCGGTTAATTAATTATTTTCTCGATCTTAATCTATAGTAAATTTTAAGTGTCCGGTTTATGAATTTTGCATGTGATCTAATCTTGAATTATTCACAAAAAAAGGTAAAAACTATGGCTAGGAAAGGACAACGAGATTCTTACTGGTGATGAAATCCAGCAAGTTTGCTCGGGGGTGACCTATGGTGTCTAAGGCAGAAGTTTAATGGATGGAGATGAATTCCACCGTCACTAAACTTCAAGCAATACCTGGTGATGAAATCCAGATATCACTGTTTTAAATGCAATATGAAAATGCAATGAATTTTTTTTTTTTAAATGTTTTAGTTATCTAATGTGTACATACAAGGCTATAAATCAAAAGTTCTAATGATCTAAGCAAGAGGCTACTGAAAACATGTCATTTCCTCTGAAGAAGTGGAGTACACCGTTTAAAACCCCCCGCCTACCAATGATATCGATATCAAAGGAGCAACCGGAAGGTTCGTCCACTTCTCTCCCTGGAATCACCCAATGGCAGGAGTACTATTGACATCCAATCAATAGTCCTACTTAGATAATTAAAACAAATAATTCGTAGCTATTCTAATATGCAGCTAGGTATGCAAAATTTTTTTTTTTTTTAATGCAAGCAACAATCAATAATGCAATGCAAAGAAAAATGTAATTAAAAATAACTGTTCTTTTCCAGATTACTTAGTTTTTGTTCATTTTAAAGTAATGATCTGAAAAAGAAACAAAATATGGCAAAAAAACCAAAAACGTAAAAAGTACAACACTTACTTGGAAGCCTACGCTTTTCTGTAAAACTGACTTCAAACGCCCACGGGAGTCTGCACAGGCTGAAACGCACCTCTGCGTTTCGTATTGGACTTCCAGACGCCCTCTCGTGTCCGCTACGTTTTCTGCAAACTCAGAAACCCTAGTTCGCTGTAACAGCGAATTTCACGATTTTTGGAACTCGCAAAATAAAACAAAAAACAGGAACAGATTAGTAAAGCAAGTATTAAAAATATGAAACCCTAGGGGGTCCCACCGTGATCGCCATTTGTAGATTAAAAATACACGCCAAACAAAAATAAATAAAATCACAATAACAGAGTACAGAATAGTTGCACAAAACAAACGATTTCTATTAATCGATGGAGTTTAAAAACTCCTTTTTGAATACAACTGGGCCTGTAACCCTTTATTTGTGATACAAGATTACAAGTTATGCTAGGGTTCTCCGAAACCCTAGCTGGCACAAATGGTGGCGTCTCCGAAGAATGTATCTTCAATCTCAACAGAACGAGTGGGCTTTGTTGTATCCTTTTAGCTCGGACCACTCCAGCTTAATCACCGCCATCAATAAACCGGATCTGTCATCAAAAACCTGCACACATTAACACTATCAAGGAGTTAGAAATTAATAAGAGGGCTCCACTGTGTGAGCCCTCGAAAACAATCTAAAACCCTAGAAAAATGAAATGCAGGAATTCAATAACAGATCAATAAAAGAAAAGAAGTTACTTGCTTTAAACTAATTTATACCTGTTCTCTGTTAACGCAGCTAGACCAGGCGACACCTGGAAGTAATGTGGCTATCAAATCGGCTACGGAAGGCGCCCTGGTGCACTCGCTGAACGCCCGCGTGCTTCTGGATTAAGGTTTCAGACGTCGGTCTGAGTCTGTGGCTAGGTAAACGCCCGCGGGCACTTGGTAAACGCCCGTGGGCACTTGGTAAACGCCCGTGGGCACTTGGTAAAGGGGTAAACGCCCGCGGGCACTTGCGACAAGAATGGGGGATTCTACAGAATGTTGCAGAAGAGATGGCGGCGAAAGCGGCGATAGAAGCGGCGATGGATGCGACGAAAGGGTAGCAGAAGAGAGATAGAGGAGATAGCAGTAGAAGAATTAGAATCAGAGATAGTGCATAGGAGATAGGGTTTGAGCCATCAAGGTGACTCTATTTATAATCCACTCTTAGGGCACACTTTAGGGTTTTAACGACACTTTGAACGTGTGGCTAAGATTAAAGTGGATCTAAGGGTAGAGAATAAATCTAGGTTGTGAAATGGATTAAGATGGATGGACGGATGAGATTAAATGAAGGAAGGACGGCTCGGATTAAATCACTTAAACTATTATTTAAATATATATATTAAAATATTAAAATATAATATATATATAAATATTAATTTAAATAAATTTGGGGATGAAAAATGGCGGGAAAGGTGAAATTGGGCCAAATAATGGCGGGAAAGTGTGGATTTGGGCCAAATAATGGCGGGAAGGTGGATGACCGACACGTGGCTGACAGGAAGGTATAGATGACTTGCAAGTGGCTGGATTTTGGTGTCTACATATTGATATTATTCTTGGTATTGAATATTATTTTCAATGGGAGATTATAAGGTGTATTTGGCCAATTATTTTTATATGTTGATGAATGTTTTCTTAAAGATGGAGTGATAAGGTGTATGTGTGTTTTGATATTTACATTGTATTTTTGAGGGAGTTTATCATCTTATAACTTATTTGAGCTTGGAAAATAAGTGTTTGTGGTTGTGATAGATTTATGAGATTCCTTCATCAAGAAAAATGTATGGGCACACTATTCCATAGTTGAGTTGATTGGTTGGTTTTTTGAAAATAAGTTTGGAGTGAAAAGGACTTGATTAGGGTTTCCTTTTTGAGTGTATTGAGTTAATGATTCAAGGTTTTCTATAATAAAGAGTTGTTAAAACATTGTTTTATAAGCATTGTTGTTGAAATGAATTGTTGAGTGAAGAACTTGAACTAGGGTTTGAAAAGAACATGAGTATCATTATTATGTGAAGATTATTTTATAAGAATTGTTGAAGTGAGTTGTTGAGTGAAGAACTTGAACTAGGGTTTTAAAATAACTTGAGTATCATTGTTATGTGATATTGGTTGTTGAGCATTGTTGGAAGACATTTTGAGTGAGTGTTCATATGATTGGACTAGGTTTTGTAAGCAAGGATTATTTCATTGAGTTATTGGTTGAGTAGAGTTGGTTGAGCCTAGTCAAGTGGGTGTGTGAAGTGATTGTTCAAGTTCCATAAAAAAAACTATTCTATATTATGAATTGATTTGAAAGAGTGATTGAGTATTGAATTAAAGCATATTGAGTCTCTAACAATTCTCTATATATTTCTGAAAGAGTGATTGGAAGTGTTTGAGTATTGAGTTGAAGCATATTGTTTCTCTAACAATTCTCTATATGTTTCTAAAAGAGTGATTGAAAGTGATTGAGAAGATTTAAGGCACGTCTTTGAGAAGACTTGTGGACAAATTTGGGTAAGCTTTTGTGAAAGCTTACAATATAGATTGAGAGCAGATTTGGACAAGTTCTAGTGAGGACTTGTAGAGCAGATTTGGACAAGTTCTAGAGAGGACTTGTAGAACATATTGGACAAGTTCTAGAGAGGACTTGAGGATAGATTATTGTGAGATTTTATGGAATCTTATAAGGCATATTTGAGATAAGTATTTGTGAAGGCTTGTGAGCAGATTTGATTGATTGATTTATTCAAACCTTGAATTAGGATTTGGGATAGATCCAGCTGAGTTGATTTGAGATTGAGTCAAGATTTGAGTTAAGGCTTGAGGACAGATATTGAGGATAGATTTGTGCTAGACCGAAGTACTGTGTTTAGTACATATTCGAGGATATATTTTGGTGCAGATTTAAGGATAGGTTTGTGCCAAAATAGAGATAGAGATTGAGGAAATATTTGTGCTAGATTGAAGGACTATATTTAGTGTAGATTTGAGACAAAGCTTTGGAGGTGACAAAGTTGAGGATAGAGAGATTTTTCCAGAGCAGGGAGGACAGGTGTTTTTTGTGGATAGATTTCCATTTGCTCTAGGTAGTGGAGGGAGAGGTCTTCTAGAGGATCACCAACTAGAGTAGAGTTACGATATTGGTATATCCTATGGATAGATATCCACAAAATTGATTAGGATATTGGTGTCTCCTTTGGATAGAGGTCCATAAACATTGTAATAGTGAAAGGATTCCCAAGAGATTTATTGAGAAAAATTTAGTGAAATATTTTCTCCATAGAGTAGCCCACATTGGGTGAACCATGTAAATTTTGGTGTCTCAATTGTGTGTGATGATTTGTGCATTGCTTTGATTATTGCTATTGATATTGCTATATACATTGCATAATATTGATCGGGAAAGAAAAGAAAAAAGTGGTTTTATATTGTTCACCCCCTCCCCCTCTCAGTATAATCTTGTGTTATTCACATATTTTTAAACATACAAGCACATATTAAGTAAAAGGAACCTTGGAGAAATTTCTATTTCTTTGCAAGAGAGGGTTTTCATTTAAAATCCTGACTGTGATGGTGATTTTGCAATTGGGAAAAATTTCCACTCAACACTAGGGAAGGGGATGAGGTGTCCCCTATGAGGTGTCCCTCATGAGGTTTTCCATGTGAGGTGTCATATATCATGAGTGATTTTGTGTGAAGGAATACTTCATACATGTGGAGGATGAGGTGGAAGATGACTCACCTCTTCCCATGCTTTGAGAGAGGATATTTTAAATATCCATTTGGATGAGTTGTGCACACATGTGTGAGCAACAAATATCCATTAGGATTATGGGTGCACACATGTGTGAGCAAGGGTTAGTGTTAACCTTGATTAGGTTGACCATAGGTTAGACCAAGGTCAAGGGGATGAGGTGGAAGGCTAGAGCTTAATTATGATTAATGCTAATTAAACATGAGTTTAGCCTTTTAAGTGCACTTTAATGATAAAGTGACTTTTTTCTCATAAAGTAACTTTTGTCCAAGGTAAAGGTTTACCAAGGTTAAGCCTTTGATGGTGGTCACATGAGGACCATGGTTAAGTGTAGGAAAGGGCTTAAGTGGTCCAAGGATTTTGTGAATATTACTTTTAATAAATGCAAGGTATTTTAAGGTTAAATAATGTAATTTTGTGGTGTTTGTAATTTTAATCAATATTGGAGAAGAGACAAGTGACCATGTACAAATTTTGGGTGTCTAGAGGTTTCTTTAAGGGTCTAAGTAGTGGAGTTAGAACAAGAAGCAATATTGAAAACTTAAAGTAAAATATAAATCTATGATGACAAAACAGAAATCAAAGTAGGAAGACAACAAAAAGAGAAGAGAGGCAACAACCGATAGAGGAGTGGTCCTCTAAGATGAGCCTTGTTATCCCTCCTAAAAGCCTTCAAAAATAGCGATGCAAAAATTGAGAACTTGACAAGAATTTTGTTAGCTTGAGAGTGATGGTAAGAGCACTTGAGCATGATATTAATTGTGATATTGGATGGTCCTAAAAAAATGGGAACCCAATACCTCTATTTATAGGACTTTGGGGCAGGAAAAAAGAGAGGGAAAAGCATTAGCGTTAGGTTAAAATTAAATAAAATAAAATTAGAGAGGCAAGTCGGCTATAGGGGTAGGGTTAAAGAAAAACCCTAAAAATGTGATTTTACAATCCATAAGGGACAACTACAAAATCATAAAAAGTGACCATTAGGGGTCAACTCAACCGACATTGTGTTGAGCAAGGTACAACAAAGGCATTGCAAAAGTATTGTCATTGTTGTCAACACGATGCAGTTGATGCGATTGATGCGATCCGGAGGTCGATCGGATCAAGTGCAAAAAGTTTCAAGCAAAACAGAGGTGACCCAGATTCAGAAATTGGCAGAAAGAGACAAGGAAGAAAACTGTCGCGATATCGCGACAAAAAAATAGGAGAGAGAAAATGCACGCCAAAATGTCGCAATGTCGCGACATGTCGAGTTTTCATTGAGGAGAGAGAAAATGTGTCGCGATTTCGCGACAAAAAGTAGGAGAGAGAAAATGCACGCCAAAATGTCGCGATGTCGCGACATGTCGAGTTTTCGCTGAGGAGAGAGAAAATGTGTCGCGATTTCGCGACAAAAAGCAAGAGAGAGAAAATGCACGCCAAAATGTCGCGATGTCGCGACATGTCGAGTTTTCACTGAGGAGAGAGAAAATGTGTCGCGATTTCGCGACAAAAAGTAGGAGAGAGAAAATGCACGCCAAAATGTCGCGATGTCGCGACATGTCGAGTTTTCGTTGAGGAGAGAGAAAATGTGTCGCGATTTCGCGACATAAATGGAGGAAAGGAGCTTGCAATGAAGAGAGTAGCGATTTCCATGCATGTTAAAGTTTCGCATTTCAAAGCACAGCTGGAAATGTATGGAAACAAAGGTGTAGCGATTTCGCTACAAATCGAAAGTTAAGAAAACTGAGATGCAACGATTTCGACACAAGTAAAAATTCACAAGAAGAAGGTGTAGCGATTTCGCTACATGTTGAAACAAAGAGAAACTAAGGTGTAGCGATGGCGCTACATGTTGAAACAAAGAGAAACTAAGGTGTAGCGATGGCGCTACATGTTGAAACAAAGGGAAACTAAGGAGTAGCGATTTCGCTACTAGTCAAAAGTGTAGAACTGAAAGATGCAGCAATGATATTACAAGTCAAAATTTCATGAAAAGAGGCAAGGTGAAAACACAAGGCACAAAGATGTAAAAATTTCGCCATTGCATGAAGCATAGTGTCGCGATTTCGCGACATGTTCCATTTTCGCTGGAGTTGGCAAGGAGAGTTGTACGGAAGAGCAAAGTGTCACGATTTCGTGACATGTTCCATTTTCGCTGGAGTTGGCAAGGAGAGTTGTACGGAAGAGCAAAGTGTCGCGATTTCGTGACATGTTCCATTTTCGCTGGAGTTGGCAAGGAGAGTTGTACGAAAGAGCAAAGTGTCACGATTTCGCGACATGTTCCATTTTCACGGTTGCTGGCAAAGAAGATTGTACGGAAGCAGAGAACGTCGCGATTTCGCGACATGTTCCATTTTCACGGTTGCTGGCAAAGAAGAGTGTACGAAAGCCGAAAGCGTCGTGATTTCGCAACATGCTTAAGGATGACGTCAGCAAATGTTGAAAGTGTCGCGATATCGCGACAAGGTGCAAGGAAAGCTGCTGGAAGCCGAAAGCGTCGCGATTTCGCGACATGCTTAAGGATGACGTCAACAAATGTTGAAAGTGTCGCGATATCGCGACAAGATGCAGGGAAAGCTTTCAAGAGCCAAAATGGTCGCGATTTCGCGACAGCAAGGGCATGAATGGTACGGCTACAGAAAGTGTCACGATATCGCGACAGGTAACAGTTTGGCGGGTAAAAGCCGAAAAAGCATGCATGGTGACACGTGTCAAAAAAAGCAGACAGGAAAATCATGCAGCCAGTTACGTAAAAAGTAACTGATGTCAGATCGGCAGTTACAAATTGACAGGTGTCGAACATGCACTGAAACAGTTGAATTTGCATGATTGAAAAGCATTCGAACTGCTGTATTTGAAGTATTCGAACAGACAAATATGCAGGATTGAAAAAGCATTAGAAAAGACATATTTGCAGAATTCAAAGAGTCGGATATGCAGAATAGAAACAGTATTCGAATGGCCGTATTTGAAGTATTCGAACAGCCGAATATGCAGGTTCAAAAATGCATTAAAACAGCCGTATTGCAAGGAATCGAACCGTCGTATTGCAGGGTTTCGAATAGTCGTATTGCATGGATTCACCAGCTGTATTGCAGGGTTCGAATAGTCATAGTGCATGTAATCAAACAACCGTATTGCATGGATTCGAACAGTCAGAGTATGTGATTCGACTGCATGCAGGATTGAAAGGTTATAAAAGAATAGTCGTACAGAGAAGATGTTGCTATTGTTAGAGAGAAATTGCTGTAAAAGGAGGGTTAGAAAAGAGTCAAGAGAAAAATTAGCAGAGCCGTGAGAGTGTGCAGAGTTGGGTTAATTGCGGACCGATCGGGGTCGTGCATAAAGTGAAGACATTTTTATGTCATTCTAAATTGATCCGAATTGCAGTCCAAGTTGGTGCTTGGTACTAGGGGTTGGTGCTCCATCTCATTGCGACAGAAAATTAAGGGGTTGGTGCTCCTTTCGGTAGATGCTGGTAAAGTATTTGTAAAATTGGTATTTTGCATTGACTCGATTTGGATGGTAGTCCAAGCAGTCTTTTGAGGAGTAGCCACATTGGTGAACCTCGTTAAAATGTTGTGTTATGTGTGATGCTTTCTTGATGCATTTAGTATCTCTTTTATCTACTATAAACTGCTACTGGTTTTAAAATCATATGTTTTAGAAATTTTAAAGAACACACTGATTCACCCCCCCTCTCAGTGTCATTGTGATTACAACAATTGGTATCAGACCAGGTTCCCAATTTTGGCTAAATCAGTCAAGGTTGATCTTGGATTAGTACACAATGGCTAAGAAGAATAGATCCTCATCCAAAAAGGCATCCCAGTCAGTTTCAGTTCCTCGTAGAAGAGAAATTTGAACCGAAAAAGGTAGAAGAAGTGAATCCTGAAGTCTGTGATGAAAATCTTGAGGCTGAAGTAGATTTTGAAGGAGAGTTGATATCTGCACTTGAAGAGTGGAGTATAGAAAAGAAAAAGAACAAAATACTGTCCAAGAAATTGGAAGAATATGGGGATGAGATTGAAGATCTCTTCCTACAAGTTCAAAAGGCCAAGAAATCAGAAGAAGCCTTGAAGACACAGCTGGATAATAAGAATGATGTATACAGCACAAGTGAAGAGGAATATAAAAAGGTTATTGTTGATCTAAAGTTGCAAGTAGAACAGAACAAAAGGATTGAAGATATTCTTAGGTCTCAGATCAATGAGAAAGAGACTGTATGCTGCCAACAAGAAGAAGAGATTGTTTCATTGAAGAAACAACTAAAAGAGGCCAATATAAATCTTAAATTTGAGAAGAGCACAGAGTTGCTAGATACAATGATAAATCAACAAAGAAGCTCCACAACTAAGTTTGGTCTTGGATATGAAGTCGAACAACCTTCATCCTCCAAATATGCGAGAGAAGAAGAAGTCCTCGGTTGAAGGATTGAAACAAGAAAAGTCTGAAGTCGAATCCTCAAAAGGAAGAAAATATCAAAGAAGATCTACAGTAAAGCAACCACAACAAAAGAGGTTCTCTCACTCTCACTCTTTTAATAATAATGCTTTTTATGGCTATTGTTCTAAATGCAACCACTTTGGTCACAAGGCAATTTATTGTGGACTGAACAATAGATCAAAGAGTTATGCTGATAAAAATACTTCTATTTTTTTGAGTGAACACCCTGTGCAATGTTTTAAATGTAATGGCCATGGGCACATAGCAAGGTTTTGTTCAAGCACTTATGTATCCAATCTAAGGCAATACCATAGATTTCATCATACACATAGAATGCAATACAGACAGGGAATAAAACATGTGCAATGTTTTAAATGCAACGGTCAAGGGCACATAGCAAGGTTCTGTCCAAGCACTTCTATATCTAATCTAAGGCAAAACCCTAGATTTCATCAGACACAAAGAGGACAACACCGACAAGGAACATATCATGTGCATAAAAGAAAAGAAAATAATCATCCATCAAGAATGCACAAGAGACAACCCCATAAGAGAAATGTTCAAGTTCACGAACAGGAGCAAAATAGGGATGTTGTTGAAAAACCCAAGCCCAAGTTCAGGAAAGTCTGGAGAAATACAGAAGAAAGGAAATTGTGTCTCCTTGGACCGAAGGAGGCTACTCTGCCATTGCTCTAAGCAACTCCAGGTGGCACATCCTCAGGAGGAGCAATATTAAAGTTTTATTTTAATGCTCCTATGTATTTGTTTTTACTCTTTGATGTGAAGATTGCCAGATCTTTCATGACACCTTGGTGAATATATTTAATTCACAGACAGTTTTGTTTTAACTATTGATTTAATGCCAGTCCAAGGATAAGAAGCTTGAGGCTGAGTAAGGTGCACTACGATTGGCCATAAAGTGTTTGACAAAATGTCTTCTTTCGACATGCATAGTTGAAAGTAAGAGTTGGCAGTAAAATTGCAGTGCTGGACAAAAAATTGGTATAGATGTGAGTCACTTGTCAATTCTGTTGACAAAAGTGAAATCAGCATGTTGAATGGGAAGATTGAAGAAAAAGTTTTTAATGAGCAACCAGATGATTTCCAGCCTGGTGATGAATAGTTGAGTAGCTTTCATAGTGGTTGTTTTGATCAAGTTAATGCTTTTCTTGATTCATGATTTGGGCTTACTCCATTGAGTTTGATTTGAGCAAGTTATTCTTTGCCTTGGTGATTTATGTTGGTGGTTGTCTTGTTCAAATACCTTTGGAAGGAAAAGGATGTCTACTAGTTTCCTTTTCATGTAGTGATTGGTTGAATGCTTCAAGGTTAATCTTGAGTTGAATGATATCTATAAGCATTGTTGCTAAAGCCCTAATTGGTTGAGAAAAGATGTTGGTTGTGCTGTGGTACAGTGTTTGGTACTTGCACAGAGTTGAAAGTGGATTGAGGTAGCCTACTGGATTCTCACTACAGAGAGAGACAAACAGTTGTCATTGGGTTCAAGCTTGTTGAGAATATATCCAAGATGCATGGTGAAGTTGTATGCAGATGTTGTCGGCATTGCAGAACAAAAAGATGGCTATATAAGATTATTGTATGCCTTCACTAACAGTGGACAAGTTTGAGTTTGCAAAGCAACAGAGGGTAGTTGCACAGAAGACAGTGGTTCAATCATGTTCTTACACATGTTATATTGGTGAAGTTGACGATGATGGTGTCATTCACTGGTTATTGCTGCTATTCACATTGTTGATTTTATTGATGCCTATTATGCTTATCATGATGTTGTCAATCAGTGAAATGAAGTGGTCTTGGACTCAGGGGGAGCATTTGTGTATTTGTTTTTCTTCTTGTTCATGCTTGGAATATTTGCTAATTGTAATAATTTGTGTCTAAGAATATTGTGCAAAGACTCAGGGGGAGTCTGCAACAGCCCTTTGGTATTATTGGCAAAGGGGGAGAAGAAATTGAGCAAGGTTGCAGTGTGTTGCCAACAATTCCAAAGGGGGAGATTGTTGAGCAAGGTACAACAAAGGCATTGCAAAAGTATTGTCATTGTTGTCAACACAGATAGATTGATGCAGTTGATGCAGTTCAGAGGTCAGTCAGATCAAGTGCAGAAAGTTTCAAGCAAAACAGAGGTGACCCAGATTCAGAAATTGGCAGAAAGAGACAAGGAAGAAAACTGTCGCGATATCGCGACATGTTTTCTGTCGCGATTTCGCGACAAAAAGTAGGAGAGAGAAAATGCACGCCAAAATGTCGCGATGTCGCGACATGTCAATTTGAGGAGAGAGAAAATGTGTCGTGATTTCGAGACAAAAAGTAGGAGAGAGAAAATGCACGCCAAAATGTCGCGATGTCGCGACATGTCGAGTTTTCACTGAGGAGAGAGAAAATGTGTCGCGATTTCGCGACAAAAAGTAGGAGAGAGAAAATGCACGCCAAAATGTCGCGATGTCGTGACATGTCGAGTTTTCATTGAGGAGAGAGAAAATGTGTCGCGATTTCGCGACAAAAAGTAGGAGAGAGAAAATGCACGCCAAAATGTCGCGATGTCGCGACATGTCGAGTTTTCACTGAGGAGAGAGAAAATGTGTCGTGATTTCACGACATAAATGGAGGAAAGGAGCTTGCAATGAAGAGAGTAGCGATTTCCATGCATGTTAAAGTTTCGCATTTCAAAGCACAGCTGGAAATGTATGGAAACAAAGGTGTAGCGATTTCGCTACAAATCGGAAGTTAAGAAAACTGAGATGCAGCGATTTTGACACAAGTAAAAATTCACAAGAAGGTGTAGCGATTTCGCTACATGTTGAAACAAAGAGAAACTAAGGTGTAGCGATGGCGCTACATGTTGAAACAAAGAGAAACTAAGGTGTAGCGATGGCGCTACATGTTGAAACAAAGGGAAACTAAGGAGTAGCGATTTCGCTACTAGTCAAAAGTGTAGAACTAAAAGATGCAGCAATGATATTACAAGTCAAAATTTCATGAAAAGAGGCAAGGTGAAAACACAAGGCACAAAGATGTAAAAATTTTGCCATTGCATGAAGCATAGTGTCACGATTTCGCGACATGTTCCATTTTCACTGGAGTTGGCAAGGAGAGTTGTACGGAAGAGCAAAGTGTCACGATTTCGCGACATGTTCCATTTTCGCTGGAGTTGGCAAGGAGAGTTGTACGGAAGAGCAAAGTGTCACGATTTTGTGACATGTTCCATTTTCACTGGAGTTGGCAAGGAGAGTTGTACGGAAGAGCAAAGTGTCACGATTTCATGACATGTTCCATTTTCACGGTTGCTGGAAAAGAAGATTGTATGGAAGCAGAGAACGTCACGATTTCGCGACATGTTCCATTTTCACGGTTGCTGGCAAAGAAGAGTGTACGAAAGCCGAAAGTGTCATGATTTCACATGCTTAAGGATGACGTCAGCAAATGTTGAAAGTGTCGCGATATCGCGACAAGGTGCAAGGAAAGCTGCTGGAAGCCGAAAGCGTCACGATTTCGCGACATGCTTAAGGATGACGTCAACAAATGTTGAAAGTGTCGCGATATCGTGACAAGATGCAGGGAAAGCTTTCAAGAGCCAAAATGGTCATGATTTCGTGACAGCAAGGGCATGAATGGTATGGCTACAGAAAGTGTCACGATATCGCGACAGGTAACAGTTTGGCGGGTAAAAGCCAAAAAAGCATGCATGGTGACACGTGTCAGAAAAAGCAGACAGGAAAATCATGCAGCCAGTTACGTAAAAAGTAACTGATGTCAGATCGATAGTTACAAATTGACAGGTGTCGAACATGCACTAAAATAGTTGAATTTGCATGATTGAAAAGCATTCGAAGAATGGTATAGGTAGGATTAAAAAGCATTCGAACTGCTGTATTTGAAGTATTCGAACAGACAAATATGCAGGATTGAAAAAGCATTAGAAAAGACATATTTGCAGAATTCAAAGAGTCGGATATGCAGAATAGAAACAGTATTCGAATGGCCGTATTTGAAGTATTCGAACAGCCGAATATGTAGGTTCGAAAATGCATTAAAACAACAGTATTGCAAGGAATCGAACCGCCGTATTGCAGGGTTTCGAATAGTCGTATTGCATGGATTCACCAGCTGTATTGCAGGGTTCGAATAGTCGTAGTGCATGTAATCAAACAGTCGTATTGCATGGATTCGAACAGTCAGAGTATGTGATTCGACTGCATGCAAGATTGAAAGGTTATAAAAGAATAGTCGTACAGAGAAGATGTTGCTATTTTTAGAGAGAAATTGCTGTAAAAGGAGGGTTAGAAAAGAGTCAAGAGAAAAATTAGCAGAGCCGTGAGAGTGTGCAGAGTTGGGTTAATTGCAGACCAGTCAGGGTCGTGCATAAAGTGAAGACATTTTTATGTCATTCTAAATTGATCATAATTGCAGTCCAAGTTGGTGCTTGGTACTAGGGGTTGGTGCTCCATCTGTTGCAGCAAAAAATTAAGGGGTTGGTGCTCCTTCCAGTAGATGCTGGTAAAGTATTTGTAAAATTGGTATTTTGCATTGACTCGATTTGGATGGTAGTCCAAGCAGTCTTTTTGAGGAGTAGCCACATTGGTGAACCTTGTTAAAATGTTGTGTTATGTGTGATGCTTTCTTGATGCATTTAGTATCTCTTTTATCTACTATAAACTGCTACTAGTTTTAAAATCATATGTTTTAGAAATTTTAAAGAACACACTGATTCACCCCCCTCTCAGTGTCATTGTGATTACAACACATTGATGCCTAGACAGGCTGTATGATTTTGCAGTCCATCCAAGAGGACGGTGAATTCAAAGAAACTAAATAAAATGGCTCAAAATGAGGGTTGATGGGCTAAAAAATTATATTTGGAAATTTTGAGAGGCTTCTAAGGCATCTAAGGGAAAATTGACTCATTTAGTTGGGTCAATTTTTGGTGTCTACAATAAGCTAAGAGAATATTTGTTAAAGCCTCAAATATAGTCTCTAAATTACAAGAGCTACTAGTTAATATGAAGTGGATGATAGACAAGGACAAAGAACTATTCATAAAGTAGTATGGGGAATTTGATATACAACTTCAAAAATTAAATGAAATACAAACTTCATTAGATGCAAATTGTATAGTTTTGTAAATGCTAATATCCCTTCTTGGAATGCCATACTCAAGCAGATAATTTTTCTTTCATTCTATATTCTTTAGATGATAATATTCTTTAAAGACTCCATGCCCAAGGAATAAGACATAGGCTAGGATCTATTATCAATCAAGATTGATGTCCTTAAGAATCACTAGGAATATAGTAAATGATGAATAATATTACATTCTATATGTAAGATCAATAATGCAAGGGGAATAAGACCAAAATCAATACAATTTAAATCATAAAAGGACTAATGGAAAATTTACAATTTTAAAATAATGTTCAAAATTAATAAAATTAAAGAATAAGGTGTAAATCCCAAGAATTTGGAGGAAAATCACATTAGTCAATAATGGATTAAATGGATGGGTCTACTTTGATCAAAAGAATAATTCACTCAATAAATGTATAATTTTATCACTATACATATAAGTTGCTCCCTAGCTATGTGGTTTATTAATAGTAAAAGAGGAATGTGCCATTTGTGTTAGCTTTTGATGCTACATACTTAATCAAAAACAACCACAAGATCTAAAAAAATAATTTTGTATTAAATATAAGATAATGGAAATATTCTAAACATATAAAACTCATGAATAACTTCTGCAACTACTCATAAAATTTCCATTAACAAAAGCTCACAAAAATAGTATTTGATATAGAATGGAGATCTCAAATACCCCATACTTCATACACTCTCACTCTACATTTTGTCTTTCATACACACACACATAGAATTCTATATATAATAGAATGTGACTCTTCATATGGAGCATTATTGGCCTTCACTCTTCTTGAGACTCTTCACTTTCCTATTCTATGGACTTATGTGCACATGGACTATTATGCACATTTACATTATTAAATAATTTCCTCACTCTGATAATACTTTTACATTTATTACATTCCATAAACTAAATACTCTAACTCTAACCTAAGTCACATAACCTAATATAACCATGTGCCCATGGTGGTACATTGACACCCCACTATATTACATTATTTGGTTATTGAAGACTTTAGTCTTCAATATGGTCTTAATATTCATTTTGGAACTTGTGCTATTATTTTTTGCTTTCTTCATTTTGCTCCATGTTTGTATCCTAATCAAGTAAACGATTAGAATATTCATAAAATACTATATTTTTTAAAAGAGATTTAACTTTATGTTTTTTTGTAGGTTCTTCAAATTCCTGAATTTCTTGAATCTCTTGAGCTAAGTGTCTCTTTTGTTTTCCTTCTCCATATTGTAATTGAGGTCGACTGTATTGATTTTGAGAAGTATATTGACATTGAAATTGTTGTTGATGTGGACTATATTGATTCTGATATTATCTTGGTTAAAATATCCTATTTGATTGAATTCCAAAATTTGTTTGATTCCTTTGATACCGATTTCTTGGATTGAATCTATAATAATTTATACTATGTCCTCTCTTTTTGCATAATTGAATTATTCCATTTTGATCTACCCCTTGAGAATGAAGCAATATTTCCTTGTAGATTATCTTTTGAGACTAAGGTATTATTAGTCGTTTCATATTTCATTGAATTTTCTACCTCATATTCTTGTAGTGTATTGACTAACTCATCAAATGATGTATCTTTGCTTAGAATTATTAAATATGTGACTATATGCTTGTAGATTTCTGGAAGTGCCCTTAGGATTACTTGAACAAGAAACTTGTCTTCTATCTTTTCTCCTAATGTTAACAATTTTCCTTTTATATCTGCCACCTTTATTAGAAATAATTTTATACATTCACCACTATTGAATTTTAGAGAATGCAATTGGGTTTGATGATTCAAGATAGTGGTTTTATTATTTCATTCAAATATATTCTCTAAAGTATTCCAAGATTTTGTAGAATTTTCTATTGAACTAATATATGGTTGTATATCATCAGTAATTGCAAATATTATTATCATGAGTGCTTTTGCTTCATCTTCTTCATACTTTTGAATTTATCTAGCATCTTAAGTAGGTTTAGTTTTTGATTCTTTAAAAATATCTCAAATATCTTCCACTATCAAAATTGACCTCACTTTTTTTTCCATAAAGTGTAATTAGGACCTTTAAGAAGTTGAGATTCTGAAAGAAAGATTTATTTGATGTCATAATGACACTTGTAGACTACCTTATATCTCCCTAATGTTTTAATGAATTACTAATGTCAATTACAATGTAACCTTCAAATTCTACTTTATTTATCTCTAGTTATAAATAAACAATCAATAATTTTGATAAAGGTTTCTATTCTTTAAATATCTAGGTTGAATTCCTTTTATCTTCCAAAATTTAATAATATGGTCTCTAAATTTCAAAGACCTAATTTTGATGATGAAGTCCTTATAACTCCCAAATTTAGATATTTAGAAAACAAAGATATTTACAATTTTAATATTCCTAATTGATGTAGAAATCATTATTCCTCCAAGTTAAACTATTTGAAAATATTTCAATGTAGCTTGAATTTTAAATAGAATAAAGTAATTTTAAAAAATTTAAATTTAATATCTCAAAATACTTCAAAACTAATTAATATGGCTTCTAAGGTTTTAATTCTTCAACTAGCTACTTTATCCCTTCATTAATTAAATTAATCTATGATGTATTAGATTAATTAATCTCAACCTTAGAATAATTAAAAATAATATCCCTTATGGCTCCTTAACCTTTGCAAAAATCAAATTAATTCAAATGTTATGTACCTCCTTGTGAATGGTGCACGCTAATAATACTTTGACCTTCCTCTATGTTCTTGCTGGATTCTCTAACAAACAAATTAATTCCTCCAAACTGGCATGCTATAATGTAGGCTATATTTTACTTATACCTACACTCTCCATGAAATATTCACTCTTCACAAAGCTTTCAATTTCTTCATTCTTCCATGAGACTTCCTCCAAGTGTGGGCTTTGATGCTTTTGATTTCCTCCACGTATAAGCTCTAAATAAATTTTGTAGGCTTAGTAATAACTTTTCCTTCCTCTCTCTTTAGTTATGAGTTTATCCACACTCCGAATAGCACTCTCCTTTAGGTGCTCCTCAACTACAAACTTGAAGCTTGATATTTTTAAACTTGTTATCTCTTTCTCTACCTGTTTCAATGTAACCTCCTTCAATATATTTAATGCAATTTGTAAGGTATTATTTCTTCCATGAATGACACTTGGCATTCCTCCTTTATCATACCAAGTGGCAAGAATATTTTCATCTACTTTTTCAAATGGTTCTTTATCTCCTTTGCAATGCTCATTCTCTAGTAATGCTTAGATTACACTCGAAATCCTGTGTGCCCTTTCAAAATCAGTGCTCTCTTGGTTGCATAATTTCTTCCACCTTATCATCCACCAAATTTTGCATTATCTTCAACTTATTGATGGTTATGGAAGCTAGTGTTTACTTCCTTCTAACAATTAATGATGTCTCCTCAGTTCTTGGTGCTCAAACTTATATAAATGATAATTCAACTCCTTTTAATGCTTATGCTTTATCCTCCTTGCTAAGCAACTCTTGGATGCTTACCCCCTTGTGCTATGACATCTTGGATTCTCTCCTATAGTTATTCAAATAGTGTTTCTCATCCTCATAATATATTTTCCCCCTCTTGGTAATATCCTCTTCTTCTCTATGCTTGATAATGCTCTGCTTCTCCTCTACACTTGGTAGAAACTTCAACTCTTTACCTCCAACATTTTTAATTCTCTACTCTTTTTTCTTCAGCACTCAATATCTTCTTTCTAATGTAACTTCAATGAGGTAATAACAAATGACTATTTTAAATCCTCCTAATAGAATTTGGTTTTCTTCCAATGATTCACTCCAAATGATCCATGGTTTTGATGCTCTTCAAAACTTCTTTGTAACAACTCTTTCTCTCAACTTTGGTAGCTCCTCGTTGAACTCAGTGCCTCCTCCTTGAGCTCAGTGGCTCCTCCTACAAACATCACTCCTTACTTAGTGAATTTACTACTCAATCTAGTAGCTCCACTTCTCAACATGGTGGTTCTTCCTTCTCTCTCGATGGATATTCTTCTTACTACTCATAATTTTTAACTTTTTAGACTACACCTTCTATGCTATAAATATTTAATATTCTTATTGCTAGTATATAAATCAGCTTTCTATTTCTTCTAATACTCTATATATTTCTATAGCTTGATGCAAGTTTGATTATAATTAAGAATGCTTGGATAATTTGAAAACTTAACTTACAATACCTCCTTTCTTTCTAGTCTGATATATAGCACTTGGAAACTTGATATAAACACTCTTTCGAATGCTTAAACAAGATGTACTTTGATCATCAAAATTGTAATCCTCTTTCTCTTTATTTTCTAGATTGATTTCTTTATTTTCTTGCTCACTATTTTGATTTCCCAACTCATCCAAAAACTTCAAAATTTGCAACTTTACTCCTTTGACCGTAGAGTCCATCGGTACAATTTAAAATCGATCTGGGAATCACCAATATCTATTTTACACCCGCAAACACAAAAAATATAAAGAAATCTCAATCGTAGGAGTGTTGAGTGCAAAGAATATTTGGGAATATTTCAAACTATATTCGAACAACAAAATGGTGCATCAAAAACCTCCTCTTGAAACCATAGGCAACATGGTTTATTTATAGCCTTCCTAGGAAGGAAAATGGGTATGCGACATGATAAGAGAAAAGGGAGGAGAGAGAAATATTCTTTAATGAGTTAGTTGGATGAGTAAGGCTTTCCTACTATGGTTTTAATATGGGGAATGGGTGTACCATGCTCATTAATCACCTAGGGAAGAACAAAATTTATAGGGAAGGAAAAATCCCCTTTTTAATTAATTTGTTTTAAATTCCTTAAAGACGGGGTAAGGGTGGATGTTATGTGAAGAGGGATGGGTGCTTAGGAAAGTGTTTAGAGAGGTGCGAGTTAAGGATGGGATGGATTTAACCTAGGGTTTAGAGTAACCTAGGATTTTAGGCTAGCTTAGTATTAGCTTTACCTATGGTTTAGGATAATTGAAATGATTTTTGAATTTTTCATTAATTGATCATTAATTGTTGCTACACGAGATTGAGTGTGATATTTTTAGGTGTCTACAGTATATATTCTAAGCTTTCAATATTACAAATAGGAAAATCTACCATTAAAAACCCATATTATAACATTCATGACATTTAGCTTCCACTTGCTAGGATAGAATTTCTAATTGTCGAGGTAAAATTTCCAATTATTGATATAAAATTTCTAATTGTTGGGCTGATTTCCAATTTTCTTATGCTTCCCTACAAGTTTCCAAGGCTCCTTGCACTTTTCTTAAGGCTTTATGAGAATCTTACCAAGATAAAATTTGTAATTACTAAGGTAAAATGTTTAATTATCGAGTTGATTTCCAATTTCCTCATGCTTCCTTGCAAGTGTCTAGGGCTCCTTGCATTTTTCTTATGCTTTCTTATGGCTTTATAGGGTTTTTAAACTCTTATAAGTTATGCTTATGTCATATTTGAAAAAACACATTCTTTTTAACTTCTCAAATCTGGGATTTGACTTTAGTGGCTTCTTTATTTCCTCTTTGGCTTTTAGGGATTGAAAATTATGGGGCTTTAAATGGTTATGCTTACATCATCTTGCAAAAAAATTTGGATTTGTGCTTTTTTTCTTCCCAAGTTTGGGCTTTGGATTCATTGACTTCTTTATTTTCCATTATTTTTTGGAATTGACAACTTTAGGATTTTAAACTCTTACACTTACATAATGTTGTAAAAACCTTAGATTTGGGTTTTTGCTTCCTAATTTTGGGCTTTGGCTTTATTGATTTCTTTATTTTTCTCCTAGCTTTTCGAAATTGATAATTTTATGATTTTAAACTCTTATGCTTACATCATGTTGGAAAAAAATCCTAAATTTTTGCTTTTTTTCTTCCTAAGTTTGAGTTTGTCTTATTGACTTCTTTATTTTCCCCTTGGCTTTTCGAAAGTGATAATTCTAAGATTTTAAACTCTTATGCTTACATCATATTGGAAAAAATAGAGATTTTTTTAGCTTTTTATGCTACATACTTAATGAAAAATAACCACAAGAACTAAAATAATAAAGCTATATCAAATATAATATAATGGAGATATCTAAACATATAAAACTCATGAATAACTTCTAAAACTACTCATAAAATTACCATTAACAAAATCTCACAAAAAAACAAATTGATATAGAATGGAGATCTCAAATACCCATACTTCATACACTCTCACTCTACATTTTGTATTGCATACACACACACAGACTTCTATATATAATAGAATGTGACTCTTCATATGGAGAATTCTTGGTATTCACTCTTCTTGAGACTCTTCACTTTCCTATTCTATGGATTCATGTGCACATGGACTATTATGCATATTTACATTATTAAATACTTTGCACACTCTAATAATACTTGTGCATTTATTACATTGCATAAACTAAATACTCTAACTCTAACCTAAGACACATAACCTAATATAACCATGTACCCATGGTGGTACATTGGCATGTACTAAATAATGTAATATATTCCAATAATTTGCACCAATCAGAAGAGTCAATTGAGGTGTTGAAAAAACTATTGTAGAAATATGCTAAGGAGGCTGATTTGCTATAATGTGATATCATTAACGAGGTTTGATTGGCTAAGATTATAAAGGATAACATGTGTATTTTGTTGGCCAATTCAAAAGTATGAGGTCAGTCAATTAATGCATTGTATGTGATACATCAATATGAAATAAGACTACATGTAAGGTTTTAAGAAATTTTCTAAGTGAAAGGGATTATAATTTGTTGAAGTGATGGTGATAGTGTTTCACTAGGCAAAGTATGCGAAGGGAAGTTTATAAATTGAAGGGGAGTTGATCAACTAGAGACAACAATTTACTTATAGTGGTGCATGGAGGAAGTTGATTGTCTTAAGATAGTGATTCACTCACCAAATATAGTGAATCATTCCTTATAGTGAAAAATTAGGACAATCACTAAACAAGCCAATTTGTTGTTTGAGATGTATTTTAGGTAAAGTAAATGAAGGATAGTTGATCAAATAGAGATAATAATCTACTTATAATAGTGGATGGAGGAAGTTGATTGTCTCAAGATAGTGATTCACTTACCAAATATAATGAATCATTCCTTATATTTAAAAATTAAGACACAATCATTAAACAATCCAATTTGTTGTTTGAGATGTATTTTAATACAAATTATGAGGTGAAAACCAAATAATGGCTTAGAAAGGGATACATATTCTACTAAATGATATAAATGAATGAAAATAGTCTCTAAAAATATATCAAGAGGAATTTTTATATCAAATTTGGCTAGGTCAACAACTATTTTCCATCTACATATTATAATTTTCTATTTTCATTCTTAATAAGAGGAAAGGCTATATTTACTAAAGTTATGGTTTGACTTAAATACTATTTTCTATAAATATTTTTTAAATACATAGGGAAATTTTTAACACCATTGAGTGTTGTCACTATAAACCCTAGCCTGTTGGGTTAGACAAAGTCAATAATACCCCTAACCCTTAGGGGCATCAAACTGGGGTAGCTAATGGGAAAAAACTTGGTTGATACCATCCAACCTATCCTTATCTGGGTACATCCTTGTTTGAACCTTGGACCTCCCCAAAGAGAGGCCAAATTGCTAACCATTGTGTTGTCCTTGTCAAAATTTTTTCTATAAATATGAACTTAACCATTTGTATGGATCCTTTTGGCTACTTTGAGAACTACTCTCTTATTTGAATCAAAGTGATGTTGTATTGATTACTATAATGGTTGTGATATAATGTGAAAGTCATTTTATGGTAAATTATATGTTCCCTATTCTCGTCTCTTCATTCTGAATTTTTTGTTTTGACATTTGACCATATATCTTTATTAGTATTCTTGATGCATTTTATTATAGGTTTATTTTGTTTTTTTATGAACTAAAGTTGTTTGTATTTGAATACATGTTGATTGGATCACACACTCCATGCTATAACCTCACAATTCTAATTGATATTTAAATTATAATTTATTTCTCATAATGATTTCCTAGAATATTTAGATTATATTGTTTAGAATAGGATTTGACCTTTCTTTTAAGGTTGAGTAGGACCAAATCCTCTCTTCAAATTCTATTGGGGTGTGATGGTACAGTAACTATTAGATGCATCATTAATAATAGATCAATATATAAGGTTCTAAATAAGTTGAGAGAAAGCAAGCCTTCTTGATCCAAGTTTATGTATTTATTTATATGTTTGGTTATATGGTAGCCAACGAATAAATATAGGGTCAACAATCTTTTGAAAAAATCAAGTGGTCATGAAAAGCACTCAACTATATCTATTGATTCAAGAGCACCTCATACTATAGATAAAAATGGAGTTTTTATATTTAGAAGGGGATCTTCAAAAAAAATTGTTTTTTTTAATTTTCTATATCAATTTCAAATAGGCATATTGGATGTTAGTGTAGAGGGAGGAAAACTACCCACTGTGTATGATATTCTATGGATCGGTTGGGAGCCAAGGTGACTATGGGGTTGTTGTGTTTCCTCTACACTCGAGGGCTTGGAGGATCGAAGGGTTCACTAGGAATTATTTTAGGACTTACTCCAAGTCCAGGATGGAATATTTGATGTGTTTATTGAACAAGAACCTAAGTTTAGTCTCCACTAGATCTAAGCTATAAAGAATTAAAGAACATTGCAGAGCAAACAATGATACAAACAAGAACAATACTATTCCTAGAATGATTCTTTATTTTGAAAATACTATTTCTAATTTTCAAGAAAGTAAATATTTTTATTTTCAAGCAAAGGATGCATAAAAAATATTAGCCTAGATGCAAACTATATGTTTTTCTTCTTTGATGCCTAGAAATAAAACTAAATGCCTTATTTTTCTTATGATCAAAATATAGAGCAAAAATAAATAAAAGATGAAAAAAAACACATAGCAAACAACCTAAAATATTTATTAGAGAATTTGCTTGATCTTATGGCTGATCCTAGCCATATTTTTGTCCCATAATATTTAGCCATAAATTTTATAAAACCTAAAAAATCAACAACATAAACTTGGGAAAATTTATTAGTGTTTGGGGGGCTACATAGGTTGTTGTGTGACTGAGCTTGAAGGCACAACAATCAAGACCCCTTGGTACTTTTAGTTGATTGTTCAAAATTAAAAATGATTGTTGACCTTTGGGAACAAGCAAAACAAGATATGAAAACATGAAACAATGAAGATAGAGTGTAAAAAAAATGTATGCAATAGAAAACAAGTATGCAAGAGATAACCTAGGGTTTTGAGAGTAGAATTTTACCCCAAACTATTATGACTAAATTTATGTGTTGTAATTAGTAGGAATGAATTTAGAAATAAAGAAGAAAACCATATGTATGCCCTGTGAGGGAGTGGCATGAATTTTTAGAAGAGGATTTAAAATTAATCTATGAATGCAAAATGCAATTAACACTAAGAAATAATGATCTAAAGATCTAATAATGCATAAAAGAAACCTGATAAGCCTGTGGGAGAAGTAAGAGTAAAGGCAACAACCAAGATGGAAGATCTCTCCTCCTTCTCTAGAAGACAAATGATGTGCATAATTTTTCATCAAGGTTTCTCCACTTGCTCATTCACAACAACAAATCACAAGGGGCATACAAAAAGCAAAGCACTAGAGCATTCCAAAAGCATCCATTGATAGAAGATAGATTTTTATCTCTTTTTTTTTTTTTTGGAAAAAGGAAGTCCAATCCTTATATTTATAGGAGGTTTTGAGGGGTTTAAGAAACTTAAAATTGGCTAAGAGCCAACATCATAAAGGTCAGCCAAAAACTTGGGATTTTCAAAAGGAAAAACCGAAAATTGCCAAATTTGAGATAGCTAGACCCATTTGCAGTTTTTTTGCATTTTGGGGGACCAAACGATGTCATAATGGGACACAATTATACTTGTTGGAAATATATTTTTGATCCTGATCTAATGGTAGTGGTTTTAGGAGGAATGAAGAATATTTTATGGGAAAAAGTTAGCTCAAATATGACCTTAATTTTTGAAGCAATAAATGCTTAATTTTAGGTCTTTAAAAGGTAAATTTAGCTTGGTTGGTTAGAGGGTCAATGCATGAGGATGAATTGATAAAAATTGATGAAAAGTGGGTCAATTTTAATGTCTATAGTTAGTAAGAGTTACTTTAGAGCATAAGCATTTAAAATATGGCTACCAAGAAAATAAAATTAAATTTTATAGCGGAAGATTTCATATTATATAACTTAATAGAATTTTTAATTGTATTGATATAAAATTTTGAGAAAAGATTAATCACATAATAATTGATGAATCGCTAAAATGGTTCTTTCCTATTTTGCTCAAAAAGACAACCAATTTTGTATTTTTTATAATTAATATAACTTAATGGTTTTTGCAAAATTGTGAATGTTTTATTGCCTCAAATGTTTTGCAATATAGTGTGTGATGATACTAATTATCTTGTATGATTCAAATATCTAAACTTGCTATGGGAAATAAAATATGATGTTATAGTCAAATTTCAAGTTACCCTATCAAACTATATAAATGTAAACTACTAAACTACAAAAAAATATAGCTGGCAATTACGTTGGAAAGTTATCTATTGAATTTTAATTGTACAAATGCATGCACTTCAATTATATGGAGAAGACGCATTTTTTACTATAGGTTGAAAATTAGGAAATATGATGCTGAATTGTATAAACTAAATATTTTTTTCATGGAATTAAGTGATTGTTTCAGTGATAAATAGAAGGTGCCTATTGGAACTTGTTTTAGAAAATTATTTTATTCCTTTGTAACTATCCCAACTACCTAATATTAGAATAATGGTTCTCTAAACTTTATGAAAATCTAAAAACAATTTAAATTGTTATTTTATTTTTTCTTCTATACTAAATTCTAGTTATGGCACTTTTATTTACATCCCTAAGAGCTAGTAAATAGTTCAAAAAGGATCCATGGTCCTATTTAATCATGTATGTAGTTCAAATTTAGAGAAGGTGAAAACAAGAAATATCTAGGAATTAAAAGTTGAATATAGAATAACCTAGAGTATAGTTCTATAGAAAAACATAAGACTAACATTTTATTTTATGTATTCATTTAGTAAATAAAAGCAAATGCACATATTGATTGAATTTTGAGCATATAACTCTTGTATTTTCCTTCAAAAGGGAACTATATCTATCCTTGGAGTTTGAGCCTATTGTAAGTGTGTAGTTTGAGAGAACCTCCATAAGCATATTTTTTATGTTTTTACATCCAATAGTTAGATGTCATCCCATGTTCTAAATAAATAATTTTAATTTTCTTATTTTATGTTTTCCCATAGTTAGCTATTAAATGTGAGTTATTTCAAGCTATACATTTATGCTCTAGCATAGTTTAATTGCTTTTTCCAAATTTTTAATATTGCACTTTATTTTGTTTAATTTAAATCATGTATTTTTTTATCCAACACTCTTTAATTATAAAAAATAGTCATCCTCTTCCTATATATTCCCTTGGGTGAGAAAAATATGAAGATCATATCATGATATAATATAAATTTTACCCATAGGAGCATATATATTAGAACCTCTAACAAGTTATCTAGTCATATATATAGTTCCCAATTCCTCATAAGTGTACCTACTTGAATTGACATACTTAGTGATCATCATTTTTGGTGGCATTGCAAGGGAGATGTTGAATATTAAAGCTCTTTTGGAATTTTTCTATTTTTTCACATATTTTAGGGATATCATGGATTGAAGATTGTAACAACCCACCAAAACCAACCCAAGAGAGAGATTTTTTTCTCAAGTTGATTCACAAAAGAAATCCTAATATTATTTTCATCATTCACAAGGCTTCACCACATTTTGATTCTATTGTAATTGTAGATGACACTCAAGTGGATAGGAGTGGACAACATCCCATATTTATGGGGTTTACCTTACTAAAAATCATCATTTAGAAGGATGCTAAAGTGACCCCCCCAACTTTCCTATACCCTCATCGGTATAGGACAATTTGACCACAGTGTAGGATTATCCTTTAAGGCCCATAACACTTAAAGGAGATTGCATTTTCCCTAACCTATCATAAGTCCTTTTATGTAGGTTATTTTTGTGTAAAGCCTTGGTTCTTAGTTACCATACCTCCATGGGTTAACTAAGGTTAGTGCCACTTACTTGGCAATAAACATGGTCACCTAAACATCACCGTTCAAGGTACCACCACAGTTGTCCCGTAATTGATTCCGTTAAATTCATAATTATGGAAAACTTGATCCTTTATGTTCAAGGTGTATCAATCACAAGAATCTAGCTATTGCATCATCACAACACATTTTAGAAGCATGAAAACCTAGCTATTGCATCACCACAACTCCTTTTAGGACTCACGTCTACCTTGTTATTGCATCATTGCAACTCCTGCTAGGATTGGGGTTAATGCTTTGACTCAAGGGCCCTAAAAAGATTCTATATCCACACCCAATAACCCTTCCCAAGATAATGCTTATTTATAATAATATAACATCTCTCTTAGTAAAGAAAACAAAATGCTATTAAAGAAATAACTAGCATAATTATAACCCAATGCTAGATTTATAATTTACATAAAATATTTTTCCACATAGAATCCATCATAATGTTGGCACATGAAAATCTCTCTCTACATTGAATTAAGCACGAAGAAATATTTAGGCATATCCAACTAACTCATCTCTTCAAAAGTAGAAATACAAGCTCAAATAAGATTCAAAATATTATCACATAATTCTTTCATTTCTTTCCAAAATAGAAAACATCTTCAAAAAATCTCATAACTAAATATTTATCCAAAGACAAAATATTGGATGCATTTACACAAATACTCTCAAGCTTTAGAAATACCAAGTTCTACATCATATCATTTCCATTTACATTACAACTCTCTTTCCTAAAACATTAGAGCATGTCCACCCAAATGGCCTTTGCACCATCTTCTTTCCATGATCCTCTTCATGAGATGAATCCCCCTCAATTTTGAAAAGAACTTAGGGATAAGGAAAACTCTTAATGTAATGCAATTTAACATGCTCTATGTATAAATGCAAGCAACCATGCAAAATACATTTCAAAAATCCAAGAGAGAATCCCATACTTCTCTCTATAATGATTCCCATACCTACTCAAGTCTTAAGAAACCATTATATCAAAATAATAATAATAAAAACATTTTTTTCTCTTCCTAAATAAGAAAATCCATCCCACATATTATATCAACAACAAATAGATGATCACTAATATTATTTTCAAAATAATAACATAGCATGGAAAGCATTTCCAACTAAAAAAGTGTCCATAAGATATTCCTACTAATTAAAATAAGTTCATTTACCAAAAATAGATCAATCCCAAACCACTTAACCTACTTCAATAACTTCTAGCTAACAAAGTCTAAAAAGAGATCTTCCCAAAACCCTTTTTAAAACTTCCATTGAAGGAACAACTAGAAGACATACTATAATAATCATTATAATATTTTAAAAGAAGATTTATAACATTTCATTTATAATCCCACACTCTAAAAGAAATGATTCTACTACTTTAATATTTAGACCTAGACATTACAAGTGTAAATAAATCCAAGAGCAACCAAAGAATACTAGAAACAACCTAAATGACTCAATATTGTAGAAATAAAAGCTGAAAAATAAGGACCAAAAGGATGCTTAGACCATCCCAACTCACACGCAGACTAATGAACCTGCCAAACAACAACCAAAGGAGCTCAGTACAAATGCCTCTATCGATGCCTACTTAGATGTAGAACAACAAAATCATGAACTAGCTAAGGGTGGTCACAACAAGAACTAGCTCCAAAACAAACCAACATGGGTGGTCAAAAGGGGTTTTCTTACAAAAAAAACCAAAGGGAAAGTACTACAACATGGATAAATAAGGGTACTATAGTATCCTAAAGGAATTCAACTCACAATAAACAAACAACCACTATTAAAAATTAAAAGACTAGGGAGCCTAGTTACTCAAATAAAAACATCGATCACCCCTCTAAAGCATTCTAACTTAGCTTGACAATGATCAAGTGGTTAAAAGTTAAATAAACCAACATCAATAAGTAGTGAAAGAGCAATACAAAACAAATAATAGTGGTGCCAAACATACCACCCACCTCTACACTGCTTGGATAAATTTCAATTCTCTTTAAGGTGTGCTCCCATCTTCCCTCAAGTCCTCGCCTTTCCTTATACTATCAATCCAACCAATCTCCCATTCTTGCATTTCTAGGCTATAAAGGTACATCTTACCTTTGGTGGTGCACCTTACCTCGACATGCATCAGTGTAATATATTCAAAGTGTGTTACATTATCTTCTTTGCTAACATTGCCCACTAACACAACATTAACAAAGGTCACCTCTCATGTTCCAACTTGATGGAAACATAGAACTAAAAATGGTTCTTTTCACCAAGCCAAGATAGAGAAGAAACAATTTATCTAATTTACATATTAGCATCAACAATTTCAATACAAGGTGAATAAGTGCTCCATATCAAACATTAACCTTTTACTATTGAATTAATTATTTTATCAATTAATATCAATCATTAATATTAATTATTAACATTGATATTAATTCTTCAAGTATTAATATTATTAGCCATATTAATACTTCATTGGATCAATCAATTAATCCTATGCTTCCAACTCAAGCAATACAAAGACCTTATCAAATCCATAATACATCATGTTGCTTTATCCTTAAATAGGCAACTTTTTAAGATAACTAACACATTATCCCCTACCTACTATGGATGACTCCTTTTCCAATGGCAATATCATGGCCCAACGGAGTATTCAAACTATAGGTTTAAAATTTTTGCACCCCTTTCCTCTAGGCTAATGGATCCATGCCTCAGAGGGGAATGGGAAAATGGTAAAGCTACACCTCGGATGAGGGACACTTGAGTCGTGTCCTCTTTGGTGATTTGTCGACAGATGGTGGGTTCACCAGGAAGCGTTTGGTGGCAGCTTTCGAGCCTAGGCTAGAAATGAGTTTGATGTGTTCGTTTTAGTTTAAAATCACTCAAATACCTAGGTTGGCCAGGATGAAATTAAACTATTCTATATGCGAATTGTGATTTATATGCAGACAGTAAACATAAATGAACTCTAAATGCAATGCTTGAAAGAAAATGGAATGATCTTACCCGGTTCCGGATGTCTGATGAAGATTCGGCTTTTTGAAGCAGTCCAGATCATCTCTGATTCTGCAAATTCATCTTCAATTGAACATAATCGACTGCAATTTTGTAGGTTCATCTGTAATTGCATAGATTCATCCGAAATCGGACGAGATCATTTGAAATCATATGAGCCGATTTCGTCAGAAACCTGCAACTGAACAAATGGATGCCAAAATAGGGGAAATATAATGCAAAATACAATTTAATGGACACAAAAACTCTAATTAAATGCTTAATCGGTCCTAAAAATTAAATTCGATCTGAAGTAAATGAAATGCCTTTATGTTCTAAAATAGAATTGATCCTAGAATGCAGAATATCATTAAAATGAGGTGAACACCGGATGCAATACATAATATAAACTAAATTAATGCAATTTGATTGATTGAATTGATAGAAAATGCAAACCTTAGATCTTGATTGCCCCCAAGAGGAGTACAATCAAGATCATCTGAGATGGTACAAGATCACCTCCAATCGGGATGAAATCATCTCGGTTGTGAACAGGATCATCTACGATGATCCGAGCTTCCTCCGACTGATGCAAAATAAAAACCTGCAAATGGATCTGGAAAAACTATGCAAATGATTGAATTTCAGAGTGTTCTAACAGGGTATGGAGCTTAGGTTGCAGGAAATTGATCAGCCAGGGTGGGTTTAATGAAATTCATAGTTTAAATAGGATTGAGGGGGGATTTAGGAGGTTGGGAGTCATCCCAATCTGGGAGATCTCTAGCGAAACGTCCTCCAACGATGCAGACACGCTTCTGCTAAGCTGGGAATGGGAGTTGGAACTATTTCTAATTATGAAAATTTGGTTTTTGAACGAAATCGTCTGGACGTTCGGTTCTAGACGATTTCGTCCAATTAGGGATGATATCATCAAATCGACGATGATATCGTCCAACTACCATAACTGCCTCTATATTTGGCACAAAAATCGAGGCAGGTGGTTAAAAGGTGGTTTCGAGGTTAAATTTTGAATTATTAACCTAGGGTAAATTGAACTGCATCAAATTTAGGGTGTTACATTTTGCCCCCTCTTTAGCAAATTTTTTGTGAAAAATACGTTAAAGAAGAAATTGGCATGCTTTACGAGAAAGCAAAAATTTATTCCAATTTTTAGGTGACGATTCTAAGTCGAATCATGCAACTGATTACTGTGGTGCCCCCTCCGGGTTTTTATCCAAATCGATCATTTGGTAAAAATGCGGAAGAGTTAAATTATTTAAAAGTGCATTTTTAATATATATTTTTAGAAAATAGGGTAAAACCTAATTTCATTTTTATTTTTACTTTTACCATTCGAGAGCTCTGAAGTAGGAGAAATGGTGGAGACTGAGCATCGAGCGACTGCGGTGCGATGAGGGATGCGGGTAAGGTTTCTAATATTTTCTAAAATATTATTAGCTTAAATTTTTAGGTTTAAATTTAATTAATTTTGGATTTTAGGGCATCGCGGCCGTATTTCACCACGTTGATGAAATCGAGGTGATCTTGATGAGATCATCTCGATTTCGACAAGATCATCCCGATTTTAGCAAGATCGTACCACTCAAACTTGATGAATTTGGGGTGATCACGTCCAATGAGGGACGATTCAGCTGTTAGGGCCGAATCATATAGGGTGGGATGATTTCATCGAAACAAGGATGATCTCATCAAATTAGGGATGATATCGTCCAATAGTGGACGATATCAAAAAATTGTTAGGCGATTTTGATTTGTTGATTTTATTGATTTTTTTATGATGTACTAATATTGATTTTTGTTGTTTGTTTTGTAGGAGTTGCTAAAAAGTTAGGAGTGGAAATATGGTGGTTTGAGAGATGATTTGGCCGCACTGACCCAGGTGGAGAGGGATACCTTAGAGGCAGTGGGACTATAGCATGTGGTAGAGATGCCACAGGTTCCTATAGATATGGGGCTACTGACAGCCCTTGCAGAGAGATGGTATCTAGAGTCATCCTGCTTTCGGCTATCGATAGGGGAGATGACTCCCACTTTGGAGGATGTATGGAGGATTTTGTGGATCCCCATCTAGGGTAGATTTATTGTTGCTTCGACCAGTCATGGTCGAGCGATGTTGAGGTTAGCTGGTGATGCTAGCTTCATCCTAGAGAAGGGTGGAGTGAACATCGAGACTTTGTGACATACAGATGGAGTATCCACCTTGACTAAGGTGTTGGCTGGGGTGGTGGGTGGCTTATTGCTATGCCACCAGAGTGGATGCAGAGTACCATGGCTATTGTCAGATGTCATCTATGACATGAGAGAGCATAGATATAGGTTTTCTTGGGGGTCGTATGTTCTATGCCACTTGTACAGGATCCTCCATGGGATCGTGTACAAGAGAGGCAAATGCATGGTGTTGACTTCGCTCCTCCAGGTCTGGTGTTGGGAGCACATCGTAGTGAGGTGACCTATGGGGCTACCGCTGATAGGGGTTGATCGAGAGAGGCCTAGGGTGTTCTACTGGTGGCTGCGTAGAGGGTCATAGAGGTGATCAGATTTACCTACCTCACGTAGGCTTATTGATGATCTTACTACTGATCAGATTACCTAGAGGTCATGGAGGGGGCTTCTAGGATGGTAGGATGATGGATATGAGTTGGCTCATATCAGATGAGTCATTTGGATGAGGTTGGAGCAGGGCGAGATAGAGCTCCATCGATATGATCGAGTCCTCCATCAGTTCGGGCTCCAGTAGGGGATTCCAATGATGAGGGATTACAAGTTTTCTAGGATAGTGCGGGATGCCACGACATTGAGTGGGACCCCAAACATGTAGTATTTCATGAGCCACAATGAGGATGATGCCCCCATCTAGCTAGTATATGGGGATGATGTAGGGGTTGTTATGGGTTACGATGCATGGTACGCTATGATTCACCCACCATGCATGACTCGATTGTGAGGACCGATGCACGTAGTCATGCGATGGATGGTACAATGATGATAGGCTATGGCATAGGGAGGGAGAGGATAGAGAGGATGGGCACCTCCTATATAGAGGAGGGTTAGGATGCAGGGTGGACATGTGATCCCCATGGGTGCTCATCAGACATAGAGGGTACAACCTAGGGAGAGGTAGAGGAGAGAGCAGAGGAGGGAGAGATCTTCTCCTCCGTAGGTAGATAGGCCACCTTCACCCGGTAAGGGCAAGGGTGTGGAGGTGGGAGAGAGTAGTGAGATGGTAGCTCTCTAGGTGGAGAATGCCACACTATGGAGGTAGGTGCAGGGTCTCCAGGTGATAGACACTACACTACGAGGATAGGTACAGAGCCTACAGGCAGAGGTCCTACGACTCAGGGTGAGAGGAGGAGGAGCTAGTACCTCAGAGTTGGCATGGTCTATGTCATAGACCACATTTTATCATGGGATGTACTATGCGCTTGCCCTCGAGGGCCATAGAGAGGAGTTGCCTATAGACATAGCAGGACCTATTCGGGTTGGATCATCATCCAGGAGTTCATCGAGGATGACTTCGAGGACTCAGACTATGGAGGTATTTATGCGACCACCTCCTCCAGCTCTTGGAGGTGGAGGAGATGAGGCAGAGAGCTCGAGAGGCTCTAGGGGATAGATAGATGAGATGTATATAGTTTTTGTAGATTTTGTATGATGATTGAGTATGTCGAGTCATATATTGTGGCATACCAATCGAGATGATCGATGTATATATTTTGATGATGATATATATATATGTTTTTGTGATGTGACTTATGTTTGTAATGATGCTTTATGGATTTGTATTTTCATATGATTGCATGTCTTGAATATTTATGGTTTTCTCATGCTATAAAATTAAATGAAAGAATGTGTTGTGACAACAAATGTGTGGATAAAAATGAAGATAGAAAAATACTTTTAACAATAAACCATGAAGGATGTAGACATTGTGACATGACCATTTGATGGAGTCACCGCTCGCTAGGTCATTAAGTTGATCCTGTTATGGGTAATATTGCAAAAGTAGTTGTTTTTGCTTAAGAGTAATTCTTAAGGCTTTTGGTGATGAGAAAGTAATGATGTTTTGATGTTGTTTTGGAACAGGATTTCAAATAACTTTAAGCATGAAAATGTGAGAGAATGATTTGTGTTTAAGCATAGAATTCCTAAGTGTGATGGGCAATTTAATGTGTACTTAGGAATCACAAATCGAAATGATAAATATGGTAAGATGGTATGAAAATTTCATTTTTTGCTGAAGCATGTTTTTGCAAAGAATAATTAAGTCACATGTTTTTATAGGTTTATGAAATGCTTGTGGGCACAAAAAATTAAAATGATGACTTGCGCTAGGCATAGAATTCCAAATTGCGGAATTATACCATCATCGCGAAAATCATAATGAAAGAAAATATGATGTTTTATTTGATAATTTTATGATGGGTACAAAATTTGTAAATATGACTTGCGCTAGGCATAAAATTCCAAATTGGTTAGGAATTATACCATCATCGCGAAAGTCGAAACTGCAACAGTTTTATTGCATGGTTTTTTTATGAGAAACAGAAAATAAGATAAATATGACTTGCGCTAGGCATAAAATTCCAAGTTGGTTCAGGAACTATACCATCATCGCGAAAGTAAAAAATTTTGATGAAATTTTATTGCAAGATTTTGAAAGATAAAAAATAAAATTAAAGTTTTTTTAAAAGATTGCGAAATTGACTTACACTAGGCAAAATTCGCAAGTATGAAAGTTTTGAATTTATAATTTCTTGAAAATGATGCCATCATAATGAAGTCAATGTTTTTGTAAGAAATAACTATTTTGAAAAGAATAATGGATACTTTTTTAAAAATTTCAAAGTCATATTTTAATTTATTTCAAAGAGAAATTTAAATTTATCAAGAACCAGTGTGTGCAAATGTGAGTTCATTACCCATTTCGATTTAACATAATGACACAAAATCTCTCAAAGATCAACTGTGTGTGCTTTGTAATGTTCATTTACCGATTTTGAGTAAGGTATTTTGATGCAAGCAATTTGAATGAACCAATGTGTGTGCGATTGAAGATTCATTAACCATGATTTTTGTGCATGTAACCGTACCAAACTACTATGTAAGTTAGGTCATCAAAAGTTAGCTAATCCACAAGCGGACATAGGTCTGTACAAAATAAGGTCGCTAATGTGACAGACATGTCACCACGTGAAAAGGAATTACCCAATGTCAAGCAAGTTGGGCACAAATCACCTGTTATGGGGCTTACCTCATGATTTTCGAATAATTGAGAATTCCAGGGATTCAAGCTCATTCACCCTTATTTTCTTTCAAAGGGTAGGGGGGATTTTATTGCTTTTATTTTTCTCTTTTCATGCTTTTTTTGATTTTTTTGGATTTTTGACTTTTGATATTTGATATTTCTTGGATATTGCTTGGATTTCTTTTGCATATTTCTCTTTCGCTTTCTTTTTTTTCTTTTCTTCTTCTTTTTCTTTCTATTCTAGGGATACTTGCTCAGCTTAGATGTGGAGCAAGGGATTTTTATTCTGGGTAGGGGTGAGCTTGTCCTTTTTCCAATTCTCAAAGATTCTAGACCATGCGCATGATAGGATAGCAGGGGAAACTTTTCACTTAAGAGACCACAACTACTGTGTAGTATCATTTTTCGAATTTGCAACAAATCATTTTAATATGTAAAAGTGGACTTGATTCAAGTAAATAGCGAGATCAGTTCCCAAAACTCAAAATATTATTTATTGCAATAGTGCTTCGATATAAGAGAGATTTATAGTCATAGTGCTAAGATCAAAATATTTATTCATGTGAATTTGAAGTGCATGGTCCAAGATAACTTCTAAATTTATCCGAAACAAAGGAAAATATAACTGCAAAATTTCAGAATTTGGTAATGCAAATGAACATGTTTTTGATTGTTTTTATAACTTTATGATTTTTATTTGATTTTTAGAGTTTTATATGAATTGCTGAAATGAGAAATTATATACAATGTGAATATTTTTTTTTGATAATTTTGAATTTCTTATATGAATTGCTGAAATGAGAAAACATATACAATTATGTACAATGATGAGACTTTGAATTTAAGCATGATATCATTTAAGATGCATAATGTTCATGGGTTCCTTGAGATATTTTCCATCCAAGGTTGCCAATCGATATGCACCCGATCCAAATTTAGCAGTGATGATGTATGGTCCAAGCCAATTGGGCTGAAATTTGCCTTTATTATCTTTAGTGGCATTAGTGTTCTTTTGATTTTATTTTAAGACTAGATCACCAACTTCGAAAGATCGGTTATGAACTTTCTTTGAATATGCTCTTTTGAGCTTGTTTTGATAGGCACGAAGATGTTCCAGAGCATTGATGCGCTTCTCATCTAGAAGTTCTAGCTGACTGAATCTGCTAGCATGATATTCATCTCCTACTTCAGTATCTTGAAGTAGCAGAGCCAAAGAAGGAACTTCTAGCTCGAAAGGAAAGACAACTTCAACATCGTAAACCAAAACAAAAGGTGAAGTGCCTATGGGAGTACGAACACTAGTTCGATAAGCCCATAGAGCAGGATATAATTGCATATGCCAGTCATGGCCTGATTTGTTAACCAATATTTTGAGAATTTTAATCAAGGTTTTATTAGATGCTTCTGCTTGGCCATTACCCTGGGGATAATAGGGAGTGGACCAACGATGTTGAATTTTATATTTTTGACATAATTTCTTAACATATTTATTTTTGAAACAAGTTCCATTATCTGAGATAAGATTTGCAGGAATTCCAAACCTACAAATGATTTGATTGAGAATAAATTTTGAAACTTGGGTTCCCATGCAAGAAGCTAAAGGCATAGCTTCTACCCACTTTGTAAAGTATTCAGTTGTGGTTATGATGAATTTGTGACCATCAGATGATATAGGATTGATTTTCCCAATGATGTCTAAACCCCATTTAGAGAAGGGCCAAGGATATGAAATAGCTTGGAGTTCTTGCGTAGGAGCATGGACAAGGTCAGCGTGTTTCTGGCACTTGTCGCAATGGTGCACATAATCATGGGCATCCTTCTCCATGGTAGGCCAAAAGTATCCTATTCTAAGGAGCTTCTTAGCAATGGCACTACCACTAAAGTGTCCTCCACAAGATCCATCATGGGCTTCACTTAAAGCTCTTCTAGATTCGTCTAGGTTTAAACATCTCAATAGGATACCTTCAAAGGATCTCCTATACAAAGTATTGCCAACTATTACGAAGTGAACAACTCGTTTACGTAATAACCGATGTTGGTTCCTATTAAAACCTTCAGGGAAGGTTCCCTTCTGGAGAAAATTGAGGATGTCGATGTACCATGGTTCGGGAGTAATTTCATTGATTAGAAATACATCCAATGGCTCTAAATAGGATTTGGTGGAAGCAGGTTCTTAGAGTCGATGAATAATGATAGTAGCATACTCGTCATCCAACTCCAAGGGCAATAAGGAAGCGGCTGCAGCCATAGCATCAACAACGCGGTTACTAGTTCTAGGAATAGCTTCTAAGGTGATCTTATCAAATAAGGATATCAACTGTAATACATAGGCTTTATATGGGTGAATTTTATCATCTCGAGTCTGATAAACATCGTTAATTTGATTTATTACTAATTGAGAATCATCGAAAACTAATAAGTCTTTAATTTTTAGTGCTAAGGCGGCTCGCAATCCAAGGATTAGGGCTTCATATTCGATCATGTTATTAGTGCAAGAAAATGTTAACTTAAATGATAAAGGTATTAGGTGCTTCTAGGGGGATATTAGGATGATACCCACACCAGCCCCACTCATACATCGGGCTCCATAAAAATATAAAGACCATTGTTCAGAATGATCTTCCTCTAGATTGAGGCATTCATCAAGAAACTCAATGATGAGGGGATGAGTGGCTTCTAAGGGTGCAACAACTAATTGGTCTGCTATGATTTGACCCTTAATGGATTTTTGACCTATGAATGTGAGTTCAAACTCACTCAGAGTGAGAACCCACTTAGTTGTGTGATCGGATAGATAAGGTCGGCTCATGAGATACCTCAAGGGATCAGATTTGGCAATGACATATGTCTTTTGACTAAGCATATAATGGCACAATTTTTGCGTAGAAAATATGACTGCCAAACATAACTTTTCTAGTGATGTATAATGAGTTTCATAACTTATTAATGTTCTACTAATATAATAATTAGCTCGTTCTTTCTTCTCATCATCAAGTTGAGCTAACATAGCTCCTAAGGCAAATTCTGAAGCGAAAATGTACAAGATGAAAGGGCGATCAGTTTTGGGAGGAGCAAGCATAGGAGGACTTAAAAGATATTGTTTTATTTGTTCAAAGGCTTCTTTACATTCATCATCCCATTGAAAGAAAGTATTTTTCTTAAGAAATTTGAGAAAAGGTCCAGTTTTGTCCGCCAACTTATCAATGAAACGATGGATAGATTGAAGTTTACCTTGTAAACTTCATAACTCATATATGTTTTTAGGAGCTGGCATATCAATGATAGCCTAAATTTTAAGAGGGTCAATTTTGATGCCATGCAAAGAAACAATAACCCCCAACAGTTTACCTGACTTAACTCCAAATATACATTTTGTTGGGTTTAAACGGATATGGTATTCTCTTAACCGATCAAATACTTTTCTCAAATCATCTAAATGTTCATCTTCTTCAGTAGAATGGGCTATAATATCATCCACATAATCATGCAGAATATCATACATCATATCATGAAAAATGTAAGTCATAGCTCATTGATAGGTTGCACCTGCATTCTTTAATCCGAATGGCATTACTTTCCAACAAAAGGTTCCCCAAGGGGTAATAAAGGTTGTTTTGGCTTGGTCTTCAGGAGCTATCCTGATCTGATTATAACTTGAGAATCCATCCATAAGGGATAGCATCCCACTTCTAGCAGTAAAATCAATGATCTGATCCATATTAGGAAGAGGGAAATCATCTTTAGGGCATGCAACATTAATGTCTCTAAAGTCTGTACAAACCCTAATCTTGGTTGCTTCTTTTTTAGTTACAGGGACAACATTAGAAATCCAATCAACATAATCAATGGCTTGAATAAATGTAACATTTAGGAGTTTTTCTAACTCACCTTTGACTAGTAGGGCAACCTTAGGATGCATTTTTCTAAGTTTTTGCTTAACTGGTTTCGCATCCGGTCATACTACTAGATGATGCATAACTACATAAGAGTCTAAACCAGGCATATCTGCGTATGTCCAAGCAAAGACATCACTATATTCTGTAAGAAATGTAATGTATTTGTTTTGTTTTTCTTCATTTAATTCTGATCCAATGTTGACTATGTGAGAATTCTCTTCTGTTCCAATATTAACTTTTATGACACTTTCCACTTCCATATGTAAGTCTCTTTCAAAATTAGGAGGGGCGGGTGACACACCCAATTCTTGTAATTCTTCTAAGGTCAACTTAGATAATTCTTCTTGAGGGGTTGTGGCCTCAAGATGAGCGACAGGTGGTATAGACCCATCAAAATAAAAGCCATTATGCAATAAGTCTTCAATGGAAATATCATGGAAAATGTCACCCTCTAATTGTTCGTCCAACTCAACAATCATTTCGGGGTAAGCTATAGATAGCATATTACAAGAAAATAACTTACCCATAGACTTAAGGATCTCTTGTTCATCTAAATAATCTTGATAGGGTATTAAGTGATCATCATCCTCAAATGGAAATGGCTGACACTTACTAGAAAATAGGCCTATACCGCATCGGGCAGGCCATGCTTCGACCTCAAAAGGTTCTTTCATGCCATTCTGGAAAGGTCCCAAACCTTTCCCTTCATATCCTAATTTAAGCATTATAGGTTTAGCTTTGATGTATTTATCGGTGAAATAACATTGAGCATATCCATCATAATTAGTTTTAATATTTCTAGGTATTCTACCCCAATCATATCCCTTATAAATGAAGGTACAACTCCCGACTTGGTAAATACTTCCCATAGGTTGTGGCAAGCCCAAGGTGCGAGGAGACGGTGGTAATTTGTTTAAGGCAAGGGAATCTTGTATAGAAAAATCTGTTTCTTCTGATGTTATGAGAATTTTAGACAAATCAGGTAATAGCTCATCAGACAAAGCATATGAGGTAAAAGGAGCCTCTTCTATGACTTTAGATGCAGAAAAGATAAATTTAGTAGATGTGGATGGAATAGAGGTTGTGGTAGATGGATTTATTATGGATTCAGATGGTGTAGGGATAGAACAAGGAGAAATTATTGTGGGACTAGTATTAAATGTAGATTTTGGTGGAGATTCCTTAGGAGAAGGTTGAGGAGATGGGGATGTAATTGGTGTAGATGGAGGAGATGATATTTTAGGTGTGAGTTTCACACGTTTAGAAGGAAAGGCAGAATTAGGATGAGTAGAAGATAATGCAGGGCAAAATTGAATCCCAATTGGTTCTGCCAAGGCGCACATATCAAATGGTCTGGGATCACCATGAATGGTGACCAACTGATTCTTGAATTCAAATTTGACACATTGGTGTAAGGTAGAGGGTACAACTCGCATTGCATTGATCCAAGGGTGACCCAAAAGTATATTGTATGATGCAGGGCAATGTACAATAAATACGATCGTATCCAAAGTTCTTGGACCAACCTGCAATGGGATTGTAATAACTCCACATGTTTCTTGTATTTCATCATTAAAGGCTTTTATGATCATATATGTTCTCTTCATCTCATCACTTCTAAATCCAAATCTCTGGTAAAATTCGAAAGTACAAATATTTAGGGATGAACCATTATCAATTAAAACTCTTTTGACAACTACATCTCCGATTAATGCAGTAATGTACAAGGGATTGTCTTTATGTAAACTATGAAGTGGGATGTCTTTATCTCGAAAGTCAATACAGTCGACTTCATGAGGTATAATGGTATTCACCATAGCTTCAGGTTGTATGTCATGTGGTACCATCATTTGACTTAATGTATGCATTAATTCTTCCCTATGTGTGGGAGATGATCTTAGAAGGTCTAAGAGGGAAATCCTTGTTGTAATATTAGAAAGTTGTTCATTGATATCATAAGGGGGTTTAGGTTGAGCATTTGATGCATTATTTCCTTTACTAGGAACCTTCAAAACAAATGGGGCTGATTTATCATTATGATTTTGATCTTGTTGAGAATTTTGGGCCTGTTGTCTAGTAACGGCTCTGATGGTACCCACAATATTGTTGTGTGCATGATGAATGGGTCGTGGTCTAGCATTTATGGCTTGTTCATTAGGGAGGATTTGTTGTGAGGATGGTCGTGTCATGACCCTTCTTGGAAATGGTTCCTCTGGAACCATCTGTGTTGTGATAGGGAGAATAGGTTCTGACTCATCTTCAGAGCTATTCGATTGATCGGATGTAATATCCAGGTCACTTTCTATTTCACAATCCGTATCACTTGGATATGATGTTTGAATGTTGTGTATGGGTCTAGTTGTGACCACAGATAATGTTGTCCCAAATATCTCAAAGTCATGAGAAGGTACATGTCCACTAATGGTTCCCACATATCGGGTTGGATGGGGAACATTATGATGTTCAGCTTGATTAGCCACTTCTTTACCGTGCTTGGGTAAAGGATGTTGAAAAATATCCAATGTTTGATTTGCATTCTGATTCTGATTTGGTTGTGTATATTTTTGGGTATTGTTTGGAGCATTTTGTTTTGGTTGGAAATTTTGTACTTCCATCTCGTTGTTATCAATCAAATCTTGTATTTTATGTTTTAATCTCTTGCAAGAATTTGTTGAATGTCCAGGTCCTCTATGGAAATCACAATGTAGGTCTGCTCTGTATCCAGGTATGGTTGTATCAGGTTCCCGAATATTAGGTAATTGTATTAAACCTCGTTCTAATAATTGTGGCAAGATAGTGGATAAAGGTTGATTTAACCTAGTGAATTCTCTCGGAGGTCTATCAGGAGCCTTTAATACAAACTTATCTGTGGTTTTTGCAGCATTAACATTCATAGTATTTCTACTGTCGGTGACTCCATCACCCACAACTTGCTTATTCTTATATTGATTTTTAGATGCCTTATCATCATCCTTCTTCTTAAATTGGCCTCTCCTAATGAGGGCATCTTCCACTCTTCATGCTAAATCTATAGCCTGATCGAAGGTTGTCAAGGTAGCAGTTGAAAGCTCATAGGACAATTGTTCTTGCAAGTTATTAATAAAAATGTCCAACATCTCTCTATGGGGTAATGCAAAGTGTAATTTCCCTAGCAACTATCTCCATATTGCTAGGAAATCGGTAAAGCATTCATATTTACCCTGTTTCAAGTTGTACAAATCCTTAATTGTCACATGCCTCTCTATGTAGGCACTAAATTGGTGGATAAATGATTCAACTTTTTCTTCAAAATTTCTCAAAGAATTAGTAGGTAACTGATAATACCATTCCAATGCCATGCCTCCCAAGATTTTCGGGAATATATTTAGCAATAGCAAATCATCATGAGATATATCATGACATGCTATTCTAAACATACGAAGATGCTCTATGGGATCTTCGGTTCCTTTGTATATAGGGAGAACAGGCATAGGAAAATGCTTTGGGTACGGTTGGGCAACAACTATGGGATCCAAAGGTTGACTACACATCTCTCGATAGTTGTATGAGGGATGGTAGGGGTCTATTTGGTCCATGCGGGAAACTAATTGTTTCACTATGGTTTCAAGATTACTGGATTGTCCACCATGTTGGTTTGGTTGCATGATAGTGTTGGATCTTTGAGTGTAAGATGGCGTAACATAAGGATTTGATGCTAGATTACTGTTGTGCAAAGTATTACTAGGAAGGGTGTTGTGAAGTGGATATGGGACAGTGTTCTGTTGAACTTTTTGTTGTTGATAGTTGACATTTGTTTTTGGTTTAGGTTTCTGATTTGAAATTTGTTGATTAATAGCTTGAGAAAATAGAGCAGTAAATGATGGTTTCTGAGGTGGTGGATTGTTTTTTGGTTTATTGACAGGAATTTTAGAATGTTGAGTTGTTTGTTGTTGTTGCATGTTTTGAATCAAAGATGCCATATTTGCATTTGATGGCCCTGCCTGGTCACTTTCTTGATCTATGAATGAAAGAGGGTTTGTATGCATTTGAAATACATTCTCTAAAGTTGCCTGTGTCTCACTAATTCCATATTTATCTGCTAGTGCTGCTAGAGTAAACCCCTCAAGGTTAGTTTTTACAAATTTTAGAAGGTGTTCCATAGATTTAAAATTAACAGTTCCTTCTGGAGTCACTCTAGGTGATCCAGTTTCATCTTCCCTATCAACTTCTTGTTCATATTCTTTAGTAGGACTCCCATCATGGTGGTCCTGAGCAACTCCCTCCTGATCTTGTTCTTCAAGAGGGGGATTTTGAGTAGGTGGTTGTCCTACCCACTCATCATCTATCTGTTTACCACTCCTTAGTTTAGGCATTATGGTAGATTTGAGTTTTTGCAAATATATATGTTCTTATATATAAATGCGATGGAATTTAAGGGGGTATATATTTTATATATATACCTAATTAATGTAGTATATATATATATATATATATAAATAATTAAAAAAATGAATAAAGAAAATGAATAAAAAATTATTAAAAAAATATATTTTTATTAAATTTTATTTTTTTTTTTTTTTTTTTGGTTGGGTGGGGGGGGGGGGGGGGTCCCCCCCCCCCCTCTGTTTTTTTTTTTTTTTTTTTTTTGGGGGGGGGGGGGGGGGGGGGGGGTTGGTGTTTTGAGAGGGGGGGGAAAAAAAAATATTATTTGTTTTTTTTTTTTTTTGGGGGGGGGGGGGGGCCCCCGCCCCCCCTCCTCCTCCCCCCCACCCCCCCCCCCCCCCCCCCCCCTCTCGGATATTTTTTTTTTCTGCCACAAAATATTTTAAAAAAAAAAAAAAAAAAAATATTGGGGGGGGGGGGGGGGCGCCCTTCCCCCCCGGCCCCCCGGGGGGGGCCGCCGGGGGGGGGGGGGGGGGGGGGAAATAATAAAAAAAAGGGATTTCCCCTAAAAAAAACCCCTTGTTTTTTCTAATTTGGGGTGCCTGGACTCAATAATAGTTAACCTTCTATCCAATTCATTCCAATGTGCTTGAGATCTAAATCTAGGACCTCTAACTAGAGTAGAAATTTCTATGGTTGCTAGTTGAACACCAACATTAATCAGAACACCACGTCTTCTATTGTAATCTACCATCTAAGGGATTGATAGATCAAGTGACTTAAAATTTTAAGTTCTCTTTTTTTATATATATTTTATTTTCAAAAGGGTATTTAATGTGTTTCACGTCGGGTTCACCAAAGAATGTAGGTTTAAAATTTTTGCACCCCTTTCCTCTAGGCTAATGGATCCATGCCTCAAAGGGGAATGGGAAAATGGTAAAGCTACACCTCGGATGAGGGACACTTGAGTCGTGTCCTCTTTGGTGATTTGTCGATAGATGGTGGGTTCACCAGGAAGCGTTTGGTGGCAGCTTTCGAGCCTAGGCTAGAAATGAGTTTGATGTGTTCATTTTAGTTTAAAATCACTCAAATACCTAGGTTGGCTAGGATGAAATTAAACTATTCTATATGTGAATTGTGATTTATATGCAGACAGTAAACAAAAATGAACTCTAAATGCAATGCTTGAAAGAAAATGGAATGATCTTACCCGGTTCCGGATGTCTGATGAAGATTCAACTTTTTGAAGCAGTCCAGATCGTCTCTGATTCTGCAAATTCATCTTCAATTGAACAGAATCGACTGCAATTTTGTAGGTTCATCTGTAATTGCACAGATTCATCCGAAATCGGATGAGATCATCTGAAATCAGACGAAATCATCTGAGCCGATTTCATCAAAAACCTACAACTGAACAAATGGATGCCAAAATAGGGGAAATATAATGCAAAATACAATTTAATGGACACAAAAACTCTAATTAAATGCTTAATCGGTCCTAAAAATCAAATTCGATCTGAAGTAAATGAAATGCCTTTATGTTCTAAAATAGAATTGATCCTAGAATGCAGAATATCATTAAAATGAGGTGAACACCAGATGCAATACATAATATAAACTAAATTAATGCAATTTGATTGATTGAATTGACAGAAAATGCAAACCTTAGATCTTGATTGCCCCCAAGAGGAGTACAGTCAAGATCATCTGAGATGGTACAAGATCACCTCCAATCAGGACGAAATCATCTCGGTTGTGAACAGGATCATCTGCGACGATCCGAGCTTCCTCCGACTGATGCAAAATAAAAACCTGCAAATGGATCTAGAAAAACTATGCAAATGATTGAATTTCAGAGTGTTCTAATAGGGTATGGAGCTTAGGTTGCAGGAAATTGATCAGCCAGGGTGGGTTTAATGAAATTCATAGTTTAAATAGGATTGAGGGGGGAGTTAGGAGGTTGGGAGTCATCCCAATCTAGGAGATCTCTAGCGAAACGTCCTCCAACGGTGCAGACATGCTTCTGCTAAGCTGGGAATGGGAGTTGGAACTATTTCTAATTATGAAAATTTGGTTTTTGAACGAAATCGTCTGGACGTTCGGTTCCAGATGATTTCATCCAATTAGGGACGATATCATCAAATCGACGACGATATCGTCCAACTACCATAACTGCCTCTATATTTGGCATGCAAAAATCGAGGCAGGTGGTTAAAAGGTGGTTTCGAGGTTAAATTTTGAATTATTAACCTAGGGTAAATTGAACTGCATCAAATTTAGGGTGTTACACAAACAGCAAGCAAATGCAATGCATCTATATGAAGGATATAATTTACCCTTGAGTTTTTGATGAACAAGTCATCATCCATAATTTCTCCAAATTTTTTCTCAACTTAGGTGGTTTTTATATACCAATCCATTGATGAGAATACTTGGTCCTACAACCACAAATACAATAGGATTATCACATTCCAAGAGTAGATATCAAAACATAAAGTGTGACTACCCACTCTTATTAATATAAAATGAGACTATGCATTAGATATCCACACATCAATGCATAAATCAATATCAATCATAAGTCTTGCCAAGGAGGGCCATTACATACTCCCCCTTTTAGACTAAACACAATCCTCTATGTTTCCTGCAAGTGAGTAAACATATATTTCATTCAAATGAATATGGGAATTTCTTTCTCATTTCTTAAACATCTTTCCAAGTTATACTTATTTTAGAATATTGGTCTCATTAGACCTTACATTGATCTAGAGTTCATTTCCTCACCATCCTGGAAAAATCCTATAAGCTTTACCAGTATCACCTCATTAACTGAGAGATCTACCATCCGTAATTTAGAAATATTTTAAACATGAGAATGATCAACAACATATTTCCCAAGTGGGTATATATGGAAAATATGATGGATATTTGATAGGTTGGGTGGCAAGGTGAGCCTATAGGCTTTTGGACTAATCTTATAAATGATCTAGAAAGGCCTAACATATAAAGGATCCAACTTGGTTGACTTGATGGCACTTTTCATGGGTCTAACTCTCAAGAAGACTTTTTCCCCATAGAGAATGTTCTTGGTGATATTTTTAGATCAATATAGCTTTATGGTGATCGACAAATTCCTTGAGCCTTTGCCAAATCCTTTTTGAGTTATTCCTCCATATTATTGATAGTGTTTGGCCTGATCACCATCCGATCCTCCAGATTGTATCATGATAGAGGTGTTCTGCACATTTTTTCATATAAGGCTTCAAATGGAACCATTCCCAAGGATGTATGGTATTGATTGTTATATGAAAATTAAAATAGATGCAAAAAGTCATCCCACTTAGACTTTTTATCTATGTAGAATATGTGATGCATGTCCTCCAAAAAGTGTTTCACCCTCTCTATTTGACCATCTATTTTTTGATGATATGCATAATTGATGTTAAGCTTAGTACCCATTGCATGGTGAATAGCCTGCTATAATTTGGAAGTAAACCTCAAATCCCTATCTGATATGATCACCTCAAGAAAACCATGTAATCTAAACATTTATTTGGTAAACTTACTTACCGCCATCGGTGCATCATTATTGATATTTTCCAATATAAAATGTGTAACTTTGGTCAACTTGTTGACCACCACAAGAATTGCATCATGTTGGTACCTAATATTATGTGAACCCACAATAAAATTCATGGATATAACCTATCACTTCTATGTAGTTATATCATGTGGGTACAATTTCCTTATTGGGTTTCAATGTTCTGCCTTAACCTTTTGGTACTTTAAACATCTTGTAATAAACCTAGTGACATATTGTTTCATTTCCTGCCCAATAGAATGTCTTTTTCATATTTTTTCTCATTTTTGACCCTCTTGGGTGAGTAGAATATGGAGAAATTTTCACCTTTTGCATAATCATTCTCCTTAATTCACCAATTTTTGGTATGACAACCCTATCCTTAAAGCATAAAAGTTCATATTTTATGTTGAAATCCTTATTTTCATCAAGATTTATTTCAATATTATCCTAGATTTTGATGCAAGTCTATTCTTGAAGTTGCATTTCCATGACTTTATCCTTCAATTCTATATGACTCTAGGTTAATACTACTATGTGCCTTATCCAACTCAAGGTATTTGCAACCTTATTTTATTTACCTTTGATATACTCAATACCAAAATCATATTATGCTAAGAACTTTATCCATCTTCTTTGATTGACATTTAGAATAGGTTGGGTAGAAATATACCTTAGAATTTGATGGTTCATCCTTATCTCAAATTGTTTACCCAAAAAATAGTACCTCTATATCTTTAGTGCATGCACAACTGCTACCAATTCTAGGTCATGAGTAGCATAATTTAACTAATATTTTTTGAGTTTTCTAGACTCATATGCTACTATAGCCTCTTCTTGGGATAACACCTCATCCAAAAATTCTAAGAAAGCATTTGCACACACTATAAAATTCCCAAGAGGATTAATTATATTAAGAATCAATGTTGTAGTTAGCTTATTCTTCAAATTTTCAAAGGTCATCTCACATTTATCTGATGATTTGAACTCTTTTCTATTTTTCCTGAAGGTTGGTGATAGAGTATGCAACCTTGGAATAATCCTTCACAAAATTCCTATAATAACCAGTGAACCCCATTAATATTCTAACTTCAAACACATTTTTTGGTGTATGCCAACTTAATATAACCTCAATATTCTTAGGATCTACAACAATTCCTTTTGTCGAGATCATATGTCCTAAATATTGAACTTGTGAGGCATAGAACTCACATTTAGAAAACTTCCCATATAACTAGTTTTTACTCAGCACTTCTAACACTAACCTTAAATGTTATTCATGTTCCTATTTGGTGAGAGAATATATAAAGATATCATCTATAAATACCAAAACAAGTTGATCTAGATATTTCTTGAACACATTGTTCATCAGATTTATGAAAGCGGTTGGTGCATTTGTCAAACCTGTAGACATGGAAAATTGACCCACCAAAATAAGTCACTTTTTCCCTTAGATTCATAAGAAGTCCCTCAATATTTCTAAGGGAAATTTTGGGCTTCTTTTTGTCCCTTTTGCTTGCTTTTTATCTTGGCCTTACTAAATTCACAATCATCCAATACGGGACATGAATTCGGTAAAGTTAGGGTGTCTCTCTTGAAAACCCCCAATTTTGGGCTGAAATCTATGGTTTGGGCTCCTATCCAAGGTTGTTTTTCATTTTCCTACCTTAACCCCTCCAAACCTCATATAAATAGAAGGATTGGATCCCCTTTTTCTCCTGGTTCTATTTGTATTCTACCTAGCTAACAAGATTTCAAGATCTAACTTTATGGTGATTGCAAGTGATTTGATGCTTTTGGAATGCCCTAGTGCTCTACTTTTTGTTTGCTATGGACAAGAAAGTGGAGAAGCCCTGACGATAAATTGTATACACCATTTGTCTTCTAGATAAGGAGGAGAGATATTCCTCCCTAGTTGCTACCTTTACTCTTGCTTCCTCCTTAGGCTTATTAGGTTTTTTTTATGTTATTAATTTTTAAATCATTAAATCTTAGTTGTTTATTACAATTTTTTACCCATAATTTAGCTCTTTAGTCTTCTTTCATGAATTCATTCCCTACCCTTACGAGGTGCAAATTTGATGAAACCCTTTGTTTCGTTGCTTCTTCTTTGTTATCGAATTCATTCCCACTAATTACAAGGTGCAAATTTAGCCACAATATCTTGGTGGCATTTTTCATACTCCCAAAACCTTAGTTATTGCTTGTTAATATATTCTATCATGACATTCATTTTGTTTACATTTTATTTCACTATTTCATGATATTATAGTTTGTTTTTCATATTCCCAAAGTTCAACAATAATTTTTATTTTCAAATGGTCATTTAAAAGGACCAAGGAGGCTTGACTATTATGCCTCTATGCTCAGTCATAAAGTGGCTTAAGAAAGCCCCCAAACACTAATAAATGTTTCAAGGGTTTTGAAGCTAGTTTACAATTTTTGATCAAAATCATGATCGATATCTATAGGGTGCAAATTAGGCTAGGATAAATCATCGATTCAATTGCTTTGTTGGATATTTTAGGTTGTTTTTCAAGTTTCCATGATCATTGTGCTTTCTATAGTTAAAATAAATAACCCAAATTTGATAGATTAGAATATTACATACTTGGTTTCCTTTCTAGACATCAAAAGAAGAAAATCATATAGTTTACATCTAGGCTAATATTGTTTGTGCACTCTTGAAACCTTGCTTGAAAATAAAATATTTACTTTCTTATAAATTTAGGAATAGTCTTCATCAAAATAAAGAATCATCCTAGGAATAGTCCTTTGTTTACTTGCATTATTGCTTGCCCTGCATTGTTATTTAATTTTTATAGCTTAGATATATATTTTTATTTGGTAGATAAGATACTATAGCATTAATATCGGGTTTTACAGGTTTACCCAAAACCTTTTATAAAAATCATCCCAGGGCTGTTGATGAACATATCCTTACTAAGGATCCTATATATGTAAAATCTACATTCCGCCAAAGCTATTACATCCGGTAAGGCACATATCCCGTTATCAAAAATAAACTTCCCATACAAAATTTTAGGTATACCATGAGAAAACACACATGCATCATAATTACAAAAAATAAATAGACACGGATCCCTTCCTTGAGACAATGGAGAAACAAAAAGTTGCAGACACACATAGCAGAGTATTGAAAAAAACTCCCACAAGCTTTGTATTGACAGTTACTCTTAATAATTCTTTGGTAATTGCTTTCTTTCATATATGACATGCTTTGGTACCACATACTATCTTGGCCAATAAAACTTGGAGAAGTGAACCTGTTGGCTAGATTTATGGCAGTGGTTATCTGGTGGTCCACGTGGCTTTGGTTTGAAGTCTTATATTTTTGTTTCTTTCCTTCCCTGTGATTATCAACCAACCTCAAATTACTAAGATGACTAGGAGCCATGTTATATAACATGTGACTATCCCCATTAGTCTTTGATGTATTTCCAAGCAGCATCCATGAATACTGATATCTCAGATAATTTTTATTGTGAGTCCAATTCAAAAGAGAGACGGGAATACTCCTAGCCTTTGAACTTATAGTGCCTTCCCTATTGGTAAATTTGATTATCATTCTTGGAATTATTTTTTATAATCTCCTCTACTTCACTCAGGATACCATGTTCCCATTTGAAAACTTCATCACCATTGACACCCAAATTGGCCAGCTTATCAATAATTTTGTCAGCTTCCCGAAAGACATGTTCAGATTTTTTGTCATGTCTTCCCTGGAAAAGGATCCTAGCCTCTTCAACAATTGTTTTAATACTCCAAGGATGTGTTTTCCAATTATTGAGGAGATTTATAACATGCATAGAGTCTCCTTCTATGATAAAATTGCCTTCTAAGTCTTGAGTCATTTGAAGGCCTCTCCACATAGCTCTAGCTTCAGCTTCATTGTTTGTCCTTGTTCCCAAATATTCAGAAAATGCAAGCATCATATTCCCATTATGATCTTGTATAATGCCACCAGTGCCTACTCTACCATGATTTTCCTTAGCTGCTTCATCAAAATTAAGGTTAAACCAACTCGTAGGAGGTGGATACCACTTAACATTGGCTCTGGGGTTGACTACCTAGGCACAGACTCATCTAACAAGGTTAAGCTTAAATATTGAGCAATCATGGTCTCCTGCAGATGAGGTTTACAACTATCAAAAGGGATAAGGTTCACATTCCCATTGGCAAAGGATAAGATCTTGGCAATGATAGTTTGATGATCATGGATAGACTTATTAAAGATTCTATGGTTCCTTTCTAACCACACCTTCCAAAGATAGTGATTGAGAAAAATTTTCCACATGTATCTAAGTCTTTGACTTGAAAAGGTGCAAGGCCACTGGATGAACAAATCAAGTACGATGGCTGGTTTAACCCATGAAATATTAAAGGCCTAAAAAACCCCACTTAGGATAGTCAAGGAAAAAGGGCACTCAAGGAAAATGTGATAAATGGTCTCCCAATTAGCCCTGCACAGATAACAATGATTAGTGATACAAATACATTTATGCATCATATTATCAATGGTTATAATTCTTCCTTGGATAACCAGCCATGAAAATACTGTAATTTTTGGAATTAAATTTTTTATCCAAACTAAGTCCTTTTGGAGGACAAAATCCTCGTCATCAAGCAAAATCTTGTAAGCTGATTTAACAGTGAACTGCCCATTTTTTGTAGGATCCCAGGTCACTTGATATTCCTTAGGTCTCATGGGGATAAAATGTTGCTCGAGAATATTACAAATGTCATTTTATTCCTCTTAAAATACCTGAATTCTTATTTGTACCACTTCATTCTACCTTTGTCCTCAACCATATAATCAGAGACTTTTTTGCCAATGAGTTCTTCTATGATATCTCTGATTCAGGCTAATTTAGGATATTGCGTCAGTGGTTCATCCTTAGCCTACCTATAATTACAAAAATTTATCTTCTCACCATTGCCTAAAACCCATATTAAACCTTTTTTGATGATTTCCTTACAATTAAGAATTGCTTTACAAAAAATAGAACCTCTGATTGGAACCGAGTCACTTAGAAATTCCATATTTTGAAGATACTTTTGTTTGATGATAGCACATAGCTTAGATATTATTAAGACCAATCATAGGTTCTTTTTCAAAGAAACACATCAAGCATTTCATCCTAAACTTGGAGTAAATCCTTAAATCATTCCTGGTGAACTATTAGATCCTTGAGCCCCTAAGTATAGAGGAACACTAGCTCCATGGTCACCTCAACTCCCAACGGATGCAGCCGAGAATCATACATGGTAAGAATTTTTCCTCCCTCTACATATTTTGTGAACTTGACATGAAACACATCCTTAGTGGCCATATAGGAAGCTTCTTCCTTTTTTCCTTTTTTTTTTTTGTTTTTTTTTTAACTATAAGCAAGATCATTGAAATTTGTTTTCATAGAATTATAAAATTAAAAAACAAAAATAAAAAGAATTTTTTGTGTCTTTTGTATTTTTTTTTAGTTTTTTTTCTTCTTTTCTCCCTTTCCCTTTCTCAATCCTATGGCCACAAACATTAGGAATAAATGAAACATGGTAGAACCATAATACAATCCTTTATACCATGAGGATGATCAAGTTGATATGGAGAACCTCAATCTATAAGAAGAAGAGGACATGGATACTGGTGAAAACTTTAATCCCATTGAAGGATCTAAAAAAAAACTCACCTTCAAATCATATAATCATTTCATGAACTTCTTTAGGAAAAAAAGACAAGCCCTAAATAAAGCCACAAATAGAGACACCCACTTCGAAGAAGCTAGAATGTCTCATTTTCAAGTCAATTCTCCTTAGAATATTTGTAGCAATCCTCTGTTTGAATATTCTCATAATGTTAATACATTTCATAAACCTACATATGCTACTACAATAACCACAAACATTGGGGGAGTTTTGCAACCTCCTCTAGTTAGTAGTGCATCCCAAAATAATGTTCAATTTCCATCTCATAATGTTCCTCCTCTCAACATTCATTCTTATGTTCCACCAAATGTGAATTATGTCCCATAGTAAGATACTACACAAAACATCCCATTCCATAACCCTTACCACAATAGTGTTAATATCTCCAACATTAACCAAGTTCCTTTTCAACAATCCACCTATAACCCTCTAGGGAATCTAGGGGTATTGCACAACAATAATATAGACATGCAAAGTTTGAAAAGTATAGCAAAATAATTGAAATTAAGAATGGATACACTACAAGCACCAAGTTTCACCTACAACTATAAGGAAATATGCAATCAACCCTTAGACCCCATAGTTACCGCTAGGTCTTACCCCAAGCATTTTACAATGCCCATATTACCCATTTATAAGGGAATAGAGGACAAAATTAAACATTTAAGGATGTTTAGAATAGCATGCCATGGAATTATATATGATGACATATTGCTAAAAACATTCCCTAAGATCCTTGGTGGTATGGCATTGGAATGGTACTATCAACTACCTCATCATTTTTTGATAAACTTTGAAGAAACATCTGAGTTATTTGTTCAACAATTTGGAGCTTATGTGGAGAAAAGTGTGACCATCCAATATTTGTATCCTGTAAAATAAGGTAAAGATGAATTTTTTTTAGAATTATTGTCTCGATGGAGAAGTTTAGTTGGACATTTAAGATACACCTTACCTCCTCAAGACATGTTGGAGATATTTATTGGAAATTTACAAGAGTAGATCTCATATGAGTTGGAAACAACAACCATTACCTCTTTCAAACAAGCAATAGATTTGGAAAGAAGAGTAGAGAAGTATCTCATTCAAATATGTCAAATAAAGTTAAGAAAAGAAGATGAAAGGACCACAAAAACCCAATATAAGATCAAGCATATAGTTGGTCATGGGGTAACAGATATCAGGTAAACCAAAAATGTCAATATCACTAGTACCTTGTAGAAGTTGGTACTTATCAAAACTTAAAAAACCCCATCAAGGAACATTATCCAACCTATTTAGTTTGTCCTTAATCATATTTTGAAGGCTAATATGATCGAACTACCTCCCATAAGGTAACCTGACACCATGAAAAATTAGTATAAGCCCAGTCAGCATTTTGAGTATCATAGAGTGGAGGGACACATGACAAACTCATGTAAGAGGTTGAAACACATGGTTTAGGATATAATAGATGAATTTCACCTTTTTTTGGATGATTACCAACCCAAAATTTAACCACAAACCTTCAAATAATCAACCTCCTACTGAACATACACCTACAACTAATCAAACTATGGAGATCTTACAAAATCCTCTGCCCAATCATAGGCAATAGACAACTAATCATGTGTCATATCATAATGTGCCTCCTCCCTACAAAAACATGGTGGGTATGATAGTATCTACCACAAGGCAATAAGCTCAAGCTCAATGAATTCAAAAATCTCAATAGAAGACAAGTTCTACATCCAACCAACCCTCTAGATCACCCTTAGTTCTTAAGAGTACCCAAAAAAGGAGCACACGTGTAGAAAAACCAACCTTAGTGTTGAAGCCATAACAAAAAGTATCCTTCAACATCCAATAGTAGTTAAGTAACACACATTCCAATATATCCCTCTTAGAACTTTTATAGAATTATCCTATTCATAGGAAAGCCTTGTTGAATCTTCTAAGTCAACAATTTATCCCAAAATATCTTCCCGATAGTAACCTAGCCAATGTTCTAGGTACTCTTGGGATAAATCGCATATCTTTTTATGATGACGATCTTCCTTCCTCAAATTTACAAGGGAATGTTTCCCTTTACATCACTGGATAAATTGGGAAAATTTTCATCAAGAGGATCTTGGTGGATAATGGTTCCTCCCTCAATATATGCACTTACAATTTCTTCCAAAATTTTGGACTTAGAGAGGAATATTTAACCAAATATGATGTTATCATAAAATATTTCAACAATGAGTCCCAAGAGGCTTGTAGTATTTTATCCCTTCCCCTTAGAGTAGGACCCAAGATCTTAGACATGTTGTTTTATATTGTTTCTTGCCCAACATATTTTAATCTTATACTTGGATGCCCTTGGATTCATGCCATGAAGGTTATCCTTTCTTATCTTCATCAATGTTTAAGATATGAATTTAAAAATCAGCTTATCACCACCAAGGTGACCTCATCCATTCCAATATTGTTCAATGGTTGAGAAAGCTCAATATAGCATCAATTTATGCCCTTATGTTTCTCTTTATTCTATTTATTTTCCTTCTTCTTCTATTTTTATACTTCTACTTATTTTCATCATCCTTCTTCATAATCTAAAATCATGGAGAAGTTTAAGAATTTCAAAATTAGTGAGGAACCATCAATCCTATTCTCATCACTGGATCAAGCTAATTTTCTTGATGACAGTCCTCTTCTATACCTCATGAAGTTTTCACCTTCACCTCGAACTATGAATTTTATCCATAAAAAGGGTGAATTAGTGCACATCAGTATGTGTACCTTTGTCTACGTGGGTACATCCCATAAAAAAATATTCATGGTATCAATCCCTTGCTGGTAGGATAAACCTTTACCCATTGTTATCTATCCAATGATTACCCACTTCCTAAGTAGATCATATTTGGAATGTGATATATAGGTAAAGGGTTGAGGCCACAAAAAAAATGTATTCAAAAGCTTTTGGAAGTTGAGCTTTGTTCTAGAAGATGTAGAATAGGTTACATCCATGACAAAAACCAGCCCTTATAATTTATGATGATCAAATCATTACTTATGCAAAATTCATGGATCATCATGGCTTAGAGTGGAGTAATAAGGATGAGGGGTTGCCTTCTTCCTCTAATATTATTTTTTTGTAATGTGATAACTTTGATGCACCCTAAGTTAGTTGCAACCTTAGGGAAGGATGTTGAATGGGATATTCTTTATGATATGAATCATTATGATATCCTCTAAAATAGCTACTTCTTTGATGGGTTAGTCCCTTGTGTCACCCATATTGAGTCTTCTAGTTCTTGAGTGGATTCTATTCCTATGTCTCCTAAATATATTAAACAATTAGGAGTAGTTTCCCTATCGCTAATAAGGACAACATAATTTGAGAGTGTTTTGATTTTCATTTAGTGACTTCCATATAATATGCTAAGGGGGATACTCTTTGTGACATAGCTCATGATGATAGACTTTATTATAGCTTTTTCTCTATTGGGTTAGTCCCTTGTGTTATTTTTCTTATCATTAAGAAATGAGGCACACTCAAAATCTACCTCAACTTTTGTTTAGATAAATTAAACCAATTTGAGCTATTAGATAAAAATTGCATCCATGCCTTAGAGAAAATTCGAGCCTAGAAAAATAGGCTCAAGTGATATTACTCTAAGAGAGTTCACACTCATTCTTTTGAGGTTAGGGACCTTGTTTTCATGGAAAACCAAAAGAACACAAATGCTTGACAAATCTGAAGGGCAAATTTCATCCCAATTGGCTAGGCCCCTTTGTCATAACAACCAAGTTTGACTTAGGAGCCTATCATTTAGCAATGTTATATGGTAAAGAACTTAAAGAACCAATTAACATAATGCAACTAAAATGATATTATGCATGATTTCATATATTTGTCCTTCATCCTACATTTGGTTTGCTTGCTCATACTACATGACTACTTGTCATACTTTGCATGAATTGCTTGACATTATGTTCCATTATACATCTTTGCTTGTCATATAGATACTTTGTTGCTTGATCATACTTGCATTTGACTTCTTGAGAATTTAGTTTTTTTGAGACTTTACAATGAGGTAATTGATGAAACCTAGTTAGGTTTTAGCTCATATACATTGCACTCATACTATATCACTAATACTTAGTGAACCCCCAACCTAGGGTACATATCCATTTATTTTTCATATCATTGCATCTATTCTTGTCAATAATTCTTTTCTTTTCTTCTCTTCTCTTCTCTTCTCATATATTCCTTGACATTGAAAGTTTCAATAATTATAAATAAAAAAATTCTCCAAGTCAAGGGATATAGTTCTTCATCTCTTGTATATCTTTTGTCTTTTGATTTTTGTTAATATTTTATTCTCTTCTCCAGGATATACATTCCTTCTTTTATCTGCACATTTTGTTTTGCTCACACATTTCCTTCTTAATTTTTTAACTATTAAGGAATCCTCATGGGATAGGGTGGATATCACATGAATATAATTTATGGTGTTCATATAACCACTAACTATCTTACACACATCTCTTAGATATTGAAATTTCAAAAAGGATACACATAAAATATTGTTTACTTTTTGCTTCTCTCATCCTTCTATCTAACACATGCACACACACATTTTTCTTATGTGCTTTGATTTTCTCAAACATATTTTGTACAAACCATACCCCTATTAGGTTACACTCCTTTTGGCACATCAATAAAACACTACACCTATACGGGATAGCTTCAAGACCTCCAAAAAGCACTAGCCACCATATCAGGCCATTTGTGAGTATACATCCTAGCAAGTATCTCTCCACATACAACCATTAGTGAGCACCACAACCATAGTGGATATCACTCCAAAATTGTTCTTTTTAGTAAGCATAACACCTTCGTAGGATAGCTTCATGGTCACTTGCAAGCACTACACCTGTAGTATATTTCACTTCATCCTCGACCATTTGTGAGCATACATCCTCACAAGGTTTTTCTCCATATTTTATTTTATTTTTGCTTATCTTATGATCATTTGATCACATTGATCCCTTTTCATCTATGCTAATTCAAATATCATGATCTAAGCATATTTTTTCTTTATTCAACTTTTTGTTGACCTTCTCCTTCTTCTTATGCTTCTTATTCTCTTTATTTTATTTCTTTTTTCCTCTTTTTCTAAATTCATGCCCTATATTTATGGGACACAAATTCATTCCAATATCAATTCATGGTTTGTTTTTATGGGGCATGAATTCAGCTGGAGTATAGTTTTTGTTTTTCCTTCTTGTTTTTATTCTCCTTTTCTTTATTCCATCCCATTTCTTGTTCTCATTTTGCTTCTTTGATCATTTTATCATGTATTTCATTTAGTTCAATTCATTCATTTTGCATTCATTAGTTAAGTTTATTTTATATTTATTAGTTAAGGTTCATTCATCATTCATTGCATTCATTCATCTAATCATGCATAACCAACAATTAACATCACATAATAAAAATACACACATAATAAATCATAGCATGGTATTACTCAAAAACAAGTCTGTGTTAGTCAATGTGTTAGTGTGCCACAATCCAAGCCTGGCACACTCAACCATCACCTAGCCTAAGGATGCATACCATAAATAAAATTGGTATGTCATATTGATCCTAGCCCTCTATTTATGAGCTAGTCTCCTCTACTCCACTCGTTGGAGGTGGCCCTAGTAGGGGTATGTTCATATACCATGAAATATTTCATGATCTAGACAATGACATACTCGATGTATGTAAGGAGGATGACAGAGGCACCCTCTACTATGCTAAAACCACCTAAAAATACAAGTTTTGGTAGAAGGTATCCATGTGTACAAACACCTCCCGTAGACACCTAAAACATGTCATGTTTAGGAGAACTACTCATGTGGGCACATTCATAGACCATGTGACTAAACCTTGGGACCTTCCAAGTGCCAAAAGTGGTTTTCACCACTCATTTGGGGTAGTCTTAGCCCATCCAAGCCTGGCCGCTATGAACCAGAGTAGTTGGATCTTGGCCATTGAAGCTCAGAGTGGCCAAACCTTAGCCACTGCAGATGACAATGACTAAACCCTAAAAAGCAACTTGCCATCAAATTAGCCTAATCTTGGGTGGAAGTGGTAGTTTACATGCAATAAAGTTGAGCGGGGATAACTTTGCATTATTCCTCATGGCTAGTCTACATGAGAGACTCAAGTCTTGATTTAGACATCAGTTAACTGGCCCTCAAGGGTAGACAAAGACAAAAATTCTCATGCTAACATCTAGTGTGCATGTAGAATTCAGTCCTAGGGTTTGGACATTGACCTAGGCCTTCAAACACATTATAAGGTGCAAACCTAAGAGCACCAAGGAAATTTATAAATTAGAGAATTCAGAGATTGGAGGAGAGATTTTGAGACTTGAAGAGATTTTCTTGTAGTGAAGCCCTATCAGATTGGAGAGCAAATTGGAGCACCTTTGAGGAGCAATGAAGTGCTAGCCGATTGAGAGTTTATCATCTATAGGATATTCAACACATCGATGAAATGATAATCATTTCAACATTAGTAATAATCTTAGATCCATAGCCTTGGAGCAATAGAGATAGGTTTTCATCTTAGCGGCCATTGTCTTGGATAGTGGCCCATAGGCCTAGTCTAGGGTTCTTAGCATTAGTTTCTTTATTTAGCTTGTTACATGTTTTCATGTCATTAGCATAGATCTGATTTCATTTACTTGCATTCATAGCATTAGTTTCTATTGTCATTGAGCATATTTCTATTTATCATTAGGGTTATTTCTAACAACCTCATCCAAGGAGGCAATCTCGGATAGCTAAGCGTTTGCTATTGTTTTCATGCTTGCAGGACTACAGGTTCATTAGACAGGTTATCAACATACGAAAGCAAAAGGATCCCTCTAGGAACTAGACCTAGAGAAGGAGGCATCTGTAAGCCCTCATACAGTTCTGTGTGCATCATCGGGAAGCCTGTGAGAGTGCATCACCCCTTGCAAGGGGATATTATACATCTGCTACCCTATTTGTAAAATATGTATCAAATGAAGGGTATCCCTTAGAGGGATCTATATGTAACCGAACTTGAGAAATATCAATAAAGAGCATTATTTATTCATTTATTTGTATTTTGGTTGTATCTTTCATTTAATGCATGATTAAGTAAATAATATTCACAAATAGAGTAGTGGATGGTGCATCGCTTCCCCGAGGTCGCTATAGATGGCGATCATGGTGGGACCCCTACCAAGTTTTTATTTTTTGTTGATTTATTGATTCAATTTTTTGTGTGTAGGTTTAGCCCTTGTTATCTTTCAAGAAGTGTAGCAGAGGGTAAAATTTCTATCATCTGAGTGGGATTCGAGGTTGGTACCCCTTTTTGTATTTTTCTGATTTTCTGTCTGCATTTGATTTCCAAAAATAGAAAAGCATAAACATAGATTAATTAGGGAAAATGAAAGGAAAAGAAATAAAAACTGCATTTTGCATTTCTTAGGTTTCTTTTAGATTTCCTCTAGGCGTTGCTAGGAACAATGGACCTCTACTTGTAAGGTCCGCCCTAGTATCTAGCGTGCTAGGCCATTGTATTTTGGTTTGCTTGCATGTGGCCCAATCAGTGGCTATTTTTATCACAAAGTAGGAGAATGCATCAAGGTCATGTAGAATAGTTGTAAATGCATTTGTCTAAAAATAAAATGTTCTTTTTAGGCATTGTAGGAAAGTAGTCATGAATGTTGGTTGATGCATTTCTTTCTATTTTTAAATCTAAAAATAACCCCACACACTTGCACGTATCATAATAAACATTGGGGAGTTGGATTTCATCACCGACCCCCAATTCAGTCCGATGACGTTGGCATTCATCTCCTTCCATCGGCTTGCCCCCTAGATTTTCCTAGAATGGAATAGGGAAACTTCTTTATAGTGGTACTAGTTACTTGTGTTCAAACTGTCTCCCACTATTGGAACAATCATTGGTTCAGAGTGGAAGAGCTAGGCGAACCCCCCACTGGGATTTAAGCGGTGTACCCTAGTCTCTTTTGAGAAAGTCATGTTTGGCACTGGTGTTCTTGGTTGCCACTATGGATGAGTCCCCTCATTCTAATTCCAAAAACAAGAGCAAGAAAGCAAAAGCAACAACAAATCTAAACACACTAAAACCAGTTTTAGGACACACATTTAATCCATAAAAGAGATAATCATATTGTTTGCTTTGTGTGTTTCTTTGTTATTTGGGACCAAACCCTAACCCTAATTTTTAGGGAAATTTATTGAAAAAAAATTAAAAATCTACTTTTTGATTCTACATCCAACGGATCGAGAATCATGCAAATCGGAGCTATAACAAAAAAGTTATTTTGGTTTTATTTTTACTCTATTTTCGAAGCTAAAAATAGGGAAAAACTGCACTAAAATAATCATAAAATGGGCTAGACAACTCCAAAAAGTGCCAAATTTGTTTTGTTGTCTTAGTTAGCCCCTTGTGCACCTCTCCCAAAAATTTTGAGTCCTAACTCTTCATGGTTCAAAATTTCCTAAAAATTCCTAAAAGTGGGCATTTCCCCACGGGCCCCGGTTAGCCAATTATTTCAAAAATACAAAATTTTGACCCAAAAGTCAAATTTTGGAGTTATAGCTCATTGTGATCAGTGCGTCACACTGATAATTTTGATATATGACACTCAAAACCTTTTTTGGAAGTCAAAAATTTTATAACAAAAATTATGGTCGGGAGACCTCCCATGGTGAGCAAGACCTCCCATCTAGAGAGGGAATCAGATTCCATTACCACTGAACATATCCAAATCAGTCTAGAGGACATAGCCCTCTCTAAAGGGCATCCCAGGTTTTATCATAACATCAATACCATCCCTAGGGAGTCAAGCCTTCGAGGTATCCCTACTAGGGAAGCACCCATAGGCCCTCCAGGAAACCTGCCAGACTGGAACACCTTGATGGAATTCTATATAAAGAACAATCCACCCATTGAGGGGCCTAGTAGGTCAATGTCATAGGTTCACATACCAGCTTGCTCCATACATCAATCAAAAAATGAAAATGAGGGCACACCATGGCCTAGACTGGATGAGCAAACCACTCCGGTTGATCGAGAAAGTCGATCCCCTACTCCTCACAGAGAGCATTCTGCATGTGCACGTTCTGCTTCTATGCAGTATGAATACATAGAGCTTACATCTAAGTCTGAAGATGTGTCCTTCCTCATAGATGAGGAAGAGGACCCAAGTCATCATCCTACTCCTCGTGAAGAGTACGTGGGGTAGTCACGTTGCATGTCTGCATTGTCAGACTATACAGAGTCCATTCATAGACCAGAGTATCAGGCTAATGCAACCTTTAAAGAACATGGAAAACAACTAATAGATCCTGCTAGGGGAAAAATATATGACAAAACCATTCATATTTCTAATACGAGGGTACATAGCCCCTATACAACTAAACAATGAAATCATACACATCAGGCACTAAGGCCACAACTTTACCAACAACAATGCATGGATCAACAACAATTAAATCAACAATAGGTGGACTCACAACAAGCACACCAACAAAGGTTGTATCAACTAAAGATGTATGAACAACAAAAGATACAACAAGAGCAAGTGCAAAATGCATTGCGTGAAGAGGTGCTTACACCTAGCACCCAAAGGATGCAACAACGCGTAAGGCATCCAGGCCAATCTCAGAATATGCCCCCTCGATCATGCAAAAATAGTGTTCAACATCAAAGGTCGTTATCTGGTTACCATCAAGAACCTCATACTCCTCAACAATACCAAGATCAATATGATGAGGAATCATATGAAGAGTCCCAATGGGAACATCAAGAAGAAGTGGATACTTACTCTGAATCTAGTTATGATGAGGTATCTAATGATTATAATTATCATCCAACTCAACATCAAAAGCAGCCTCCTCAACCTAATCAAGGGCAGCAACTGGAAGATCAGATCATTTCATCGAGGCCATACAAAGTGCTAGTTGATCGAATGAACAAATTTGAAAAGCAAAATCAAAGGTTGGTTTATCAGAAACCTACACTAAAGAAGCTTAGCAATCAGCCTTTGCATCCATCAGTGTCATCACCAACATACCCATCAAATTTTAGGATGCCTCAACTTGAAAAATTCAAAGATGATGAAGATGCACAAGAGCACGTGACAATATTCATCAATACATGCTTCCAATTTCAAGATAATGACCCCTTGATGCTGAGAGTTTTTCTTACAATGCTAGTTGGGGATGCTTTGGAATGGTATAATCATCTACCCCATCATAGCATAAACACCTTTGAGCAATTGGCTGAGTTATTTCTGGAATGCTTTGCCTCTAGTGCTGAGAAAATGATAAACTTTACTGACTTGGCAAGCCTTCATCAACTTGATGATGAGCCAGTCATGGAGTATGGCAAGAAATGGAGAAAGATGATGTCAAAATTACCTTTTACCATACCAACAATAGAGCTCATTCAGATGTTTACTAGAAGTTTCTCAAAACAAATCTCGCTTCTCCTACAATTACAATAGTATCAAACATTTGAGGAGGCCTTGACGCAAGCCAAGGTCATTGAAGACATCAAGATAGAGGAGGGTGAACTCCACAAGGGGCAATGGTCAAAAAAGAATATCAAAGGTGACAACAACCAACAAAAGGTAGCCCTAGTTAATCAAGTTATTTTGAGTAGCTCAGAATCCTCAAGTCAGGTGGCACCACCTCTAACAGTGGGGCATAATTACCAAGCTCAACCTCCTCTGGCCCAAGATCATATGCAACAAAATTAGATACAAGGCCAACAACGTAGGCCACAATGACAATATACTGATTTTCTAGAGACATTAGCATCACTCTTTGATCGATTGTATGAGGCACGAAGAATCACTCTTCCAGAGATCCATCCATTGAAGCCTAATAAGCGTAGATCAAAGGCACACAGAGAAGAGCTATTTTGTGTGTACCATCGACAAAAGGGGCATGACATCCAGACATGTCATCCCTTTAGAGATTTAGTGTAGGATATGATTGAGAGGTAAGAGCTTCAGATAAGACTCCTCCAAGACCCCTTGCCTACACATGAAGCAAACATAGCACCTAACAATCAAGTTGAGCATGTCAATAAGGTGCACATAGCCCCACTTGATGAGGGTTTTATCGGTATGATCAATACTACAACAAGAAGTAAAATATACCTTGATCAACTCAACATACCAAAAGATTCAATTAAAGATAATAATCTATCATGGTCCACACCAACAATGAATTCAATTCACTTACAAAAGGACCCTGTGATTACTTTTTACAAATAGGAGATTGAGCCAATCTCTAAAGATGAACCCGATCCTCCACTACACATCATAGCAAGCATCAATCAAATTCTGTACAAGAGAGTATTGATTTATACTGGGTCAAGAATCAACATCATCATGGCTACAGCTTTGAAGCATTTAAATCTACCACCTTCACGCATTAAGGATGCAACATTCACATTGAGAGCCTTCAATGATGCCACTTCCTCAACAATTGGCATAGTAATCTTACCTATACAGGTTGGGATGAAGATGATACCTACATTGTGCCATATCTTGGGGGGTGAGAAGCAATATAACATATTGCTAGGTAGACCATGGATGAGGGATATGGAATGTGTGCCTTCCATAGTGCACCAAAATCTAAAATTCATACACCAAGGACAAGTGTACATGGTCCCCCAAGATCCTGAGCCATTCAAGTATTACAAGAAGTTTGATGAGCCACAAGAAGCTCTGGTGATATGCGGGCCTCCAAACATTCATGCGGATAAAATCACCAAACATTCAATGGAGGCTTGCATCGAGAAGTCACTACCTCCTCCCATCACCAAAAATCATGATATCATATTACTTGATGAGGAGAAGAGAACATCAGTTAACATGACTAAAGCACCTTCAACTGGTCCAAAAGATAAAGCACCTTCTCAAGAGTTTGTGGCAATGGTTAACATTAAGTCAGAAGACCAAATAACTTCAAAGTAGATAAGACAAGATATGGTGCAATCAAAGGTTGCTTCCATGGTAAAGGGGTCAAAACCATTGGCTTTAGTTACCCTAGACTCATTCTTCATAGTGCCTCCTCAAGAGCAAGAGCAGGCATTTTCCCCACATCATATTGAGGGTATTCAAGTTGGCAAGCAAAAGCTTGTGGATGCCACTAGCAAAGTGCATCATCATGAAGCATCCACATCAGCTCAAATGAATGAAAGGGATGATTTACATTCAGATTGTGAATCTTTAACATCAACTCTTTCACCCAAGTCAATCTACGATGATATTCCAATCTCATTGCTAGAGGTGCACATTAAATCTTTGCCAGTCATGCATTCCATCTTGGATCATCTAGATAGAATGGAGTGCCAAGTGAATGAGAAAAATGAGGCATTGCAATATATCATGAACAAGCTCAAGAACCAAGAGCTACAAGAGCAACCCTCATCTGAAGTCAAACTATCCCTTGTGCAGCCACAAGAAAAGCCTCAGCCAAAGCAAACACCAATTCGGCCACCTCAAAAGTTGAACAAGCATCCCTCATTGCCTGAGCCTTGGTATTGATTTTCAATCAATTATGTGCTACAAATGCTATCAGATTACCTGAGGTTGGCCAGTTAGATCCAAATCACCCAAAACCTTGAGGGTATGAGGAAGAGCTACACTATCTATATCATAGACAAAATGGTCATGATATTCAATCATGTCAGGGTTTTAGAGCCATAGTATACAACATGCTTGGAAAGAAGCAGCTTCGGGTTGTTGACCAACAGATGATTTTAGTCAACAATCCATGTTTGGCATCAAAAATACAAGAAGAGCCCCCTAAGCTAGTAAGTGACATACCTAGGGCTCAACCTGGTCCTCATACTAGGCCAAAGCATGCTAAACGCTCAAAATAGTAGCAATGCATTTGGACTCCTTTAAATGAGCCTATGTCTATCATCTTGCAAAAGCTACTAGATGCTAAGGTCATCACCTTACCAGACATCAACCCTATAGACCCAAATAGAGCTAAACCCAAAGGTTACAGGGAGGGCCATCACTGTCTCTATCATCGAATAGAGGGCCATGACATTTGCAATTGCCATGGATTCAAAATTGTGGTCCAAGACCTATTAGAATGAAATGAGCTCCATCCAGATGGTTCACTCATTCCTCCCCACCTGGATAGGGGCACCTCATAGAGATCAGTGCCCCAATCAGGAGAGTTGATTTCCATCACTCTTCCTAAGCAGGTTGATTACATTGTAGTGGACAACATGTGCACTGGGGGTCTTAAAGGTAATGTACCTTCCCCATCAAGTTCAATAAGACAAAGTGAGGATTCTAAAGGTATCACACCTTCCTCACTTCCATTAAGTGTTACACACATAAGGGGTATCTAAGGTGCCATACCTTCCCCTTAAAAATAACAAAATTCAAAAACATTCAAATATTACAAAATCACAAAAACAATAGAATATCAAAATACAAAAACAATATAAAACATAGAAATACAAACAAATCAAAAAGCAGTAAAATAAAAAAAAAAGACACCAAGGGCATCTCTAAGCCACTTGGTTAAAACTCATCAAAAGGCACCAGGGCATCTCTAAGCGCTGGTCAAATCTCATCAAAAGGCCAGATTTAATCTAAAAGGCACCAAGGGCATCTCTAAGTCGCTTGGTCAAATCTCATCAAAAGGCTCCAAGGGCACCTCCAAGCCACTTGGTCGAATCTCACAAAAATCTCCAAAGGTATTTTAAAAGCCCTTTGGTCACACATAAAAACAAAAACACAAAAACATTCAAAATAATCAAAAGCACAAAAACAATGCAAAAATAAAAAATACAAAAACATTTGCATCTTACATTTGCATCCATATAGTTGCATTGCATTAAACATCCCCATCCATTGCATTTGCATTATGATAGGTTATGTTCACAATCTTACAGATGACACCATGGTTTGTATCCTAATCATACATCTTCAAGTCCATCTTCATCCATCGCCCATGTGTGTAATTGTGTTTTTCAACACAACCCCTCCCTGTTGCTATAAGGAATATACTAAGGTTTTCTGGTTATTCAACCATACCTAGTGGTTTTATCAGCTTTTGTAGAAAGCCATATTGATTAGTAGAGGGTGAGGTCTAGTAATGATAATGCCTAGCATACTTCAGGATCCCATCACTAATTAAAAACACTAAAATCCTAGTTGGTACAAGGGAAATATGAAAGCTGCAAAAGTGGTCTAGGTTACCTTAAGCGAAAAGGGTCTTCCTTGCTTATCCCCCTATGCGACCGGTTCAAAGGTGTTGAGAATTGGCAAAAGGACAAGTTCTACCCTACCCAGTTACATCCCTTGCTTTTACCAAAATAAGCAAAAATCCCAGAATCAAGCAAAAGTCAAAAGCAAAACAAACAAGTGATTATCATCACTACATAGATCCCTTGCTCAAAAGAAAAAAAAAAAAATCAATAAAAAATAAACAGTGATTTTCATCACTAAGCATGAGCAAGTATCCCAAATGAAATGAAGAAAAGAAGGGAATGGAGCTTGAATCCCTGGAATTCTCAGCATTGTACAAACCATAAGGTGATCCCCATTACAGGTTTGGTGTACAACCAGCTTGGCAATGGTGGTATCCTTATGCATGATGATATGTCTATCACATTAGCATCTTGCATTTGTGTAGACCAATGTTTGCATGTGGATGAGCTAGCTTTGGGTAACCCAATACTGCCTAGTGGTATAGTCCAACTAAGTCCAACTTAGGATCAGATGAACATTTGAGGATCCCCGATCTTAGCAATGGGCTGAAAGAATCCCACCTGACATCGGAGGAAATGCTTGTGTTTTATCTAAATATATTCAATTTGCACACATAGGGATAATGAATAGCTAGGTCTTCATGATGAAAGCCTTATCTTTCAGGAGTCTTATATGATCAGTATACAACCTTTGATGAGGTAACTAGGGTGTTTGAGTCTCATGGAAAACCTCAAATATTCCTACATAGCAACAAATCATATCATCATCAACTTTCTTTATGAGGTTTTAATTAAAGGGTGTTCACAAAGTAGGCTAGATACTGGATAAATATCAGTAATGATATTTAGATGGCCACTGACTATTTTGTATCTTTTAATTTATAGAAGCTTATCAAGAAAGTACATACATTTCACACCTTTACATTTCACATATGGATGCTTAAATAATTAATTCTTATGATAAGAGTAATTATTTACATTCATGATTGTTATACATTCTGTGGTGTCACCCATTAGATTGTTAAACTCATATCATATGCATTCCTTATGATTTAAGTGATTAAAGCATATAGGTTCACTTACATTAGATCAACATCATTTAGATAATGCATTACACACATTGCATTTACCATATCATAACATAAGTTAGATGCATACAATTAAATCAAAATCAAACATGCATTTAACAATAAGCATTGCATCCATATACGCATACATCATAATCCATCTATGCATCTCGATCATAACACATAATCATACATTCATCATCTAGCTAACACATGTCATTCATACATCACATCATCAAAGCATGTACAAGCATTGCATCCATCTATGCATACATGATAAACCATCTAATCACCTAACCACCTAAGCACACAACATCACATCCATATAATCATCTAACCATCTAAGCATCACATCATCATCATTACATCATCAACATCATATATCATAAAATCATAATTGCATCCAAAAATATATTTTGCTAAACATCAACTGGGGCATTGTTGGTATCATACCTCCCTTAATCAGTAATCAAATAGTTAAGCAATCAATTTCAAAAATCCCCAAAGGCATCATAAGCCCTTTGGTCAAAATCACTAAAAGCATCCAAGCGCATCTCCAAGCCACTTTGGTCAACTCACAAAAGGCCCCAAAGGTGAAATAAGCCCTTTGGTCAAAAACATTCAAATAAAAATACAAAAAATAAAAAAAAAAAAAAATATAAAACATAAAAATCTAAACAAATCATAAAACATTAAAATTCAAAATCCAAAATGCTCCAAGGGTATCTTCATGCCGCTTGGTCAAATTCAAAATAAAAAATGCTCCAAGGGCATCTTCATGCCGCTTGGTCAAAATTAATAAAAATGCTCCAGGGGCATCTTCATGCCACTTGGTCAAATTAATCAAAAATGCTCCAAGGGCATCTTCATGCCGCTTGGTCAAATTCAAAATAAAAAATGTTCCAAAGGCATTCCAAGCCACTTTCGTCAACTATCAAAATGCTCCAAAGGCATCCATAAACTCTTTGGCCACCCAAAATGCCCCAATGGCATTTGCTAAGTCCATTGGTCATAATAACAACATGCACAATCAAAATCAACAATTAAATGCTAAATCATTGCTAAGTGCGCTTATTCAAAAGTCATTAGCGAAGATAATCATGCACCCCCTTGCTTGGGGCAAATAAGCAAAAGATCAAAAGCAAATTCAAGCAAACCAAGGCTAAGCTTGTCTCCTATCGCCATCAAGGCTAGGATTTGACTTCACGTCACAAAAATCAAATCATATAAACATCCATATGAACATATATCTTATGCACATGATAAAGAATCCATCATCAAATCAACTCGTAACACATCACATCACATAATCAACAGGTCAATTTCTAGGTTCAAAATACTGCTTTCTTTTATCAAAGGTTGCGCCCTTTACCTTGCATTTGCATCATCCACATCAATTGCTAGGTTCAAAATACTGTGTTCTTTTGTCAAAGGTTGCACCCTTTGCCTTGCATTCATACCATCCACATTGGCAAAAATCCCCTTTTTTTGTTAAGGACAAAGAACAAATACAACCATCTTGTCAGGTATTCATTGCATCATTAGGAATGAGTGAGCTGAGGTTTAGCAGGTGCGATGGGAGTGAGGGTTTGAATTTTTTGGGCAGGAATCTCAGCCAAGGTGACAGAGGTAGAGCAGGTATGGAAGGGGAAGGTAGGAACATCGAGCATGGATCAAGAAAGGATCTAGAGGAAGGTGATTAGGCTACAATAGATTTGGAGGTGGGCATCACGCGGGGGCCCGACCCTCCTTAGAAAGACCCCGACAAAAAAGATACGAAGGACAATGCAGGGCCCAAGAAGTGGTTGTATTTTGCTAAGACTCTTAGAGGAAAAAGAAAGGAGGTTCTCTCTCTTCTGCCCCTAGTTCCAGTAAATAATAAAATTTTGGCCCCGACAAGTTCCATGAGCCCTTTTATTTCAATGAAAGAATTCTCCCTGGTAGGCAAGTTTTTGGGAGGTAGGTCGAACATGGAGACTATCAGGGCTTGGGTGATCGGTAAATGGCAACCGATAGGCATCTTGGAGTTGGTAGCTCTAACTCAAGGATTCTTCATTATCCATTTTAACAATATGGAGTATGCTAACCACATTTTAACAGGTTTCTCAGACGATGGGGTGAAGATTTTGACCCTAAAAAGAAAAATATTAACATTACCCCTATTTGGATTCATATCCCGAGTTTACCTTCCTAGTTATTCAATGAATATTGGTTGTAGGGCATAGCTAGAACTATAGGGGACCTAATCTCCATTGACCATGCAACCTTGGCCAGGACAAGGATGACTCATGCATGAATCTGTGTAAATGCTAATTTGGATAATGAATTGCCAAGGTTTGTGGAGCTAGAGTATGGATAATACTATCAAAAATAGTTGATAGAATACGAGAACAGACTGAAATTTTGTGCAGAATGCAAAAATCAAGGACATCTATGCAATCAGTGCCCTAACCTAGTAATGAATAGAGAAAATTAGAAGCAGGGAATGCTAGATAGAGAAAATTTGAGGAGTTTTTCTGGTAGAGGTGATTTCAATCAGGCAAACTATGTCTACCAAAAAAATAAAAGAGAGGGTACAGGGTCCCAAAAAGACAAAGGAAAACAACAGGTTGTTGTCAACCAAAATACTCAGGTAAGTTCCAATATTCTAGTTTCAAATAAACTTTCAATTCTATCCAATATGGGAGTAGGAGGATTATCGAAAGACATGGAAGCCTAGAACCTTCAGGTTAACCTTTCTTAATCTCTAGAATCCCCATCCAAGTTAGGATCCTCAAACCCTAATGCTAAAATTATTGTAAGCCTTGTGGGCATCACAAAGCCAAACCCTAATGCCCAATCTCTAGAATCCCCATCCAAGTCGGTATCCTTAAACCCCAATGCTAAAAATACTTCAAGCCCAATGGGCATCCCAAAGCCAAAAACTAATGTTGAAGAACTTAGGAAGAAATTTAAGGTATTAGAAAATAAAAAATCTCATCTCCCTAACATCATCACTAGGAGCCAGGTGAATCCTATTGAGGGGCCATCCCACAAACCAGGGGAATATAGGAAAAAAGGAGAAGATTTGGATGTAGGGGTGGAGATATGTGAAACTCTTCAGACTGAGGAATATGGTAGTCCAATTCTGCAACAAATTGTCTCCCCCCAGTTTAGTCCTAAAAAAACCAGGAACACTGTGAAGTCTCCTATATATTTTGGTAGTGAAAAAAGAAGAGGGAGAATATCAAATGCTGAGCATCAAAAAATTAAAACTGATAATGACATTGCCAATGGAAAATAGAGAACCTTGTTTCAACAAGTTAATCTAGGTTCTAAAGACAAAAAATTAGAAAAATCCCCTCAAGGGAGGGGGAGAGGAAAAAATCCCAAAAAATCTAAATGAAGTTCCTCTCATGGAATGTGAGAGGCCTCAATGGCTTACCCAAACATAGGGAAGTTAGTGCAATAAGAAATCAAGTGAATCCAACTATTATCATGTTGCAAGAAATAAAAATTGATGAGATTCAGTCAAAAAAAGTAGCAAAAAAAATCTGGAATCAAGGGGAGATGGTTTGCAAATCATCCAGAGGAGCGTCTAGAGGCCTTATAACTTTTTGGGATCCCTGGATAGTAGAAGGCACCATTATTCAGAAATATGAAAGGATTCTTAGTGTTTTATTTAAGGAAATAAACAATAAGTTGTGGATCCTTTCAAATATTTATGCCCCAACTTCAATTCAAGGGAGAGCTCTACTGTGGTAGTACTTAGGCAATCTGAGTGAAATATTCCATAATATCCCTTGTATTCTGGTTGGGTATTTTAACACTCCTCTTTACCCTTCATACAAAATGGTGGAAATGGACCACCTATCAGGAGCATGGATTAGTTAAATGACTTTGTGAACTCCAACATGTTGATGGATGTAAAACTTAGAGGAGTGAATTATACCTGGAGCAATCGACGGATAGGGTTTCATCTCATTCAAGAAATGCTTGATAGGTTTTTTCTATCAAAGGAGGCTACAACTTTGTTCGGTGATTCTACCCTACAAGCCCTTCCTAAAATTACCTTTGATCATAATACCATTTTTTTGGAGATACCTAACTCTCTATCCTTCAAGAAACCTTTCAGATTTCAATCTATGTGGACCAAACATTCCAATTTTAGAGATAACTAAATTTAGTGGTGGCAGCCTGTCAGGGGTAGTGAAGCTTTTAAACTTGCTGGAAAATTAAATTTTTTAAAGGAAAAGGTTCGAACTTGGAACAAAGAGGTCTTTGGGAACCGCTTTGAAAATAAAAAATAGGTTGTTGAAATTTTGAAGATAATTGATCAAAGGATTCAACATGGTGATGTTGATGAAACTACTAGGCAGGAGGAATGAACAAAACTAGCAGAGTTTCATAACATTTTGGCCTATGAGGAAATCTATTGGAGGAAAAAATAAAGGGCTCTTTGGTTGAAATATGGAGATTCAAATTCTAATTTTTTTCACGTCACCACGCTTAGAAATAGAAGCAATAACAAGATAATTTTTTTAAAAAAAGCATATGGTTCTATTACTCAGGACTTAAAAAAAATCAGAAAGGAGGTAGTAACTTATTTCAATTCTATCCTTGGTCAGGAATCACAGTGTAATGAGGAGGCCAAAGATATTCTCTTGCAATCCATTCGTAGCATAATAAATGAGGATATAAACCTTAAGCTTCTAGCTCCCTTTTCTGATGAGGAAATTATGAAAGCCTTGTTTAGCATGGATCCAGACAAAGCCTCGGGACTCAATGGCTTTCCCCCTAATTTATATCAATATTTTTGGGACATCATAAGTGAGGATGTAATTTTTGCTATCATATAATTCTAGGCAAGCAATCATATCCCAAAAAATCTCAACTCTACTTTTATTTCTCTAATTACTAAGAAGCAAACCCCTAAATATATGGCTGACTTCAATACAATCAGTAGGTTCAATGTTTCATACAAGATCGTAATTAAAGCCATTGCAAATAGAATGAGATATATTCTACCTCACATAATAGATCCGTGACAGGAAAGATCTATCCAGGGTAGGCCAATCTTGGATGGAGTTATAACAGTTCATGAAGCTCTCCACTCTGCTCATAAGACTAATAGGTTTGTTTTTCCCCTTAAGCTTGATATGAACAAAGCATTTGACAGGCTAAATTGGGACTTTCTGATTGTTGTCCTCATTAAGTTCAGTTTTCACCACCAATGGGTTAATTTAATCAAATAATGCATTTCTAAAGCATGGTTCTTGATTCTGGTTAATGGAACAACTATTGGTTACTTTCAAAGTCATAGAGGAATTCGGTAGGGGGACCCTATCAACCCCATGTTATTCATCATTATGGTAGAAGCTTTAGGCAAAACCATAAAAAATGCTTGCATTTCAAGGCTAATATCAAGAATCAAGGCAACATCTCTCACTAGGGTTGTTTCTCACCAACAATTTTTTGAGGCTACCCTTCTATTGACTAAGGCATCGGTGGCTGATGCCAAAATAATTAAATACATCCTACAAATCTACGAGGACGTTGCTGGTCAAAAATTTAATTTCAGTAAAAACAAGTTATATTTCTTGAACACCCCCATTCAGAGGCAAGGAAGGAATACATAAATTTTATGGTGTGATATAGCAAACCTCCCCACTTCATATCTTGGTCTCCCTCTTTTCATTGGTTCTCTAAGAGAGTCAATGTGGTACAGGGTTATTGAAAGAATTCAAAAAAAACTTGTTGGATGGAAAGGTCATCTTCTATCTCAAGAAGGAAAGCTAACCCTCACTAAGGCCTCTCTTTAGAGCCTTCCAATCTATTTCCTCTCCATTTTTAAAGCCCCTATGAAGGTTTTCCAAAAAATTGAGAAAATCCAAAAAGAATTTTTATGGACTGGATCAGAAGAGAAAAAAATGATACATCTTGTAGGATGGACCAAAGTGTACAGACCCAAGGAAAATGGGGGTTTAGGTCTAAGGAGAATTGCTCATATGAATTTAGATTTAATATCTAAGCATGCATGGCACCTCATTTCTGGTGAAGAAAATGAATGGGCAGCTATCATCAAACAAAAGTATCTTTAAAATATGGAATTTCTAAGTGACTCATTTCCAATCAGAGGTTCTGCTTTTTGGAAAGCAATTCTCAATTGTAAGGATATCATCAAAAAATGTTTAATATGGGTTTTAGACAATGGTGAGAGGATAAATTGTTGGAATGACAGGTGGGCTAAGGATGAACCACTGATGCAATATCCTAACTTAGCCCGAATAAGAGATATCATGGAAGAACTCATTGGCAAAAAAGTCTTTGATTATATGGTTGAGGATAGAGGCAGAATGAAGTGGAAACAAATAAGGATTTAGGGATTTCAAGTAGAATCAAATGATCTTTGTAACATTCTCGGGCAACAATTTATCCCCATGAGACCCAAGTAAGATCAAGTGACCTAGGCTCCTACAAAAAATGGGCAGTTCACTATTAAATCAACTTACAAGCTTCTGCTTGATGATGAGGATTTTGTCCTCCAAAAGGACTTAGTTTGGATAAAAAAATTAATTCCAAAAATTGCAGCCTTTTCATGGCTGGTTATCCAAGGTAAGAATTCTAACCATTTATAATATGATGAGTAAAGGTAATTGTATCACTAATTGTTATTATTTGTGTAGGGCTAATTGGGAGACCATTTATCACATTTTCCTTGAGTGCCCTTTTTCCTTGACTATCCTAAGTGGGGTTTTTCAGGCCTTCAATATTTTTTGGGTTAAAACAGCCACCATACTTGATTTGTTCATCCAGTTGCATTACCCCTTTTCAAGCCAAATACTTAGATACATGTGGAAAATTTGTCTCAATCACTATCTTTGGTAGGTGTGTTTAGAAAGGAATCATAGAGTATTTAATGAGTCTATCCATGATCATAAAACTATCATTTCCAGGATCCTATCCTTTGCTAATAAGAATGTGAACCTTATCCCTTTTGATAGTTTAAACCTCATCTACAGGAGACCACGATTGCTCAATATTTAAGCTTAACATTGTTAGATGAGTCTATGCCTAGGGTAGTCAACCCCAGAGCCAATGTTAAGTGGTCCTCACCTCCTACGGGTTGGTTTAATCTTAATTTTTATGGAGAAGCTAAGGACAATCCTGGAAGAGTAGGCACTGGTGGCATTGTGCAAGATCATAATGGGAATATGATGTTTGCATTTTCTAAATATTTGGGAACAAGGACAAACAACGAAGCTGAAGCTAGAGCTATGGGGAGAGGCCTTCAAATGAATCAAGACTTAGAAAGAAATTTGATCATATAAGGAGACTCTATGCATGTTATAAATCTCCTCAATAATTGGAAAACACCTCCTTGGAGGATTAAAACAATTGTTGAAGAGGCTAGGATCCTTTTCCAAGGAAGACATGACAGAAAAGCCCAACATGTCTTTCAAGAAGCTAATGAAGTTGCTAATAAGTTGGCCAATTTGGGTGTCTATGGTGATAGAATTTTTAAATGGGAACACGGTGTCTCGAGTGAAGTAGAGGATCTTATTCAACAAGAATGCCAAGAATGATAGTCGAATTTACCAACAAGGAAGGCATTGTAATTTCGAAGGCTATGAGTATTCTCATCTCTTTTTTGAAATGGACACAATAAAAATTATCCGAGCTGTCAGTATTGGTGGATGCTGCTTGGAAATGACACAAAGACTAATGGGTATAGTCACATGTTAGATAACATGGCTCCTACTCATCTTAGTAATTTGAGGTTGGTTGATAATCATAGGGCAGGAAAGAAACGCCAATATAATACTTCAAACCAGAGCCACATGGACCACCAGATAGCCATCACCATAAATATAGCTAGTAGGTTCACTTCTCCAAGGCTGATTGGCCAAGATGGGATGTGGTCCCAAAGCATGTCATATACAAAAGAAAGAAATTACCAAAGAATTATTAAGAGTAACTGTCAATACAGATCTTGTGGGAGTTTTTTCAATACTCTGCTATGTGTGTTTGCAGATTTTTGTTTCTCCACTATTTCAAGGAAGGGATCTGTGTCTATTTATTTTTTTGTAATTATGATGTAGGTGTGTTTTCTTGGGGTATACCCAAAATGTTGTATGGAAATTTTCTTTTTGATAACAGGCTATGTGCCTTACCGGATGTAATGGCTTTGGTGACATGTAGATTTTACATATATAGGATCCTTAGTAAGGACATGTTCATCAACAACCCTGGGCTGATTTTTGTAAAAGGTTTTGGGTCAACCCATAAAACCCGATATTAATTCTATAGTATCTTATCTACCAAAAAAAAAAGAACAAACACAAATTATTTCATTTTTCAATCTCCATCAAGGCTAGGATTTCACTTAAATTAAGTCTCCTATCACCATCGAGGCTAGGATTGGACTTAAGCTAAGTCTCCTAATTGCCATCAAGGCTAGGATTAGACATAGATTATCTCCTAAGCGCTACAAAGGCTAGGATTTTACTTAATATTATCTCCTAATTACTGCAAAGGCTAGGATTTGACTTAATCTAAGTCTCCTAATTGCCACCAAGGCTAGGATTAGTCATAGCTTATCTCCTAAGTGCCACAAATGCTAGGATTGGACTCAATTAAAGTCTCCTAATTGCCACTAAGGCTATTATTTGACTTAATCGTATCTCCTAATCACTTCACAAAAGGCTCCAAAGGTACCTTAATACCTTTGGTCACTTCACAAAAGGCTCCAAAGTTGGTCACTTCACAAAAGGCTCCAAAGGTACCTTAATACCTTTGGTCACTTCACAAAAGGCTCCAAAGGTACCTTAATACCTTTGGTCACTTCACAAAAGGCTCCAAAGGTGCCCTGATGCCTTTGGTCACTTCACAAAAGGCTCCAAAGATACCCTAATACCTTTGGTCACTTCACAAAAGGTGCCAAAGGTACCTAAATACCTTTGGTCAAATCACAAAAGGCTCCAATGGCACCTTAATGCCTTTGGTCATAGGATGCACACCATCTTACATGACTGGGGCATCCAATGTTGATCAGATCAATGATCATCATACACCCTACAACCAAACATAGCAATCTACATTTTTGCTCTGTGCTGTATTTTTTCCACATAGCACATCACAAAAAGGGGTATTTGTAGACACCTAAAACATGTCATGTTTAGGATAACTACTCATGTGAGAACATTCATAGACCATGTGACTAAACCTTGGGACATTCCAAGTGCCAAAAGTGGTTTTCACCACTCATTTGGGGTAGTCTTAGCCCATCCAAGCCTGGTCACTATGAACCATAGTGGTTGGATACTGGACACTGTAGCTTAGAGTGGCCAAACCTTAGCTATTGTATCTTAGAGTGGTCAAACCTTAGTCACTACAGACGATAATTATTAAACCTTAAAAAGTAACTTTCCATCAAATCGGCCCAATCATGGGTGGAAGTGGCAGTTTACATGCAATAAAGCTGAGCGGGGATAACTTTGCATGATTCCTCATGACCAGTCTACATGAGAGACTCATGTCTTGATTTAGACACCAGTTAACTGGTCCTCAAGGGTAGATAAAGGCAAAAAATTTCATGCTAACATCCAGTGTGCATGCAAAAAATAGTCATAGGATTTTGACATTGACCTAGGGCTTCAAACACATTATAAGGTGCATACCTCAGGGCACCATGGCAATAATTATTGATCGAATTAGAGATAATTGAAAGACTTGGAGGAGATATTTTTGAGACTTGAAGAGATTTTCTTTTAGCAAAGTTCTATTATATCGGAGAGCAAATTTGAGTGCCTTTGAGGAGCAATGAAATGCTAGATGATTGAGGGTTTATCATCTATAGGATATTCAACACATCAAATGTAAATAAAAATCATTTCAACATAAACAAAAAAGCTTAGATCCATAGCCTTGGAGCCATAGAGATAGGTTTTCACCTTAGCAACCACTATCTTGGATAGTGGCCCGTAGGCCTAGTCTAGGGTTCTTAGCATTATTTTCTTTAGCTTATTGCATGTTTTCATGTCATTATCATAGATCTAAATTCTCGCATTTACTTGCATTCATAGCATTAGTTTCCATTATCATTGAGAATATTTCCATTTATCATTAGGTTTATTTCTAACAAACTCATTTGGAGAGGCAATATCAGATAGCTGAGCGTTTGCTATTGTTTTCATGCTTGTAGGACTACAGGTTCATTGGATAGGTTATCAACACTTGAAAGCAAAAGGATCCCTCTAGGAGCCATACCTAGAGAAGGAGGCATCTGTAAGCCATCATACAGTTTTGTGTGCATCACCGAGAAGCCTGTGAGAGTGCATCACCCCTTGCAAAGGGATATTATACATATGCCACCCCCCTATTTGTAAAATTTGTATCAAATGAAGGGAATCCCTTAGAGGGATCTATATGTAACCAAACTTGAGAGAAAGCGATAAAAAGCATTATCTATTCATTTATTCATATTTTGGTTGTATCTTTCATTTTAATGCATGATTAAGTAAATAATATTTGCAAATAGAGTAGTGGATGATGCGTCGCTTCCTCGGGGTTGCTACACCTCCAACATCTCCTCCACCCTCTACAGTTCCTCCTATAGTAGGTAGATCCCCTTGCCCTATTGGTTGCCTATAATGATAGCCATCCCATCAACATAAGCTTGCTATCACTCCTACTCCAAGTAGCTCATATCTCTCTTGAGATGGTATACCTTAGTTTTCATCGTGTCTCACTCTATGAATGTCATGTTCGGGGTACTTTTTAGCCCCTCTAGTCTCTTGGACTTATCCTATCAAAGCAAGTTCATATTCCTATACATGGTCATTATCTTAGCTTACAATACCTTTGTCTCTCTTGCTAGGTCATCCTAACCCATGGTCCTACTAGGTAATACTGCTACTGATGAATATGTACCTCCTACCATCTTGCTTGACCTAACTGTAGCCATTGTGAAGATACCTCCAATTGTTTTCCCTCCCCTTGAGAAAGAGAGGGTTATGATCATCCTTATGGACATCACTATATCTATCCTAACATGTACTTGTGTCTACCTAGGATTGTTTGTAACCCTCTATCATCACTCAATTTTGCATCAATTGACCTCTCATAGTGGCAACTACACCTATTGATTCATGACTTGGCACCTTTGCACTAGCACTTGTAGATAAATACTTGGGGGCATAATACCCTTGTACTATCTCCTATACCCAAGGACTACTCTGACATCATCCAATCCTGGATCAATGTAGAGTGGGTTGTCTAAGTCCTCCTATATGAACCTCCCTACATCAAGGTACCCTCCAACTCCTAATGGGTCCCTCTGCACCTGTCTAAACTAGTAGTCATCAAGGTCCAAAATATCTTGAAGAATACAAATTGTAGGTATACTTGATCAAAATGGTATAGCTCCCACTCACCCTTCTCTATGGTGACCCACCAGATTCTCCAAACCCTCACTAGCTCCTCCACATCCTCAACCCATCCAAGGTGTAGATACCACTATTACCATATAATTTGGTGCTTTTGTAGCTCATCTACCACTTGTATCCCTAGTGACAAGATACCAAGGTATATCCTCTAGACTCATTCATAGTCTTGGTTACCTATATTTTGTTGGTCTCTCTGGGTTGGGTAGTGGTCCTAGTAGTGCATTCAGTCTCTAAATAGCTATGTGCTCCAAGCACCATACCTAGAGCAAGGTCATACAAACTAGCCCTATATACCACTTGTATAAGACATTGTACAATGTCATGTATAAATAGGTTAGCACATATGGTCCCTATGTGAATCTAAATTGTTGATCCCACATGTCTTCCACTACTCCCACCAATGCCCATGGTAAATGTCACCTACTCATATGACATACGAGGAATCCAATCATCATTCCATAGATCACGATGTCAATGCCCTAACTCCATATCGCACTAGGATCTCATCAACATGAAGTCCACTCTATTAGACCTCATGTATCGGGTCCCTCAATAGTCTATGTAAAACCATCTCTAGCACTCATGATTTGTAAATCATCCTCTCCCTAAAGGGGATCCTCAAGATCTACCACACATTCTCTAGTGTGATGCTTATATCCATTATGGGTAGCTAGAAGGTGGATGACTCTAGATACCTTCTCTTTTCTAGCATCATCAATAGCACTTTGTTTACCTCTACTTAGGGCATCTCTACCAAGTGTAGTAGCTCCACTACATGTATCATATCCCTCTCTACTATTGTGATCTATCATAGTACTTCCTTTAATGAGCTCGACCACCACTCCTTGATATCGAATATATCATGCTACGAATAAAAATAATAAATAAAACTTCAATTAGTTAAAAGTATTAAAACACTCAAATCAAAATCATCATAATCAAATTAACATTATTTAACTTTTTTTATTCTCTTCTCTCTCTTTTTTTCTCCTTCTGAATTCACACCCTATCCCTCTTAGAGCATGAATTTACAAATTCATGCCTTGTATATTTGGGGCACAAATTCAATCACCATAGAGATCTAGCTGAATTTATAATCTAAACCCAAATTTGTGCCTAGCCTTGCACAATGATTTCTTCTAAAAATTAAAAAAAAATTAAATAAAATTTTAACTCCTAGTATAGCCTAGTATAGAAGTTAGTTTTTGGTCCTTACCTATGCTCTCATCAGCCTTACCCATTGTAATATATGAACGGTGTGTGGGGAGTGTCACTTGCTTATTTTATCCAAATCTCTTATTCTCCTCTTTGTGCAATGAAAATAATTTTTATTTTCACCCCTTTTCCCCTTTTATCCCTCTCTTTTTACTCTCCTCTTTTATTTTTCATTCTTTTTCTCTTTTTTTGTTGCTTTGATTTATTTTGTGCCTATAATTTTGAATTTCTTCAAGAATTTTAGATTCCATATTAAAATCGAGGGGGGACCCCAACCGTAGGGGCATTAATGTCATTAATACCCCATTTTGCATGTAAAATTTCAAAGTGTTAAGAATGACATTGCTTTTGCATCATCCCTTCTTCCAAACCAGCCACCTTTTTTTTGTGTTCGTTGTTCTTTTCCGATAGGTATCTACATCTTTCTTTGATACAATTATTAGGCCATAAATGCATCAAATAGGGGGGGAAATATAGAAATAAAAAATTTACCCATAAAAATGAGACATTTTTTTCTTATATCCCTAAGAAGTTCCTCAAGCTTGCTAAGGGTAAGTTTGGGATTCTTTTTATCCCTTCTACTTGCTTTTTCTCTTGGCATTACCAAATTTATGGTCTTATAGGAAAGGGTGCAAATTCAATAAAGTTAGGATTTTTCTCTTTAAAACCCCCAATTTTGGGTCAAATTTTGTGGTGTCAGCTCTTGGTCAAGGTTATTTTTTGGTTTTCTACTTTAACTCCTCCAAAAATCCTATATATAGAAGGATTGGATCCTATTTTTCTCTTGGTTCTATTTGGATTCTACCTAGCTAACAAGATTTTAAGATCTAACTTTGTGGTGATTGCAAGTGATTTGGTGCTTTTGGAATGTCCTAGTGCTATACTTTTTGTTTTCTTTGGACAAGCAAGTGGAGAAACCCTAATGATATATTATGTACACCATTTGTATTCTAGAGGAGAGGTCTTCCTCCCTAGGTTTTTCCTTTACTCCTACTTCCTCCATAAGCTTATTAGGTTTTATCTGTGTCATTAGCTCTTAGATCATTAAATCTTAGTTGTTTATTGTAATTTTTCATCCATAATTTATCTCTTTAGTCTTCTTTCATGAATTCATGCCCTACCCTTATGGGGTATGAATTAAATGAAATCTTTGATTTTGTCATTTCTTCTCTGTTACCAAAGTCATGCCTGCTAATTATGGGTATGAATTTGGTCACAATAGCTTGGCAAAAATTTTCTTGCTCCCAAAACCCTAGTTATTGCTTGTTCATACATTCTATCATAGCATTTAGAAGGTTTTGTCATTTATTATCTATTACTAAATTCACACCTACTAATTATGAGGCATGAATTTGGTCACAATAGCTTAGGGGTAATTTTTTTGCTTCTAAAACCCTAGTCATTGCTTGTTCATCCATTTTATCATGGCATTCATTCTTTTTACATTTTGTTTCACTATTTCATGCTATCATATTTTGGTTTACTTGTTCCCAAATATCAACAATCATTTTTATTTTTTAATGGTCAGCTAAAAGGACCAAGGGGGATTGATTATTTCACCTTCAAGCTCATTGACATAGTGGCCTAAGCAAGTCCCTAAACACTGATCAATTTTCCAAGGGTTTTGAAGTTGTTTTGCAGGTTTGATAAAATTCATGATAGGGATCTATAGGGTGTGAATTTGGCTAGGATCAATCACCTAGTCAAGTAAGTGCTTTATTGGATCATTTAGGTTGTTTTTTGAGTATCCATGATCATTGTGCTTTCTATAGTTGAAATAAATAACCTAAATATAATAGATTAGAAGATTACATACTTGGTTTCCTTTCTAGACATATAAAAAAAAAAATTATAGTTTGCATCGAAGCTAATTTTTTTGTGCATTCTCTTGTACCCTTTATTGAAAAGAAAATATTTACTTTCTTGCAGCTTTAGGAATAGTATTCATTGAAATAAAGAATCATTCTAGGAATAGTCTTTTTTTTCTTGCATTATTGCTTGCTCTTCATTATTTTTAATTTTTTATAGCTTAGATCTTAATAAGATCAAACATAAGTTCTTGTTCAAATAAAAACATCAAAAATTCCATCTAAGACTTTTAGAAAGTCCTTAAATCATTCATGGTGAACCCTTTGATCTTTGAGCCCCCGAGTGTAGAGGAAAAACAACCCTATGGTCACCTCAAATCCTAGTGGATCTAGCCAATAATTGTATGTGGTGGGTAGTTTTTCCCCCTCTACAAACCCAAATGGCAACACTATAAAATCATAGTATCCATATTTAATCTTAAAGGTTGTTTTATGAGTATCCTATTATTGAATCCTCAATTGATGATATCCAGATCTCAAATCAATCTTTGAAAATATGGTGGTATCCTTTAAATGATCGAAGAGGTCAACAATCCTTGGCAAAGGATACTTATTTTTGGTCACTTTATTAGAAACCTATAATCAATGCATAATCTCAAGGAACCATAATTTTTCATAAATAATATTGGAGCACCCCAAGCGACACTATAAATTTGATCAATTATTTTTCTAAATATCCTAAAGTTATACCTTTAAATATTGTAACTCAATTGGGGTCAATCTATTGTTAGAGTATATTACATCATTTGGGTCATGTAAAAATACCACATTTGGTACATAACTAGAGTAGGAGTTTACTTTAGAGTAAAGTTAGTTGGTTACTTCAAGTATTGTAATAAATGCACAAGTGTCAATGTGCAAGTTATAAATGTGCATGTAGTCAACATGTACGCGAGTCTTTGGTAGAGTAAGGTCCAAGGAATCTATCTTTCTATATAAATAACTCATAGTGAGTGATTATAGAGATCATATTAAATATAGAGAGTATGTGGTATAGTTTAGTAATATGGTACAATGTAGTATTTTCATATCTTTTCATGGAGTGTTCATATCCTCCATTATATATTTTTATCACTTTCATTAATGGCATTTTTTTGAGTTATTTGTAGATGTTTAATTCATTATTTTCCTACATATTATTATGCCATTAGTTTATAGTTATCACAGATTAGTTATCTTGCATCTTGTGGTTGTTCTTCCTATAATATTATCTCATAAAAATCTAACAGTGGTATTAGAGCACATGGTAGATCAGATAGGAATTAGGGAGAGACACAAAGAGAGATTGAGAGGAGTTCAAAAATCTTAGTTCAAAATTTTTTGAGATTACATTTATCTAGAGTCTTTCCACATGGCTGTAGAAAAAATCATGAAGACTAGAACTCAGCATAAATTCCACTAGATTGACAAATCAACTAGTGAAGATTAATTATCTCTAGATTTAGAGTTTCTTCCATTACAGTCCTAATACTTTATTGCAGGAAAAAAGATATTCAAAGTGATTTGGAAAGCTCCCTACAAAATATATAGGAAGAATATCTTCTTTGGAATAAATCCAACACCAAAAGCAACAATCGAAAGAATGAGATTTAGATCCCATTACTAGAGATTGAAGAGTGCATAAGGAGAAAAGGCCATAGGAGCCTTGTTACAAGTTCAAAAGAGAAAAAAAGACTCTAGTGAAGAGTCTTGGTGAAGATAGGAAATTGGTGATCTCTAGTGTAGAGTGAAGATGTCACCTTGAAGAAGTTGAAGAGACCCTTAGAATGTCCAGTTATAAAACTCCCACATCTAGAAGATTGGAGGTTGGTGATCTTTATTAAAGCTTGCAGATTGCAGAAGTAAAGAAGGACTAGCAAGGTCCTATTTTATATTCCAATTGTACATGTTTCAAATATCCAAGAGTAATATCTCATTACCAACACTTAGATAGTAGAAGTTTGAACAAAAGGTATTATTTGGAAGACCATAAGAGCTACGATATTGAAGACCTTGGTGAGGTCTCAAGGAGAAATAAGGAGGAGGCTTGGTGAGCCTCATTAAAGGAGATCTAGAGAAGAACATTAAAGAAATTCTTAGGAGAAATCATTGGAGAAATTTACCACAAAGGAGAAATTATTAATAAAGGAATATTTTGGGATAATTTTCGCCATCTAACAACAAGCCCAAACTAAGATAGATTTTGCAAGGATCTTGCCAAATCCCAAATGATATTGGTGAAGACCTCAATATTTTTAGATTCTCAAGAAGAGGGCCCATATTAAATTTAGAATTTGATAAGGATGTTTAAGGAGAAAAAAACCAAACATTACTACCAAACTTGAAAGGCTTAAAGACTGCCTTTGAAGGCTATAAGGCTCGTTTAGAGATAGGGGTTTGTTGAATATTTAGTAGAACACTAAAGGGTTCTTGAAGGACAAACTCAGCTACAATTTAACAGTAATTCCATACCAAATTTTTGAGTTTTAAGGATAGAATTTTAGTGCAAAAATTTACAAAAGAGGAGCAATTAGGATAGCATTACTAGCTACAGAAATTCAGATTTCCAGGATACATCCTGAAGGAGAATCAAAGTCACCTACTATAGTTAAAGGGAAGCAAGTTAGAGTTTTTTGGAGCTATGAAAATATGAGTTAGAGAGTTATTTAATACAACCAAGAATAACTACAATTTCATCTATTTAAAGGGTAGAAATTTGGTGAATCGAATCACCAAGCAATACTTCATCTACAAAAATCATTAAGGTAAGCAACTTGGGTGCAAATAGGTTCATTAATTGAACTTTAAATTAATTCATTATCAAGTTCCATTAAGCACCATATTAGAGTTTTAAGTTGCAAAGAGAAGGTTGTATATTATAGTATTAAAAAGATTGCAAAAGGAAGTTTCTTTTAAAGGTTTATACATGCACATTAAAATAGGAGTTAGATATATTTTTACAGAAAGAAATATCATCTTCCTATTATTTAATTACAGCAAATAAGACTACATTAAGTTACAAATATTATAGTGCATTTAGGAGAAATTACTAGTGCATGATTTAAGGTTAATTTAAAGGATTAATAAGGTGAGATCAATATTACACTATACTAATTGTTCTTAAAGAGTTTTAAGGTGCACTAAGTATTTTAGAAAATGTGAAAGTTAGTGCAAAGATTAATCTCTCAAGAACATATTATTTACATAATTATTAGCATGGATTTATTGTTACTAAATTATCCAAGTGAAGGAGTTAGATACTAGTTTTTTCTAATAAGAAAGGTAAAAATATATTACTCTCAAGGATTTGAGCAAGTAGCGCTCATATCTAAGAAGAAAAGAAAAATATTTAGATCTATCTGTTGAGTGGATATTTTGCCCTATAACAAAATTATCACGCAACTAGAGTCTCTGATAGGAAACTCTCTCTTGCAAAGAAATTAGTTATTTCTCCAAGGTTCTTATGAACAAACATTCATATGCATAAATAATAATTTTCAATTTAAATGCTTGGAACACCTTAGTGATTGCAAGTAACTATAAGCAAGGGGCAATGTTGGTTTATTTTATCATGAAAATTTAATGATTGTTCGTTGAACCAGAATAAACAAATGTGAATCGGCCCAGCAATGAAAATTTCTATTTTTGGATTTTTAAAGATCTGCAATAAAACAACAACTTCGGTGAATTTATGAAAATACTAATAATTCCAAAAGTGAAATTTTAATATGCATATTTGAAGTCTGCAATATTACCTATGCCCTGGTGCAACTATTTTGGGATTTTGAATTTTTTATTTTTTTAATTTTAACGACTGCAAATTAAAATAAAGTAACAACTTCTGGAAAAGTAAAGTGCAAAAAATAAATAAATAAATAAAATGCCTTTAGTATGATGCTATCCTATTTTGACAAAACCAAAGATATGAGGTTTCCATGCATGCAACCCAACCTATTAGACCTGCAAAACATGCACAATCCTGATAAGCTAAGTGCTAGTTCCTAAGGATTTGAATGAGGTTTTCAGATTTAAGCATTCGCATGCAGCAACCAATAAAACTTGTATCAACTACATTTACAAGCCTAAAATTTGAAAAGGGAAAATAGACATTTAATCTTGCATGCAAAAAATGACTCCTTATTTCTTGCCCATAAGATGCAAATTTCTGAAATATTATCTGCATTAAATATTTATCATTTTACAATAGCAGACATCTGGTTCTCCAAAACCAAAAAAAGTGGAAGAAAAGCACTCTAAAGCAGGCCCAGAATGGCTTATCACCCTTAGCTCTGTAACCCTACTCCTAGCAGTTTCTGCCCTTCTGCCTATCTTCACTTGTGCCTTTAAAATTTCTGCTATGGCTCTCTACTTTGCCTTGTGATGCTTCGTTTCATCTTCTAGATCGATTCGTTTTGTCTCCCACTCCATTATTTTGGCTTTCTGCTTGGTCGTGAAACATTCTGTCTTCTCTATGAACTATAACCATCGATCCTAAAGAATTATCATAACCCCTGTGCCTCGTGCAACACTTCCCTACACATTCTGTAATGACCCTTCATGAATTGCAACAAAAGATAGCATGTCACGATATCGCGACGTTTTATACCATGCAACTTTGTTATTCTTCTTGTACCATGAAAATGAGACATGTCGTGATATCACGACATTTTTCTGTCAGCATCCTTGTTATTCTTCTTGTACCGCAAAAATGAGACATGTCACGATATCACGACATTTTTCTATCAACGGGCCATGCAAATGCAACCTGTCGTGAAATCGTGACGTTTTTCTCCTTCGTTGCGTTTTGTTGTACTTAGCCATGAAAACGCGACATGTCATGAAATCATGACACTTTTTCATTCCATACCATCTCACTACTTTCTATCATGAAATCGTGACGCTTTTCTCTTTCAGTCTATCTTCCTACTTTCTATCGTGAAATCAAGACGCTTTTCTTCTATGTTCACTTTGGCTGCTCCAGGTCGTGAAACTCCGACATGTCGTGATATCGTGATGTTTTTTCTATTTGCCCTTCATCTCGTCTTCAGATCATGAAAACATGACATGTCGTGATATCATGACAACTTTAGTGCCCTGCCCTGTTTTACTGCTTTGACCGCGATTTCATGACATGTCGCGATATCGCGACAATTCTAGTGCCTTATCTTCTCTCTCCTCTATGAACCGTGATTTCATGACATGTCACGATATCGTGACATTTTCAATCAATACTTCTTCCTGCTTGCTTTAACCATGATTTTATGACAAGTCACAAAAACATGACATGTTGCAAAATCACGACAATTTCTGTACTTGGCTGTTTTACCCATCAAACATCGTGAAAACACATGTCGTGATATCATGACAACTTTGAGTATTCAACTTAATTCTTTGTCCTGCATCATGAAAATGAGACATGTCACGATATCATGACATTTCTGGTATCTCATTTTGTTTGACCGCTTTGACCATGATTTCACAACACATCATGAAATCACGACATTTTCTTATCATGCTACATTCTGTTGCTTCTGGCTACGAAAACGCGACATGTCGCAAAATCGTGACACTTTTTCATTTTGCTATACTTTGCTATTTTGAGCCACGAAAACGCGACATGTCATGATATTGCAACAACTTTTCATTTCTGGCCGCAACGGAGCAACATGTCGCGATATCACGACAACTTTTCATTTTTGGCCACGACGGAGCAACATGTCGCGATATCGTGACAACTTTTTATTTCTGGCCGCGACGGAGCAACATGTCATGATATCATGACAACTTTTCATTTCTGGCCACGACGGAGCAACACGTCGCGATATCGTGACAACTCTTCCTTTCTATCCGCAATAGAGTAACATGTCACGATATCGCGACAACTTTTCATTTCTGTTGTTTTTCTTTGATCTTCTTTTGATTTTTTTTTTTAGCATCTGGGCCACTGCAATCTTCTTGCAAAGCATGCAAAAATGTGGGTCCCTAATTTTGGGGTGTGTTGTGGATCAGCCACAACAAATGGTAACTCTGCTGGGAAATGCTCCTGAGCATTTCGATGAGAACCTAACCTGGAAATACACAAGCTTAGATACAGGTGTCAACACATAAAAGATAAAGCAAATGCCGATAGATCAGAAATACATGAAACATTAGAATCATTATGTATCAGCTCGGTGTGTGCAATGTGCTCCATTTTCTATCATTTGAAATTGATCAACATTCCATTGTCAGTTTCACATGAATGCATATGTGAGATTGTGAATGATTTGCATGGCCTAATTAATGGTCTAGAGATATAACTACCTGCTTTATAAAAGCTTTAAGCCTTCTAATATCATATACAAATATTTAAGATTATCAAACCCTCTTAGGATCAACTATATGTATAATGAATTGCTTTATTAGATCCCAAAGTTGGTTATGAGTCACTACTATCTTGAACCCATATGCAAGTGAAAGTGAAATCAAAGCTTTGGGAAATCAGACTCCCAACCTAATCGAGATGGGATTTTAACCCTATCCTTACTACTCTAATTTGAAATTCTTTACCTCACTTTGAGAAAAATAATTTAACCAATTATGGATGAAATGGTCATGCTAGTCTATTCGTTTGAACAGTCAGTGGTCTTGTTTTTAGACAAGACATGCTGCCATGCATGAGCATACTTAACCCCATAATCCATGATTTAGCTTCATTTCTTTATTTCTTGGACCTTGGGGATGACTACCCATCCTTTGTAGAGGACATGTAGTATGATCCTTCCATCCTTTGTAGAGGACATGTAGTACGATCCTTCCAATCAAAGATTTATGAAATGGGAAATATTTAGTTTTTATTTCTTGGACCTTGGGGATGACTACCCATCCTTTGCAGAGGACATGTAGTACGATCCTTCCAATCCAAGATTTATGAAATGGGAAATATTTAGTTTTTATTTCTTGGACCTTGGGGATGACTACCCATCCTTTACAGAGGACATGTAGTACGATCCTTCCAATCTGAGATTTATGATGAAATGAGACATAGGAGCTTTGGGGAATCATATTCTCAACCTAGGCGAGATGAGAATTATGCCCTATACTTACTACTACATGTAGGTCAAATCAGAGCTTTGGGGAGTTGGATCCTCAACCTAAGTTCGATGGGGATTTAACCCTATCCTTACTACTCTAATTTTAGGCTTTAAGCTTTATGGAAGTGGTAAAAACCACTATTTTTAGGATCATGTTGCATAATAGGATAGACATGAAATACTTATTTCGCTTGACCTTTTCTTCCAAGCAAGGTTTTGATCATTTTGCTCAAGATCCTTTTTAATGTGTATAAAATGTGCTTGGTTCTAGATATCTCAAGCCTCAGTTCCCAACCTTAGGTTTTCTTATTTATGTTATAGCATAACCCTAAGAGGATTTGACACACTTTAATGATTTGTATCTAAAATGCATATGCAACTAAGATGGCATGTATATGCAAAGTGAGATGTAATATGAATGCATTGCCCTTTGAATTGCAGATGGAGTATTGCCATAAAAATATAAAACTGACTACTTCATGCATCACAAGTTTCAAATGATATTATTAAACTGTTTGTGTTTCTTGTGGAGCTTTCTACAACATAATTCCAATGTTCCATATTTCCCTGATCTAAAGCATAAGTTAACATCTCAAAAAACAACTTTTTCATCATTTTTTTTTAGACAAACCAAACATGTCAAATAAACACACAACTTAAATCATGATTAAACTAACAATCCCAAAAATGAAACTTGAAAACACAAACCAAAACCAAAACCAACATCTATATACAATATAGTACAAGATGATGCCAAGCTTGGACTATTACTTTCCTAGATCCCAGACATGATTAGAACACTTCAACAAAAATATAACATGATACACATGCCAAATGCTATAGGAATCCAACCAAAACAAGATTAGACCACACCTTGCAACAACTTTTAATTTACCTTGCTCACCCCACCAATTAGATTTAATTCCATTGGTACTCTCACAGGTAAGCATCCGATTACTAAAATGATTAGACCATAAATGATATTCAATTTTATCTTGTCTATTCTTGAAAGTATCCATTTCATAATTTGATTCTTGATTTAAAATTAGGCCTTCCTTTTCAGATGTGAGATGTTGCAAACAAGAGCCTATTTCTAAAAGTCTTGAATTCAAATTATTTTTCAAGATTTTAAAGCAATCAAGATCAATCAAAACTTGAAAAACATCACCAAGCTTTGACATTTCATCATTAATGACATTAGCATCCAAAGGGACATCATGTAACCCATCACTTGAAATTTTTGTAGCTACTACCAAAGGTAAATATTTCACCTTTTCACCCATACTCAACCCATCATGATTAGAATTTACCACAACTTGATGAGTGTTAGTAGCTTTTTTTTTTTTCTCATTGTATTCTTGATCATCCAACACCTGTTCAAAAACACCAAGGTTAGGCACCCAATCAAACATGTGTCCATATTTTTCAAAACAAGAGCCTAATTTTTCAAGATATGTGTCGCGTGACACCTTTCCCTGATCAATGGCTTGAGTTGCTTCAAAATCCATATTTTCATTAGGATCATCAATAGTATCAAACCCACACCACTTAGGCTTTGTAATTTCATCATTTTGAGATGGCATAGACATTGTAGAAACAATAGGTGGATCAAGATTTTTGATTTCTTGTCCCTCAAGGGGAACAAAATCAACTGATTCTCCTTCTTTATCCATGGTAGTAGAATCATTATCCTTCTCCAACCTTTGATGAGATTCCAACCCTTCTTCCAAAACATTTTTAGATTGTACAGGACTTGTAATTGTACAACCATTCAAGAAGAAGTGGCTCTCCAAATATACATCAATGCTCTTGACCCGCTCATTTCCACATATTTGCGAGGGATGCCTCTTGAAAGTGAAATTTTAATATGCATATTTGAAGTCTGCAATATTACCTATGCCCTGGTGCAACTATTTTGGGATTTTGAATTTTTTATTTTTTTAATTTTAACGACTGCAAATTAAAATAAAGTAACAACTTCTGGAAAAGTAAAGTGCAGAAAAAAAATAAAAATAAAATGCCTTCAGTATGATGTTATCCTATTTCAACAAAATCGAAGATATGAGGTTTCCATGCATGTAACCCAACCTATTGGACCTGCAAAACATGCACAATCCTGATAAGCTAAGTGCTGGTTCCTAAGGATTTGAATGAGGTTTTCAGATTTAAGCATTCGCATGCAGCAACCAATAAAACTTGTATCAACTACATTTACAAGCCTAAAATCTAAAAATGGAAAATAGACATTTAATCTTGCATGCAAAAAATGAATCCTTTCTTTCCCATAAGATTCAAATTTCTGAAATATTATCTGCATTAAATATTTCCCATTTTACAATAGTAGACATCTGGTTCTCCAAAACTAGAAAAAGTGGAAGAAAAGCACTCCAAAGCAGGCCCAGAATGGCTTATCACCCTCAGCTCTGTAACCCTGCTCCCAGCGATTTCCGCCTTTCTTCTTGTCTTCACTTGTGCCTTTAAAATTTTTGCTATGGCTCTTTGCTTCGCCTTGTGATGCTTCATTTCATCTTCCAGATCGATTCGTTTTGTCTCCCACTCCATTATTTTGGATTTTTACTTGGTCATGAAATGTTCAGTCTTCTCTACGAACTGTAATCGTCGATCCTGAAGTGTTATCATAACCCCTACGCCTCGTGCAACACTTCCCTACACATTTTGTAATGGCCCTTCATGAATCGCAACAAAAGACAACATGTCATGATATCGTGATGTTTTATACCATGCAGCTTTGTTATTCTTCTTGTACCACGAAAATGAGACATGTCGCGATATCGCGACATTTTTCTATCAGCATCCTTGTTATTCTTCTTGTACCGTGAAAATGAGACATGTCGTGATATCGCGACATTTTTCTGTCAACGGGCCACGCAAATGCAACCTGTCATGAAATCGTGATGTTTTTCTCCGTTGCGTTTTGTTGTACTTAGCCATGAAAACGCGACATGTCACAAAATTGTGACACTTTTTCATTTCGTACCATCTCGCTGCTTTCTGTTGTGAAATCGTGACGCTTTTCTCTTTCAGTCTATCTTCCTACTTTCTGTCGTGAAATCGTGACGCTTTTCTTCTATGTTCACTTTGGCTGCTCTAGGTCACAAAACTTTGACATGTCGCGATATCGCGATGTTTTTTCTGTTTGCCCTTCAACTCGTCTTCAGATCACAAAAACATGACATGTCACAATATCGCGACAACTTTAGTGCCCTGCCCTGTTTGATCGCTTTGACCGTGATTTCATGACATGTCATGATATCGCGACAATTTTAGTGCCTTATCTTCTCTCTCCTTTATGAACCACGATTTCATGACATGTCATGATATCGTGACATTTTTGGTCAATACTTCTTCCTGCCTGCTTTAACCGCGATTTCATGACAAGTCGCGAAAACATGACATGTTGCGAAATCGTGACAATTTTTGTACTTGGCTGTTTTACCCATCAAACATCGCGAAAACACATGTCGTGATATCGCGACAACTTTGAGTCTTCAACTTAATTCTTTGTCCTGCATCATGAAAATGAGACATGTCACGATATCATGACATTTCTAGCATCTTGTTCTGTTTGACCGCTTTGACCGTGATTTCACAACACGTCGCAAAATTGTGACATTTTCTCATCATGCTGCATTCTGTTGCTCCTGGCAGCGAAAACGCGACATGTCATGAAATCGTGACACTTTTTCATTTCGCTGTACTTTGCTATTTTGAGTCACAAAAATGTGACATGTTGCGATATCACAACTTTTCATTTTTGGCTGTGACGAAGCAACATCTCGCGATATCGCGACAACTTTTCATTTTTGGCCACGACGGAGCAACATGTCGCGATATCGTGACAACTTTTTGTTTCGGCTGCGACGGAGCAACATGTCACGATATCATGACAACTTTTCATTTCTAGTCGCGATGGAGCAACATGTCGTGATATCATGACAACTTTTCATTTCTCGGCCACGACGGAGCAACATGTCGCGATATCGCGACAACTTTTCATTTTTGTTGTTTTTCTTTGATCTTATTTTGATTTTTTTTTGAGCATCTGGGCCACTGCAATCTTCTTGCAAAGCATGCAAAAAGGTGGGTCCCCAATTTTGGGGTGTGTTGTGGATCAGCCACAACACTATCTAACTTTGTCCTTAAGTTATATAGTTAGGAGTCATCATATCATGGATAAAATATCATCAAAAGGAGACAAGGAACTCATGCCTTCAGTATGATGTTATCCTATTTCAACAAAATCGAAGATATGAGGTTTCCATGCATGTAACCCAACCTATTGGACCTGCAAAACATGCACAATCCTGATAAGCTAAGTGTTGGTTCCTAAGGATTTGAATGAGGTTTTCAGATTTAAGCATTCGCATGCAGCAACCAATAAAACTTGTATCAACTACATTTACAAGCCTAAAATCTAAAAATGGAAAATAGACATTTAATCTTGCATGCAAAAAATGAATCCTTTCTTTCCCATAAGATTCAAATTTCTGAAATATTATCTGCATTAAATATTTCCCATTTTACAATAGTAGACATCTGGTTCTCCAAAACTAGAAAAAGTGGAAGAAAAGCACTCCAAAGCAGGCCCAGAATGGCTTATCACCCTCAGCTCTGTAACCCTGCTCCCAGCGATTTCCGCCTTTCTTCTTGTCTTCACTTGTGCCTTTAAAATTTTTGCTATGGCTCTTTGCTTCGCCTTGTGATGCTTCATTTCATCTTCCAGATCGATTCGTTTTGTCTCCCACTCCATTATTTTGGATTTTTACTTGGTCATGAAATGTTCAGTCTTCTCTACGAACTGTAATCGTCGATCCTGAAGTGTTATCATAACCCCTACGCCTCGTGCAACACTTCCCTACACATTTTGTAATGGCCCTTCATGAATCGCAACAAAAGACAACATGTCATGATATTGTGATGTTTTATACCATGCAGCTTTGTTATTCTTCTTGTCCCACGAAAATGAGACATGTCGCGATATCGCATCATTTTTCTATCAGCATCCTTGTTATTCTTCTTGTACCGTGAAAATGAGACATGTCGTGATATCGCGACATTTTTCTGTCAACGGGCCACGCAAATGCAACCTGTCATGAAATCGTGATGTTTTTCTCCGTTGCGTTTTGTTGTACTTAGCCATGAAAACGCGACATGTCACAAAATTGTGACACTTTTTCATTTCGTACCATCTCGCTGCTTTCTGTCGTGAAATCGTGACGCTTTTCTCTTTCGGTCTATCTTCCTGCTTTCTGTCGTGAAATCGTGACGCTTTTCTTCTATGTTCACTTTGGCTGCTCCAGGTCACAAAACTTTGACATGTCGCGATATCGCGATGTTTTTTCTGTTTGCCCTTCAACTCGTCTTCAGATCACAAAAACATGACATGTCACAATATCGCGACAACTTTAGTGCCCTGCCCTGTTTGACTGCTTTGACCGTGATTTCATGACATGTCATGATATCGCGACAATTTTAGTGCCTTATCTTCTCTCTCCTTTATGAACCACGATTTCATGACATGTCATGATATCGTGACATTTTTGGTCAATACTTCTTCCTGCCTGCTTTAACCGCGATTTCATGACAAGTCGCGAAAACATGACATGTTGCGAAATCGTGACAATTTTTGTACTTGGCTGTTTTACCCATCAAACATCGCGAAAACACATGTCGTGATATCGCGACAAATTTGAGTCTTCAACTTAATTCTTTGTCCTGCATCATGAAAATGAGACATGTCACGATATCACGACATTTCTAGCATCTTGTTCTGTTTGACCGCTTTGACCGTGATTTCACAACACGTCGCAAAATTGTGACATTTTCTCATCATGCTGCATTCTGTTGCTCCTGGCAGCGAAAACGCGACATGTCATGAAATCGTGACACTTTTTCATTTCGCTGTACTTTGCTATTTTGAGTCACAAAAATGTGACATGTTGCGATATCACAACAACTTTTCATTTTTGGCTGCGACGAAGCAACATCTCGCGATATCGCGACAACTTTTCATTTTTGGCCACGACGGAGCAACATGTCGCGATATCGTGACAACTTTTTGTTTCTGGCTGCGACGGAGAAACATGTCACGATATCATGACAACTTTTCATTTCTGGCCGCGATGGAGCAACATGTCGTGATATCATGACAACTTTTCATTTCTGGCCACGACGGAGCAACATGTCGCGATATCGCGACAACTTTTCATTTTTGTTGTTTTTCTTTGATCTTATTTTGATTTTTTTTTTGAGCATCTGGGCCATTGCAATCTTCTTGCAAAGCATGCAAAAATGTGGGTCCCCAATTTTGGGGTGTGTTGTGGATCAGCCACAACACTATCTAACTTTGTCCTTAAGTTATATAGTTAGGAGTCATCATATCATGGATAAAATATCATCAAAAGGAGACAAGGAACTCTCAAAACTTTGATGCAAAATAAAGTTTCTTATTTATATTACATTGGTGCACCATATCCCTCCTAAAGAGGATACAATATGGATTTTCTCAAGACACTGAGATAGCAAGTTTTCTACATCCAATATTGATGAATCATCGAAGGTAGAAGGTGCAAACTTTGGGTAGAGAAGGTGAGGAAACCTAGGGCTCATAATTACCAGTTTTGGGTGTCTAGAAACACCATCTCGATAATCAAAGCAAGCACCCATGAATGAAATAAACCTACAACAACATAAGGAATATTTGCATCCATTACATACCTATTGCAAATCAAGGAGAACAACAACTAGGAAAGCTATATACAAGCAAATTAAAGGCTAAAAAGTATTACCTCAATCAAGCATCGAACTTGCCAGCTAGGAAGTGAGCCATAAAATCATCCAAGAGCATCAAATAATTAATGATATATCATATACCAAAGGGTAATGTTGTATTCACAGTTGGAACCAACCTTGAAGAAATCATCACTAGAAAATGTAAGCTTACACTCACTAGGAAAAAGGAGGAAAGTGTTGGAGAAAATATTAAACAACTTGCATCCACTAGAGAAGATATAAGGATAAAAATAACATTGAGGACAACCTCACATGCAAGTGCCACTTGGCATAGTGTAAATAGGTATTACACATTTCAATAACACCCATGCAAGAGTCTAGTGAAGGAGTAACACTTATCTTGAAGTGTTGAAGGAAGGAGCCCAGTGAAGAAGTAACACCCACCTTGGAGTGTTGAGGGCAAAGACAAACATTACATATTGGATCATTGGAACCTAGGTTGTAACCTCTATAAAGTAAGCACCATGCATTCAAAGCATCAAGAAGGCATTATAATACCTCAAGAAATCCATGTAGGGGAGATAACACTATTAATAACCTATGCTAAAATATGCACAGACATCAAAGCAAGAATATCAAAGCAAAAGCATGTGGTTTCAATAGGGAAATTCACTCACATAAATAGGTCAAAGTAGATATGATCATGGTAATACTTTCACAAAAGGAAGAGCATTGAATGCTCATCTTCATACAGTGAACACAACACCCAGATATTTGATGAAGAGAGGGAAGTCTTAAGCAACTCAACATACTGCATTACTAAGGTAATTTTGAGATTAAATTATTTGTTTTAATTAAAGTGACATAGGAGTTATAAGGTGATCAAATTTACTACTGCATTGGAATAATAAGCATTAACCAAGCATTAGTAATTAATAAAGCAAGTTCAAGGTACTATAATTGAAGTACATTCTAATATTATAATAGTTACGAATAATTAAGTAGGATATATAAGTTTGTCAACCTTGGTAAACTCAAATATCAATTTGCAAATACTATTATCATTATTTTCTAATATTCCAAAGTAGGGAGATATAAGGTATACTACATCAAACATAGATTATTGGAAATTATAAATATTAAACTATTGTATATTAAAGGCTATAAAAGGAATTTCATTATTTACTTAAAGGAGTTGGAATTATTTACTTACACTTTGTAGGCCCAAAAAGGCCACATAATATTTTTTGAAAATTTCTAAAATTTTTGCTAAGTGTTAAGCAGGTGTTATGAGGATGCTTTTTGTTGTGAGGCTATACTTTGTCGTGAGGTTGCATTTAGAATTGTTGATTTTTTGAAGGGCTCAAAAGAAAGTGCAACCCATACCACAATGTATACAATATGCATTTCGACAAGCTATATTCTAGTCTGCAGTCAGCCTAGTTTGACCTAGCTGAAGGTTCATTTAAAAGTGTGATCGAGGTTCACAATGCAATTGCTTTGATAGGTGAAACACTTGAGGAAGATAAGTACGGCCCAAATCCAAGCATGATGCCTAGGCCTTAGTTAATCTAGTCAAATATACAATTTGCATGATCCAAAGTGTGGCCCAAATTTAAGAATACCCTAGGTTGCATTCGATGAAGTTTTATTAATCATCACCATGATAGCATCTTCAGGACACAGTCAATATTGTTTGACAAACTAATTGAGAAAAGTAGAATGTGCCCCATAGTGTTACTCTTAGGTCGAACAAAAGTAACCAAGAATGAAGGAAATAATGTGGCCCTGTGTTATCCAGTATCATCCTATGCTAGATTCAATATGGTCAACTATAAAGCAAAGGGTATTCAAGATGTGGTCTCTCTATGACACACTTTATTTTTATCATGATCCGATGTTGGAGAAAAGAAATGTAGCCACATATATTGTAGCTACCTAATACTGCAAATGCCCAAGTCTTATAAAAACTTAATCTCAATCATCCAAAAGTAAATCAATGAATAGCAAAGAACCTAAAGTTTGACCTAAATAAAAGGAATATTTGAGTGCTGTGAAGAGATAATAATAATTGTAGAAGATGCAAAACTAAGAAACTAAAGTGTTCAAAATTTCTAGCAAGTTGTAGAAGGTTGCAGTTGTAGATTGAAAACATGTAGAAGACTACAAGAATGAGGTATGGATTAGATGCATTCTTGGAAAGATCACGTAGTTGGAACCATTGAAGTTAGCAAGTTGTAAAAGCAGTTACAGAAGATCGACAACGTAGAATAACTCTTCTCTTAATGAATGAAATATGAGGTTGCCATGTCAACACTCTATTAATTTAAACATCATCATTATTTGTAATGCTCTATTATTTATGAAACATATTGTAAAATTATAAATAAAGGTTTCAGCCACCTTTCAAAAGGTTGAATCTATAGTGTTTGCCTACCCTATAGTTGTATATTTTTTGAGAATCAATAGAAGGAGCACTACTTGGATGCTTAACTCAGGTCCATGTCTTCTTTACTTGTGAATATTTGATCAATGAAGTTATTTATACTACTATTGTTATGGTTAGTCTATTTTATTGATATTGGATTGCTAACTTAGAGCACCTTGGAATGCTTCATGTTTAAATATATGCTTGAAAATGATTTATTTTTTTTTAGTCTAAGTATTGATCTAATTTTTCTATTTGGATTATTAGTACTCTAGATGTTTGAAATAATCCTTGAAATATACTATGTGCTTTAATAATTAAGATCACAGGTTTCGAATACCGTTAGTCTCAAGTGTGGAATACTAGAAATATGATTTGCCAAAATATCCCTTGTAGTCATATATGCTATTATCTTTATCAAACAATTATTCATTCATTACTTTCCTAACCCCTATCTTATTTCTATCCCTGTATTTACACATTCAATTGAGCTTAAGTGAGTCAACACCCTATTAGTTGACAAGGTATACCAGCCTACTCTAGAGGTTGGGTTAAAGCAATCTTTAACTCATCCAATGTCAAGGTTTAGACTATGATTAGCAGGTGTTTGACTTTTAGATCATTGCATATGATAGTCATTATTTCAATATTACCTTGATGTTAATTCAAACCCCAATAGTTTTGGCATACCCAGTGGGACATAGTTTATAGAACATTTGTTTGCCCACTAGATATCATTTTTCATTCTCCCAAAAGAATCAAGATTTAGTAAGTTGTCTTGACCTCACCAAGCAGTGGAAGTAAATTCACTTGATGACTCCTTGAGATAAATAACCTAGAAATCCTTTTCAGTAATTTGGTCTTTCATGTTTACTAGGGCTTCTGCTAGGAATAGTCAAGAATATTTTTCATTCTTCTAACTACCATAAAGAAGATATATGGATAAAATGAGATTGTACATAGCTTCACCTTTTTAAGATATTCAAATACCATAAAGAAACCATTTTTACCTAAGTTAAACCTCACAAACAAACCTAGTAAATATGGTTGGATAACAGAACATACACCATAATCAAGCTCTATAGAAATACCCTAATTGGGATATCGTTGATCCTTTAAGTATTTATCAAATGCATGAAATTCCCCAAACTATATCTATGTATGATGGTTCATGTAAAACTGCTTATGAGTATTGTCAGGATATACTGAACTTAGTAGCCATCCATAATATTAGAAATGAGGATGTGATTATCAAGATTCTATCCTTATTCTTTAGAGGAAAAATCCTACATTGGTTTAAAACCCTAAATTACAACAAAATCACTTCATGTATTGTGTTATCTGGTCCTTTTATGGAAGAATTTAACAAATCTACTGATCCTTTCTCCCTCCTAAACTAGTTTACATCAATGCAAAAACATCAATAAGAGTTAGTATCTAATTTTAACCTAAAATTTAGTAGAACATGGAAAAGGATACCCCCTAAAGCCAGACCAGTTGATCCCCTTGATTTCATGTACTAAATAGAGACCTTGGATCAAACATTTGGTTGCAAACTCAACGGTTAGGAGTATCTACCTTTCCTCAAGTGTACAATGCAGTCGTACAAGTAGAAAATATTCTAATTAATTTAGGGAGGATACCTCCAAATATAGTCATGTCATATTGTTTTGAGATCCCTCAATTTCAATCTAAGGTAGCTATATCTTCCTACATGGATACGCGTTCCTTGTAATCACCACTCCCACAAGTGTCTCCAGTTCCTCCTAAAACAACATTTGCCTCAGTTTCCTTTCCACTACTCCCATCTCAAATCCCCTAGGAATCTACCCTATTGCTCGATATTCAGAACACCTTAAAAAAATTAATAACAAGTTGAATGCAATGGATAAAAGGGATATCAATAGGTCTCAACAGAGAAGGTTTCCATACATTAACATGGATTAGAAGCCTGGTACCATTAATAATGTAGGGGCCAAGGTTATCATAAATCAAGAATATCAAGAGTTTGCTCTTGAGACAAGTCTTGTGAATGTTTGGTGCCTTGTATGTAATTATCCTCATGATTTATATTCTTGTGTCTTCTACCAACACCATGTGCAATAGGCCATAGGGAAAGCTAAGAGGAATCAAAAGGAAAGAGTCAACATTTTGTGGTAGCAAAAACAAATCATGTTTGGACAATATCCATGTGAAGAAAAATTAGTTTCTATCATGACTAGGTCTAGCAATAAGACATTGCAAGTTGATCCACAATATATGGTACAGTTTCAAGTACCCTCTCAAAGAAATAAAGAATCACCCCTACAAAGTAATGATAAATTTTCTGTTCCACAAGCAACTGAAAAGAAAAATGCAGTGCCTAAAAGACAAGAAAAGGGGTTAAGTACTCCAAAGCAGTATGAGAAGGAAAAGAATAAAGAACAAATTATTTCTGAATATTAATCATAATAAAATATAATATTTCCTTCCATTATTAAGAGATAAAGGATTGAATCTATATAGTAATACAAGAGGAAGTATGGTGAACCAGAGAAGAGGTGTGAGAAAACCCACTTGGAAAAGTCATATTTTAATAATGTAGAAGAAATGAAGAGGATCTCCTCTAGAGCAAGTCTCTACGATAATTTCTTCATCCTTGGATAGATTTATCTACTCAAGACTTCTTTAAGTAGGAATTCACAAGAAAAATAGAATACCACAATTTTTAGCATACCCTCTAGAAAAAAGGGAATGACTCCTATAGCCCTTAAGAAAAAAGCTCCTCCCTTTTATATCTCTTTGAGAATGAAAGGTTGGATAGTCCACAAATGTATGATTGATTCAGGGACCTCAACCATAGTCATGCCCAAAGCATTCTATGATGAGATGGAAATGGAATATATTCATTCCTATTCAATAGTTTTATAGTTGGATGGTACACTAATTAAGACCATAGGAGTGATAAAGGATGTGTTGATGAGACTACATAGAGCTCTAGAAGTGACTATTGTGCAAGAAATTTTAGTGGTAGATCTAAATACTTACTTTGTTTTTTTTCCAGAGAGTTCACTACTAATCTAGGAGGCTATATGTATTTAAATTACTCTGGCATGATGATTCCTTTCAAATGAGAGAGAATGAGGATAAAATCTAAAAAGCTTGTGTCATATCACATTGAAAAAATAAAATACATGTGTAACCTCTTAGCTCTACATGAAGTTGATATGGTAGAGAGCTTTTATGAGTTAGAAGTGGAATATGAGTTGTCATTTAGAGAGGATTACAACCTTTTTTGGATAGGTATGGGCACCTACAACATTTCCTCTGAAGCAAAGAAAAATACCTCTACCATATCCAATCAATCCCTAAGGGAGACAAAAACTTGGACTATGCATTTTGATCGGGCAAGATGCAAAAATGGAGCTGGTGCAGGTGCAATTTGAAATTCCCTTTAGAAGATGTGAAATTTTTTGCTTACAGATTAACATGGTCTTACACTAACAATGTTGCAGAATATGAGGCTCTATGCTTAGGATTAATGCAAGCTGAGAGTATGGAAATAAAAATGTTAAACATATATGGTGATTCAGAGCTAATAGTTAATCAGGTCATAGATAAGTGTAGCAACAAGTACCATTATTTTAAATCATACAAGAATAGAGTATGGGATTTGATGGAATATTTCAATGCTTTAAAAATTCACTCTATTCCTAGAAAATAGAATATGTTGGTCGATTCCTTAGCTGTTAAGGGTTATAATTTTAGTCCTTCTTTAGATATTGGATAATCAAAATATAAAAGAGTCAAATTAGTCATCAGGTCTATAGTACTAGATAGATATATTTTTTGGCAAGTTTTCGAGAGTTATGATCAAATTATTGACTTTATAGTAAGAGAAGCTTGCTTATCTAGTGTGTAGAAATATCTCCCTCAAGAGATAGATCAAAAATATGTTATTTGGTTGAAGAATAATCATATCCCTAAATTTTATATCACACTAGAAATCCTTTTTGATAATGAATATGGGAGGAAATCAAGAGCCATGGAAATCAACGATGAGATATACAAAAATATTGAAGTAGAAATAGATATAAAAAAAACTCAAATTTGGCATTCAATATTCTCCAAAAGAAGTGGAGGAAATTAAGGCCTTATGCCTCAAATACAAAGATATTATAGCCTAGTTATATGAATATCTTAAGGTATATGATAAAAAAATCATTCAGTATACTATCAAGCTGGAAGCTGATGCAAAGCCTTTCAGGAAGAAGCAGAGACCGATGAATCCTAGGATAAAATTCATAATGAGAGAAGAACTACTCAAACTACTAAAAGCAAAAATTATCTACCCTATCAAACATTCTACATGGGTTGCTAATTTGATTCTCATTAGGAATAAAAATGGAGATATATGCTTATTCATTGATTTCAAAAACCTGAACAGAGCATTTCTAAAGGATCACTTTCCTCTCCCTCAGATTGATCAAATTCTACAAATTATCGCAAGAGCTAAAAGGTTTTCCCTGTTAGATGACTTCTAAAGGTACAACCATATTTAGGTGAAGGATGAATATCAATTCAAGACAACCTTTAATACTAATTGGGGCACCTTTGCTTATCATAGAATGCCTTTTAGTTTATCTAACACAGGGGCCACCTTATAGAGAGTCATGGATTATGCTTTTGGGTATTTGATCAATAAATTTATTCTCATCTACCTTGATGATATGACTATGTTCTATCATAATAAATAAGCTCACTTAGAACATTTGGATCAAGTGTTTTAAAAAACACTATTTGGCATTTCCCTAATTCCAAAGAAGTCATTTTTTGTGGTCCATGAGATGAAACTATTATGGCATGTTGTCTCTAAAGAAGGAATGTCAATTAATCCTAATAGAGTGAATTAAATTATGGCTCTTCCTTTTCCTATGAATAATAAAGCCTTACAATCATTCTTTGGATAGATCAATTTTATGATGAAGTTCATTTTAGACTTTGCTCAAATAGTTAAAACTACTTTAGAATTGCTCAAAAAGAACATAGACTTCAAGTGGATTGAAATAAGGAAGTAAACTATTGAGGTAGTAAAGCAAGTCATTGCTACTGCCCCAGTACTGGTGAACCCTAATTTCAACAAGGATTTTATTTTGTATGCCTATGGGTTGAAGAGATCTATGAAGTAGTACTAAAACAAAAAAATGATGATGGAGGAGAATATCCCATATTTTTTTGGAGCTAAAATCTTCATGAGTACCAGACTAAATATAAATTTATTGAGAGACAAGTGTTTGCAATTATAAAATCATGAAAAAATATTAGACAATACTTGGCTCAAAGTAAAATTCTTGTTTATGTGGTACATCCAGATGTAAAAAGTTTTGTCCTACAAGAAGAGCTTGGTGAAAAGAGATCTAGTTGGATCACTAATATTTATGAGTATGATGTATAAATCCATCCTATGAATTTAGTTAGAGGTAGGGCATTATATCAGGGAATGACAGCAAAAGCAATTTTAGACCAGGTATCAGCTTGTCTATCATCAACATCAAAAAAAAGAGGGGATAGTTCTTTAGAAGTTTTATATTGGGTTGATCAATTGAAAAGTTACTTATGAAAAAGGGTATGCCCTCAATATCTTAATCCCTCACAAAGAATAATGCATAGGCTTCAAGCCTTGAAGTATATTTTATTACCACAAGGGTTATATAAGAAGATTCTTGATGGATTTATTTTGAGGTGATTGAAAGACAATAAAAAATAGAAGTCATTAAATAATTTCATGAAGGATTGTTAGGAGGACACTTTTTAGGAAAGGTGACAACCATGAAAATTATAAGGGGAGGTTATTACTAGCCTACTATATTTTTTGACACCTTCAAGATAACCAGAGCATATGAAAAGTTCCAAAGATATATAGAAATAAGTAGAAATGCTTCATTCCCCCTTAAGCCGATTCAAGTAGAAGAACCTTTCCAATAGTGGGGATTAGATTTCATTGGAGTAATAAATCCTAACTCTTCAACAAGCCATAAATATATTTTGTCTAGTATATATTACTTTACCATATGGGTTGAGGTGATTCCAACAAAAATATTAGACCAAGATGTGGTAATTGAATTCATGGAAATCTTAATCACAAGGTTTGATCTCCTTGAAGCTATAGTATGTGATAATGGTCTATATTTTATATGTGCAAAGTACATTGAGTTTTCAAGCAAATATGGCATAAGTTTGAATAATTCCTCTAATTATTACCCTTAAGGGAATGTGTTAGCAGAATCCACCAATAAAAATTTGCTTAAAATTTTGAAGAGCATTAGAGGACAACAAAATAATTTGGCATCTTCTACTAGACTAGGTCTTATGGGAAGATAGGATTACTATTAATAAATATATCAAGACAACCCCTTATCCATTGGTGTATGGAAAAGAAGCCATTCTACCTACTCATCTAGAGATACCAACTCTAAAATTGGTCAGCCAAGATGATGAATCTGATAAAAATTCAATAGAGGCTAGATTGATGCATCTCCTACATTTGTAAGAATGGACGACAAAAGCATATGAATTTTTTTTAGAAGTACTCCATCAACACCAAAGAATGGTTTGATAGGAAGACCAAATTCAGATAGTTTAAGGTGGGTGATTAATTCCTAAGGTAGAATGTAGAGAAATCTAAACCTCACAACCACCAAAATTTTGATTCTTTATGGTATGGTCCATTTGAAATACAAGATTGTCAAGAAGAATAATGCTTTCCAACTTTTGGATCAAAATGGATATGTGCATTCGATTCTAGTCAATGGCTACCATCTCAAATTGTACAAGTAAAATTTCCCACCCTATATTTTATGTAAATACTCTACTATATTTTAATTTTGTTTGCTTTCTTTTTCAAAAGTGTTGTTGGCCAAGTATGAAATAATCAGAGCTAGAGAGAAATTTTTACACTCAATCCTACATCACATTCTATCAAAATAATCAAGAGAATTTTAGAATGCTAGGTCGTAGTCATCAAGATCTGGATGACAAAAGGATGCATCTATATCAAAATCACATTTTGAATTGTTGATTTTGCAAAAGGTACAAGAGAAAGTGTGGTCCAGCTCACAATTTTCTAGGCCATAGTAAACTGCATTCAAAATTCTTCTATGTGAAAATTAAGTGTAGCCAAGGCTCCACATTGCATGGGAGGATAAAAGTGAAAGCAACTAAGGCAAGGAAAAATATGGCCAAGAACACAACCCCACATCGCAGCCTAGCTTCTCACACAAGCTTCGTAATTTTTTCTTGCCTATTATAAAAGTCAAAGCATGACTTAATTACAGTTAACCTACTACATTTACTTTGGTTGGAAGCACAAGAGGCTATATAAGCTAGCACTATCAATGGAATTTTATTTTTCAAAGATTAGTGACAAGGATCCTATAGAGGTAGTTGGTAAAAGTCTCAAAGAATCAAAGGGAAACCGGTTGTAGATACTTGAGAGAGCTACAATATCATATTCATATTCAAAAAAGGCATATGGAGAAAAGAAAGGTGAACCAAAGCACTACCTCGACTCAGTGAAAGTAGTGGCTAATACAATCACGACTTGGAAAACCAAAAATAATCTAAGGAGGGACATTGACAATAGAGTGCTAGAAGGATTATCCACCCCAAGGAATTCTACTTGCATGGTATTTCTCTTCTTTATTTTTATGTTTGTGACTTTGTACACCCATGTATTGAGCTTATTTCTACAATTATAAATTTCTACCCCTAACAATAGAGCTATCAAAACCGTTGATGTAGAACCCTATTTAGAATAACCTCATATTATTAGCATCAATTGTTTGCCATGGATAGGGCTCTACATGTCAAACTGATGTCTTTTAACCTAAAACAACAAGTCAAAAAATACTCTCTAGATAGACACCCCAATAATGGGTAGTTTTTATAGAATGGTTAAATAAACAATTCAAAACTCTAAGCATTAAGGATCATTTTCAAAAACCTCCAATTGATACTAAGCACTTTGTGGAACCTTAATTATACTCAATGTTAGCAGCATTGGATAGTTTAGAATCAGATATCAATGTATATTATTGGCAAATAGCCACAACCTATTGTATTTTAAATATCAAAATATATGATATGTCCATGATTGATAGTAATACTAGGGTTATCTACTTTGATTGGCCAATTTTTTTGGCTAGAAGAATGCATGAACAATTAGTGGCTATGAATAAGGGTTCTCAACCAGCTTTGTTTAGACATTATTCAAACCTAGTATGGATGTTTTTTGTTGCTATAAGGAAAGGCATACCATGGATAGGAACCATAGATAAATATGAGAATGGTAACCCCATACCAGTTTACACTTGGAAAAAGGTGCTGATCCAAGAGGAGTCTTATTACAATTTCAATAGAGAATTTTTGGGTCTTGTGGTAGGAGTCATGTATGGCCAATACCCGAGAATACCTTCTTTGTCTAAATAATTATTGAGAATACCACAAGCCAAAGAGGGTGACTAGTACATATTACTAGAAGGAATGGTAATAATATTATATGGTTTGACAAAAAATCCCTTTGTACTATCCCATTATGTAACCAGTAGAGTGTTGTCTATAGAATATTGTAGGTAGATTGATTTCATCAATTCATGTTTTGGTTTGGGACATAAAAATAAATGCATAGTTCATTACCCCAATATTGTGGGAGATATCACCTTGATAGGAAAGGTGCACCATGAAAAAATTAATATAAAATTGAGCAGATTAGGGCTTTTTGAGCTCCCTCATAGGTGGAGATATAACTCAAATGATAAATTATTGGAAAATCTAAAATTCCTCAACACAAGTAAAGCCCCTAAGTTTCATAATACCATGAGGGTACACATTGATAAGGACAAAAACAACAAGGAAGATACCCCATTGGAATGGGAAGTGCACAAAATGGAACCTCTACCCCCATGGAGATATTTCTATGAGCAATTAACTAATTATGACCCCGTAAACAATAAAGCACATCATTTTATGTAGGAAAAAATTCAATAAATATAAGACAAATATAAGTGGGATGAGGACAAAATTTTGGACTATGGAGAATGAGTAGAAATGAATACTGTAAATTCTAAATATGGTCATCAATTCGACACAAAATTTTAAAAAAATATGATGAACATCATGAAATATGGAAGGCCAAGAATGAAAAAATCTTAGTACTAAGTTTTGGAAAGGTTGAAAGCAAGGAGGAACTATAAAAGGCCAAGAGCAAAGGAAAAAGGTCACATGCAAAGAAATAGAAAGGAACCAAGGCTTATCTCTCCCCTCAATCCCTAGAAATGAGTAGCCTCATTACGTCCTCACCCCTAGAAAATGAAAAGGTGCATGCCACCTTCAAGCCTACATAGGAACAATTATAAACTTACAATAAAGGGTTCAAAATAATGAAGAAGATGAAGTAATCTGGTGCTGGATTGGGAAAGAGTGGTTCAAGACCTATATAATTAATACGAGTTGATATGAGACCAAAATATCTGGCCTTAGGAGTGAGTGACTTAACATAGGGTCAATAGAGTATTTATGATTCAGATAAGATAAATATTATTGTCACCTCTCTTGATAACACGTAATCTCCTTTGACTAAAAAGGTCTCTCAAACTCCACCCTAGGAGCATAACATTGAGAAATAAAAAATCCTATACCTTCTATTGTATTGAAAATAAAAGTTGAAGATTTAGTGGGAGAGGTTTCAAAAGGATATAATAAGAAAGAGATATTAGAGTAGACTCTATAAGCATCTGAATGGGTCTCAATCATAGAGAAATATTCTCCTCAATAACAACAATCAAACCTTGATATATTTTAGCAAACCACCTTGGTGGGTGTAGGTATGTTCTCTATCCTTTCTTCTCTTCCTCTCTCCCTGGAAAACTCTCCCTCCTATTAATAAGAAAATAAGACACCACCATCACTACCCAAGCACAATCCATAATCATTACCACCAATTCCTTCTACATATCATTCTATATTCTCTACCCTCCATACATATGAAATCCAGGCCTCATCACCCCAAAGTCATGATTTTTTTTACCAATGTTAGTTCCCCCAATTCTCACAAAAATTTAAACATTATCATTAACCTCTATAATGGTGATAACTAGTGTTGTTGAAGTAGCAGCAAACATCCTAGTAGTGAACACTAATTCCACCCTCATCAACATACCTTCACTTTTGTTGTCTCCTATGCTATTTATACCATCACTTATAACTCCATCCACACCCTCCACTCATCCTATAGTAGCTTCCATGCAAAATTTCAAAAATGCAGAATTGAACACTCAAAGTTATTGGGGTAATAAATTATCCAAACCATCCAAAAGAGTTGCTATATTCAAGAGGAGCATGGTAGTTGATTCAATATCCAAGAGCAAAACAAGGTTCTCCATGACTTCCATACTCAACAAGCTAGAGGAAGACATGACTCTAGAATATTAACTATTCCAAGAGGTCAGTGAGTATATCAAGCAGTTGCCTTTGGAAGATGATTATATTGTTTTTTATAGGTTAAATTAAAATAATATGGGTTTTTATCAAGGAATCCAAAACATAATTACAAAAATTTAAAAGACTTCAAATAATGCCAAAGTACGACCATCGGTAAAGGCCCAGGGATAGACCTAAGGACATGATATAGAAAAGGAAATAGGATCCAAGACAGGAAATGAAAAGCAGGAAACAGTACAGGAAGCCTGAAGCAGGAAACACACCCAACTACAAATTTGAAAAACCTAGCCTACAAGAAAAGGAAAAGGTGGTAAAAACTGAGTTTTTAAAACTCCTTCCCAAACAAGCAATTTTAAAAAACTCCCGCCTAGGATCTAAACCAAAAAATGGGAAAAATATTGAAAAGGCACTCCTGCCAATACATAAAAATTTAAAAAACCCAAGAAGTAGGAAAATAAAGTATAAAAGTGCACAATCCCACATAGGGGAGAATCCACAAAATGGAATGAAAAAATCAGAATATTAGAAGTTTTACAAAAAACCACCCTTCACCACAGGGTGGAGCAGAGAAATTGTAAACACAAAAAATATCACCCAATAAAGGATGGGAAATGAGCAAGGATGTCAGGAGATCAAATGAACTATGCTGAAATTGCATCCCTCATAGGCTTGGAAAGTGGAACAACAAACTGAGGATCTCCATAGGCCACAAAATTCTCTTGCAGAGAAGAGAGGAATCTATGAAGATGTCAATCGAAGTAGAGGAAGCAGTAGATGTAGACTAGCAAACCACAGGAAAGAGATGGAAAAGTTCCCAAGGAACCCAAAAAGAAGGAGCCATAGGGAAAACCAAATGTAGGTGTTACACATAAGTTATCCCAGAATAAAAGAATACAACCAGAAATCCCAGACTACCTTCAACACCACCAATGAATAGCTTTAGGAAAACAAATAAGGAATTCTAGTAGAAACACAATAGTAAGCAAACTAGAGGCCCCAGGGTAAGTCCATGAAAAATATTGAGAGCCCATAGAGCCCCACATCAACAAACCAAAAAAGCAGAGTCACATTATAAAGCACATGGTCCATCAAACTATAAATATGTTGTGCAAAATTTATCATGAAGCCACTTCCACAACCACAATAGTCAACACTTGGAGAACCACTTAAATCTAGAAACAAGTAGACACCTGCAAAAAACTTGTAAAAAAGTTGAGAACTCCAAGGAAAAGAATCCCTAGAGAAACCCAAAAAACCTAAGGAAGGTCCCAAGAAAAAACCCAAAACCATCCCAAAAACCAGACACCGGAAGAAAACCCCACCAGAGGGTAAGGAAAGGGGTAAACAAATGGAGAAGTGACCTCCCACCCCAAGGAGATCATCTGCAACACCATCCATCCAAGGAGGAAGGGTTAAGGATGTGCTAAGGAAACTAGGATAGGATCAAGGACCTAGGACATGACCAGGGAAGGGTTCCTAGAAAGTGGAGAAGGACTACCCAAGGAATTTACCTGTAGACATCATTCACCCAATCAAATATGATTATATTGTTGCCAGGGCATAGCTTGGTACCATTTATTATCAAAATGATATTTTAAGTGATAAGTATGAAAATATGGAAGAAAAGGTGAAGAAGTTGGAATCAACAGTCAAGGATTAGAAGACTATATAAAAGGCCCTATGAAATGAAGTGAAATTTTGGTAGAAGTATCAAGAAATGGCCAAGAATAATCAGGAGCTAGAAGAGGTTAAGAAGCAGGTCCAATATTAGACCATGCTAATAGAATCTTTGCAATAGTAGTTGCAAGTTGATAAAACTAAGGCAACAAGAATTTCAAAAGAAAAAGTAATACAAATTAAAAGGGAGATGTGGAGCTAGGTATCAAAAAAATATTCATAGATCCAATTTGTGCTCAATTTATTGGATGAGGCTAGCCACCTATTAGTCCAAACCAAGAATGATTTTGAAATAATTCAAGGAGAGATTCAACAAATGGTCCCTCAAGCTTCAATAATTTTTGCACTATCCTATTCAAGATGTATTTTTTTCGCTAAACCCATTTCCAATAGTGAATGGACTACTACAAGAGTGGTTGCCAAGAAAGTCTTGAGGAGATAAGCTAATCTAGAAGGGATGGTTATTAGTAGATAAAATCAATGGGAAAGTTGAAAAAATATTTAACTACTCTCAGCGAATATACCAATATGAGTTCTAGAGTGAAGAAAAAATGTAGATGACAATCGACAATCTCCTAGAAGAAGTGAAAGTCATTATTGATGATGATTCTAAGATAGAAGTGTGGCCACAACCCATTGAGACGAGTGATTACTCGAGCTAGTGAAGAACCTTATTGAAATAAAAATATGATAGTAAAGTTGGTCAAAAGAGGACGATTATTATCTTATGAAAATCTCACTAAACTAAAAGATATTCATAAAATATTAATGGAGATATTGAATCCCTCTCCCATAGCTTGGAAAGAGGCTCTATAGATATTTGGATACATGGAGTAGATTTTTTCTAGAGAGAAAGAGATAAAAGCAATGGATAGCGCAAAATATGATCTAAAAGTAGAAGGTAATGCAGAAGATGAATTTAATGAAGGGGAGTTAGGTGATGAAGAAGATCCCAATGATAAAGAGGTTGAGAGACACATAGTTTTCTCTGATGAAGAATAGGGGAAGAATGTGCAGAAGACTCAAGAGGCCAAAACCAATAGTGATGTAGAAATAATTAAAGATCCTTAGAAGAAGAAATATGAAAAATGGGAAATGCCTGCAACATAGGCTGAATAGAAAATATTCCCATGATAATCACATTTTTTGTGCGTGAATTCAACATGATGAGTGTTAAAAAAGAAAATAAAATATGATATAGCATAAGATATGAGGAGGTCATGTAGAAAGTCTATAAAAGAGAAGCTTTCTTTTTGAAGAACACATCAAAGTTTTTACCTCTATCCTTATTTCCTTATGAACTGTCACCCTCTACATAAAATTTTTAAGTGTGTACAAGGGTGATAGTTATAAGGAAATGATGTTTTGAGATATTATTTTTTGAATATGATGGGAGTTACAAAGCTACAACCCACTAAATATTGTCCTTGATGTTCATGTTGTTTTCTTGTGAACAGTTAGTCTCTAAATATCTCATTTTGTGTTCAAAATGCTAACAGTCACAAGGAGGTAATGCGTTGAGTCATAATTATATCAATTAAAGGAGTGTGTCTTAGATTCACTTTATTCTACCATATGTTCTTCATTTTCCCATTCACTTCATGCATCGATTATCACTTTCACTCACCACCTTCATCTCATGATCTATTTTTCTACTATTTCCCATTCTTCCCTTTGTTCATTTCATTTCGTCCCAAAATCCCTCCCATTTTTTCTATATAGACTCCATTAACCCAATAAATTAGGCTCTTAGTTCTTTAAATCTACAAGAAAAGTTCCCCAAGAGGCATCCAAATGTAGGCCCAAAAAGGCCACATGAATTTTTTTGAAAATTTTTAATAAGTGTTAAGCAAGTGTTGCGAGGCTGTATTTTTTTATGAGGCCACACTTTGTTGTGAGACCACATTTTTTTGTGAGTCCACATTTTGTTGCAAGGTCATATTTTATTGTGAGGTTGCATTTAAAATTTTTTATCTCACAAAGGGCTCAAAATAAAGTATGACCTAACCCATAGTGTCTATAGGATGCATTCCAACAAGCTAGATGCTAGGTTGTAGTCAACCTAGTTTGACCTAGCTGAAGGTTTATTTAAAAGTGTGATCGAGGTTCACAATGCAATTGATTTGATAGGTGAACCATTTAAGGAAGATAAGTGCAGCCCAAATCCAAGCATGATTTCCAGGCCATAGTCAATCTAGTCAAACATACCATTTGCATGATCCAAAGTGTGGTCCAAATTTGAGAATACCTAAGGCTGCATTTGATAAATTTTTATTAATTGTCACCATGACAACATATTCAAGATATAGTCAACATTGTTTGATGGACTAACCAAGCAAAGTGAAGTGCGACCCAAAGTGTGACTCTTAGGTCAAACCAAAGTAACCAAGCATGAAGGAGATAATGTAGTCCCGTGTTGTCCAATTTGATTCCACGTTGTAGTCAATATGGTCAACTATCAATCAAAGGGTATTCAAGATGCAGTCTCTTTACATTGCACTTTATTTTTATTGTGAGTCAATGTTGGATAAAATAAATTTCACCATGCACATTGTAGCTACATGAGGTTGCAAATTCCAAAGTCTTCTAAAAAATCAATCTCAACCATACAAAGGTAAAGCAATGAATAGCAATAAAACTAAATCTTGATCTAGATAAAAGGAATATTTGAGTGTGACAAAGAGATAATAATACTCATAGAAGGTGTAAAATTGAGAAACTAAAGAGTTTAAAATTTTTGGTAAGTTGCAAAAGGTCACAGTTGTAGATCAACGACATGTTAAATACTGCAATAATGAGGGATGGCTCAAATGCATTCTTGGAAATATGGTGTAGTTGGAACCATTGAAGCTAGAAAATTGCAAAATTAGTTACAAAATATCACAAAAGTAGAATCCCTCTTCTCTTCTTGAATAAAATATGAACCCACCATGTCAGCACTCTGCTAATTGAAGCATAATCCTTCTTTGGAATTCTCTATTATTTATTAAACATATTGTAAAACTATAAATAAAGGTTCCAACCACCTTTCAAAATGTTGGCTCTATAGTGTTTGCTTGCCCTAAAACTATATATTTTTTAGAATCAATAGAAGGAGCATTACTTGTGTGTTTGCCTCAGGCCTATGTCTTATTGACTTGTGAAGTCATTTTTTCTACTGCTATTATGGTTAGTCTATTTTTTTGATATTGGATTGCTAACTTAGAGAACCTTGGAATGCTTCTTGTTTGAACGTATGCTTGAAAATATTTTTTCTATTAGTCTGAGTATTGATCTAATTTTGCTATTTGGATTATTAGTACTCTAGATGTTTGAAATAGTCCTTGAAGTATACTTTATGCTTTAATAATGAAGATCTCTGGTTTTTAATGTTATTAGTCTCAAGTGTGGAATACTAGAAATATGATTTTCCAAAATATCCCTTATAGTCGTCTATGTTAGCCTTATCCAGCCACTATTCATTCATTAATTTCCTAACCCCTATCCCATTTTTATCCCTATATTTACACATTTAACTGAGCTTAAGTGAGTCAAAACCCTATTATATGATAAGGTATACCAGCCTACTTTTAAGGTTGGGTTAAAGTAATCTTTAACTCATCCAATATCGGGGTTTAGAATTTTATTACTAGGTGCTTACCTTTTAGATCATTGCAGATGATAGTCACAGTTTCAATATTATCTTAATTTCAATTCAAACATCAAAACACTTATCTCATACTCATACTAAAGGGAAAAAATAAATCCAACCATAGAGAACTTCAAATTGATAAGTGCATAGTTCATTAGGAGAGATAAGGTGAAATAGAAGTTGATTATTGATATTACAAAATCAACTCAAAAGGTGAACTATTACTTACTAAGAACTTTATCAAATTTATAGCACATTCCAATCACTAGGGAAATATAAGGAATCCTACAAATCTAAGTCTAGAAAGGTTTTATCAAATTGGTTCATATACTATAAACTAGGGAGATATAAGGTATCCAAAAAGGATCATCATGACAACAAATAAATTCATCCTTACAAAATCTCAACTACTTAAAGGTCCAAATTACTTCTCATGGAAAAACAAAGTGAGGGTAATTTTAATAGTTGAGAAGCTTTGGAAAATAGTCAAAGGAATAACTACTAAACCTAATTCAGGTGATACAAAGATCTAAAATTTTGAAGAGAGTGATGCAAAATCATTAATGATAATAAATTTTGCCATCATAGATGAAATACAACCTTACATTAGTTCAATAGGAACATCTATAGAAGCTTGGAAAACCCTAGAAAAAATATTTAAAGGAAAACTAAAGCTATTAACTTAAATCTTCAAACTCAATTACATTCCTTAAGAATGAGCAGTGGTAAAAGTGTAGAATTATTCCTAAGGATAGTAGCAAATATTAAATAATAATTATTAACCTTATGAGAAGAGGTTAAAGATAAATTTCTTATTCAAGTAACCATGAGAGTTCTTCTAGAGAACTACAAACATCTAGTTATATATTTACAATTTTTTAAGTAAAGATATATCATTTGATAAGCTAGTTAACATTATTCAATAATATGAGGTGGAAAATATAGTGAAGGATGAAATGACTAATAGTGAATTGGTCTCAAAAGATATTACACAAGGAAATATTACCTCATCCTCAAAATAATGAAGACCATGGAATAACAGATATTGTCATGTATGCAGGAGAAAAGGTCATAGCACTAATTATTGTAGATTCAATCCCAAAAACCAAAATCAAAGAAATCAAATAAACTATGGAAGCCAACCAAATAGGGCATTCCAACCAAGGCAATATCAAGCTCAAAATAATCCTCGTCAACAACCATTTTATCAACTATACAATTATCCTCAATTAGAATATCAATAAGGAAATCAGAAGGGACATGTAGCTCAAAGGATTCAAGAAATTAAAGAACTAGAAGATCCTACATATTATCATAAATTCAAATCTCTCTCAGTGAAGATAGCATTTTATGAAGACACTAACTAATTTCTTGAATAGGACACAAATAACAAAGAAGGAGAATTCAAACTCCAGTACTAGATAAAAGACCCATAGGAAAGACTAAAGTCTTCAATACCCAAATAATTTAATACAGGGGGTTTTAGAGTATATTAGATTATTTGGGTAATGTAAATATACCACCTTTGGTACATAACTAGAGTAGGAGTTTACTTTAGAGTAAAGTTAGTTGGTTACTCCAATTATTGTAATAAATACACAAATTGTAATAAATGCACAAGTATCAATGTGCAAGTTTTAAATGTGCATGTAGTCCTCATAGTGAGTGATTATAGAGTAAGGTAGAGTAAGGTCCAATGAATATATCTTCCTATATAAAGGCCTCATAGTGAGTGATTATAGACAGCATAGTAAATATAGGGAGTGTGTGGTATAGTTTAGTAATATGATACAATGTAATATTTTCATTTGTGTTCATGGAGTGTTCATGTCCTCCATTATATAGCATTGTACTATTTTCATCACTTTCATTAATGGTATTTTTTTTAGTTATTTTCATGATATTGATTGCATACAACATACCACCTATTTTAATGGCCTTATTTAGCTACATATCTAATAATATATGTGGTTGAAAAGACCCTTGCCTACTTTTGACTCTTACTCTCATTTTATCCTTATCAGTGTAATCCATCCAGCTCTCTTGGAAGTTGATTAAGGCTCCATGAGCCTTCAACCAATCTATACCTAGGATAACATCAAAAGCATGGAGTGGTGTTACATATAAGTACCATATAGTGGATTCATTAGGTAAGGTAATAATAGTTGCAAGGAAACATTAATCCACTGAGTAGGTCTATTCAAAACCATACTCCACTTTCCATCCATGTGCCAAAAATCTAAGTCTTTTTAGCATATCCCTGATAATACTAGTGGAAATAAAACTATCTGTATCCCCACTATCTATCAATATTTTGATATCCTTATTAAAAAACTTACCATTCAATATATTAGTCTTTCTTGTCCATCCAGGTTTTGATTTCCTATAGTAGCATAGATCCGATGTTGTTGCTCCTCTATTTTTTTGCTTGAATTTGGTCATTGGAAACATTTAGTGGTATAATGGGGGACCCCATAGATATAGAAACGTATCTTGGGTGTGTAATAACTTTCCAATATTTTCTACCCTATTCCCTATTTCTATACCAAATCATTCTATTTCTATGGTTGAGGGTTGGAATTATCCTTTTTCTAAAATTTCTTCTTATATTGCCCTTGGTTCTCATTGTTCTTATTACCAAACCTTGGGTTTCCTTTATTCTTCTTGTTTTATTATTTATCCCATTTCATAAACTAGGCACTTTTTATTTTCTTAAGTTCTTGTCTCTCTACCTCTATCAACCCTAAATAGTTGAAGTACATTTTGGTTTGAATATTGGTCTCTTATTGTATGGTTAAATCATTGGATTTTTATAAATTTTTGGGTTTTATTAAGTTGATTATTGTACTATTATTGGGTTTTGCCCCTAAGATGAACTTATGCACCTTAATTTGCTCATTTTTCTTGTACTTTAAAACATACTTCAAAAGTTTAACATACCTTTGAATGTATAACTCTACTGACAGAGAACCTTATTGAAGTGTAGAGAATTCCTCAAACTTCTCTACATAAAATTGATCAAAAATAAATATTTTCTTAAATACCCTAATGATTCTATCCTATTTAAGATCCCTATATTGGATATTTTTTCCTATCTTAAATGTATTCCACCATTCCAAGGTTGAATTCTAAAGATGAAGGTTAGCTCACACAGTATAGGTTTTATAAGAGTAACTCTTCATGGAGAAGAATATTTCTAACTCATTCAACCATGAATTTGTCACATTACCTCCTTACTTCACATTAATTTTTTCTACTTTAACATTCTTAAGGTCTTTAGATAGCTCAACCTCTATTCAATATTTTCTCTCATGGCTTCTTCTAATAGGATTCGCTTCCATTCTACCTTGTTAGAGTATATTACATCATTTGGATTATGTAAATGTACCACCTTTGGTACATAACTAGAGTAGAAGTTTACTTTAGAGTAAAGTTAGTTGATTACCTCAAGTATTGTAATAAATGCACAAGTGTCTATGTGCAAGTTGTAAATGTGCATGTAGTCCACATGTACATGAGTCTTAGGTAGAGTAAGGGCCAAGGAACCTATCTTCCTATATAAAGGCCTCATATAAAAAAGAAGAGAGGGGGAACAAAATTTATAGAGAGTGTGTGTTATAGTTTATTAGGATGGTATAATGTAGTTTTTCATATCCACTCATGGAGTGTTCATGTCCTCCATTATATATCATTGTACTATTTTCATTACTTTCATTAATGGAATATTACTGAGTTATTTGTAGATGTTCATTTAATTATTTTCCTACATATTACTATGGAATTAGTTTATAGTTATCTCAAATTAGTTAACCTAAATCTTGTGGTTGTTCTTCCTTTAATACTGGCCCATCGATAGCTAACAGTGGTATCAGAGCACATGGTAGATCAGATAGGAATTAGAAAGAGCCACAAAGAGAGACTGTGAGAAATTCAAAAATCTTAGTTCTAAAATTTTTGAGATTACATTTTGCTAGAGTATTTCCATAGGGTTGTAGAAGAAGTCATGAAGACTAGGACTCAACATAGGTTCCACTAGATTGATAATCAACTAGTGAAGATTTTTCATATCTAGATTTAAGAAGTTTCTTCCATTACAGTCCTAATACTTTTTTATAGGAAGTGAGCTGGGAAGTTTCCTACAAAAGAGCTAGGAAGAATATCTCCTTTAGAATCACTCTAGCATCAGAAGAAAAAATTGAAAGAACGAAGATTTGGAGGCCTAAGGAAAATTTTCCATTACTAGAGATTCCAGACCTGTGAAATGCAGAAAGAGAAAAGGCCATAGGAGCCTTGTAAAAAATTAAATGGATAAAAGAAAACTCTAGTGAAGAGTCTTGATGAAGATAGGAGATTGGTGATATCTAGTGCAGATTGAAGACTTCACCCTAAAGAAGCTGAAGATATCCTTAGAAGGTCCACTTACAAAACTCCCATATCTGTAATATTGGAGGTTGGTGATCTCCATTAAATCCTATAGATTGTAAAATAAGGACTAACAAGGTCATGTTCTAGATTCCAATAGCAATAAATTTTACATATCTGAGAGGAAGATCTCATTACCAACACTTCCATAGTAGAATATTGAAGGAAAGGTCTCATTTAAAAGACCACAAGAGTTATGAGATTAAAGACCTTATTGAGGTCTCAAAGAGAAATAAGGAGGAGGCTTGGTGAGCCATATTAAAGAATATCAAAAGAAGTCCATTAAAGGAGTTCTTATGAGAACTCATTGGAGAAATTTACCACCAAGAAGAATTTCCTGATAAAGGAATATTTTGGAATAATTATTTCCATCCAGAAAAAAGCCCAAACTGAGATAGATTTGGTAAGGAGTTTGTCAAATATCAGAGGAGATTGGTGAAGACCTCAAGAATTTTATATTCTTGAGAAGAGGACCTAGATCAAAGTCAAAATTTGACAAGGAGGAGAATCAAAATCACCTACTATAGTTAAAGGGTAGCAAGTTAGAGGTTTTTTGGAGCTACAAAAAGGTGAATTAGAGAGTTTTTTTGGACAACCAAGAATAACTGCAAGTCCATCTAGTTAAAAGGTATAAAATTGATGAATCAAATCAACAGGAAATACTTCATCTACAAGAATCATTAAGGTAAGCAACTTGGATGCAAATAAATTCATTAATTAAAATTTAAATTAATTCCATTAAGCACCATATTTAGAGTTTTAAGAAGTTGCAAAGAGATGGTTGCATATTATAGTCTTCAAAAGAGTTTATAAGGAAGTTTCTTTTAAAGGTTAATACCTACACATTAAAATAGAAGTTAGATATATTTTGATAGAAATAAATTTATCAAATTCCTAATATCTAGTTATAGTAAAGAAGACTACATTGAGTTACAGAGATTATAGTCCTCTACAAGGAGCAATTACTAAGTGCATATTTTAAGGAGTAATAAGGTGAGATTAATATTGCACTAGTCTAGTTGTTATTTAGATGCACTAAGTACTTTTAGATTGTAGTGAAAATTAGTGCATACTTTTAGTTATTTTTAGGATTCAGTTATAGGAGCAATAAGGTAAAATTTCTCTATTCTAGTTATTATTAAGAACATAAAAGCTGGAGATATTATTGATTCTAGTTACCATTATGTTTTAAAGTGCATTAACAGGTTATAAAAGGAAGTTTCGATGCACAAATTAGTGTAAGAGTGAAGTATCTAAAGATACTATTAAGCATCCATAATCTACTGCATATCTTGTTGAAAAAAGTCACCAAAAGAATATGGCATAATAGCATAATAGCAGTATTACTCTCAAGAAGTCGCCTCATCAAGAAGTTTAAAGGTCATAAAAAGAAAGGAGTATATTCAGCCTACTACCTTGGTGCAAATTAAGGTACTAAAAATTAACAATTATAGTAATATTTACATGCATGATAAGCACCATTTTTGTCCCTTAAAACTCAGATAAGAAGGACAAAATATTTAACTTCATAATATCAAGAAAATATGGTTAAACAATAGTCATTTTGGTAAGGTAGAAGGGTAGAGTTAGAGCAAGAGAAGAAAGCCATCAAAGGGCTCATATTACTCAAGAGATAAGGTGCCTAAAAGACACTACATTCACCATTGAATTGAATATCTACAACAAGAATCTACCCTGCAGCATCAATCCAATACAAGGAGGTCATTATCAATTGTTATATAAGCAAATAAGGAACAACACTAAATACAAGCATGAATAGGCAAGGTACAAGGAGGTTTACCCATGATAGAGAAAATACCAACTAAAATAAAGCTTCCTTAGCCACCATTTGGGTACCATATAACCTCCATAGAATCATTCCTCATCACCTTAGCTGGAGCCACACACACAACATCTACGTTGGCTTGGAAATAATGTGCTAGAGACAAGTTATCAAGAGCATATTTTGGCAAGAGATATACAAGATATAATACATTTGGGGAAAGGTATATATGCAAAAAACCTAAGCATAACTTGTCACAATCATTCTAGGCACCCTAACATTCTAAATGTACATCCAAGAGAAGAGCACTCAAGGAATAATATAACGTTTATATTTGAATGGTTACCAGCATCATTGGGAGGTTACTAACCACAATAATCATTGCAAGGAGAAATGAGCATTGGTCTCAAATGCTCATATTTAATGTAACTCTCAAGTTCCACTTGTCCAAAGATAAAAGGCATTTACACTATTTAAAGCACCTAAATTTGGAGACAACAAAATCAAGGCACATAGTCAAGCATTGAATATAGGAGTCAAAACACTATTCCAAGACGAGTGAAATATGTTCATTTATATTTAAGAGCCTCTGTCATTTGAAAAAGTGTATAGGAATTTAGAAAAAACTTCAGATACCAATTAGTGTGGATGAAATACACATCAAGGAGGATAGTCTAAGGTTTCCAACATTGGAGTGGATGCATATCTAAGAGTGCATTGAATCGAGGTGCATTAAAGGCCCTTGTAAGAGGATATTCACTAGACTTGTTATAAAATAGTAGAGATACGATGAAGATAAATGACATTGAAGTCAATTATATGAAGAACATGAGCTTATACTGAGAGGGGGGGAATAGTATAAGACCAATTTTTACTTTTCTTTTCAATTCAATATTATGCAGTGTATAGATAGCAGTATCAGTAGAAATAATCAAAGTAATGCACAATACACCATCCACAAAAGTGACACAACAATTTACATGGTTCACCCAATACGAGATACTCCACAAAGAAAATATTTTGCTAAAACTTTCTCAATAAATATCTTGGGGATCCTTCCCAATTACAATATTTATGGACATCTATCCAAAGGAGATGTTGATCTCCTAAATATCAAGTTCGTGGATCTCTTCCACAGGATAAATCTTTCCCCTTCTGCTCTAGCAAGTGATCTTCTAGAAAAATTTGTCTCTCTACTGCACTGACTTGTGGATATCTCTCCACTTGAAGAATCCTCACTTAGATCTATCTTCAATTATCCTAGATATTGGATCTCTATTCATTGAGACTCTGTCCTCTATAATCTATCACCTCCAAACCTCTGTCAATAGGTTCACTCAAAACCTCTTCAAATTTGTTCAATAGGCTCACTCAGAACCTGCTCAAATCTGCTCAATAGGCTCACTTAGAACCTGCTCAAATCTACTCAACAAGCTCACTCATAACTTGTCCAAATCTGCTCAACAAGATCACTCAGAACTTGTCCAAATTTGCTCAATAATTCCTCTATAGGACTTGCTCAAATCTGCACAACAAGATCTCTCAGAATTTGTCCAAATCTGCTCAACAAGCTCACTCAAAACTTTTCCAAATATGCTCAATAAGTCCTCTCTAGGACTTGCTCAAATATGCATAGCAAGATTTTCACAAAAGCTTACTCAAAATCAGTCCACAAGCCTTCTCAAAGACTTGCCTCAAATCAGCTCAACAAAATCTCAACTTAATCTCATAGAAGCATAAAGAGAATTGTTAGAGACTCAATATGTTCTATACTCAAATCCCAATCTCAACTCAAATAAATCTCAAATTAGTAATCTCATTGAAGCATAAAGAGATTTTTTAGAGACTCAATATGTTCTATACTCAAATTCCAATCTCAACTCAGCAATCTCATAGAAGCATAAAAAGAATTGTTAGAGACTCAATATGTTCTATATTCAAATCTCGATCTCAACTCAAATAAATCTCATAGAAGCATAAAGAAAATTGTTAGAGACTCAATATTTTCTATACTTAAATCCAATTTCTTTCTCAACTCAACTCAAATCATAATATAGAATAGTTTGTTTTATGGAACTTGAACAACCACTTCACACAATCACTTGACTAGGCTCAAACAACTCTACTCAACCAATCACCACAAGGAACAACTCTTTCTCACAAACCCTATTCCAAGCATGAATAAACCAACTCAAAATGTCTTCAAAAATACTCAACAACAACTCTTCATAACAATGATACTCATGTTATTTTCAGCTCAAGTTCAAGTTCTTTGCATAACAACTTCACTCCAACAACAATTGTTATAAAACAAGGTTTTAATCACAACTCTCAAACCAGAAAACCTTGAAGAATTAAACCAACCATTTTCGAATAGGAAACCACAATCAATACTTTTCACTCCAATGATATTTCATAAATAAACCACCCAAATAAAATCAATGGAGAATGTTACTCATACCTTTTTTATGCCTTATGAGTTGTCCACTAAATCTGCCACACTCAACACTTTTCTTTTTTCAATCTCAACAAGGGTTAGAGATCTTGAGTAATAACACAACAATAAAATAATATCCAAATAACACCTTATTACTCCTACTTTATTTTAACATCCATAAAATTTATTTCTAAAGAAAACCCTTACTTCAAAAATTAACTTTCACTAGATGGATTTTTTTTCAAAAAAACAAGGAATAACATAAGAGAAAACTAGGGAATCAGTTGGGTAGCCAAAGATATTTCTGGTTATTGTAGATTTGAAGACAAGATTTTTGCCCCAGGAGGGCCCAATGGGGACACCTCCGGATACTCTTCTAGAGAGACATAGTTCTTTTGCAGATTTGTTAAAGGATAAATATCCATCAAAGACTGAAGAAGCACAAAAAACTACATTAAAAATGCTCTTTACGGCTGCTGGAAATAGATCAACATATCAACGAGTTAATGGATGCTTGCCATAGCCAGAATCAAGGCCAAATATTGTCATTGAGCAAAGGATGGTTGAAGAAATAATTTTATATAGAGCCAATCATGATTTGATCTGTAAATTCATGGGTGTTTGCTCTACCCTAAATTTTTTGCATTCCTAGGTCCAATAAAATGGGGAGCCTCTTGGTGAGTATTATTTATGGTTTATTAGCAATGGATATTTTATTGTTAGTTTTTTTTCACTTTTTGATAGAAATAGGGCTTTCGAATCAGAAAAGAGGAATCATGGTTCGGTAAGATTATTTGTTCAACCTTGGATAGTGGTATTTGATCCTCGAATTGAAACCACTACTGTCCTAATTTGGATCTATTTGTATGCACTTCCAATGGAGTTTTGGAGTGAGTAGGTATTGGAAATTATTAGTAATTCCCTTGGAAGACATTTGGGTGTTTCCAAAGACACAATAGAAGGAAACACAGTTGTTTATGCAAGATTATGTGTGGAAATGAATCTTAGCCAGCCTCTACCGGCAGAGGTGGAACTTGAACTTGCAGGACTATCTTGGATTCAACAACTGGATTATGAGGTATTGCCCTTCAGATGCAGAGTTTGCCACAAATATAGGAATTTGGCCTGATCTTGCCCAAATAATATGAACATAAAAATGGAGGCTCGTCTAGGAATGTCAAATCTTCTTAAGGAGGGCAAGTTAACAATCAACAAAGAACCAACCAATATTTCTCAGGGTAAAGAAGCACAGGGAGATGGTTTTGAACAACCCAAAAGAAGGAGAAGGCAAAAGAAAAAAGATGGTAAAGAGCAAACCCAACTCAAGCCCTCCAATAGGTATGATATATTTAAGACACTAATGGACCAAGAAGAATAATTCATGGAAGGAGTGGATGGGAATAATAAAAATAATAACATCCATGTTCAAGCTCCTCTTTCATCTCCCCCATCATAGAGCAGGTAATTGAGTACAATGAGTTACCGCAGTAAGAGAGTGTAGGGGTATTGATAGTGCATAACCAATAGCATCCAATAATTAAGGATGTCAACATGGGCATGGAAGAAAAGAACAGAGAAAAGGCAACTTTAGGGATAACTTAGGTGGAAAAGAGAAAAAAATAGCAACTCTCAAGGAGTGGGTAGAAAATCAAATAAGGAATTGATAGTAGTTCAAGGAGACAAACTGATCACTAGAGGATCGGTGAGGCCAATATATTTTTATTGCTCTCAAGGTAACCAATGATTATACAATCATGGAATGTTAGGGGTTTAAATAGTAGAACCCATCAATCTGTTGTTCGAAGACTCTTAGAAAAATGTAAAACATATTTTTTGCTTATCCAGGAGACAAAAATGTCGTTAGATCTTATGTGTAAAATAGTTAACAAAATTTGGAGGGGTGCTGGTCATATGGAAGTGGTTGCCCAAGGTGCCTCATGGGGGATAGTTACTCTTTGGAACTCTCTTGAATGGACTACAATAGAACATATAGCTTGGATGGTTGTTCTCACATCACATTTTAGAAATAATATCACAGTTGAACATGTTTTAATCACAAATTTTTATGGGGCTCAAAACCTAGATGGTCAGATGCATCAATGGAAAGTTGTGCATAACATGAGAGTCTCAAGGGAATATTTAGACTAGATTATTGTTGGGGATTTTAATGCTAAATTATCCTTTAGATATCAGTAAGGGGAACCCAAATTTTGGACCTAGGGGATCAACTTATGATTGCCCAAGTCCAGGAATTACACTTGGTGGATATTAAATGCCTTGGAACCAACTATACTTGGACTAATAAGAGGAGGGAGCCACATAGCAGGAAGGTGAAGTTAGACCATTTTTTGGTTTTAGAGGAGGCATTTGTAAAATGGAATATAAAATTTCAGATTTTGGAGGGTCTAGTTTCAGATCACTTTCTCATTTTGTTGGAAGGAGGGATCAAGATAGTGCAACATCACAAACCATTTAAATTTGAAAACTTTTGGTTACAAAAAGAGGAACTTCGAAAGAAAATTCCATAGTGGTGGGAATAAGGTTACCCAACATATGGGACAACAATGTTTAGATTCCACAAACAACTTTATTATGTCAAAGATCGACTGAAAAAATGGAGGCGAGCTAACAAGACATACTTCCAGGTCCAAAGAGCTCCATTGGTGGCCAGATTGGATGAGGTTCAAAAACACTTTAGGGAAGGAAAAATTACAGAGCAGCTCAAATAAGAGGATGATGCATTGCGTAAAGCGGTTGAGGACATTGACAACCAAGAGGAGACCTACTGGAAACAAAGAGCAAGAACCACTTGGTTATTAGAAGGTGATAAAAATACCAAATTTTTCCATCGATCGCTTGTGCTAGGAGACAAATGAACAACATGGAAGCTCTTCAATATGAGAACGGACACTCCTTTGATACAATTCTAGGTATGCATTTCCATTCAATGGATTATTTTTCTAAACTATTTAAGGAAAATATGGTGCAAGATGAAGAGGCTCAAAAAGAAGTTATTGCTATCATACCCTCTATTATATCTGAAGAAGAAAATCAGACCCTACTTAAACCCATTGATAGAGAGGAACTAAAGAATGTAGTCTTTGGAATGAGCACCGAAAAAACACAGGTCCAGATGGCTTTCCAATTGAGTTTTTTTAGGCCTTCTAGGATAAATTGGAGGAGGATGTAATGGTTGTTATAGAGGAGTCCAAAGGTATTAAAAGAATGCTTAAAGCATTAAATCATACTTTCATTACCTTAATTCCAAAAGGGGAGGAGGGGGTACATATTTTAGATTATAGACCTATTGCCTTATGTAATGTCATATATAAAATAATCACAAAGGTAATGGCTGAGTGGCTAAAACCTCTTCTACATAACATTATCTCCTCAGAGCAAGAGGGTTTTGTAGAGGGTAGGCAGATCTTGGATGGTGTGGTTTTAGCTCAGGAGGCAATCCATTCAATGCAAACATCTGGTAATAGAGGAATGTTCATAAAATTAGATATGTCAAAGGATTATGATAGGGTGGAGTGGAGATTCTTGTCAAAGATGATGGCAGCCTTTGGTTTCTCTCAAGATTGGATATAATGGGTCATGAGTTGTGTTTCTACTCTGACATACTCAGTGTTAATCAAGGGTCTTCCCTCACAATTGTTTGGAGATACTCGAGGCCTTTGTCAAGGAGATACTTGATCTCCCTATCTTTTTATCATATTGGTTGAAGGATTGGGTAGACTCATCTTGAGGAGAAGACAACAAGGTTTGCTAACAGGTATCAAGGTGGGTGAGGAAGTTTTGACTCACCTATAGTTTGTGGATGACACAAGATTGGTGGGAGTGGCCAGCTTCAGGGAAGCAATAATGATTAGAGATACACTTAATGTCTACCTTAGGGCCACAAACTAAGTCATCAATGATAAAAAAATCCAAAGTGGTCTTTTTCAATCTTGATCAAAGGCTTTAGGACAAAATTTTAGAGATCTTGGTATTCACAAGGACTTATCTCCCAGTGGTATACTTGGGGGTCCCTTTGCATTTTAAAAAACTAAAAATAGATATCTGGAGGAATATTTTAGATTGTATTAAGGATAGAATTAATCATTGGTCTCACAAATGGTTAAGCTATGGGGGTAGATTAACTTTTTTACAGTCAGTCATTCGAGCCATGCCAATTTATAAATTTTCTATCCTTGCTGCCCCACATACCATATGGAAAGAGTTGGACAAGATGGCTAGAAAATTTTTATGGGAAGGAGTAAAAGGAGAGAGGAAATAGGCCTTAGTAGGTTGGGATAAATTAAGCCAGCCCAAGGTAAAAGGAGGGTTGGGACTGAGAAGATCAAAGTTAAATAATAAATCTTTTGCTGGAAAGCTTTATCTGAGGTGGATTTCCCAACCAACTTCTTTATTCAGTAGAATCTTAACTAGTAAATATTTGGGGACAGGTAAACCCAAATGAGGTGGGTCATTTCTCTTTGGATGGTAATGGATCCTTAGTGTGGCAGGCTCTCAAGATAGGATCTCAGGTAGTAAAAGATAGATTATTTTGGAAAGTGGGGAGAGGGGAGAAGACACAATTTTGGAAAGATTCATGGGATCAATACCCACCTATCATTGTTGAATTTCCTAAACTACAACCAATAAAAATAGCCATAGAAACTAGGGTATGGGTCCAAATTGAAAGTTATTTCAACACTAGTTAGCTGGGGGATTATAAGTTTAAGCAGTTTAAGAAGTTGGATGAGTGGCCAATTTCAATCCCTTTGGATTTGACACCCATCATGAATAAAATCTTGGTAGAAAGATTTCTCATAGGTAGAGACAAGGAGGATGAATTAGCTTGGGGCTATGGGAGCCTTGGTGTCTACACAGTGAAGGATGGATATGATAAGATCCTTCTAGAGCCTCCTCCTCATACATATCAGGTTGAGGGTTGGAGAAATATTTGGCAGTCCAAGGGTTGGCCGAAAGCAAGCATTTTTGCCTGGCAGTTCATGCATAATGGAATTCTTACTTTTGATAAAATTAGATGTAGGGGAATCATTGGTCCATATCAATGTGTTTTATGCTACATGAGTGAGGAAACAACTGATCACTTAAAGTTTTATTGCCCATTCACACGACAGATTTGGGAGAGATGGTTTTTATATTATAAAATTCAAGTTAATGATGATTTGAATCGGATTAATATTTGGGAAATATGGAAGAGGGGTAGATTTAAATCTAAAGCTCTTTGTATTGGTTGGGAGCTTGGATTAAACTTTATTTGGTGGCAAGTGTGGTTGGAGAGAAATGCCAAAATTTTTAGAGAAACTTTTTCTTCTTTAGATGGAGTTTGGCAGGTCATTTGGAGCAAAGTCACAGAAACTGTGGTAGTCTATGCTAAAGAGGAAACTCAAGTTGTTATTGGGGCAATGGAAAAAGAAGTTGAAGTGCAAGAGGGACAGGACAAAGCTAGTTGGAAACCACCCCCAGAAGGTTGGATTAAAATTAATACTGATGGAGCTACAAAAGGCAATCCGAGTAGAGATGGAATTGGAGTGGTTTGCTAGAATCATGATGGAACAATCCTCTATTGGGAACTACAAGGCTTTGGAAGAGCCACAAACAATGAATCAAAAGCCTTAGCTATCAAATCTGCTTCTATTTGGGCAGTAAAACAAGGTCACAGGAGGATAATCCTAGAATCATATTCTCAAATAATGGTTGGAGATCTAGATTGCATGAGGAACTTTGCTTTGAAAACATGGAGGTTGAGGATTCTTATCACTCAAATTAAGGAATTATGGAGGGAATTAGATGATGTGATTCCATTTTATGTGAGTAGAGATCTAAATAAAGTGGTAGACTTCCTGGCTAAGATGGGTAATAAGAAGGAGGTAGGGGTTTAGTGGCATAGTGACATGGCTATTGAGGATGATATGATTAGGAAGGTTGGTGAGAAAATCCAGTGCTTAGTTAATTTGGATAACCATTCCAGAATATTGTTTAGAAGATTTGTGTTTCAATGTAGATCTTCTTTTATAGTTGTAAACATGTGAACAGTCATTGTAGAAATATGGTTTAAGAGATTTGGCCCCAATGCAAATATTATTTTACTATTGTAAACATGTGTTCTCTTTGACTAAGTCTGGGAAAAGTCTCATCCCAACTTGTAAATGATATTTGTTTTAATACAAGTTTTTTCAAATTATTTTTCAAAAAAAAATTAATTTTCACTAAAATAACTTTATCAAAAACCCTTATTACTCCTAATAATTTCAAAAATCACAATTAAAAATATATCTCCATAACTCAAATAGCCACTATAACCTTATTCCTAAGGTTATTCAATACATCAACTATCAAATCACCTTTACCCCTTATCACTCCACCTTAGGCAATAGTAAAATTAATAAAAACCTAAATACCTACCTTGAGGGGAATCGAACCCCCATCTTGTCCAACGTGAATGCCCTAGTTGTGGCCAAGATGTTGCATGAGCTATGGGCTTGTTGTGAAGAAATAAGCACCACTTGCTTCTTGTTCTTCACTCCTTCCACCAAGCAAAAAAGAAATGCGCTTTGAGTGCCTCAACAAGGAATCGAACGCTTAACCTTCCTGCCACCAACACCTTTGCACAAACCAAGCTGCCACTAGGCCACACTACCCAACATGTTTTGGAAAATGGATGTGGTTCACTTTCAATATTCACTGCTTTACAAAAGGAAAATAACACGAGCTCTTACTTTGCAAAAGCAAATCGTAAATCTCAATCGAGCAAGGATGATTTATTTCAAAAAAATTAATGGCATATATATATGCCTTCCCTTAGCTTGGAAATGTTGATGCTTTTGAACCTTCCTTTATGACGTCGGTGAATATTCTTTTAATTTAATTTTAAAATTTTAATTTTAATTTTAAATAAATTAAAATTTAAACTAAATCTTTAAAATTAAATATCTTCATCACTAAGGCACCTTTTTCGATGAAACAAAAATCCAACTTGGGTTTTAAGAAAAACCCATTTAAAAAATACCTTTCATGGTTTTAAATAAAACCTTTGAAATTAAATTTCTTAATCATCGGGGCATATTTTTTGATGAAATGAAAAGCCAACTTGGGTTTTAAGAAAAACCTATTTCAAATCTGCCATCCATGGTTTTAAATAAAAACATTTTGCTAAGCTTCCCTTGAAGCTCCATTTAGAACCAAATTCCATGCATCCCTTATTGAACCTTTGATAAAAACCTTTGCTTCCACACAAACATGGTGTTAGCTTACATATATCATTTTGAAATCAATGAAAACTCTTAGCTTAGGAACTCAAAATGTCAAACAATCTCCCCCTTTGTCATTGATGGTAACCCATATCATTTTACTAAAATATGACCTTCTTTTATGCTCCCCCTAGGACTTTTCTCCCCCTGGCTCAAAGCTTTCTCAAATATCAAATCTCTCCCCATATCAAAACTTTCCTAAATATACACAAATCTCTCCCCCATTTTCATCAATGGAAAAGGGTCACCTTTGGGGATCGGGGCTAAGAATGAGCCTCTTAGATTATCCCCTCCCCCACCTCCTCATGAGGTGGTTAATTCTAGGGTGGGAGTATTTCTACTACCCGAAAGCACTACTCTTTACCTTTATCTTTCTCTCTTCCTTTCTGAGTTTTTTGAATCCTCTCACTATTTCTTTGCAAGCCATCATCACTATTTCTCTTATCATTTTTATTTCTATTCCTATTCCTATTCCTGTTCCTATTCGCATCCATATTCCTATTCATGTTCTCGTTCCTATTCTCATCCATGTTCCTATTCCTATTCCTATTCTCATCCATGTTCATGTTCATGTTCATGTTCATACCTGCTTCTGGAATATTTGATCTACACCATCTTGTTGTGTGTCCATCATTATTGCACTTATAACACTTAATGTTATTATTCATTGGATGTGCAAATGTCTTAGGATACCTCCTAGTGAAGCCATATCCTCTTCTGCCATGAACCCTGCAATTCTTTGCTTTGTGACTATACTCATTGCATAAGTAGCAATACCCATGGAAAAGTTATCCTTTCTCATATTCCTATATTTCATATGACCTACACTGTGAAGCCATGTGCTCAAACCTGTGACATGAGAAGCATCTCCCATTAAAGCTTCTTTGCCTAGACCTCACTGGTTCCCTGTTATGATTGTTGTTCCATATGTATCTTCTTTGTGCATTATTACTATTTTTGTTGAACTCTATGTTGTCCAACTCATCCTCTGATGTCTCATTCCTACTTACACTATCATCTTCTAAAGTATCTTCTTCAGAAGTTCCTTCTTCTTCAAGACTTGAAGTAGAATTTTATTCCCATTTATTTTAAACCTATTTGGAACCAAGACCTATCTTGTTTGTTGCTCCTCTTTGTATCTTGACTATTTTATCCACATTCTTTGCACTGGTCACATATTTGTACAACTTTTTCTTGGAATCCTCTAAATATTCCTTTAGTAGTGCCACTTCTTGTGTTAACTTTTCACACTCCAAAATATTTGCTTCTAACTTATCCTTGAACTTACTTGCCTTAGCCTTTGACTTCTCTAAGTCCTCTATAAGCAATAATATTTCTTCATCACATTCTTAAAACTAAATTTCATTTGATGTGTAGTGAGTGCATTCATCTATTTTTTTAGTGCATCTCTCATGTTGAGAAATTATACATCTGTTGGATTGGTAATACTCACTGCCCATGTCTAGATTGGCTTGAGCTAGTCTATTTGCTTGTTCCTCATGCTCTATTTGCTCTAGGGTAGTTTTCTCCCTCAAGAGCTGCTAATTTAAGCATGAATGCCTTTTACTTTGTGTCCACACTTCCTCCTACTCAAGGATGTCTAGGTGTTCTTATTCTACGTGTAATACCTCCATATTGTATTGGAGTAATTTTTCCTACTTTTGTGTGTTTTCATACAACCTACGCACGCGGTAAAATTGATCCTCCACTAAAGTTCTATTAATGTAACTCTGTGAGATGAGTCCTTATGGAGAGACCCTTTTGAGGAGCTCATACTATGCTTTTTTCTCTATCTATGAGGGTAACATGGTTAGTGTACAATGACCTATGTTTAGTATTCCCATGATCAAAAGTAGTGTGAATGCTATAGGGGGACTTTGAAGCTTCCCCCTACTCATTAGTGTACCTTATTGTTTTCTATCTATGTGAACTCTCAAAAATAGATTGTGTAGTAGGATTTATTATCTAATTTGGTATCGAGAAAACTTGATTTAACTCGTCAAGCTATCTAGGTTTCCACGATTGATCTCATGGAGTTCCATTGGCACCAATGAGACTGAGGTCTATTCCTATCCTACCACCTTTAGAGTAGCTAGAAGTTGTGGTGGGTTTGCAATTGGATGCAACCCTTATGTTTTACCCCTCAGTGGGCTGATATTGCCTATGTCTATCATGTGAGGATTGGGGCCTTGAAGCCCCCTCATATCTATTGCAAGAAGAGCCTAGATATATTCTCTAGCTGGGATTTCTTGAGGAGTACCCCCATGAGTTGAGTTATCCACCCTGGGGCTTGTTGAACTTCATTCAACGGTATTATATGTGGGTATCTCAACATTATTGTTGTTGTAATTGTGGTTGGGTGTAGCGGTAGTTCCTACCTAGATGTTGGAATGAGGGCGATTTCTCCACATGAATACCATGACAATGTGAAATTATCTTCTGTGTAAATTTTAAGATATGCAAAAAAAGTAGACAAAATATTTATCTCTTTTAAATGTTCTTGGTGTTCCTAAAATTGGTCTTGTGTGTTTCATATTTGTTGAAAACTTTAACTATTTCTCATCGTGTTTAGAAATATGTTGATGAAATGCTTGTATATTTTAATGGTTTTCACCTGTATTGTCACAAATCGACAATCAGCAATGAAATTCATGATCACGTAAACCCACCAAAGTGTGAATATGAATCCCACACCTAGTCAGGGAGTATAGGTCCACTAGATACTCACCTAGTCTCACCTATTTAGAGTTATACCCTTCAAAGATAAGTACATGCAAATTTTCTAGGCTATGTTAGTTCTTAGAACTGGTACTGGCTAATAGAACGAGTTCGTAGGATTTGAGCCAACGAATGGAGATAAAACCCACCATCATTGGTCTCTATTAGTGGTTGGTATGAATTCTAAATCACTAATTTTTACATGTGACGTGGTGTGTGTTTGTTCTTTTTATACTTGCATTAAAAAGGAAATGCAACATAAAGCACTCAAATATTTTTCCTACATGCTTAAAAGAACATTTCACTTTAATAAAATGCACGTCTAATGCTACATGATGTTCAGAGAATGCAAGTTTTAATTATGAAGAAATGGCCTCTAGTTGGGCCTCAAGCATGCAAACTCCTACACACAACCTAGACCGTTGGAGACTAGGGTGGATTGTAATTAAAATTTTACTATTCATAGCAATGACTAGTAGAAAAGCTAAGAGATTATAAGAATTTAACCTTAAAATTTCTCTATGTTTTCTAATTAAACAAAATTTCACTTTACTACATTTTGGAAATAAACATAGACAGAGAAGTGAAAAATTGCAAAGAATTCCAACAAACTGGAATCCAATTCTGTTGATGTTTAGGTTGTCTGTTGTCTATTGTTGCAAGTTTTTTACTGGTCACTATCGTTCAGGGTGGCTCTGACTGGTCGATATCTTCAAAAGTGGTTGAACTCTGTAAGTTGTTGTCAATTAGAGCAGTTGTACCTGCATGTAAAACCATGAAGCAAATCATTAGTCAGTGCAATTTTTGGGTGTCCCTACCATTATCACCATCTGTACGAAGGTGAAAACCATGCATCTAGACCATTGCAAACATATAACAATCTAATAAATAGAAATCAAGTAACCATTTGCACAAATAAAAGATATCCAAGAAAATGGGGTTGCCCTTTTATTAAAAATGATAAATATAAATTACAATAGCTCCCTCTTAGGGAGTCACTTAAATTGATATAATTTTTATAACATTTGAGACCCCTCAATGGGAAGATATGCACTCAGAGGGTCTTCACTTCGATACCAATTTTTATGAGGGCTTACTAGATGCCTCCTTCTCCAATGTTTGGAGGGAATTTTTTGAATTTGGCTTATTCTCAGACAAATATGTTACCTGCATGCAAGGAAACAACAAGAGACATTAAAATAATATGAGGTTTCTCAAGATGAGGCTTATTCCACATATATACAATAAATAGTATGAAAGCATAAAGAAAGCATGAAAAAGCATAAATGTAAGCAAAAGACATCTATCATAATACTTATGAACCATGAAATTATGATATAATAGTAAATCTAAAATAGGGTAAAATGATGATGCATAAATAAAGGAAGGTCTACACTAGAAACTAAATAAATTGTGTCTCAAACCCTAGCCACTATCGGTCAGGGTAGTTGGTCTGCTAGCCACTGCTGCCATCGATGGCCATGCCTGTAGGCCACTATCAAAGATAGTGGTTGCTAACTATGATTTTGCTCCTTATATCAGGTTCTACAACTCAAAAATACCTAGTTAAATTGATGCTCAAGGTTTTTTGGTGTATCTAAACACAAATTTGTGAGTGAAATATTATGGATTTACAGTAGATTGAAGTCAAATGGATGATTTACTTCTCAACCTTGTGGAAGCTCTATTGTTGATGGCATGCTTGGCAATCTGCAATCAGGTAGCACTTCGATGCTCCTCACAGGGCTATCAATTTTTTGCTCAATGTTGTAGGGCTTCACTGTATAAAATTTGGGATCATACTTGTTCTTGGGAGGGTGCATATGTAGGCCTCCCAAATTCCAAATCTTGGCTTCCTAGAGAAGCCAAGATCCATATTTGCATGAAATTGGTTTTTGGGGGAAAAGGCCCAGTTCTAGAATTGCATGGGAGTGATAGTTAGGAGGAACTCTAGGAGATTCACACCCAAAACTACTTGAATCCAATGCAAGTTTAGTTACCATGTGTTATTCATACCTACATTTCATGATTGAATTTGTCTTAGTGTTAGTCATTGTCCACAGTAGTGGCTGTATTGTAGCCACTTTGAGATTTAATGGCTAGGCTAGAAATTACTCTGATCGATAGCAGTTGCACCTGAATAGGTCATAACTACCCCTAATGAGTGGTTAGAACCATTGCTAACTCTTATAAATGTTCAATATCAATCATATGGTCTGTAGATATGCCCATATGAGTAGTCTCCTAAACATAAAACATTTTAGGTGTCTACACTTTCCATGGTTAAAGAATAACCAGTGAAGACTAGGACTTACCTATATTGATAGAAATGCATATCAACTTTAATATAGTTGATCATTCAGGATCGTAGACAACTCTTGGAATTGAAGGTTGAAGTCAAAAAAACTTTGAGATAGTTGATCATTCAGGGATATAGCCAACCTTTGACATTGAAGGTTGAAGTTAAATCGACCTGGAGATAGTTGATCATTTAGGGAAATTGCCAACCCTTGACATTGTTGGAAGAATTAGGGACATCCAATATCTCCTTGATATTGATAGAATAATCAAGGACATTCAATGTCACCTTGACATTGATAGAAGAATCAGGGATGTTCAACATCACCTTGACATTGATAGAAGAAGTAGGGACATTCAAAGTCAACTTAACATCAATAGAGAATTTAGGGTCATTGCTAAACCTTAACATTAAGAAGGATTCAAGGACATACAAAGTTATATTGAGAAAATATTAAAAAGTTGTAGCAGATATTAAGAGATTAAGCTAAAAAATTATGAGAAGCTTTCTACATAAGATAGAGAAGAGTTTTAGATTCGAGGAGAAAAGTAGAAAAATTTGTAACATATTGAAAGAAGAAAAGTTGTAGCATATTGAAAGAATAAAAAGTAACAGCAAATTGAGAAGCATTCTAATATTTCTAAGAAATAATAGTAGAGAAAATATAGAATATAGATATATCAAGTTTTGAGATAGATATATAGTTCTTGAAGCAATATAAGCATTGAGTAAATAATTTGTTGAAGCTACAATATTCAAAAAAGAGTCCCATATTGAGGGCCATTGTAAAGAAATAAAATGACCATTATGGAGAGATATTAGAGAATAGAGACCTTTAGAATAAAGAATTCCAAGGCACTTATATTGGAAAACAAAAGAGGCCATTATATAGGGAGAAAAAATATATTTTATAGAGAAAAAAAAGGCTTGAATACAAGATGAAATAAATTCTATAAGTCATAAATATTTGAGGATTATAGTAGTCATTTCATGTGAAGAATATTATAAGAGATAGAAGAAAAATATCCTCAGATAGAAGAAATGAAAACCTAAAATAAAAGAAAAATATATAGAATATATTCAGAGAAGATATCGAAATAAGGAAAGCAAGTGACTTCACTTGAAAGGCAGTTATAAGTCTAATAGAACATAGCAGTTTATGTAGTGGCTTAGTTTGAAAGGTAGCAATGAAGTGCACATTTGAAATAGGTGTCTCAACATGAAAGGTATATCATATCAAGCAGAAGGTAGCAGTGGCTCAACATGAAAGGCAACCCATTTTAGAACAAAATATAAGGCAACAATGGTTTATATTAAAGCAGTGGTGATAGTTGAACAAGGCAGAGGTTTACGTCTTGAACCTACAACAAACCAAAATCATCGTATAAGCAACATATTAGCATATAGAGGTACAATCCAAAGAAATAGTGCTCTATACATTTTACCAAGCCAATAGTGTAGAGAATACATGTAGTAATAGAGCAATGTGAGGAGATTATACGCCAAGCAAGAAAGGAAATGTGAGAATTCCAAGCATTAGAATATTAACCATTGCACAATCAAGTGCTAGAGTAACACTCCAATGTTACATTTGATAAGCAAATGATATTACACATGGTAACAACACCTGAAGCATCACACAATATTATACTTGGAAGTAACATTTGATATCCACATGCCCATTCATTGTTACATTTTGAGAGCTACTCAAGTTTACAGTTGAGAGCAATTAAGATTCAAATTCAAAATATGTTACAATAGTTTTTAGTGAGTGCAATAAGGTTTGGGTAGTATAACAGAGGATATGTTAGAGACCAAAGCGTTAGCATAAAAAAACTCTTCTTCTTCCTATGTAAATGTACAAGTGGAAGAAGGTGAAATACATCCCAAAAGTTTAAAAGGAGCACAAGTAGGATTCAAAGGATATTGAGCACAAATGGAGTAGGAATAAGAAGTTTAAGACATTCGTGGGTAGCAGAATAAATGTTAGGGTTTCTAAATTATTTAGAATGCTAAATTTTAATAAAGGTTATGAAATTAATTTAGGTATTTGGAGAGAAGAATTATTTAAACCTTTATTATTTGGAGATATAAGTTTACGGTTTATTTAAAATTTTATTTTGAAGTATTTGAATTAGATAGAGTGATAAGGTTAGTATGGTTTAATAATTTGTTTTTAGTACATTTTTTAAAAATGTTGGAGTAATAAGGTTTACAACTAGATTGTTTCAAAGTTTTTAAGTTTGAAAGCTTTTATATTTTAAAATTGAAGAAAAATTAAACTTATAAAGTTCATTGAAATTTTAGACAAAATCAAAAATTGATAAATTTTAGTTTTTTGAATTATTGTAAATTTATTCATTTGGGAGATAAAAGGTATTCAACACCAAACTTAGAAAAATATAAATTTACAAATATTTATTTTTTAGTTTCTAAAACTAGGGAGACAAGAATTTCTATTTAATAGGATTTAATTTAGAAACTTTGAAATTTTTGAATTATCTTAACTTAGGAGTTATAAGGTTGTCTACCTCAAATAAAAAATTGCATATCATGGAAGAGATTATGAAAAAATGCATTCAATGGGGATAGTAATGAGATAATTCACAAACTTAAATTTTATTCTCAAAATTTGATAGATGTTTTTTATGGAAAGAAACAAATGACTAATAATTTGAAAGAGAAATTGTCTTTGTTTCTCAAGGATGCAAAAGAGGAAATATTTACAACTCTTATAAGCTATCTTCATGAAAAATATTTTAGAGCATGGTGGAATTCTCAAAACTCTATTATAATTTCTTTGGAAGAATGCTTAATGATGTATTTATCATTAATTAGTTTTGAGATTTTCCAAGAAGAGAAACAAACAAAGAAGAATGACACATATAACTTGAATGAAGCTTATGTTAGCTTCAAAAAGAATCATTGAAATATAAGATGTATTATTGTGATACATATAACTTGAATGAAGCTTATGTTAGCTTCAACAAATAATTATTGATATCTAAGATGTATTATTGTGTTAATTTGCTAACTCATTGTTTATAAGGTATATAATTAGGTATATCTCAAATGAAGATGCAAAGCAAAGAAGAAGAAAGAAGAAGAGAAGAAATCACTTTCAAAAGGATAATAGAAAATTTGAATTCAAATACAAAGAAGAATTTCATATTGAAGGTTCAACTATTTATCTAAAAGAAGTTGATTTAAGATCATGATTGAAGACTAAAGTCTTCAATAACCATATAATGTAATACAGGGGAGGTGTTGGAGTATATTACATTATTTTGTGCATGCTAATGTACCTCCATGGAACCTTTATGGTACAATTATAAATAATATATTAGGGTTGAGTCATTTTGAGAAAGCAAATGACATAGTCGCCAAAGGCTACTCAACATGTGGAAAAAAATAGTTTCGTTCACTATTGAAAAGGAAGTTTGATTCCCCTAAGGTTTAGGTAGGCTAATTAGGATGAACTCAGAGGTTTTTGTATGCTATTCCACCAAGGGATCAATGTTTTTTATTCTCTAGTTAATTCTCTAGCTTTCCTATAAATAACTACAACTCAAAATTGATTGCCTAAGGGATTACTCTATTATAAAGTGATAAATGCATTTAAATCTAAATAAAGTTGGATCAAAATTGATTTTCAGAATGAAATATTTTTAGATTCATTCCAACCATAGCAACCGACATTGAAGTGGTATGGAAGTAAGCATAGAAAAATATATTTTAAACTCCAATGCTTGTAAAATAAAATAAACTGCAATTAAATCTAAATAAAGTTGGTTCAAAATTGATTTTCAAATTGAAAGCTTTTTAGATTCATTCCAACCATAGCAACCGATATTGAATTGACATGGAAGTAAGTATAGAAAACTATATTTTAAATTCCAATGCTTGGAAAATAAAATTAACAAAAATTAAATCTAAACAAAGTTGGATCAAATTGATTTTCAAAATGAATTTTTTTAGATTCATTCCAACCATAGAAATTGGCATTGAAGTGACATGGAAGTAAGCATAGAAAATTGCAGTTTAAACTCCAATGCTTGGAAAATAAAATAAACTACAATTGAATCTAAAAAAATTTGGATAAAAAATTATTTTCAAAATGAAAGCTTTTTAGATTCATTCTAACCATAGCAACCATCATTGAAGTGATATGGAAGTAAGCATAGAAAACTACAGTTTAAACTCCAATTATTGAAAAATAAAATAAACTACAATTAAATCTAAACAAAGTTGGATCAAAATTTATTTTCAAAATGAAAATTTTTTGGATTAATTCCAACCATAGCAACCAGCATTGAAGTGACATTGAAGTAAGCATACAAAAATATAGTTTAAACTCTAATGATTGGAAAATAAAATAAACTACAATTAAATCTAAACAAAGTTGGATTTGGCAATAAAAAATTGGTTTTTCAAAATTAAAAGTTATCTATATCCATTCCAATCATAGTAATAAACATATAAAAAGTGTATCTTAAACTACAATGTCTAGAAAATAAAATAAACTATTCCTAATCTACTCGATGTTCCAAAAAAAAGAGCAAAATATTAGGGTTAGAAAAATAAAATCAAATAAAGCATGTGTTGCTCTAAAATTCTAATCTTGATCCTTTAGAGTAGCAAATCTATGTAAAAAAAAACTAATCTATATTCGACCAACATTTACACAGCCTGAGATTAAAAAAATCTATATTCGACCAGTATTCACATAGCCTAATAGAGTGTGCAATATTCTAGGGAGATAAGACTATGAAGCAACTGAATAAAACCACCATCAACATGCATAGATTAGACACAACAAACTCCAAATCCTTGAATTGCATAAGATAATATTGAAGCACTTTTACAAATTCACCATTCAGGTGGATTACAAACATAGAACCCAACTCAGTACAATGCTTGGTTCAAAAACCAACAAACTATAAAGAGCCTAGAAGAAAATCTTAATTCATATTAAGTGTTGGAATTTTGACCCCTAGGGCAATCTCGAGAGCTCTTATTTATACAACTATGGCCATATATTGCCATTACATTTGTAGTTACAATCAATTACTCTCACATTATGCTTCACAAAAAAGTCATTTAAATTAGGTATGGTGAAGTAATTTCTACAATTATAAAGCATTAAATTACCTCCACCAAGTTCCTCTTTTAATGCATATAATTCTCCATAAATCCACTTTTACAATTATGGTAGCACATTTAGGATCATGCTCCCACAAATATCTTCTTTATAACATGCAAGATCAATTTTATGGCAATGTGCGATAATTAATTCCATTAGAACTCCACTATCCTACAAAATAACTTATTAGAGCAATAAATAATTCATTCATTAACCTTAGTCATGGTTGTTGGCATAAAATAATTCATTAAAGCATTTAAAAAAAAAATCACACATGGTCTCTAAAATGGACATTGCAGTTCATAAAATTAATATGCTAAGAAAAATTGACCTCTCATTGGTCAATAAACTACAAAGTATTTTTCTCATTTCTAAGTTTTTATGTCCAAAAGAAAAAAAAGATATTGCTGCCATTGATTCATCGTTAGAAAACTCATTTTCAAATGCAATTCAATAGACCATGTATTTTTGCAAGTTGGATCCACCAAAGAAATTGATGTAATCAATAATAAAAGCATCAAGGAAAACAAAATTTATACCAAAAATCTAAAAAATTTAAGTGGGGTCCCCAACTGGGGTGAGTTGTGTTATGCAACAACAAGTCATAGATTAGAGTGTGAGTTATATTTCCCCTTTATGTAAGTGTGAATGTGTAATATATGCATATGTGTCAAGTGAGTTAGTGTGCAAGTGTAAGTTGAGTCTATATGCACAAGTGTCTTAGGATAGAGTGTGCAAAGTGAAGGTCAAGAGTCATGTATAGGTGTGCATACAATATAAATTCAAGTGTTCATCAAGTATGCAAGTATCAAGTAGATAAGCCAAGAGTCATGAGACTTGGCATATGGAAAGGAATAGTCAAATATATAAAGATTCATTCTACTAGGGATATATTACTCCATAGATTGATCATATCATTTAATATTACAAAGAAGAGCAAGTTCTTATCATATTTGTGAGAGGAAAAGGAGTTAATAGAGGTTGCATACATTTTTTGAGCAATTAATATTGTAATTTGTTCTACATGCTTAGTACATATATGATTCAAGCTATTTACAATCATATTATTGTTTATTATTGAATGTTATTTTATATTTTTTTTCTTGATAGGAGAGTTGGTTACAACCACACTATTTTTAGTAGTTGGAAAGCGCAAGGTTCAAACCATGGGATATGCATCCACCAAACCTATTCCACCTTGTTTTTTTTATAGCTTGGCATGAAATGGGCCATCGGGTGCTTGAGATTTATATTGTCATTGGCATTCTATAATGGACTCAGAGGATTCAAATCAAACTACTACCTTTGCAATAGTCTTTCCCCAAGGTTTGAACCTGGGTCTCTTCTTGGTAAGTACCCAGCCAGACTAGCACTTGCCAATCCACCTAGACCTTGGGGATTTATTTTATATATTATTAGCCTTGATATACATATTAATTTGCTCATTTTATTCTACTCATATCATTATAGTTGACCTTATTATATTATGGCTATATTATATTAGATCCTATGATATTAAACTTGTGATATTTGTGGTAGTATTAAGGCTAAAAAAACCATCAGTAGTATTGCATATCTTGACCTATAGATGAAAATAAATATTTTCCAAATACTATAAATATCGGTGTAGCATAGGAATCATGTAGATTATTCAATTAGAAGAATAAAAGTAGTGAGATACCACAATATCCCCAAGAAACTATAAGCTAGGCTATTTATTTTGTAGATCCTATAGGATTATTCAAAGGATATCCATTGGGATATAGGACCAATCCTGAATTCTCATCTAAACTTATTATTTCTCATATCGTTGTTAACTATTCTATAGTTGAAGAGCCAAGATGACTCTATAGGAAATTCACATCCTAAATTTAATCAATATTTATTTGAAAGGAGATCAACCATTATTCAACATCTATTATACATTGTGGGCTATGCAAATCTTAGCAAAAATGGTAGATGAAATGTAAACTATAATAACCTTCAAGTTTCCAATCTAGAAATCTTAGGAGGATACCTAAATAAAGAATATAATACTACCATCTGTACTACCCACATTTTATGGGATGACTACAAAATATATAGATATCTCATTTTAAATTCAATTTGTTGTGTAGGAGTTATGATTACAAGACTAATGCATAGAAGCTCAAATTATTTTTACCATGTTGAAGGATGTTGCTTAACACTCATTCATGGGTTTGGGAAATAGAAACATTAGTGTGAATTGCCAAAAGACTCTAAACATCTATAATATTGTAATAACAAAATCAATTTGATAATAGAAATATATGTAACCATGAAAACAAGAATTTGAATATAGAAAATGGTCATTTTTATTAATTCTCAAAAAACATTGTACATCGGGTTACAATACGTCCCTCTTAGGGATACCAAATTGATACAATATTACAAAATATTTCAAGAATAGATGTCTTCCAAGTAGACTCTTATAAAATTCCTCTAATCTTATTATAGGAGGGTTTCCTTCACAACATTCGCATGATAACTTTAAGGAATAAGGTCTTGATAATACTTAGCTCATGCAAAAGGCCTGTCACATGCACACAAAGAAACTAAAAAATAGATTAATAGCAATGAAAGCCCCTCAAGATGATGCTAGTTTCTTGATACGTGCAATAAAGAAAGCAAATACATAAAGACATGTAAAATTGCATGAAATACTAAAAGGAAAGTATAAAGACTAAATTTAAATCTATTAATATAGGTTAGAAATTAAATGAAAGTATTTAATGATTAATATATGGTCTAAAACAAAGGAAATGCCATATCAGAACATGACCTCTGATAATCAGGGTGACGGGCTTTGTTAGCCACTATCAACATTGGTGATAGTGCCTATGGGCCACTATTAAAAATAGTGACCATAGGATAGAGGGTATGTTCTCTCTATTCTAGGCCTGATGATGATCAATTCCTCCATTGAATTGACATGCGATGATCAATCGTGTATCAAGACATAGTTGATCGTAAAATTAGGCTCAAATCCATGGTAATTTGATGTAGAATGGTAAGATATTTTATCCTCAATATTTGATGACCTCCATTGGTGAATATACAGACGTCATGGCACTATTGGGTAGCACTTTTTTGCACCTCAAAGGGATTTGAAATCTCTTCTCATTTTGGAAAAGCTTCGCTATGGTAATTGCTCATCAAAATATCTAGGTAAATTGGTAGCACTTCGTTAGGGAAGACAACTATGGCTTCTGTCTTATTTTGGGATGTCTTAAATATACTTACCAAATATCCATCCTAGCTTATCCATGAAGCCAATATCAAGAATTTATTAGTCTAGGGTAGTTGAATGGATGCTTCTAAAATCTTCACAGATGCAACCACTCAAGAAACCATTGTAGGAAATAAATTTTGCTCAACTTGGATAGCCTAAGTTTGTTATAGACTCGATCACTATTTATAGTCATGGCTATGGCCATGGCTACTATAGATAGGCATGGCCAGCCCATGACCACTCTAAGTGTTAGTGGTGATGATGGTCAAGCTAAATAGGACTAGCTTACCCTGATTGAGTGGTTATAACCACTATTAGATCTTGGAAAGGTTTGAAAATGTGTCCATATGAGTAGTCTCCTCAAAATGACATGTTTTAGGTATCTACAGATGCCCCTTTTTGAGATGTATTGTGGTAAAATACAACATTGAGCAAAAATAGATAACGTAATGCCATATTGTAGGTTGATTGATGGTCATTGATCTGGTCAACTTTAGATACCCCAATCATGTAAAGGGTACACATCTATGAATCATTGCTTCAAATAAAGTTAAATAACTTGGTTCAACTACAACCTTTCACCTTAGGCTTACTTGATCTTGGATATTGTTCAGTCATGAAGAGTCAAGGACCTACCTTCATGCTTATAAAATACCAAGCATTTGTTTAATTAATTTTCTTGTTTTCTATCCCAAGTAGGGACATGATTGTTTTTTGTAATGATTCACGGATGAATGCAATTAACATGATTAAGTATTTAATTATTGATTTTTATTATGAATTTTATGATTATGACTACCCCCTCAAGCGACGAGTTGATGAGGAAAATGGCAAGTGATGAAAGCAACAAGTCGCTTGACCAAGATGACTGATTTGGATAGTGCAAGATGATTACTATTTATTTAGGGAAGGTCCTATTACAGTTGTGATTTCCACCATTAATAATAATTATACATCTCTATCCCATGGAGTAGTCCATATGCAATGGCCTTCTTAGGTATTCAAGATTATAGCAATTCAATTTTAAGCATGTTATGAATCACTATATTCGATGATTTGATGAACATTCATAGAAGAATGAAATGTATGCCTTATTCCCATGGAGAAGTCTAGCTACAATGGCCTTCTTGGGGATTAAAGTAAAAACATTTCAATTCATCAACAAATAATTTGGTTCAAATGGACTTACGGTAATTTAATCATCTTTTCAAATTGCATGGAGCACAAGTTGCTACAACCACCAAGTGTATAGGGTAAATAACTAGATACGAGGTGCACTTGAAATTTTATTTTATTTTATGTTTTGGTGATTTTTGTGATTTATGATTATTATGGACCAATAGATGTGCTTTAACTTCCATTATGAGACTCCTTATCATGAGAAAATGGGTGTATTTATGACTGCTTCTCAAACATTTTCAAAGGTAGTAATGAATATTTGCAAATCTTGTAGCCACTATCTACATCGATGGTCGAGGGTGCCCTAATTTGTGACTATATTCCAAGTGAGCGGAAAAAAAAGTTTGCAAAATATAAAATGTAATTTAGATTTTTACAAATTCATTATTTCTAGCTAGCATTGGAGAATACTGAGCTCTGAGGAAGAGGAGAGAAAACTTGTTATGAAATGCTGCCAAAGTCAAGCTACACCACAATGGTAAATCGGGCTGAAGCATCAACTAGTGGTGAAGTTGGAGCTCCTAAGGTAGACTTTCCATATTATTCTCATGATTTGTGCATTAAAATTAACCTCACTAATTAATGGGTTAAGAAACCATATTAAATTGTAGATAATGAACTCCACCATATTAAGGGGGTTAGGGTTTTTGAATTTTGTTGCATTTTTGGGTAGAAAATGATCATGTGTGGGGTCAATCTCATGGTCACTGTTGGTGAGGATGACTTCCAATTAGTCAAATGGGGGCCATTATCACTATGGATGATGAGAATCAAATCCCAATGGTCAAAAATTTAACTGTTGGCGGTGGCCACCAATGCTATGAGTGGCTGAGAACCTTCAGGTCAATTTTTTTCATTTTTTTAAATTTTGATTTTTTATTTTTTTTTATGAATGAGTTATTGTGTACATTGAATTGTCCTTTTTCTATATCTTAGACTTTGAAAGCTCAAGGTTGAGAGCCCAATTTTATTCTAGAGCTATGACCTCTATTGGACGAGGATGATTTGAGGTGGTTTGGGGTGATTGGCCTCAAATATATCATTATATTTCCAACTGTGATGTCATACCACTCATATCTCATAACCTTGGCCCATTGATGGATAGCAAGACTAACACTTTCCATCTTCCCACTGGAGATATGATGATGAAATTGATCTACCGTATATTTAGGATTCCCATTATTGGATGAATTATTGTTTCTTCTCCTACTATGGTGAGGGATACAATTTCTAAGGGATTCTTCTGAGATAGAGCTATGGAGGCACTGGATGATATAGAGCATGGTGGTATTTCTATGGATTATTGGTATAGGTAGGATGTCTTCTCTTGGTTCCAAGTGTTACTTATGCTTTTTTTATAATGTGCTACTACCTGACTCTTCAGGCATGAGGTTCCCTTGGAACCTCCTATATAGGACCTATTGGAGTGTGACCTAGAGCATCCCTTGATTATGGTATGGAGGAGCATACTTTTGGCACATATCTATGATGAAATATATCATATTATGTTATGGGGGTGAGTGAGAGTGGGATGAAACCTACTACTATATATCTAGAGTGGGAGAACATCCACATAGATTGACCTAGGGGGCTACCATTGAGGATAGTTACCTTAGATAATGTAGATTGATGATATGCTACAAGATGACCACTTGATGTAGAGACTAGTCAAAGTCATCCACATGCAGGTGGACTAGACCACTATATCGGGTCTCTGATGGGATTACAATAGATTCAAATTATATGGAGACCCTACGTAGGCAATCCTATGTAGGATGAGGTAGGAAGATGGTTTGTGGGGTACCATAGGAATGTGATGAAGTACTTCCACTATGCTCAGGTTACTAGGTATTTTGGGATTGTGCAATATGTACCAGAGGAGCCAATCCTCTATCACCACCAAAAGGTGGATATACAGCTTTCAATGCCATAGGTGATAGGGTTGACAGAGGAGGTGGACCCTCTTATTGATGATATAGGTGTAGAGGATCCCAAGACCACTATAGAGTATGACACTTAGTGGATCTCTTAGCTATGGAAATATGGCGATAGCCTAGGCATATCTAGGGATGATATGGCAACTGTGGGAGGTGATGATGATGGGTGATTATTGAATCATAGGATGAAGGATGAGTGGGGATAAGTAGCAATGACTATTGATGATCCCTAAGATGAGGAGTAGGTAGGGTGAGGAGGATGTCCTATATGATGAGATATCATAGTTATAATATCAAGTGCATAGCTTATAGGTTTAGCTACAAGTAGCTCAGATGTAGGTGATGGAGTGGGATACATCCCTTACTACTGCATAGAGTCAATTAAGTGCAGGGTAGTAGCTATGGTGAGGTTACACTAAGGAGAGGACCACTCTCTAGACTTAGGTAATACCATGATAAATACTCTATAAATGTAGTTGGAAGCTAAGACCACAGAGGTAGATGCTATGAGGACACAACTATCATTTGCTACTATGGGTTAGGTTGCATCTTCCACTCCATCCAATCAAGAGTCCATAGTATTAGGCAGGGATACATAGATAATGAGACTGAGGGGACTCCTAGATCATAGCATGGCTTAGTATGAAGTATATACTATGTATATCATTACTCTAGAGACTCATATTGGGATATTAGGTGGTACTCTACCAGAGCAGTCAACAACAGAGGGTTCTCAGTAGAGCAGACAGAGTGAGTCTAGGTAATCATCAATGTGGCCTAGTCATAGATCAGGTGCATGATCTAAGATATCAATAGGTGGGAGATTCAAATAGCCTCATAGATATGGAGTAGATGGTGGAGGCAACTCAGGGGGTGGAGGCCTTGTTTGATATGACATGATGTCTATATCATTTTTGAGTGTAAGGTCTGAGGACCTACATAGTTGTAGCCTACGAGAATTTTGTACCTATATGTATTTATGACACACACACATATATATGATATCATATATTATGACTCACTATGTGTTATTTTTTTTATGTTATGGATGCATTAGTAGATATAATGCCTAGATGATGATGTGATTATACTATATGTATGTGATGTATTGATGACATGCACTAGCTAGATGATAGATGTATGTTTAGATGCTATGATATAGATGTATAGATGCACTACTATGTATGCTTATATGGATGCAATGGTGAATTTTTAAATGCATATTTAAATTTATTTCAATTATTTAAAATTTTATCCATGTAATATGATATGGTAGATGATATGTAGGTAATGCATTAATTTCACGTGGATGGTCTAATGCAAATGAGCTTGTATGTTTTAATCACTTAAAACATAAGGAATAAATCTAATATGTATAAAAAACTAATAGAAGACACCACATAATGTATAAGAATCATGAATGCATATGATAACTCTTATCATAAGAATTAATCATTTAGATATCCATATGTGGGATAAAATGATGTGAGATGTAGAGGTTTTCCATATAAGCTTCTAAAAATAAAAATATATGCACAAAATAGTCAGTGGTCAAGAAAATATCATTGCTAATATCTATCTAGTATCTATCCTATTATATGTGCATTCCTTAATAAACAAAATTTCATAAGGAAAACTATGTATGATTGATGAAATGATTGAAGAAGACAAGCTTATACTGAGAGGGGGGTGAAATGTATAAGACCACTTTTTACTTTATTTAATCAAATAATATTATCAAATATATCAATGCAATATCAATAGTAGTAATAAAATCAACGCATAAATCACAAAAAATAATAGAGACACCAATTTAACGTGGTTCACCCAATGTGGGCTACTCCACAAAGAAAATATTTCACTAAAATTTTCTCAATAAATCCCTTGGGAATCCTTTCCGTATTACAATTTTTATGGAACTCTATCCAAAGGAGACACCAATAACCTAATCAATTTCATGTATCTCTATCTATAAGAGACACCAATCCCCTATTTTTTTTCATGGATCTCTATTCATAGGAGAACTCCTTCTCCTCAGCTCTGGCTGGTGATCCTCTAGAAGATTGTTGCCTCCACTGCACTGGCTTATGGATATCTCTCCACTAAAGACTTTTATCCTCATTTAGAAGACCTCTATTATCATTGCCTTGGATAATGGATATCTATCCACTGGAGACTACTTTCCTTTGCTCTGTCACCTCCAAATCTTGATCTCAACTCTATCTCAAATATACACTAAACATAGTCCTTCGATCTAGCACAAATATTCTCAATCTCTATCTCAAATCTGCACTAAATGTAGTCGGTCTAGCACAAATTTTCTCAATATCTATCTATGGTTTGGCACAAATATGCCCTTAAATATGCACCAAACTCTATCCTTAAATTTGTCCTTAAGCCTTAACACAAAGCTTGATATAATCATAAATTAACTCTGCTAGATCTACCCCAAACATTAACTCAGGGTTTGAACAAATAAATCAATCAACTCTACTCTTCAAGTCTTCTCAAATACTTACCTCAAATCTATCCAACAAGTCCTCTCAAGAACTTGTCCAATCTGCTCTCAAGTCTTCTCTAAGACTTACCTCAAATTTGTCCAACAAGTCCTCACTAGAACTTGTCCAATCTTCTCAACAAGTCTTCACCAAGACTTACCTCAAATATTCTCAATAAGTCCTCACTAGAACTTGTCCAATATTATTGTAATATTCCACAAAATCTCACACAAATATGTCCTTAAGCTTTCACAAAAGCTTCCTCAAATTTGTCCTTAAGTCCCCTCTAGGACTTACTCAAATTTGCTCTCAATATTTCACAAAATATTATTCACATCAATTGCAAAATTGCATATAAAACTCAACATAATTTATCATAGAAAACCTCTTCGATCCAACAAACAAATTTCACACAGAATATTGTTTAACTTCATAAACATATAGATGATGGTTAGAGACTCAATATGATTCACACTCACAACACACTCACAAAACTCAACTTAATCTCTTTCAGAAAACTTCTTCAATAACACAAACAAGTTTCACTTAGAATCTTGTTTAACCTTAGAAACATATAGAGAATGGTTAGAGACTCAATATGTTTCACACTCACAAATCACTCTAACACTTTCAAACTCACTTTCAAATCAATTCAGAAATGAAGAATAATTTGTTTCACAAATACTAAACTATCACACCAATTCTCTCAATCAATAATGATCAATCAAATTTACTCAACCATCCACTCAATGAAACACAAATTGCATCCAAACCCTAACCAAGTGTTTCACTATACTTCCAACAATTCACACTACAAATATTGACTCAAGATAATTCTAATTTTCACATAATAATGATACTCAAGTTCTTTCACAAACCCTAGTTCAATATTGTACTCAACTTCACATCACAATGATACTCATGATCTTTCACAAACCCTAGTAATGCATATGAACACTCACTCAAATATTTCCAACAATGCTTATCAAACAATCCTTTTCACTCCAACCTTGAATTTTACAACATTCAATCCATCAATATTTCACTCATAGGAAGATGTGCCCATACCTTTTGTTTTTATGGATATATATATTCAAAACCTATCTTAACCACAATCAAATATTATTTGCCAATATTAAGGTTAGGTAACAACAATATTTCTCAAAATATCCTTGCAAATATTTTCCCAATAATTATTTCTCACACAAAAATAACAAGTCTTAAATACACCTTATAATCTCCACACTTTCAAAATATAAGTCAACAATTTTGATAAATAAAACAACCACAATAATTTTCTTTAGTCACCTTATTTCTCCTCTCAAAATAATTAACACATCATAGCTTTATCTCAAAATAAAATATTATTTCCTTTGCAAACCTTATAAATCCTATCTCATTGAATAAATTCTAACCACAAATATTACAATAATTTATTTTAATTTTCTTACACCTTATACCTCCGTTAACAAAACTCACAAGCTATCCTTTCAAATTTCACACAACCTTTAAAGTGAATTTTCGGATATCAAAAACCTTTGAAAAATCAAATCATAAATTGCATACCTTTTATTTTCACTTTGCCCAAAAATGTTTCCAACCAAATTCGAACTCACAACCTTGCTTCCTCAACACCCTAGCCAACGCTAGGCAACCGGTTGGGCTATGAGCCCACACAAAACTCAAGGTGCATGATTTACATTTTTTCCCTTATGTCTTTTGTCCTCTAGTGCAAAAAACCAAAATGTTTTTCCTTGCAAAGCACATGGCATGAATTGAACCCACGTCTTTTCCCTCTCAACGTTTTTGCTTGGCCTCAACTACCACCTGCACTACTTTCATCGGTGGTACCTCCTTTGACTTCCATGTTTTTCAAAACCAGCTCCTTGTCTTCTTTTTTAGAAGCACAAAAACCTCTTCTCTCGAAACACAAAGCACACAAATTATATTAGCATTGCATAGCACTTTATAGCATATATAAAAGGTAATCAAATGAGAATTCATTTTCCCTTTTTATACATATTTTCACTTGCACATAACTCGTCGACCCATCATTCGATTTTGAAAATTGAATTTAGATTTAAATATTAAATTTAAAAACCTTTGCCATCCATTATTTATTTAAATTAAAATTTTAACCATGGGTTAAAATATTCTAATTTAAATAAATTAATTTAAATCTTTTGCAAATTGCTTCATGGGTCTTTTCAAGAATAAATTATTTTAATAATCTCTTGGACTTGGTTTAATTCACCTCATCAATTTGTCCAATAATATTAAATAATATAATATTTTTATTTAATTTAAACTTGCTTCTTCTTCCTTGGGTCTTCATCCTTTTGGGCCTTTTTAGGCATATAATATTAACAAATAAATATTATATCCTATTCCTTTTCAAGACCTTCTTACTTTTGGAAAAACCACTTGATGTCCTTAATGATGAAATTGAAACAATACTCTCTTGACATCAATGACAACAAAACTACTCAAAATTTCCAACAATGATTTGTTTCTATAAGAGGATTTTTTAGGTTTTCCATGAGACTCAAACACCCTAGTTGATTAATCAAAAGTTGTATAATGACTACATAAACTTCTAAAAGATAAAAGCTTGTTAAGAATACCAAGATATTCACTATCCTTGTGTGTGCAAATGAATATATTAGATGAGGCATAAGACTACCTCATTTCTAGGTGGGTTTCATTCAACCCATTGTTGTAATGAGGATCACCATATGGTCATCATGATCCTAAGTATGGACACAGTTAAACTAGACTACTAGGTAATACAAGTCACCTAAATATAGATCATCCATAAGCTGACATTGGTCTGTATAAAATAATATCACTAATGTGATAGACATATCACCACGTGTAAGGCTACTCCATTTCCAGGTGGGTTTCATTCAACCCATTATTGTAATGAAGATCACCCCATGGCGTTTGAACATTGATATTCTAGGGATTCAAAATCGTCACCCCCTTCTTTTATTTTGATTTCTTGGGATACTTTCTCATGCTTAGTGATGAAAATTAGTGTTTATTTTGCATTTTGTTTTCTTTTGGAGCAAGGGATTTGCTTAGTGATGAAAATCATTGTTTATTTTGCTTTACTTTGGGAATTTGATCATTTTATGTAAAATTCAAGGGATTTATTGGGTAAGGGGGGAGCTTGTTCTTTTTCAATGATTAGAATTCTAAACCATGTGCATGATAAGATGAACAAGGAAAAACTTTCACTTAATGTGACCAGGATCACTTTGCAGTGTCATCCTTCATTATCCAAACCAAGATTATTAATGTTTAAAATGTGATGGGATTTTGAGATATACAAGGTACTATCAAAACTATACCATCATATTTGAAAGCTAGGATGGCTTTCTAAAAAAATTGAAAAGACAACTAGGGATGGTTGAATGATTAGAAAACCCTATTAAACACTTGATAGCCACTCATAAGGTTGTGTTGAAAAACATAATTACTCACAATGAATATGAATGATGATGATGTTGAGGATGCATGATTAACACACAATCATGGTGTCATTCATAAGAATATAAACATGACCTATGCAAGTGCAATAGATGAAAATACCTAATGCAATGCACTTAATGGATGCATATACTGATATGCAGAAATGTAGATTTTTTTGTGATTTTGATGTTTTGAACTATTTTTGGATTTTTATTGTTTTTATTTTTATTTTTGGTGATTTTTAGGGGGAAGGTGTGATATCTTATGCACCCCTAGTGTGCATGCCATTTAATAAAAGTGAAGAAGGTGTGATACCTTCAGATTTATCACTTTGCTTCATTGATTATGATGTGGATGGTGGGAAAGGTGTGCTGCCTTGAAGACCCTCATTGTGCATGTCATTCACTACAATGTAATCAGCCTACTTAGGAAGAGTGATGGAAATCAACTCTCTTTTTTGGGGCTGAAACTTTGTGGGGTGCCAATGCTTTGATGGGATAAAACAAGCAAACTGTCTACACAAAGCTCATTTCATTCTACCATTTCTTTGACCATATTATTGAATGAATAGCAATCATGCATGTTATACCTATTTATACGATGATAGATACAATATAAGATTTCATTTTGTAATCCAGGTTTAGGTATTCTTGGTTTGAATTTCGATAATGTAATTGCATATACCTCGATGAGGTGGCTTGTTAGGCTGACGAGGTGGTGGTTAACCTTGGGGTCACAAATGGGACGATGAACCATAACCTGAGGTGGGTTGACCTGAGGTGTATGAACCATATATGAGAGAGGCCTCCTTGTCAATGAGGTCTTGAATGATATTATTAAACCCATAGCAATTGTGAACAACATGTCCCTCTATTTTATGATAAAGGTAGAAGTGATCTTCTCTATAACCCTTAGGTTTGACTCTATTTGGGTCTAAAGGATGTATATCTAGTAAGATAAATACCTTAGATTATTGCAACCTCTAAAAAATGGTTGACATGAACTCATTTAATGGAATCCAAATACGTCGATGGTGTTTCAAGCATGTCAAACACACTCACTTATTTTGGAAAATTGGTTGAGCTATAGGTATCCTGATTATTTTCTTAGGTGGCTCTTCCTGATTTTTTGGTGCAAGGTATGGATCACTGACTATGCATATTTATTGGTTATCAATTCGAAGTTGATCCCTCTCAAGCATGTTTTGTATTGTGGTCTTGAAACTGTAACATGACTAAATATCATGACCATTTTGTCTATGATATAGACAATATACCTCTTCCTTAAATTAATGAGGTTTTTGATGATTTGGATCTAAGGTATGAACCTCAAGCAAAGTAATGGCTTTTATGGCATATAATCGATTGAAAATTAATATCATATGTTTAGGCAACAGTGTATAAATATGTGGTAATTGGTGTGACCGACTCAGCACTTGTTCTTTTTTAGGCTTTTCATGTGGCTATATAAGAGGTGGTTTGACCTCATATACGGTTTGATTTTGTAGTTCCATGTTTGTGAGTTGGTACATGAAAAGTTGCAACGCATGATTTTGCTCATCCATTTTTGTCTCCATATTTTCCAAATGATCTAGAATGTGCTACAATATTGAAAAATATTTTGTGTGTATCGTTATTGATGGGTTTGGATTACAATCATCAATTGAAGGAGGTGAAAAATTGGGTGCCAAAGAACCTTTAGGTAAATGCGAATCACAAGTGTCCTTTACCTAAGGAGATGTGGATATTTCTTCATGATTCATTTTAATAGTTGTATCCACATGCTCATGTTTGTGACTCCATTCATGTTTTTGTTCCACTTTATAGTGTTTATCTGTGATAGCTTGAGTACCCCCAGTTTGACATGGGGGAGACACCCATTCTTGTTATTTTGAATGCACTATGATGAATGAATTAGGTGTGACTAATTTCAATGATGGTGGTGCTTCTAATGTGGTAATAGTGTTTGATGGTATTATTCATTGCATTGATTGATTTAAAGATGCTTGATTCTCTATCTCGATATTGACCATTTCCACAAACTCGTGAGAAGGTATTTTGATATTTGTATAAGTTGTGGGTGGCTCCTCAACTTGTTGAGGTTGTTCTATTTTAGTTGTGATAGCTGATGTTTTCTCCTCCTCCTTAGGTATGACATTGTCTTAAGTTGTGCTAATGAGAGTGGATGGAGGAATATCCTAGAGTGACCCCTTCAAATTTTCACCTTTAAGATATTTTGATGTTTTAAAATAGGAATAAGAAGGTATCATTAATGATGGTGGATATACAATGGGTAATGATGGTTTAATGTATGTTATGGATTAATACTTTATGATTTCATATGAATGAGTATCCTGACGCTTGCATGGTGTGAGAGGCTCATGTGGTTCATTGATAATCTTGTAATACTTGAAGGGATCTGGATCGATGTGCACTATATATACTTGACCTTGATGTACAAATTTGAGACATCGATGGACTATGGATGGAACACATTCCATATCTCTCATCTAAGGTCTACCTAACAATATATTGTATTGTCACCCTCTAAATGTGGTACAATATAGGAATAGTATTTATCCCAACCTGGATGGTAGGACTATTGTACCAACTATAGGGGATATGGCATCATTAAAATCTCTTAATGTGAATGTTGAGTCTGTAATATGTGAAGGTGGAATATTTATATGTTTCAAAGCCATGATAGTAATGATATTAATGTATGAACTGATGTATATCAAAAATCACTTATACAAAATCTGATTGATGCTCACTATGATATGCAATTGTGGATTGGGTTCATAATTAGGGTTTGGCCTAATATCTTGCTTGTGGAATGTGATTAGAGGTTCCTTTTTTGATTGAATGGAATTCAATGGTTATAAGGACTGTGATATAGGACCAAATTTGATTGAATTTTTTAGTAATGTAGACTGATCAAGGTACTTCTTGCTCCTCATTGTGATATTTATCATGCCAATAAAGCCTTCATTGGGTGGGGCTATGTGTACCTCATTCACATGTTCAATTTGATTTTCCTTGACCTCATGATTGGGTAAGGCATATTTGAATATGCCAATGTGTTGATTATCAATGTCCAAGGGGCTATCTATTTGTAATTAGTTTTTGTCTAACATATTCTACACCAAATTTTTAAATGAGATGCAATCGTGGATGTCATGGCTATTTTGTTGATGATATACATAATATAAATCTTCCATACAACCCTTAGGTTTTGGATGATTAGGATCAAGGTTGTGTGTCTTAGGTAAAATAATAGCCTTGGCCTTGCATAAACAGTTGAAAATCGATGCCAAATATTCATGCAATGGCATGTAATTGTGAGGTATTTGTGTAGACACTAAAATTTGGTCAATCCAATTAGGTGACCAAGACAAGGTCTAATTGACACCATATGGCCCCCTTGGGCAACCCTTAGAGGTTTTACAGTGGTCCTAACCACTATTGGAAGGCTCTACCCCACTTTTGGGAGCTTCTGGGCCACATAGGCATGACTATCCCACCTTGGGATAGTCATAGTTTATGGCCATCCCACCCTGGGATGGTGGCAAACTGGTCATCCTCGGGTGGGATGGCCATAAGGTTTGACTCCCAAAAATTTAAATTTGAACAAATGGGACCCAAAAAATACTAATTTACCCACCTATTCAAGCATGTAAGTTAGAGGGCACAACATCCTTATGACATACTACATGAGGGAGTCCAAATAGAGAGATTATCTTCCCCCTCCAATGCATGCCACCCTGTTGGCTAAATGGCACCTCTTGCCCTACATGTCCTCGCATGCCTTCTTGCCCAAATATCTCCTTTGGATATAAAGTGGATATATTTTCCACATAAAATATGGAGAGTATTTTTGAGACATAGAAACAGAGTGCTTCCAAGATTTCCCCTCACCCTTTTGTGTCTTGTTCCCTTGGAATATCTACCTGGCGGAGGAGGTTTGCAAGTGATTTATGAGGCGTAATTTATCTACAAAATAGGATCAATTGAGTGAATTTCACCACCAAATTTTATGACAAAAATAGTAGGAGGGTTTTTTACCAATTCATAGAGGAATTGGTGATAAATTAAGTGTAGAACTGGTGGTCGTCCCACCCCAAGATGGTCCCCATTCTGTGATAGTCCCCATCATCCCACCTTTGGATGAGGATATATATATGTATTATTTCTTTAATTTTTTTATATAGGTATATTCTAGTATATTATATTATACTACTGTCCAAATTTCATGTATTTTGGAGTTGTATTAGATGAGATATCACATTTTCAAGTTTTTGTAGGCTTGTAGGGTCCATTGAAGCATGCACTGGGATATGTGACTGATTTTATAAATCTGACCCTATGGGTTGTATTTAAATATAAATTTATGTATTATATATAAATTTCATGAATTTTGGATATGTTTAGGGGTAGAAATTGACTACTTTGGGTTTTTACAGGTTGGAAAAATGTACTACAATTATGCCATACCATCGGATGCAATTTCGGTTCTATTTTTAGTAATATCTTAACAAAACCATATATTATACATACCTCTGCAATTTAAAGTCATTTGGAGTTAATTTAGATAGGCATATTGCATATTCATATTTTCTAGTCTGTAGAGAGACAAGTACAGGGTCTCTCTGGATTAATAAAAAAATACCACTTGCAGAGAGACAAGTATAGGGTCTCTCTGGATTAATAAAAAATATAAATTTATTCAAATAAATATTATCCGAACGATGCACAGAGACTCTCAACAGTTCGAAGAATGAATTGAAATAATAAATCAAATCTTTAGTAAGCGTATAATGCCACTAGGAGGGCAGGTCCCGCCGTATAGGCTAATGCGAAGTGTAATAAGAAAATAAAAAACATGATGATCTAATTTAATGAAACTATCTAATATATATATGAATTTGTTAACTCTTGGAATGCCTAGCCGACATCTAGGTTTGGTGTGTAACATAGTCTTTTAGTGCCTATGGGGATTGCATGTTTTCACCATACACATTTGATATTTAATGATTGTGATTTCCTTGTGTGTAGGTGCATATTATATAGAATATAAGGAAGGATCACAATATCATAGAACAAAGTGGCAGCATCATAGGTTCACCCACCTCAATTGTGGGTATGAGGAAAGACATTGGAAGTGCACGTGAGTTACTTTGAGGATTCGATCCTTGGGCACCATTTTGTAACAATGATATTGAGCCCTCAAGGGGACATATATGTAACCATGGTTTTGAACCATCAAATTAATAGAAAGAAACTTCCTTTTATTTCATCTCTTGCAATTTGGTGTCTTTTCCACTCTTACTTGCATGCTTCCATTTTGATGCTCATAACACACTAGCAATAGATGCATATTTTTAACACTTTTAGGTGCACCATATTTCCCCTAATTTAATGGTTATCATGGTGTAAACCTATCCCTATTGAATTTATAAATGTTTAACCTTGGTTTTTTCTTGGTTTCTGTTGTAGGTACTGGTCGTTCTGGCCTAAAATAGCCTTTGGACTGCTCCTTGTGCCACCCTGGGATGGCCATACAACCATCCCACCCTAGGATGGCCATAAAACTAGCATCCATACCACCCTAGTATGGCCACAAAATAGAGCCTTTTCTGCTCAAATTTCCATAAATATCAGGTTCCTGGGCTGATAAGGTAGGTGCCTAAACTTTCTACTCTCTGTTACATAGTTAGAAATTGCTGAAATTTGATTTTTCTTGCATGCTTTGTTTGATAGAAAGGTAGAAAGATAGTTTCCTTTTCTTGTAAATGCAAAAATAGAAAATAAAAATAAGAAAAATAAAAAATAAGTTAAGTAATGATGCCCTTGTATGGTTTGCTTGCATGTAGGCTACCTAATGGGTAAGCCATCATTTAGGGTTTTGCATCTTGAAGGTCTCGTTTTAGCTAGCTTTTCGAAAGTAAAACATACTTTTGCATGCATTTAGTGAATGATCATCAAATGCTTCATTGTTTACTTTATTTGGATTAAAAATAACCACACACCATGATTCACTTAAATTCTAGAGAGTTGGATTTTATCACCAACCACTAGTAGAGGTCAATGATGGTGGCTTTCATCTCCATCTGTTGCCTCAAAATCCCATGAACCCTTGTCCTTTGCCAATACCAAATCCAATATCTTTCCTAACCATGAAAAATAGCACTTATTCCTCTTTATAGGGGTGTATCGATGTGCATGGGGTGTTGGGTGAGGTTCGGTAGGACCTGTGCTCCTTGGCCGGGTGTGGGTTTCATATCCACTTTTCGAGGGGTTTACATGATCGTGACTTTCATTGACAATTTTTGAGCTATGAGCATACATATGAAATCCAATTAAACACAATATTATCATCCAACAAGATTTCAAACATGTGATACAAGGTCATATTTACAAACAACACATCTGAAACACACAAAATAGTTTAGGGATTCACATCTAAAACTTAAAAGAGGTAATCACTTGTTTTAATTGAGTGTTTTCCTTTATTATGTATTGTTTTTGTAGGTCCAAAATGACCACATACTTGAGAAAATTTTGAAAATTTTGTCTAAGTCATGGAGTTCTCATTCCACACACTTTGCAGTGTATTTTGGAGTGGATCCGCAACAAGGGTCACAAATCTGCCCAACACTAAGCAAGTTTTCACACTTGGAGCAATTATGCAAGGTTTCCCATATTCTTGGATTTGGACTGATGATGCATCCCGAATCCACAAAAAAAATTGAAGAAGGTTTATGTCAGAAAAAAATAAGTTTAGATTGATGACCGCTTGATATTTTGAATACCTTGCAAGCGACTAAGTGTTGGAGAGCCCAATTCTGGAGATTGCATAGAACATTTTTTCCCGGAATGGTGACAAGGTGGAATGCTATGAACATAGTAGATGCAGATTCATGACGAAGGATGTTTTTGAATAACTCTCTTCTATAATTACAATAAGTAGCGATGTACTCTGAAGTCAGTGTGGATTGGAGGAAGAGTCACTTTGCATTGCAATAGGTCCAGAATGGTGTCTACAGGCCAATGTACTTGTTTGGGTCCAGATGGAATCCACAAGAGTTTCAAAGAAGATATGATATCATCAAATTTTTGTGCGGATCGATGAATGCTTCATGGCTAATGAAGAAAAATAAATGACGAGGAGTGGATTCAATCTCGCTTATCTTCCAAAGAATTTAAGGTTGGATTAGTGTTCCATAGTTTCTAAGGCAATAAATATGATATCATCAGTTTTTAAGAGTGTAATGGTGTTGTGTTCTCCCCCACCATTATACCAAGCTTATATCAGATTAAATCATAGCCATACAATGGGGTAGATTGTCGATGGATATTTTGCTAAGGAATCTGAAGTATATAAAAGCATTTCTTCATCAGAGTTATAACAATTAGTTGGAGGAGGAATTTGAAGCATCAAGGGTTTCAATAAGATAGAACTAGAGATGGTTACATATTGATGGTGGCAAAAGGCTTCCAAGAAGGATATATGATGTATACGCAATCTCCAATGGTCAGAACTCTAGTTGGCATCGAATGACCAACAAGTTGCAGACAGTTCAAGCTACCATGGTGGTTCGCTTGTAGCAGATTTCTCGAAGGATGAACCAATAAGAGAATGCCAGCAAGAACTTTTTGTTGAGCTGTCAAATTTCAATCTTTGTAATGTTCCTTGTTATTTTAATTTTGCAAAACTATAAGTAGAGGTCGAACCCTCATTTTTAATGGGTTGGATCTAGTGTGTTTTCATGTGCTACTATAAATATTCCCAAGAACTAATGAAAGGAGTATTACATTGATCTTCACCTCAAAGCTTGTATCTTCATATTTGATATCAGAGGTTTAAATTCTTAAGTTTTATTTCTATGAATACTTGAATGGTTAGTTTGTGCCAAATTAATGGATTACTAGTTGCTAGGGTAATTGAAATCTGATTTTGAGTTTGATATTTATTATTATGGAGTGCATTTCTATAAAATCTAGATATTTGTGAATTATGTTATTTGGATTATCATTGTTTAGATATTAAAATTTCTCTCTGCAATATTTCTCTGTTGTTCGTTAATGAATGAAAATACATTTAACATGAGATAATGTTGATCTAAGTAATGTGTCTTTAAATTGGTTTTTTGGAGATTTTTTTTGTAGTGCAATACTGTTAGCCTATCTATCCACTATTGTTCACATATCTCTAACCCTAACCTTTTCTTACCCTAATATCAAAACCCCAAGTGAGCATAATTGTGTCAACATCCTGTTTAAGTTGACAAGGAACCAACCTACTCTGGAGGTTGGATCAAAAAATCTATTTTGGTCCATCCAATGTTGAGTGTTGAGCTGTAGCTATCGGATGCAATCCTGGATAGAAAGTAGGAAGATAGATAGCCATAGTATTGAGTAAAACTTGATGCAATTTAATGCCCAACAATTTTTGGCATGCCCAATGGGACCAGTTCACAAGGAACATGAAACCCATCATATGAGTTATTGTTTATCTCTACCTGAAGAAATCAATATTTGTTGAATTATCTTGACCTTATAAGTGGATAATAGCAAATTGACCTAGTGACTCCCTGGCCCTTAAACCCAGAAAAAGAATTACCCTTGTAGACCAATTTCCTTTCATGTATGTCAAGTCTTTCAAAAGGAATAACCTTGACTCCTATTTTTTTTGCAAATTACCTTATAGAGGGTCTACTGTTATCAAAATTTTGAATCAAGACTTCCTATTAGAAGAGGATCTTCCTGAGGAAAACCCTACAGTTAACCCAGCAGTCCCTCCAACAGGATCTATACCTAGAAATATAGCACAAAATATGGCATCAAATCAGCCATTACAAGAAATACCCCAGCTAGAATACAGCTGGTCCCCTAATATTAGCCCAAATGAATGCCATTTCCTAGGCTATATCCAAGGCCATCCCCACTTATTATGGATCTGGGAAGATAGCCTATGAGCATTGTCAAGATATTTTAAATATGGCAGTAATTCACAACATAAAATAATAGGGTATTATCATAAGAATATTGGTCCTATCCTTAGGAGGAAATATTTTGAATTGGTTTAGAACCTTGGAGGATAATACCATCACTTCATGGCAAGCATTGGCTGAGCCTTTTGTGGAATAATTTAATGAATATGTTGACCCCTTCTGCCTACTTAACCAGTTTACATCCATGCAAAAAAATTAGGAAGAAATTGTCTCAGATTTCAATTTGAGATTTAGAAAAACATGGAAAAGAATTCCCCCACAGCTAGACCAGCTACATGTTTGGCATATATGTATTATATATGAGCTATTGGATTAGATCTAGGTTTGCAAACACAACAATTTGGAGTATAGACCTTCCCCTAAGTTTATAATGCAACAATTCATGTTGAGAACATCCTAATTAATGTGGGAAGACACCCCCCCAAAACTGTGCTATCTTATAACACAGAAACCATTAGTGGCCAAAGACAAACTACAAATCCTTCTTACATGGATCTCCTTTATTTATCATCTCCATCTCTACAAATGAATGCAATCCCTCAACCAAAACCAATATCCTTTGTAGGTATTTTTCCTCCCCTTCCTTATCAACCATATCAGGAGTTTTTTGCTATTCTTGATATATAAAATACTCTAGAAACTATGAGCAATAGAATGAATTCAATGGAAAAGAGATACCAAGAAAGGTCACAAAAAGGAGGTTTCCACCTATCAGGAGCATGGATGATTTCAATGACTTTGTGAACTCTAACATTTTTATGGATGTAAAACTTAGAGGAGATAATTATACCTAGAGAAATCGACAGATAGGGTGTCATATCATTCAAGAAAAGCTTGACAGGTTTTTTCTATCAAAGGAGGCTACAACTCTGTTTGGTGATTCTACCCTGCAAGCCCTTCCTAAAATTACCTCTAATCATAATACCATGTTTTTGGAGATACCTCACTCTCTGTACTTCAAGAAACCTTTCAGATTTCAATCTATGTGGATCAAACATTTTAGTTTTAGAGATAACTTAATTCAGTGATGGCAGCAACCTGTCAGGGGTAGTGCAACTTTTAAAATTGATGACAAATTAAAGTTTGTTAAGGAAAAGCTTCAAAATTGGAACAAAGAGGTCTTTGGGAACCTCTTTGAAAATAAAAAATAGGTTGTTGAAATTTTGAAGATAATTGATCAAAGGATTCAACATGGTGATGTTGATGAAACTACCAGGCAGGAGGAACGAAAAATAAAAATCAAGGGCTCTTTGGTTGAAACATGGAGATTCAAATTCCATGTTTTTTCATGTCACCACACTTAGAAACAGAAGAAATAACAAAAAAAAAATTAAAAAAAAAATAGATGGTTCTATTACTCAGGACTTAACAGAAATCAAAAAGGAGGCAGTAACTTATTTCAATTATATCCTTGTTCAAGAATCATACTGCAATGAGGAGGCCAAATATATTCTCTTGCAATCCATTCCTAGAATAATAAATTATGATATAGAACTTAAGCTTCTAGCTCCCTTTTTTGATGAGTAAATTAAGGAAGCCTTATTTAGCATGGAGCTAGACAAAGCCCCGGGACCCGATGGATTTCCCCCTCATTTTTTTCAAGATTTTTGGTACATCGTAAGTGAGGATGTAATTTTTACTGTCAGAGAATTCCAAGCAAACAATCATATCCCAAAAGGTCTCAACTCTACTTTTATTTCTCTAATTCCTAAGAAGCAAACCCTTGAATCTATGGTTGACTTTAGGCCAATCAGTCTGTGCAATGTTTCTTACAAGATCCTAACTAAATCCATTGCAAATAGAATGAGAGATGTTATGCCCTGCATCATAGATCAATGCTAAAGAATCTTTGTCTAGGGTATGTCAATCTTGTATGGAGTTATCACAGTTCATGAAGCTCTGCACTCTACTCATAAGACTAATAGGTCTATTTTTTCCCTCAAGCTTGATATGAAAAAAGCATTTGATAGGCTACATTGGGACTTTCTGATTTTTGTCCTCCTTAAATTTGGTTTTCACCACCAATGGGTTAATTTTATCAAATAATGTATTTCTAAAGCATGGTTCTTGATTCTAGTTAATGAAACAACTGCTGGTTACTTTCAAAGTCATAGAGGAATTCGGTAGGGGGACCCTATCAGCCCGATGTTATTCATCATTGTGGTAGAATCTTTAGGCATAACCATAAAAAATACTTGCATTTCAAGGCTAAAATCAGGAATCAAGGCAACATCTCTCACTAGGGCTATTTCTCACCAACAATATCAGTAATCAAGGCAACATCTCTCTCTACGAGCACACTGCTAGTCAAAAAGTTAATTTCAGTAAAATCAAGTTATATTTCTTGAACACCCCATTCAAAGATGAGGATTGCAAAATTTTTAGGGTGTGATATAGCAAACCTCCCCACTTCGTATCTTGGTCTCCCTATTTTCATTGGTTCTCCAATAGAGTCAATGTGGGATAGGGTTATTGAAAGAATTCATAAAAAACTTACTGGATAGAAAGGTCATCTTCTATCTCAAGAAGGAAATCTGACCCTCACTAAGGCCTCTCTTCAGATCATTTCAGTCTATTTCCTCTTCGTTTTCAAAGCCCCTATGAAGGTTTTTCCAAAAAATTGATAAACTCCAAAAAGAATTTTTATGGACTGGATCATATGATAAAAAAGGATACACCTTGTAGGATGGACCAAAGTGTACAGACCCAGGTAAAATGGGGGCTTAGGTCTAAGGATAATTGCTCATATGAATTTAGATTTACTGGCTAAGCAGGCATGGTGCCTCATTTTTGGTGAAGAAAATGAATGGACATCTATCATCAAACAAAAGTATCTTCAAAATATGAAATTTCTAAGTGACTCAGTTCCAATCAGAGGTTCTACTTTTTGGAAAGCAATTCTCAATTGTAAGGAAATAATCAAAAAAGGTTAAAGATGGGTTTTAGGCAATGGTGAGAGGATAAATTTCTAGAATGACAGGTGGGCTAAGGATGAACCACTGACATAATATCATAACTTAGCCCAAATAAAAGATATCACAGAAGAACTCATTGGCAGAAAGGTCTCGGATTATATGGTTGAGGATAGAAGCGGAATTAAGTGGAAACAAATAAGGATTTAGGGATTTAAAGTGGAATCAAAGAATATTTGTAACATTCTCAGGAAACATTTTATACCCATGAGACCCAAGGAAGATCAAGTGACCTGGGATCCTACGGAAAATGGGTAGTTCACTGTTAAATCAGCTTACAAGCTTCTGCTTGATGACAAAGATTTTGCCATCCAAAAATACTTAGTTTTGATAACAAATTTAATTCCAAGAATTGTAATCTTTTCATGGTTGGTTATCCAAGGAATAATTCTAACCATTGATAATATGATGTATAAAGGTATTTGTATCACTAATCGTTGTTATCTGTGCAGGGCTAATTGGGAGACCATTTATCACATTTTTCTTGAGTGCCCTTTTTCCTTGACTGTCCTAAGTGGGGTTTTTCAGGCCTTCAATATTTCTTGGGTTAAACTAGCCACCGTACTTGATTTGTTCATCCAGTGTCCTTGCCCCTTTTTAAGCCAAATACTTAGATACATGTGGAAAATTTGTCTCAATGACTATCTTTGGTAGGTGTGGTTAGAAAGGAACCATAGAGTCTTTAATGAGTCTATCCATGATCATCAAACTATCATTGCTAGGATTCTATCCTTTGCCAACAAGAATGTGAACCTTATCCCTTTTGATATTCATAAACCTCATTTGCAGGAGACCACGTTTGCTCAATATTTAATCTTAACCTTGTTAGATGAGTCTATACCTAGGGTAGTCAACCCCAGAGCCAATGTTAAGTGGTCCCCACCTCCTATAGGTTGGTTTAAGCTTAATTTTGATGGAGTGGCTAAGGAAAATCTTGGAAGAGTAGGCACTAGCAGCATTGTGCAAGATTATAATGGGAATATGATGCTTGTATTTTTTTGAATATTTGAGAACAATGATGAACAACAAAGCTGAAACTAGAGCTATGTGGAGAGGCCTTCAAATGACTCAAGACTTAGAAGGAAATTTTATCGTATAAGGAGACTCTATGCATGTTATAAATCTCCTCAATAATTGGAAAACACCTCCTTGGAGAATTAAAATAATTGTTGAAGAGGCTAGGATCCTTTTCCAGGGAAGACAGGACAGAAAATCCCAACATGTCTTTCGAGAAGCTAACAAAGTTGCTGATAAGTTGTCCAATTTGGGTGTCAATGATGATGGACTTTTCAAATGGGAACATGGTGTATTGAGTGAAATAGAGGATATTATTCAATAAGAATTCCAAGAATGATAGTCAAATTTACCAACAAGGAAGGTATTGTAAGTTCAAAGGCTATGAGTATTCCCATCTCTTTTTTGAAATGGACTCACAATAAAAATTATTCGAGTTGTTAGTCTTGGTGGATGCTACTTGGAAATGCCACAAATACTAATGGGGATAGTCACATGTCAGATAACATGGCTCCTAGTCATCTTAGTAATTTGAGGTTGGTTGATAATCATAGGGCAGGAAAGAAATGATAATATAAGACTTTGAACCAAAGCCACGTGGACCACCAGATAGCCATCGCCATAAATCTAGCCAGTAGGTTCACTTCTCCAAGAGTTATTGGCCAAGACGGGATGTGGTCCCAAAGCATGTCTTACATAGAAGAAAGCAATTACCAAACAATTATTAAGAATAAATGTCAATACAGAGCTTGTGGGAGTTTTTTCAGTACTCTGCTATGTGTGTATATAGATTTTGTTTCTCCACTATTTCAAGGAAGGGATCTATATCTGTTTCTTTTTTTGTAATTATTATGCAGGTGTATTTTCTCGGGGTATACCCAAAATATTGTATGGGAAGTTTCTTTTTGATAACAGGCTATGTGCCTTACTAGATGTAATGGCTTTGGCGGCATGTAGATTTTACATGTATAGTAAGGACATGTTCATCAATAGCCCTGGGCTAATTTTTGTAAAAGGTTTTGGGTCAACCTGTAAAACCTGGTATTAATTCTATAGTATCCTATCTACCAAAAAAACAAATGAGGTTTCCATATGTGAAAAAATATCAAATACCTAGTCCTAGTAATAGTACTAGGGTCAGAGTGAATGCAGCATATGAGTAACTTGAATGTTCTTCAGATACTACTCTTGCAAATATTTATTATTTAGTATGCAATGATCCCCATGAATCATAGTCTTGTGTTATGTACCAACACCATGTCCAACAAGCTATGGATCAAGCTGAAAGAAATAAAAAAGGGAGAGTAAACATGTTATGGCAGTTTGATCAAATCATGGTTGAAAAAGAGTTGGATGAAGAAGGCCCAATTATTGTTATGACAAGGTCTGGAAATAAAGCCTTATAAGTAGATCCCCAAAAGATGAATAAATTCCAAGTCCCTTATCAAAAAAGGACTGATCCTCCTCCTCAGAGTAGTGATAATTTCTACATCCCTTAAGCTAAGGGTAAAGATAAGACAGACAATATTCCTAAGAGGTTGGATACGAAAACTAAAAGATACCAAATAAAATCTAAGGATGAGGCTCAAGAAAGGCTCAGGTTCCCCTCTATTACCAAAATGTAGAGAATAGAAGACACTCAGTAGTATAAAAGGAGATATGGTGAGCTAGAGAGAAGGCCTGAAATACCTTCCCTGACTATATATGAGTATAATATCATCGAAGAGATGAAAAATATTCCATCAAAAGCTAGCCTATATGAAACTTTGTTCATTCCTGCTCATATCGATCTTCTTAAGGCTTCCCTCAACAAGTATATGTAAAATAGGTAGGCCACTACAATCCTTAGTATACCATCAAAAAAAAAAAAAAATATCACCTGCTATTTTAAGTAATGAGCTCCCTCCTTTCTATATATCCCTAAGGATGGAAGTTTGGGTAGTCTGAAATTGTATGATTGATTTAGGAGCATCAACTACAGTCATGCCTAAAGCAATCTATGAATAAATGGGTATGGAGTATACCCGATATTGTCCTAGAGTATTACAATTAGATGGGACACCTGTAAAGATAGTTGGAGTCATAAAATATGTATTGATGAGGTTGCACAGAGCTGCTAAAGTGGCAATAGTACAGGAAATAGTTGTGATTGATCTAGAATCCTACTTTGGATTATGCCTTTCAAGGGATTTTACTGCAAAACTAGGTGGATGTATGTACATGGATTATTCTAGTATGATAATTCCTTTCAAAGGAAAGATAATAAGGATAACACCTAAAAATCAAATAGCTTATCATATTGAAAATATTGAAGAAGACATGTGTAATCTTAATCCCCTTGAAGAATTTGAGCTGGTGGAAAACATTGAGTTGAATATTAAGGATGAGTTACCTTTTAGAGAGGATTACAGTCATTTTGGAACTATTATAGGAACACAAAGTATCTCAACTAAATTAGGGAAGAAAATCCCTATTATATCCAATCAATATCTGAGAGATAAAGAAACATGGATCATGCACTTTGACGGTGCTAAATGTAGAAATAGTGCAAGAGCTAGTGTAGTTTTACAATCCCAATCAGAGGGCACAACGAATTTTACCTACAAATTAACATGGTCATGTATAAATAATGCTACCAAATATGAAGCCCTGTGCCTTGGATTAATACAAGAAAAAAGCATGGGCATTAATATTTTAAACATATATGGAAATTCTGAGTTAATAGTCCATCATGTAAGAAACATGTGTAGCAGTAAGCACCATTACCTAAAAGCTTACAAAAATAGGGTATGGGATCTGATGGAATCCTTTGATACCTTGAATTTAAGTTTTGTTCTAGATAAAAGAATACTCTAGTAGATTCCTTAGTAGCAAAGGGAGTTAACTTCAACCCTTCTATAGACCCTGGAATTAAGAAATCCAAGGGAACCAAAATGATTTTCAGACCTGAAATACTAGACAAATGGATTTTTTGATAGGTTTTTGAAAATTATGAAAAAATAATTGACTTTCTGGTGAGAGAAGCATGTCTCTCCACTTTCCAAGAAGAAAATCTAGAATAAATTGATCAACAAGATGTTATTCAACTAAGGAACAACCACATACCTAGAGGATTGGTCACCCTAGAGAGCTTGTTTGATAATGAAGACAGAAAAAAGACCAAAGCAATGAAAGTCAGTGAAAAAATCTATAAATAAGTTGAATTCGGTACTAAAAATAAGCTCAATGTTATGATTAAATGCTCACCAGAGGAAGTAGAAGATATCAAAGCCTTATGCTTAAAATACCAAGACATTGTGGCTTGGAAATATGAATACCTTAAGGTGTATGACAAAAAGGTTATCAAACATACTATTGAGCTAGAGCCTAATGCCAAGCCTTTTAGGTAGAAAAAAAGGCTTGTAAATTCAAGGATAGAAGCCATTATGAGAGAGGATCTATTAAATTTATTAAATTCTAAGATCATATATCCAATAAAACATTCAACCTGGGTAGCCAATTTGGTACTCGTAATAAAAAAGAATGGTGATATATGCTTGTGTGTAGAATTCAAAAATCTTAACCAAGCATCCCTTAAGGATCACTACCCCCTCCCTCATATTGACCAAATTATATAGGAAGTGGCAGTAGCTGAGAGGTTCTCATTACTAGATAGCTACTCTGGATACAATAATATTTGGGTGAAAGATGAAGATCAGTATAAAACAACATTCACCACAAAATGGGGCACATTTGCCTACTAGAGAATGCCTTTTGTGTTGTCCAATACAGGAACCACATTTTAGAGAGCCATGGATTATGCCTTTGGATAACTGATCAACAAAATCATTCTGATTTACTTGGATGAAATTATTGTGTTTTCCCATGATAAGCAAGATCACCTATCGCACCTAGAGCAGGTTTTTCATAAATGTAGAGAATTTGGTATTTCACTCTATCCTAAAAAATCATTCTTTATAGTTTACAAAGGAAAAATGCTAGGTCATGTGGTCTCAAAATAAGTTATGGCCATATATGAATATAAAATTAGATCCATTCTTTCTCTTCCATTGCCTACAAACAAGAAGACTTTGCAGTATTTTTTGGGCTAGATCAATTTTATCAGGAAATTCATTTATGACTTTGCACAAAAATTCAGGCCTATATATGAGTTACTCAAGAAGAATGTTGAGTTCAAGTGGACTGAAGTCAGGAAATAAGATTTTAATATTATCAAGCAGTCCATCATAACATCCCTAGTGTTGATAAATCTAGATTTTAGTAAAGATTTTATCCTTTATGCCTATGGAGTTGAAGAAATTTATGCTTCAGTGCTTACTCAAAATGATGATCAAGGTGAAGAGCATCCTGTATTATTTTGGATCTAGACACTATATGACTACCAGGTCAAGTAAAACTTCATTGAAAGATAATTATTTGTTGTGATGAATTCATTGAAGAAGTTCAGGCAGTACTTGGTATAGAGTAAGACCCTGGTATATGTGGTTCATCCAGATGTAAGAAGTTTTATCCTATAGGGTGAACTAGGAGATAAAAGGGTTGGTTGGATTACCAAAATATAAGAATATGATGTAGAAATACATCCCACCAAGTTATTGAGAGGTAGAGCCCTATGCCAAGGTCTAACAGAGGTTGCAGCATTAGCAGAAGTGACAACTTATTAGGCAGTAGTAGAAGATCATATGGAAGGAGTACAAACTATAAAATCTGATTGGATAGACAAGATGATCAAATATTTCAAAATTTTAGTATTCCCTCCCAATATAAATTCATCCCAAATGAGGATATATAGGCTTCATGATTTAAAATATGTATTACTACTAGAAGGCCTGTACAAAAGAAACTTGGATGGAATTCTTCTAAAATGCTTAAAAGATTATCAACAAAAGAAGATCATTGAAGAGTTCCATGGAGGACCAGGTGGTGGGCATAGCTCAAGCAGGGTTATAACTTTGAAAATCATAAGGTTAGGCTATTACTAGCCTACTGTGTTTACTGATTCTTTCAGGGTCACCAGAGCATGTGAAAAGTATCAAAGATATGTTGGAAGGACAAGGAATGCTTTATTTCCCCTCAATCCCATACAAGTTGAAGAGAATTTTCAATAATGAGGACTGGACATCATAGGGGTTATCAACTACAATTCCTTAGTAGAGAATAATTTTATCCTAACTGCCATAGATTATATTACCATATGGTTAGAGGCTATTCCTACCAAGAAATCAGATCAAGATGTTATGATGAATTTTATGGAAATTTTGATTTCAAGGTTTGGGGTTCCAAAAGCCTTGGTGAGTGACAATAGACCAACTTTCATAGGAGCCAAGTATATTGAGTTTTCTAGAAAGTATGGCATTACTCTTAAAAATAATTCAAATTATTATCCATAGGGTAATGGACTTGCAGAATCTACCAACAAAAACTTGTTAAGGATTTTGAGGAAATCACTTGAAGGTAACAAGAGAAGTTGGCACCCGTTACTGGACCAAGCCTTGTGGGTAGAAATTATTACTATAGATAATTAAATTAAGACTTCCCCTTATGCATTGGTGTATGGCAAAGAGGTAGTACTACCTATCCATTTGGATATTCCAGCACTTAAGCTTGTCAATACAAAGGAGGAATCATAAGAAAATCTAGTAAAAACTAGGCTGACTCACTTAATGCAATTAGAAGAGAATAGAGCTCAAGCATATGATAATTTTCAAAATTATTCCTCAAATATCAAGGCATGGTCTGATAAGAAGGCCAGATTAAGAAAATTCTAGGTTGAAGACTCAGTTCTCAGGTGGAATGTTGATAGATCAAAGTCGGGCAAGCATGAAAAGTTTAACTCTTTTTGGGATGGCCCTTTCAAAATAGTAGAGGTCAATGACTCCAATGTGTTTCAACTAGAATATCCAGAGGGGAACATACAACCGATTCCAGTGAATGGTTTTCATCACAAACTTTACTATGTGTAAAATATGAGCTCATTGTAATATATGTATATACATTGTATTATTATTTCTCTTTCTTTCTGCACTTTGTATTTCAATTTCTTTTAGAACTTTGTACAAGTTCAAATAAAAATACTTGAAAAAATGGTTAAGTGTTGAAAAGTATTTTGCAAGGTTCCATTTTGCACTCAAATACATGTAAAGCCTAGTGGAACGGCAAACGCTTCTGAATTCACATCAAAAGGCAATGAAATCCCAATAGAATGGTGTGAGCATCCTTTTACTATGTAATGAAGAGTGCCAAGTATCAAAAGAAACAAAAGGATTTCCAATATGAGGATTTTTCCAAGCTAAAGTATAGCAGAGTGAAACCAAGGTAAAAAATCATGCATGTATTTGGCTAAGTATTAGCAGAATCAATGACTTATCTAATTCACCATTTTAAAATGAAGGTATAGCCAAGCAGTAACTTCGCAACCATGCCACATGGAGAGAAAATAAATATCTTGAATTCAATTCTCATGAACTTGCACTCAAACCAAAGAGTAACCAAAGAGATGCAATGAGGTGGTAGTACAGTTTGAATTTTAAACCAATAAAAATTTAGAATGCCACCATTGAGCCACTGAGAGGAATAAGTAGAAGTTGGAAAGTGTGTCAGTGGGTAGATTGCACATAAAATGCATTAATGGTAGAGGATACGCATGCTCCAAGAAATAAAGGAAGCAAAAAGCACACATGATGTTCATTCAATAGCTAATTGCATCCATGGAGTGTTAAAGAGTGAAGTGATACTCTGATGTTTTTGTTGTGAATTACAAAGAGAGAAAAGTTTTGTTGCTACCAATATGGCTTCAGATGATGCCCAAGAGTTTGAAACTCTAGATATAATGGTAGTGCCTCCATATGTCGATAGAGAAGAAGCTATGGCAGATAAAAATATGGTCCTAAAAAATATAACAAGACTCAAGAAGAGCGTTAACGATAGATTCAAGAAGAGAGTCACTTTGTCTGTAGAAGGTATATGTTCTATCCTTTCTTACTTATATTTTTATATTTCCAATTTTTTTCATCCCTATCCAACATTAATAGCTGCTATAGTTAAATTTTATGACCCAATGGCCAAAGTAGTGAAAACCTTTAAAGGCAAAACCCTCTTTAGTATCACTGTTTCCTTCTATCATAATATTTTTACCCTATGGTTAGAACCATATGTAAAGCCTAAGGAGTTTAAGGTAACTGACTAGGTTGGGTATTATTCCTTAGAAAATCAAGCGAATTAAGGTGAGTCATTTAGGATTTGGGTTTATAAATAGCTCAATGCTAACCCCAGGAATAAACTACCTGAGGTCCCCATTCCTATCGATAAATTTCCAAACCCTGTATTGTTCTTTATGTTAGCTTGTATAGAGGGTCTAGATTCTAATAGATTGGTGTACGGTTGGCAAATTGCTGCAACCTATTGCATTTCTAATGAAATAATGTATGAGGAAGGCATGGAGGAAAAAGGTACTAGGATGATTTATTTTATTGGCTAGCTTTTCTTGCAAAGATGATACATGAACAGTTGGTAAGAATGAAAAGGGGCTTTGATGCTCCTAATTTTAGGTATTGCTCAAGTCTGGTATGGATGTTTTATGCTACCATTAAGGACAAGATGCCTTGGATTTTTTTTAGGGATAAAACCAATGATGGGGAATCCTTTCTGGTTTACTATTGAATGAGCACTTGAGAAGTGGTGAGTCTTTTTACAGATTTAATTTAGAATTCCTTGGACCTACCTTAAAAATAATGTATGGAGAGTGCCCTAGATTGCCACCCATGGCTAAGCAAATTTTGAGAGCAGAGGGTGATGAGGAAGGATATTGGTTTTTTTTATCAAGGGAACAGTTATCAGACTATATGGTTTCATGGGTAAACCTTTCCTCCTGCCCCATTTTGTCACAGAAAGTCTCTTTGCCTTAGAATATTTAAGGTAGGTAGAACACATTGATTTGAATTATGGTTCTAGGAGAAAGATAAAATCTTTTCTTACATACCACATTGTGGAGGATATTACCATCACAAAGAAGGGGTAGAGTCAGCTAATTGACCAATACTTTGATAGTTTAGGTCTATTTTACATTCCCCAAATATGGAGTTACGACCTTGACGGTATTTTCATTGCCAAAAATGTGTCCTTCAATGGAGAAAAGGCTTATAAGTTTGAAAAGAGGCCTAGGGCTCATTTTGAACAGGGTAAAACAATGATGAGACCGCTCTATTAGAGTGGAATATTTAAAAAATGGGTCAACTACCTCCATGATTGAATTTCCATGAATAAATTGTGGATTTTGATCTTGACCAAAAGAAAAGTCATCGGCTTATAGAAGCCACCATTTGTGACATTGAAGAGAAAACTAAAAGAAAAAATGACCCTCATTTCGAGGAGGATGCTGGAAAAGAAACTGAGGAAGGAGAATAATGGAATGTAGCAAAGATATCATATTGGTGGAGAATGAGAATTGAAATTGGAAAACCTAAGTCTAAGTTCGACATGAAGATTGATAAAGATTTTTCCAAGAAATATATTGAAAATATCAGAACCTAGAAGGAGAAGGACATTAGAAACATAGTGTTGACAGTTGAAGAGTCCCAAGCTAGTTCTAAGTCTCTCTCCATCCATAGATCGAGAAGCTCTAGAAGAAGAGCAGGAAACTCCTTTGATAGTAGTTGAGGTCTTGAAAAATTTCCATCGTACCACTAAACAAGTGGAGAAGTTTCCTAAAGGAGTACAGCTTCTAAGCAAAATGTAATATTCCAGTGAAATTTTTTTTGGTACTCTAGTCATTGAAGCAGTTTCTAGGCCTAAATTATTAGCTTTGGGGGGTTAACCTTCAGACATAGATATCAACTGGAGGAAGAAGGATGAGAGTTTTAGGTTCACCCACTTTATTTTACCACTACAACATCAGTTGAATTGCATCATATTTCTGAGCAAGTCTTACTTTCTGGAGCATTACAAGGAGATATATCAGAAGAAGATTCTAAGAGTGAGATGGCTTCCTTTCAATTTATCTATATAAGAACTAAAATAGCCCCAAAAATAATGGAAAAGGAAGTTTCAAAGAAGTAGATATTGCAATGGAGGAGATTGCAAAAGAAGTAGCTATTTTTACTGCAAAAGAATTGACTCACTAAGAGCAGCAGTAGGAAATAGAAGTGGAACAAGAGCACCCTACATCTATAGGCAAAGGTATGGTTTTTAATCCGTCTTCTCCTCTACATCCTCTTGAATACCTAAATAAGTTTCCCTCCCTTTCTAGTCAATAAAATATGACAAATATACCTTCTCCTTCTCGTAGTCCACCCCATATTTCACTGGTTGTTACTAAATTACAAGTCACCTCTATTCTCCCAAAGTCACATAAAATTCAACTTTTAGCATCTAAGTTTCCCACTTTATCATCTCCCATAATTTCATCCTCTCTTATCATCACCACCATCACAGGTACATATCATTCCAAGTACCAAAATTCATCTAGTTGTTAGTCTTGTGACTATTCCTATGAGTTTACCAGTAGCAACAACAATAGTAGTTACAGAGTCCACTGTCATTATAGATATTGTTATGATTACTTCCACACCTCCATTATCAATAGCTTAGTCCACCTTTTTATTTCTAGTATCTTCATTTTCCCTGTCTGCTAGTTTTTCAAGTCCTGTCACTTTGCCAAAAGAGCAGGTATCCACACAGAAGACAAATTATTTATGGGTAGAGAAGCGTTCTAAGCCTTCCAACAGGATGGTTGTCACAAGAAGAAGTATGTATGTCGATCTAGTGGCTAGGCAAAGAGTATCTAGATCTATGACTCCACTTGTAAGTAAGCTTGAAATAGAAATGACTATCCAATATTATCAAGTGGAGGAGGTCACAGAGGATATTGATAAGCTTCCTAAAGAAGATGAGTTGATCATAGCTAGAGCCCACTTAGACACTTTCTATCTAAAGAATGATATATTCAGAGAGAAGGTGAGAAAACTTTAGAAGCAAATTGAAAAGCTTCAGAAGACTCTGAGCAATCAGAAGAAAGTAGAAAAGGCTCTAAAGAAAGAAGCCAAGGGTTGGCAAGAAAAATTTCAAGAGGCCAGTAAGCTCAAAGATCATCTAGGAGAGCAAAAGAAGTTGAATGCAGCATCAGCAAAATAAATTCAAAGTTTGAGACATCAACTTCAACTTGAGAAAGCTAAGTCTCTTGGCTTTTCCAAGGCCAGTTTGAAGAAGATTAGAAAAGAGATGCTCTCTGAAGTCCAAGAGAAATATTCAGGGCTTCAATTCATGATTTATTATCTTGATGATGCCAACAACTTACTCCTAAATATTCAGAGAGATCTAGATTAGATCACCAAAGAGTTCCATCCTATGGTGATTATGATAGAAAAAATGTACATTTTGGTTGATAGCAGACTCAGTGATTCTACTAAACCAATTCCCAATAAAAAATGGAATCTCGCCAGAGTTGCTACCAGAATCATGGTTAAGAAGCACAGGGCACTTCAAAGAGTCTGGATATTGTTTGAAAATTTTGAGGGAGTGATTAGGGATGTTGTTGATATGAATAAATAAATGATTCAAGTTGGCTTTAAAGGCCTATGGATAGAATATCACAACTTGCTATCCATGTAAGAGATCTAGAAAAGCATTGATGAAAATATGCAGGATGAATCTATAATTGATTCTCTTGAAGAGCCACTACCCCAAGAGCAAGTTGCCTAATTAATTTTTAATTTTACCAGATTAAGAGATCTCATGGAAGGTCTAGTGAATAAAGGGAATGTTGTTAATTATGAAGACATTGGAGAATTACAATATGTTTATAAGCAGCTCAAAGAGACATCAAACCCCTCTAAAGCAACTTGGAAATAGGCTTTACAATATCTAAAATTGATGATTCAGCTATTTTGTGATGCTTCTGGAGGAAGGCATAAAAAAAAACCTTCCCCAGAAGAAGAAGAAGAAGAGAATGAGGAAGAGTCCCATGAAGAGTAAGAACAGGATGCAGTTGTTGTAGGGCCAGAAGGTATCCACACTTAATTTGTTTTTGTTTTTGTACATATGATCAAGTTTTGCAATTTTATTTTTTACAAGCAATAAAGGCATGAAGCCTAGAGAGGCACAAAGAGCAGCAAATTTTGTGTAAAGGTATTTTTGCAATAAGGCCTTATAAAAGGAGTAGAGTTATACCTAATTTTTAAAGACACTGGCAATAGGCCTGTATTTTTGGGTATAGTCTCCTTATAAGAAGATGAGTCAGGATGTTTTTGGTATCATCTCTATATGAACCTTTAACCTATAAATAAGTTAGATTTTTTAGAGGGTAATGTTTGTATGGATGGAGATTATTCTTTAAAGCAGATTTTTGAAGATGGGAATTTTTGACTCCTAGGCCCAATGGATAAGATTCTGAGTTCTATGGATTTGCAATAAAATCCACCCAAGAGGCACAAAAATGTAGGTCCAAAATGGCCACATACTTGAGAAAAAAATTAAAATTTTGTCTAAGTCATGGAGTTATCATTCCATACACTTTGCAGTGTATTTTGGAGCAGATCCACAAAAAGGGTCACAAATCTGTCGAATACTAAGCAAGTTTCTGCACTTGAAGAAATTCCATAAGGTTTCCATATTCTTGGATCTATACTAGTGATGCATCCCAAATCTATAAAACTTTTTGAATAAGGACAACATCAGTATAAAATAAGTGTGGATTGGCAACCACTTGATATTTTGAATACCTTACGAGCAACTAAGTGTTGGAGAGCCCAATTTTGGAGATCGCATAGAACATTTTTCCTAGAATGGTGACAAGGTGGAATGCTATGAACATAGTAGATGCGAATTCATGACAAAGGATATTTTTGACAAACTCTATTATAGAATGAAAAAAAGCAATGGTGTACTCTGAAGTCAGTGTGGATTGGAAGAAGAGTCACTTTGCATTGCAATAGGTCTGGAATGGTGTTCATAAGCCAATGTACTTGTTAGGATCCATAATGGAATCCACAAGAGTTTCAAAGGAGATATGACATCATGAAATTTTTTGAGTGGATTGGTAAAAGCTTCATAGGCAATGAAGAAAAACAAAGGACGAGGAGAGGATTCAATCTCGCTTAACTTCCAAAGCATTTAAGGCCAGATTGGTGTTTCACAGTTTCTAAGTCAAGAAAGATGACGTCATTAGTTTTTAAGAGTAGAATGGTGTTGTGTTCTCCCCCACCATTATACCAAGCTTATATCATATTAAATCACAGCCATATGATGGGGGAGATCGATGGTGGAGATTTTGTTAAGAAATATGAAGTATATAAAAACATTTCTTCATCGAAGTTATAGCATTCAGTTAGAGGAAGAAGCAAAAGCATCGAGGGTTTCAAGAAGACAGAACCAAATATGGTTATAGATCAATGACGGTAAAAGACTTCCAATAAGGATCAATGATGTATACGCAATCTCCAATGGCTAGAAATCTAGTTAGCATCAAATGACCAATAAGTTGCAAATAGTTTGAGTTGCCATGGTGGTCTACTCGTAGCAGATTTCTCGAAGGATGAACCAGTAAGAGAATGTCAACAAGAACTCTCTATTGAGCTATCAAATTTCAATATTTTTAATTTTCCTTGTTATTTTAAGTTTGTAAAACTATAAGTATAGGTCAAACCCTTATTTTTAAAGTGTCAACTCTAGTGTGGTTTCTTGTGCTACTATAAATATTCCCAAGGACTAATGAAAGGAGCATTATATTGATCTTCACCTCAAATATTGTGTCTTCATATTTGATATTAGAGGTTTGAATTATTAAGTTGTATTTTTGTGAATACTTGAATGGTTAGTTTGTACCAAATTAATGGATTACTAGTTTCTAGGGTAATTGAAATCTGCTTTTGAGTTTGATATTTATTGTTAGGGAGTGCATTTCTGTAAAATCTAGATATTGGTGAATTCTGTTATTTGGATGATAATTATTTATATATTGAAATTGCTCTCTACAATATTTATCTGTTGTTCTTTAATGAATGAAAATACATTTAACTTGAGATAATGTTAATATGAGTAATGTAAGTAAGACAAGAAAATTCTCCCCAAGATCAAAGAATGCTCCACAAGATCAATCACACACAAAAGAGGAAAACCCATAACACTAATATTAAGTGGTGTTGTGGCTGATCCACAACATACCCCAAAATTGGGGACCCACCTTTTGCATGTGTTCCAAGAAGACCGAAGTGGCCCATAGGCTAAAGATCAAGGAAAAAGGCAAAATATCACAAGGAGGAAAAGTGTCGTGATATCATGACATGTTGCACTGTCACGGCCAAAAAAGAAAAAGTGTCGTGATATCGTGACATGTTGCACCATCATGGCCCAAAAAAGAAGAAGTGTCACGATATCACGACATGTTGCTCCATCGTAGTAGAAAATGAAAAGTGTCACGATATCGTGACATGTTGCTCCATCGCAGCCAAAAGCAAAGGAAAAGCCAAAAATGAAAAAGTGTCATGATATCGCGACATGTTGCTCCATCGCGGCCAAAAGCAAAGGAAAAGCCAAAAATGAAAAAGTGTCGCGATATCGCGACATGTTGCTCCATCGCGGCCAAAAGCAAAGGAAAATCCAAAAAATGAAAAAGTGTCACGATATCATGACATGTTGCTCCATCGAGACAAAAAGCAAAGGAAAAGCAGAGAAAGAAAAAGTGTCACGATATCGTGACATGTTGCATTTTCGTGATTCAAAATGGGTAAACAAGCAAAGAAAGAAAAAGTGTTGTGATATCATGACATATTGCATTTTTGTGATTCAAAATGGGTAGACAAGAAGAGAAAGAAAAAGTGTCACAATATCGTGACATGTTGCATTTTCGTGGCTAAAAGCAACAAGAGACAGAAGGGGCCAAAAGTTTTGTGATATCGCAACATGTTCCATTTTCGTGATTCAAAGCAACAAAAGATGGAAGGGGCCAAAAGTGTCGTGATATCGTGACATGTTCCATTTTCGCCAAGGTAACGGACCTGCATAGTGACGTGGACATAAGGATAAAATCTAGTGAATAAGGCAAGCATTACAGAAGGAATTTTTAATGATTTGAAATCATTTAAGATGGTCATTACACACGAAGGGAAATGGATGCAAAACCATGTGGAGAAATCATAGCGAAGGGCCACAAAATGGAAAGCAAAGCACACGCATACAGGGAAGGTGAAATGAACAGTTAGGGAAGGTGAAACGAATAGTCAGGCAAGGTGAAATGAATAGCCATCAAAAAAATGAAAGCAAACTGTCATGGAAGGAGAAAACAATTCTTTTGGAAAGTTTAAATACGTCATTCAAAGAGGCCAGGAAGAGAGGCAGAACTGTTCAGAGAAGATTGCAGTAATGAATGCAAGGCCTTAGCACTAGGTTTCTCTAGATACTTTCTTCCACATTGGACTGGTTTTTCTTCTTCATGGACATGGGTTGGAAATCTCGGTGAGCAGAGTTGCAGAGCTGAAGGCGATAATGCCATTCTAGGCTTGTTTGAGTCATTTTTCTTCCATGGACTGGTTTGGGAAAACCAAAAATTTTGCTATTGTAAAATGACACATTTTTAATGCAGAAGTGTTCAAAAATTTGCATCTTGTGGGAAAGAAAGAAGGAGATTTTCTTTGCATGCTATGGATTTAATGTTTATTCTTTCATCTTTTCATATTTTGAATTTATAGATAATGTTGATGCCATTTCTTTGGGTTACATTAGGTGAATATTTGAAATCTGAATTTTATTTCATACCCTAGGAACTATCACTTAGCTTATCCGGATTGTGCTTGTTTGTAGGTCCAATAGGTTAGGTTGCATGCACGGAAACCTCACATCTTTGGTTTTTTCAAAATAGGATAGCATCATACTGAATGCATTTTAGTTTCAGATTCTACATTTTATTTTCATTTTTTTGCATTTTATATTTTTCCAGAAGTTTTAAATTTTCTAGGCATTAAAATAAACATCTAAAAAATATCAAAATCCAAAAAATAGTGAACAATCACTAAAGTTTCATGGTGAAATAAATCAACATTGGCCCTTGTTTACAGTTACTTACAATCACTAAGGTATTCCAAGCATTTAAATTGAATTTCTTTATATGAGATTACTAATACACATATGCAAATGCTAAATACAACGGAGACCTTGGAGAAGTCATTTTTTTAACTTCTTTGCAAGAGGGGATTTGGAACCCAAATCCTAAAGGAGAGTTTACTTTCATAACTAGGTGAAAATACCACTCAACAGATTGGCGCTAGAAGGAGGGCCTAAATTATTTTATTTCAGTATGATTTAAATGCTATAGGGATTTAAATTTTGAATATTTCATGCCCTATTGGTTATTATCTTTTGCCCTCTTTTAACAATACTACCTTGTAGTGTTAAAAGAAGGACATTAATTGCTATGCATTGTTCTAACATTTTTTATTGTTCATACAAGAATAATCTGTCTTGATTTGATTTTAAAAAAAAAATTATTGACTAACGAGGTTGTCTCCATGAAATTACTATCATTCGATTTTAATGGATACACCTCTTGATTGATGCTAACATGATTATTCATATGTTACATGTTTGATTTTTTATAGTCATTTCAAGGTTTCTTTCATGCATGACTAACAAATTGGTTTTGAAGTTATTCTTTGAATTCCATTAATTGCAAATTTTTCTGTGTGTCGCAGGTGTTCTGCAAGGTATTTTCCATGGCCCTTGTAGGATTATCATTGTCGATTTTAAATAAAATGGCCCAACCTCCACCAGATCCTTGGTACGGAGCCCATAACATTCCTTTGAATATTTCAGGGGATATTCATGAGATCCCTAGGAATATAGAGAGATTTTTGCCCAAATACAAACCAGATGGCCCTAGGACCACAGAAGAACATATACAGTCCTATAGGTATGTTTTGATAATATTGCACGTTCAACATGAAGATGTGGATTGTAGACTCTTCCCCATGATCCTAGACCCAGTGGCCTACAAATGGTACATTTGCTTACCTACTGGTTCCATTACATCATGGACGCAAATGGAGAATGCTTTTTTCAACCAATTCAGGTCACCATTAGATCCCACAATCATCTATAATCAGTTCATTACATGCAAAAGAGGCCAGGGTGAGCCAATTCAAATTTTTAATCAGAGATTTCAAAAGTGCTATAATAGAGCAATTCAGCATTTTGCCATTGATCCCGCAGTAGCTTTGCAAATATATTTTGGGGCATTGGATCCTATTATGACAATGTTTGCAAGGCAAAATCCTCAAGTTACCACTCTTGCTCTAGCCTACAATGAAGCTATGACCATTGAGCAACAAATGACACCACAGAGTTATGGGTTTTCCTAGATGTCTATGGTAGGATAGTATGGTCCATATGGTCAAGCTCCTATGATGAATCAGATCATGGCACCACAAATATCAGGCATAAATGCGTTGCCTTATCAATAGCCATATTCATCAACACCTACTTACGTACCCATTCCAATTCAACCAATCACATCCATTCCCCCCATTCCTTCATTTTTGAAAAATAGTCAACAGACTATGCAAGGAGCTAGTCCAGTTAATTATCAGGCTATAGTTCCTTTTACCAATCCAATCCCAATTCAAAGTGTGAATCCCTACGCAAATCAAGTGGTTCAAAATCCAACCCAAATGTTAAGTCAAGATCTCACCAATTACGCAAATCCTATTGGAACTAGCAATAACATAGCTCAACCAAAAGAGATTTATTCATAGGTTGAAGAGCTCAAAAATATGGTTCACAAATTGAGTAATGATTTGGTTCAACAACAGAAGTATGAATCCCATGCCCCTCACCTAAATCAAAATTTCAACAATGGAGGGAGACAGTGGAATATGAAGCCAAACCATGGGGGTGTGCCTTCCCCTATTGCTAATCAGATAGATACTTCTGCAGGACCAAGTCACTCTAGTTCCATTCTTAATATTTCTGATTTTTCATGGGAAAACGGGTGTAGATTGCATGATACAAGGGAACATAATGAAAGGAATTGTCCCGAAATTGCTATGTATACTCATTGTCTCCAAGCTCAAGTGGATGATTTGGAACTTGTGCCAAATAAGGGTCCACCCCAACATCAGCAAGGAGAGGACAACATTCTGGTGGTGGAAAATTTATATCGTCAAGAGAGTGATGACCAAGAGGATCCACACCTTCCAAATTGTGATAAAATTGAATCATGGGTTACAAATTTGGATTATGATAGCTTTACCAATTTGAATTCAAGAAATAACCCACTTTTGGAAATAACTGGACCATCTATGGAAGGTGAAGGTGAATTGGATGAGAAATATGTTGATGAATCAGAAGATGAATTGGATGAGAAATATGTTGATGAATCAGAAGATGAAGAAGAAGTGCCTGAGCGTCATGACCTGAACTTGGAAGATGATTACTATGATTCATGGAAGAAATGGGAAGAGTATTATCAATATGAATCTTCTAACAAATTTATTGCGTCAAACAATATGTAGGATAACTCAATTGCTTCCTCGCATGAGGATACTATGAATCCTATACAATTTGAGAAAGTTTTGGAAGAGGAATTTGAATCTCATCAAATTTTGGAACATGATAAGGATTCTGCAACCATGAACCAAGAAATAGAGTCACTTGCTTTAGATCCCTTTGAAGGAAAAGAAATTGAAAATATTGATCGTCGTACTTGCGCTACAATGATTATGCCATCTCAAAATGAGAAAATTACAAAACCTAAATCATTTGGGTTTGATATCATTGATGATCCAATTGAAAATCTCACATTACCCAAAACAACCCAAGTGATTGATCACGGAAATGTGTTAGTCAACCGGCCCCTAGATAGACAAGACTTATGGTTTGAAAGGGATGGGCATATTTTCAATTGGGTACCTAAGTTTGGTGCCTTTGATAAATAGGTCATTGATAAAGAACAAGTGCTACGTTATGATGAAGGTCATGAGAGGAAAAAAGAATTTTCAAATCCTCTTCAGGTAAGGTCAAATGAAAGCATGCCAAAGGTAAATTCTCATATTTTTGGTTTCACCATGCAGAATTCGAAGGGAGGTTTACCTAATGAATGGTTTGCTTCAAATATCATTAATGTTATGGCTTTATTGAAGGAAAACGAAAGCTTATTTCTACACCATGAATCAAAGTGTGGAATGAACATCTTAAAGAATAGACATAAAGGAATTGAATATCAATCATTGTCTAATCAATTTGAAAATTTGAAACTCCACCATAGGATTATTAATGAAACTAAATCAAATTGGTATGGTGATAGGGGCAAGTGGATATTTGTTTCTTTGTTTGGGTTGATCTTGTTTTTGTTGGATTCCTGCAAAACTGGATATGCGTATCACGTAATATATCTTTTAAATAATTCTAATCAGGTTTGGGATCCGAGGAAATGATAATCCAATTTTTTTTTGTTTTTGTACATTTGTATATACTTTTGGTTTTCGTGTTTTAGTTTTAGATTAGATCTCATTTTGGTTTTAAGTTTTGTGTGTTGGTCCTTTGGACATTTTTGGTTTGTTAAGTTAGATCCTTATGAATGTTGACTAAGACTAGGAGAATATGAAACATCGAAATTGTATTGCAGAAAGCTCCACGAATTTTGCAAACACATTAAAGAATATCATTTGGAACTTATGATGCAGGAAGTTGTTAGTTTTATAAATTATGGAAAAGTAGGTGGTATACTCCATCCACATTTCAAAAGGAGCAATGCATTCATATCTCATGTACATTCCGCATTGCATATACATTTCATCTCAGTTGCATCTTCATTTCATGTACAATCATTGAGAAGGTGTCGAATCCTCTTAGGATTATTACATAACATATATTAAAAGGATCCTAAGGTTGGGAACTGATGCCCGAACTATCTTGAGCCAAGCACATTCTATGCATATTAAAGAGAATCTTGAGCAAAATGGTCAAAACCATACTTGGAAGAAAAAGGTGAGGCAAAAGGAGTATTTTGTGTCTATCCTATTATGCAACATAATCCTTAAAACAGTGGTTTTCACCACTCCCATAGTGCTTAAAGCCTAAAATCAGAGTAGTAAGGATAGGGTTAAATCCTCATCGAACTTAGGTTGAGGATCCAACTCCCCAAAGCTCTGATTTGACCTTCGTGGAGTAGTAAGGATAGGGTCTAATTCTCATCTCGCTTAGGTTGAGAATCTGATTCCCCAAAGCTCTGATTTGAACTTCATGGAGTAGTAAGGATAGGGTCTAATTCTCATCTCACTTAGGTTGAGAATCTGATTCCCCAAAGCTTCCATTTTGCCCACTCAAGAACTTGAAATTCAAAAGAAAATATTTTTCATTTCTTTATTAATACTAGACTGGAAGGATCGTACTACATGTCCCTTGCAAGGATGGGTAGTCATCACCAAGGTCCAAGAAATCATAGTAAAGTCAAATCTTGGATTATGGGGTTAATCTCCATCGAGGCTATAGACGCCTGGCTGGTAGTAGAGTATGCTCATGCATGGCAACATGTCTTGTCTAAAAGCAATACCACTGACTGCTCAAATGGATAGGCTAGCCTGATAGTTTCATCCATAATAGGTTAAATCATTTTTTTCAAGATGAGGTAATGAACTCCAAATCAGAGTAGTAAGGATAGGGTTAAATTCCCATCTCGCTTATGTTGGGAATCCAATTCCCCAAAGCTCTAATTTCACTTACACCTGCACATGGGTTCAAGATGGTAGTGACACAACCAACTTTGGGATCTAGTAAATTAATTTAGTATACATATTTTTGGTCCTAAGAGGGTTTGACAATTTTAATATGTTTTTCATGATACTAGAAGGTCTGAGCTTTTGCAAAGCAGGTTGTTACATCTCTAACATAGTTGTAATATGTCAAATCCTACACAAATCATTCATAGCCTTGCATACGAATCATAAGTGAAGCTGACAATGGAAAGCTGAATGAATTTCAAACGATAGGGAATGAAGCACATTGCACACACCGAGTTGATGCTTAATAATTCTAATGTTTCATGTATTTCTCGTCTAGTTTCATTCTTGGGATATTTTCTAACGTTTGTATTTGAGTCTATGTGTTTTTAGGTTGAGTTCTCACCGAAATGCTCAAGAGCATTTCCCAGTAGAGTTACCATTTTTTTTGGTTGATCCACAATGTACCCCAAAATTGGGGACCCACCTTTTGCATGTGTTCCAAGAAGACCGAAGTGGCCCATAGGCTAAAGATCAAGGAAAAAGGCAAAATATCACAAGGATAAGAAGTGTCACGATATCGCGACATGTTGCACCATCGCGGCCCAAAAAAGAAGAAGTGACACGATATCACGACATGTTGCACCATCACGACCCAAAAATGAAAAGTGTCACGATATCGTGACATGTTGCTCCATCGCGGCAAAAAATGAAAAGTGTCACGATATCGCGACATGTTGCTCCATCGCGGTAGAAAATGAAAAGTGTCACGATATCGCGACATGTTGCTCCATCACTGCAAAAAATGAAAAAGTGTCACGATATCGCAACATGTTGCTCCATCGCGACAAAAAATATGAAAAAGTGTCACGATATTGCAACATGTTGCTCCATCGTGGCCAAAAATGAAAAAGTGTTGCGATATCGCGACATGTTGCTCCATCACAGCCAAAAGCAAAGGAAAATCCAAAAATGAAAAAGTGTCATGATATCGCGACATGTTGCTCCATCATGGCCAAAAGCAAAGGAAAAGCCAAAAATGAAAAAGTGTCGCAATATCATGACATGTTGCTCCATCGTGGCCAAAAGCAAAGGAAAAGCCAAAAATGAAAAAGTGTCGTGATATCGTGACATGTTGCTCCATCATGGCCAAAAGCAAAGGAAAAGTAGAGAAAGAAAAAGTGTCGCGATATCGCGACATGTTGCATTTTCGTGATTCAAAATGGGCAAACAAGCAGAGAAAGAAAAAGTGTTGTGATATCGCGACATGTTGCATTTTCGTGATTCAAAATGGGTAGACAAGCAGAGAAAGAAAAAGTGTCACGATATCACGACATGTTGCATTTTCACGGCTAAAAGCAACAAGAGACGAAAGGGGCCAAAAGTGTCACGATATTGCGACATGTTCCATTTTTGCGATTCAAAGCAAAAAAAGTCGAAAGGGCCCAAAAGTGTCACGATATCGCAACATGTTCCATTTTTGCCAAGGTAATGGACCTGCATAGTGACGTGGACATAAGGATAAAATCTAGTGAATAAGGCAAGCATTACAAAAGGAATTTTTAATGATTTGAAATCATTTAAGATGGTCATTACACACGGATGGAAATGGATGCAAAACCATGTGGAGAAATTGCAGTGAAGGGCCACAAAATGGAAAGCAAAGCACATGCATATAGGGAAGGTGAAATGAACAGTTAGGGAAGGTGAAACGAATAGTTAGGGAAGGTGAAATGAATAGCCATCGGAAAATTAAAGCGAATCATCATGGAAGGAGAAAACAATTCTTTTGGAAAGTTTAAATACGCCATTCAAAGAGGCCAGGAAGAGAGGTAGAACTATTCAAAGAAGATTGTAGTAATGAATGCAAGGCCTTAGCACTAGGTTTCTCTGGATACTTTCTTCCACATTGGACTGGTTTTTCTTCTTCATGGACATGGGTTGGAAATCCCGACGAGCAGAGTTGCAAATCTGAAGGCGATAATGCCATTCTGGGCCTGTTTGAGTCGTTTTTCTTCCATGGACTGGTTCGGGAAAACCAAAAATTTTGTTATTGTAAAATGACACATTTTTAATGCAAAAGTGTTCATAAATTTACATCTTGTGGGCAAGAAAGAAGGATATTTTCTTTGCATGCTATGGATTTAATGTTTATTCTTTCATCTTTTTAGATTTTGAATTTATAGATAATGTTGATGCCATTTCTTTGGGTTACATTAGGTGAATATTTGAAATCTGAATTTTATTTCGTACCCTAGGAACCAGCACTTAGCTTATCCGGATTGTGCTTGTTTGCAGGTCCAATAGGTTAGGTTGCATGCATGGAAACCTCACATCTTCGGTTTTGTCAAAATAGGATAGCATCATACTGAATGCATTTTAGTTTCAATTTCTGCATTTCATTTTCATTTTTCTGCATTTTATATTTTTCCAGAAGTTTTAAATTTTCTAGGCATTAAAATAAACATCTAAAAAATATCAAAATCCAAAAAATAGTGAACAATCACTAAAGTTTCATGGTGAAATAAATCAACATTGCCCCTTGTTTACAGTTACTTGCAATCACTAAGGTGTTCCAAGCATTTAAATTGAATTTCTTTATATGAGATTACTAATACACATATGCAAATGCTAAATACAACGAAGACCTTGGAGAAGTCGTTTGTTTAACTTCTTTGCAAGAGGGGATTTGGAACCCAAATCCTAAAGGAGAGTGTACTTTCACAATCGGGTGAAAATACCACTCAACAAGTGGTAAAATCCTACTTCAAATGAATAAGGGAAACATCCACTATGAAGCTCACTATATTACTCAATGATTCAACAATACAAGAATGCTTCAATGTTATGTAACAATATGCATCAACATGATATGACAAGATGTAGTAGACAACACCCCTATTTAAAGAGAAGCTTTTCTACTACAACCTTAAAACTACCCTAATCTTATCACAATCTTATCTTGAGATGTGTGAAAAATATTATCACAATATTATCTTTAGATGTGTGACAAGTGGAATCTATCAAATATTAAAAAGTGATTGGTTACTTTTTAATATTTGCTAGAAAAGGAAAAATAACTTTTTCCCACAAATTAAATATTCCTAGCACCCTTATTTTATTTATTAATTGGGTGGGAATATTTTTACATAAAATAGAATTATTTTCTAATTCAAATATTATTCTTTAGACTTTATATTTTAGTCTAAGAATAATTTACACAATGTTGCATTACATATTACAACACTCCCCTTAATGAAATATTGGGGAAAGGAATTATAAAACAAAGAAACATTATCCCCCTAAAGATACAAACAAGGATGAGAATCAAATGAGTAATATAGTTACAATGAGCTTCTATGACCAAGAATGGTCTACAATAAGGCACCAATACAAAATGGATCAAAATGAGACTGCAAGCCCCCAATGGAGTAGCTTCAAATACAAGCAGCTTACAAAGCCATCCATCAACCACAAGTGATTGCAAATGACAAGAAGAAAACATCACAAGGGTGTCTTCAGTAAGCCTGAAAAACCCCAAATGAAAGTACCTGCAAGCTACAAGCAGCTCAACATAAGATTAGTTAGATACATAATCATAAATATATTCACCATAGCATATATGAATATCCAAAGATGATAACAAAACTAATCTAACAAATAGTGAACTATAAGTCATCACAAAAACATGTCAAGCCATACTTATAGTCACGTGTTATATAGTTGATCAAAAAATATCATGTACAAAGTTGCATAAAGCAAACAAGGAGTACCATGATAATGCAAACTCTAAAGTACCATGTACAAAAGTAGCACAAGGCTAAAAAAAAAGGACCATGTACAAAATTTGCATAACGTATATTAAAATAATAAAGTGTGCACACTGGTTGCATAAATCCAACCATAAAATATCATGTACAAAAGTAGCATAAATGCTAACAAGAAAGTACCATGATAAACCAATTGCATAATTCCAACTCCATAAAAATATGTACAAATTTGCACAAGGCAACAAGAAAGTACCATGATAAACCAATTGTATAATGCCAACTACATAAAAACATGTACAAAGTTGCACAAGGCAACAAGAAAGTACCATGTAAAAGAGTCGCATAAAGCAATTGCATCATATACCATATTTAAACAATGCCATCTACAAAGTAACATGTACAAAAGTTGCACAAGGCAAACAAGAAAGTACCATGTTCAAAAGAGATGCAAAAAGCAATTATACCACCAAAGATCAACTCATATATATAACATAAAACACCTCATAAGGATGAATTTTTCATCACACAAGTGTAACTACACTTCATTCCCCCTTGAGGATAACTTCACCAAACCAAGTGAGTCCCTCAGCTTACAAAACTGCTCCTTGGGAAGAGATTTGGTGAACAAATCAGCATAATTAGAAGATAATGGGTAATACTCCAACTGAATAGTCCCCATACAAAACCTTCTCTCTAATAAAGTGGTCTTGGATTTCAACATGCTTTGTCCTTTGATGCATTACAATATTTTTAGCCAAGGCAATAGCTGATTGATTATCAAAGAGCAAACATGAAGGACCAAATTGCTCAAAGCCAATTTCTTTCATGAGGGTACGAAGCCAAACCGCTTCCTGTGTAGCTGTTTTCATAGCCTTATACTCCACTTCCATTGTAGAAAGAGCAATTGTATCTTGCTTCTTGGAAGACCAAGAGATAGTTGTAGACCCAATACTAAAAACATATATTGTGGTAGACTCTCTGTCTATTCTATCCCCTCCAAAATTAGAATCAGCATAACTGGAAAGAGCAAAGGAAGGAAGCCTAGAATACTTGAGTTCCAAATATCTAGTAACTAAAAGGTACTTCAGAATATTATTGGTAGTTTATAAGTGCTCAATATAAGGTTTCTGCATGAACCTAGCCATCATACCAATTGTAAAAGCAATATCTGGCCTTGTGATGGTAACACAAATAAGACTACCAATGAGCTGCCTATACAATGTTGCATCAGCCAACTGAGATTTTGTACTTACTTCCAACTTAACCCCTATAGAAATAGGAATGGAAGTAGAATTGTCATCCTCCAAATCAAACCTCTTAATAAGATCTTCAATATACTTGGATTGACTCAAAAAGGCACAATCCTCATGCTGATAAACTTGCATGCCAATATAGTAGTGTAGAATACCAAGGTCAGTCATTTCATACTCTGAATTTAATTTGGAGATGAAATCAAAAATGGTCTCATTCTCATTTCCAGTCATAACAAGGTCATCAAAAAATAGAGCAATTAAAATGACCAAGTTATCCTTCCTAAGCACATAGAGATCTATATATGAATAGCATTTATCAAAACCAAGAGACAAGAAGTAACCTAAAATATTCATGTACCATGCTCTAGGTACTTGCTTTAGACCGTACAAGGTTTTCTTTCATTTACACACAAGTGTTTCCTTACCTTGTACAACAAATACTTGTGGTTGACTCATGTAGATATCCACATCCAAATCACCATTTAGGAAGGCACTTTTCACATCAAGCTAAAAAATCTGCCAACCTTGAGCAGCAACAATAGCAATGAGAAGTTGAATGGTGGGCATTTTGGCAACTGGTGCAAAGGTTTCATCATATAGTCAATGTCATATTTTTTAGCATAACCCTTAGCAACCAATATAGCCTTATACTTTTATATCTCTCCATTATAATTGTACTTGATTCTATAGATCCACTTGTTCCCAATAACATTTCTCTTATTAGGATAAGGCACTAGATCCCAAGTTTTATTCTTTAGAAGAGAATCCATCTCAACCTTCATGGCATCAACCCAACAAGAGTGTTGTGAAGCTTCTTGGTAAGAATTAGGCTCATGATCATTCTCTATCTTAGCTAGAAGAGACATGTTAAGGTTCATACTTCTAGTTATCCTTTGGCTAATTGAATTCTGCTCTTTAGGACCCCTAGAATGATCCAAACACTTGGTCCTTTTGACACAAGGCCCACCCTTTCTAACTCAAGAAGGTATTCATTGAATTTGACATATCTTGAAATAAATACAATACGTGAAGAAGGTGAGTATAACCTGTAGCCCCTATGTTTTGCATCATAGCCAACAAAAATACATTTTTGAGAATTTTTGTCCAATTTCTTCCTCTTTTTTGAAGGAATATATGAAAATTCATCACATCCAAACACTCTTAAGTGTGACAAATTCATCTTCTTACCATTCCAAACCTCATAAGGAGTCTTCCCCTCAACTGATTTTTAAGGACACCTGTTAAGAATATAGATTGTTGTACTGGCTTCTTCACACCAAAGAAATTGAGGTAAGTGGTCACCAAGCATGCATCTTACCATCTCCATGATTGTCCTATTTTTCCTCTCGACAACACCATTTTATTGAGGAGTGTATGGATAAGTAAACTGCCTCTTGATCCCATGAGAAGAACAAAACTCATTGAAATCATTGCTATTGTACTCCCCTCCATTGTCACTTCTAATCATTTTGATCTTTGCTCCCTTTTGATTTTCTACCAAATATTTGAACTCCTTGAATGTCTCAAAACAATCTAATTTATTCTTAAGTAGATACCCAAATATCATTCTTGAATAATCATCTATAAATGTGAGAATATAGGATGCACCACCAAGTTATCTAATGTGCAATGGACCCATAATATATGTATGAATGAGTTGAAGAATTTGTGTGGCCCTTGTTGACTTTTCCTTTGCAAAATTTTGTTTGCTCATCTTGCCTAAGATGCATGTTTCACACAAACCATGAATAGGTGAAATGTTAGGCAAGCCTTCAACCAAATTTTTGGACTTCATCATTTGAATATTTTGATAGTTTGTATGGCCTAACCTTAAGTGCCAAAGCTTGCTACTAGGAGAAACATTTGTTTCTAAACACACTTTAGGAGGAGCATCACCTAACACATAAATATTATTCTTCACATAACCTGTAATGATTGGTAGCATGCCTTTCCTAATGCTCCATGAAGTTGCATTGAACTCAATAGTGTGACCACTTCTAGAAACTTGCAAAATTGAAATTAAATTTCTCCTAAGGTTAGGCACATATAGGACATTATCAAGTAATTTCCCTTCAATTACAACATTGTCAACACCTTCTACTTGAAGTCTAGTTTTATCACCAATGACAACTGAATCTGAAGAGTGATTATGAAATTCCACAAACTTTTCCTTTTCAAAACACATATGGTTAGTGCATCCAGAATCTAACACCCATTCATTAGAAGTAGATGAGTCAATGGAGTAGAGGGCACAAACAAAAGCATTTTTATTAGAATTTTGCTTTACATTGTTGTTATTTTTCTTTTCCTTGCCAAACCATTTCTTAGGTCCTTGTCCCTTAGCCTTTTCTTGCTCTTCCTTTTCTTTAATCTTCTTCTTCTTGAAATAATTTTGTTCCTTGTGGCCTTTCTTGCCAAAAAAATTGCAAGTGAAATCAACTCTAGGCTTTTTGGGTTGGAAATTTTGATTTTTCCTTCCCTTATATTTCTTCTTTAAGGAAGCCTTAGTGGCACTCAAGGCAACATTCTTCTCCTTGACAACTTGACCATTCACTTTGTCTCTATTAAGAGAATCTTCATGTTGAATCAATAATTGTGAAAGAGTGTTGAGAGGAATGTCATCCTCTTCTTGCTCTATTCTAGTCTCAATAATGGTGATAAAATTCTTGAACTTGCTTGACAAGTTCCTCAAAATGATAAAGCTTAAGAGCTTCTCACTTATCCAATCACAATTACAAGCCAATAGTTGAGTTCTCATGTATTTCATATTTGAGAGGAAGATCAAGACACTTTCTTCTTCACCTTGCATAGTGCTAAGAATTTTGGATAATAAAGTGAATTTCCTTGATGTGTTGGACCCTATATGGACTTGTTTTAGCAAATCCCATGCATCTTTAGCATGCTCACAATGGATTATAGTGAGACTCACACTATTGATAATCATGGAAAGTGCAATGTGACTGTTTTTGTTGTATGTCTCAAGTGCCCTTGCATGGGTTGGTATTGCTTCATCTCCATTCACAATGGGCCATAAATTTCTTACTTGAAATTCAGCCCTCGTCCTTGGTTGCCATATTCCAAAATTTGATCCATCAAGGATGTGCTTAGGTGTGAAGGAGATTCCATGATCAACTATTCTATAAAGTGAACATTATCAAAACATAAGATGCATTGACAAAGGAAATAAATGATGTAATAAGAAATTAGATAACATAATTGCATATATAAAAAAACATAACTTTCGAGTAATCTACTTTTCAATCATCAAAGATAATTATCATGAAATATAATCAAAATTAAGCATCATAAAAAGAGATAAGCATCATCATGAACTACTATAACCATATTGCAATAAAAAACTATAACCATATTGCAATTTAATAAAGAAAATAAACCAATATCAACTTGCAATAGATTAACTTGCAATAAGAAGGTAACTAACCATAACAATCATCTTGCAACAAAATAAACTAACTTGAATTGAACCATAAAATATTTGTTAAATGTTATATAGTCAATAAGTTAGTTAGTGTTCATTTTAAGGTTTTGCTATAGCCTAATGAATTGCCAATTCATCTCACCCAAGGTCAACCAAGCTACCCAAAAGGGTACGGGTACGAGGACCCAAAAAGGACTTTTTTACTGATAGAGCGGATTCTTTTGGATTTAATAGGTGTTTAGCAAATATAAACTGTGTTGCAAGATTAAGTAAATTTTAATCAAATACTAAATTTGTGGTTAGTAAGTTGATTCATTTTTAACCTTCTTTATTAATATGAAAATTAGTAAATTGCATGTTAGTTGGTTAGCAGATTGTTTTGTAGCAAGTTAGTAAGTTAGTAGTTAGATTAGTTGAGATGTAAAATAGGCAAAACATAAATCCTCTCTCTCTCTCTCTCTCTCTCTATTTCTTCTCTTTTACTTTCATTATGAGAGATACAAGTTACATTAATTTACACTATGCTTCAAACAAATGCTTGAGAGAGATTAAAAGAAATTAATAAAAATAGGGGGAAGAGAGTGAAAAAGTTGATCCGAATTTGCCTTGTATACTCCAAAACATACTTGGATAACCTTGCAAAACAAGCAAACTCACAAAAAACCATTGTTAATGTGAGAAAAAAATGACTATAAGGTCTAAATTATTTGACAATTTGACTAAAAATTTGCCAAAAATTGCATAAAAGGATTCTAGTTGCATTATACAATAATAAAAAATGCATTTCAATTTATGCAAAAAAAATGACTATTAGGTCTTAAAATAAAATAAATGACTATCTTTTTTTATTAAAAATTAGAATAATAAATGAATATTTTTTTTATTAAATGACTGTTTTTATATTAAAAAACATAATACTAAAAAATGACTATTTTTTTATTAAATGACTATTTTTTTATTAAAAAAAATAGAATAATAATAAAAAAATGACTTTTTTTTATTAAAAAAATAGAACAATAATAAAAAAATGACTGTTTTTTTATTAAATGACTAATTTTTTTATTAAAAAAATAGAATAATAAAAAAATTTAGATTGTACAGCAAAATGGGTTGGGGGCCATTTGGCCCCCAAATAAAAAAAATGTGCCTCAGATTTATTTCTCACCAACATAGGGCAAATAATATATGGAAATAGGGTTTTGGGCCTTCTGGACACAACCATGGGGTCTGTTTGGCTCCAAAACCCTTCCAGCAAAAGCTTAATGCCAAAAATTTATAGATTTAAAATTAAAAACACTATTTGCAAAAGATCTAACAACTAGATAAAAAAAATAGAATAAATCTATAAACCCTAATGGTAGATTTGCAAAATAATTTTGCCCAAATATCAAATGCATAAAATACCCAAATATCAAATGAATGCATTAAAACAAAAAAAATATATACCTTAATGGGTTTTTCACCTTAAAAGATTGAAGACACTTGATGGAGATCCCAACCGCTCTGATACCAATTGTGAGAGAAGCAAAGTCTCCCCAAGATCTAAGAATGCTCCATAGGATCAATCACACACAAAAGAGGAAAACCCACAACACCAATATTAAGTGGTAAAACCCTACTTCAAATGAAGAAGGAAAACATCCACTATGAAGCTCACTATATTACTCAATGATTCAACAATACAAGAATGTTTCAATGTTATGCAATAATATGCATCAACATGATATGACAAGATGTAGTAGACAACACCCCTATTTAAAGAGAAGCTTTTCTACTACAACCCTAAAATTACCCTAATCTTATCACAATCTTATATTGAGATGTGTGACAAATATTATCACAATATTATCTTGAGATGTGTGACAAGTGGCATCTATCAAATATTAAAAAGTGATTGGTTACTTTTTAATATTTGCTAGAAAAGGAAAAATAACTTTTTCCCACAAATTAAATATTCCTAGCACCCTTATTTTATTTATTAATTGGGTGGGAATATTCTTACATTAAATAGAATTATTTTCTAATTCAAATATTATTCTTTAGACTTTATATTTTAGTCTAAGAATAATTTACACAATGTTGCATTACATATTACAACAATGTATCTTTAAATTGGTTTTTTGGAGCTTTTTTCTATAGTGCAATGTTGTTAGCCTATCTATCCACTATTGTTCACATCTCTCTAACCCTAACCTTTTATTACCCTAATCTCAAAACCTCAAGTGAGCATAATTGTGTCAACATTTTGTTTAAGTTGACAAGAAACCAACCTACTCTAGAGGTTGGATTGAAAACTTTGTTTTGGTCCATCCAATATTGAGTGTTGAGTTGTAACTATCGGGTGCAAGCCTAGATAGAAATTAGGAATATAGATAGCCATAGTATTGAGTAAAACTTGATGTAATTCAATTCCCAATAGTTTTATTAATAATTTGTAAAGGAGATAATCAAATAGGGTTGGTAGAGAGTCGTAATGGTGTGCACCTACAACCAAGCCCAATCATGAGAGGAAGCTATGAAGAGTGGATAGGAGACATGAGTCATCTCCACTTTAGCCCTAGGTATTTTATCATACCTCCCTAGTAAGCCTCTACTCACCCTAGTCCCAAAACAATGGGGCATGAACCACACCTAGAAGGAAGCACTATCTAGGACACCCCTATGGGTGATGGAGCTTACCTGGGAGAGTGTTACCAGTATGTAGAAACATCACATGCCTTCCTTGATGAAAGGCAATAGTTCACTGAGGTGCAAGTAGATAGAGTTGTGACATACATTCACATGCATGATAGGCCTAACATATCCATTTATAGGCAAGAGCACTACTTCACACATTAAGCAGAGTAGGTTGATCATACCTTACCTCTACATTGCCCTGATAGGTTCTAGCAGCCTAGGTAATAGGATGAGTATGATACTCATCACTCAGGGCAAGCAAACTCTGCCCTTCTATTCCTCATTCATGAAGGAAGGTATGAGGAAATCCTTGATTATCCTCAAGAGTAGTATACCATGCAAGCACAATGTGCTTCTATGCCTGTTGAGTAAAATGAGCACATGCTTAGGCTAGAATCTTAGGTAAATGTGAATACCCTCAATTGAGGGAAGCACGCAATGGATATCATAGATTATCTTGAATGAGGTCGGCCTTAGGGTGAGACTCCTAGGCCTCCTAGGCCTCGCATAGTGGAATAGATCAATCAAGTGGTTGCAAGATATGTAGAATACCAAGTATAGTTCAAGTAGATTTGGTGAGACAAAGAGCAACTAGAGCACTTGTATCAACTTGAGAAAGAAATAATTGAATGACATACCAATGAGTTGTTCCAGAAGACTTTATGTGAGAGGGTCTCTACCCCTAGAACATATAGACATGAAGTCCACCTAAGGCAACCCACACTCATTCAAGATAGGTAACCTATACCTTATCCAATATTGCCTTCATGACCTCCTAGACCAGATCGAGACTTGCCTCCTAGGCCAAACATAGGGTGCCCACAACGAGAAGATACCCCTCTTTATAGACCAACTTGAGAGATGTCCTATGGGGCTTACATCGAGCATGATTTAGAGGTAGAATATTTTGAAACACCTTACCAAGGTAGGGGGTGACATGCCACCGCCTCAAAATAGGCTTGAGCATCCTCGTCCTCCACCATAGGATAAGAGAAAAGAAGAGAAGATCAAATCCTTCGATGCATATAAGGTACTAATAGAGTGCTTAGAGTTAGTAGATAATAAGACATCTAAATCTGGATCTCAAAATTCCACTTTGCATCAATTATGTAACCAACCCCTGCATCCTTTGATTCCTACCCCTCCCTATCTAGAGTAGTTTAAGATGCCTCAATTGGATACCTTTAAGGGAGAGGAAGATGCACAAGAGCATGTTACCAAGTTCCTTAGTCAATGCTTTGGCATCCAAGATAACGATGCTTTGCTTTTGTGGATATTCATGACTACCCGCTCTGTCCCAGCCATGGAGTGTTTTATCCAACTCTTGAAGCATAGCATCCATAATTTGGATCAACTTGTAGACGCATTCCTAGAACACTTCACCTTCAACACCAAGAGGAAGGCGATGCTGGATGATCTCGCTGGGTTGAAACAATATGATGATGAGTCAATAACAAATTATGGAAATAGGTGGTGAGCTTTACTCTCCAATCTACCATATCTACTCCCCATGTCAAATTTGACTTAGGTGTTTGCTAAGAGATACTTAAATCTGATATTCTTGTTGTAGCTACAGCAATATCTGGCTCTTGAAGATGCCCTAGCGTAGGCTAGAATAATTGAAGACATCAAGATCCAAGAGGGGGAAATTGTGAAACCTCACAAGAAGGAGTGGAATAAGAATGCAATAATGATCGAGTGAAACCTAAGCCAATAGTAGTCAATTAGTTTGCCATTAGTATCCCAGGGCTAGCACAAGTAGTTCCACCTCAAAAGCCTAATTATTAGGCCACACATGGGAACTGTACCAAGGAAAATCAAAATAATCAAGGAAAAAATCAATAGCATCACCCAAAGTGATAGTTCACACCCATTACAGAGTCTATGGACTCATTTTTTGAGCACATATTAGCAACTAATTTGATCAATCTACCTAATATTCGACCTATCAACCCAAATGTGTCAAAGCCCAAAGGATACCAAGAAGACCTATATTAAAAATTTCATAGGCAAAACAGGCATGACGTGCACATGTGCTATAAGTTCAAGCATTTGGTGCAATACATTATCTATAGAAATGACCTTTAGGTAGACAACCCTATCACACCAAACAACCAATAGATGAATGGTTTTAAAGACCCCTTGCCTACCCACGTGGAGTAGGCCAAGCTAGTTCCCAAGGTGAACGAGGTTCATCATGCACCCCCTCAGCAAGGGTATGTCAGCATGATCAACATTGTAATAAGGAAGAGGTATTACCCAAGTCCAATTGCACCACATGTGGCTCATAGCGATATTCCTTTGATGTCACAGCATTTATCGCCTCCTGTGTCGAGCCTCCCACCTAGACCTGTGGTCATAATTAAGAGCAAGCTCGCTTAGATACTGAGAATGACATCTGTCTTACTCTCCATATATGAGCTCATTTAGCAATTGCCACATCATAGAGAATATTTAATGGAGATACTTAAGGTGATAGAGCTTTAGCCCCAAGTGTATAACTCCTTCAACAATTTCATGGGGCATGTGCGGTAATGCACGGAACCAGTCATTAAATTTTGATAAGATGAGCTTAAACTAGTTCCAAATGATATGGTGGATCCCCCTTTGCATATCATCATATGTGTAATAGAACACCTTACAAGAGAGTATTGATAGACACTAGGTCTTCGAGCAACATCATCACTACAACAACTCTCAAGCATCTGAAGCTCCCAGTATCCCATATTGTTGCATCTACCTACACCCTTCAAGCATTTAATGATACCATATGCTCAAAAGTCAGCAAAATAGTCCTACCCATTTAGGAAGGGAAAAAGACCATACCGACACTGTGCAACATCTTGGAGGGTGATATGGCATATAATATCTTCCTAGGTAGACCTTGTATTAGGTACATGAAGTGTGTCCCTTCCATTTCTCACTAGTGCCTTAAATACACTTATGAAGGGTAAGTTCATGTAATCCCTATGGACCTAGAACCCTTCAAGTACTACAACATGGTGTAGCAGCTCCCTGATTCTACCTTGCCATCCACCCATCTAGATTTTCAATCAAATAAATTTAGCCAAGGTCTGACTCCTTCACCATAACCTTCATTCAATCCATCATCATCTCATGTCATACCATCCTCATATTTAACACCCCCAAGTATGCCTTCATCGTCGGTCAATCCTACACCAAGAGACATAGGTAATAGGCCTGTTGATGAGAGCCCTTTGATCATATCCACCATCTCCACCAGTGAGACTCCTAGCCTACTGTATGAGGAGCTACCTCATGAGGTAAACATTGAAACAATTTAATCCTCACTCCTATCTCTTCCTTCTCCATAGCCATAGGTTACAGTGCATCTAGATTCATTGGTTTGGGAGAGTACATGGTTAGGAATGTCACAGCAACTCCCACCATTGAGTCGGTGTAATATATGGGTCGATGTCATCTTACCATAGCTATCATACCTCTTGGGCTTCCCCCTAATCAGATAAATTTCATCTATGGGGGTGTCGACTATGGCATTGAGTCTTATCAACAGCAAGAGTAGGATGAAGAGCCCTTTTTTGAGGACATCAACTACATGTCCAATCCAAACATTACCATGAAGTATCTTCATCTTTGTAATTGGCACGGTTATAGGTTGGGCTTGTATGAGCAAGGAACTTGAGTTACTTACTAGTCGTAGTATCAAATACCCTATGATAAGTCTAGTTTGGGACACAACAAGCCTATGCCCCTCGATGTCCTCATGGATAGCTTAGAGTGCATGACTCTCAACTTTAGGGATGATCTTGTGCATGACCCTTATGCCAACCCCAATTGAGTCTACTCACTGGGAGACTACTTCCCTTCATTCTTGAGTGACCAAGAGATACATTTTGAGGTCAACTGATCTTATGAGTGAGGTAAAAGTTTGTATACCCTTCCCATTAAAATGAGGAAGAATATCAAGGGTCTCCTTATGTGTGGACATCTAATGATGAGTCAAATTATGGTGTATAACCTATTGACTCTACTGGTTTAGATATAGAAGTCTCATGGATCATTGCTATGGATGATGAGGATGAGTAATATCTATGAATATTTCTGTTACACCATCCCATCTGGTGACAAATTCTTTCTTTAGAGGAGCAATCTCACCTGCAACTACACTGACCACCTCTGGTTACTCAACCTCTACTGCAACCACCTCCATAGGTCTTACGACATGCTGATATCCCTAGACACCATCAGCCACCTAGGGGAAATCATCCATCCATAAACATGATTTCCATAGACCTATTCGAGCCCCTACAAGATCCAAATAACCCATTGAAGGTATTGCACCTCGACTTAGGGAAAATTGAATTTGATTAAGGAGATTCTCCTGCATTGCCTTTTGAGTACTGGCCCTACGATGAGATGCTACAACCATTTCATTTCTCTCCAAGGCCTACTCATGATTTCTTACATGCTAAGGAGGAACTTGAGGTTCCCATTGATGATATAAACCTAGTAGATGGCATTCACCTAATCCCTACTCCTCATAAATTGGAGGAGGGGTCACATATGTAAATTGATCCAATGATTCACAAAGATATCAGCTCAAATCCTGAGAATCCATAATATATCAAGTTGAGGGAAAGCCTATCCCCTAAATAGCAAGCTGATTACATAGCCCTTATCACATAGAAAAAGGATGATTTTGCATGGTCCTACAAATACATGCCGAGACTACATCCAAACCTAGTCACACACAATCTGATGCTTGACCCCAAGGCCAAGTTGGTTAAGCATAAGATGAGAAAGATGCATCTAACAGTAGCCTTAATGGTCAAAGATGAGCTACAAAATATGTTGGATGCCAAATTTGTCATTTATGTAGACTATCTGCTTTGGTTGTCCAACATGGTTCCCATCAAGAAGACTGAAGGGACGATTCACATTTGCAATGACTTTTGAGACCTAAAAAAAGTGAGTCCTAAGGATGATTTTCCTTTACTAAGCATCGATTCCCTAGTAGATGCCACAGTGGACCATGAAATGTTATCCCTTATGGATGGTTTTTCTAGACACAACCATATTCGCATAAATCTAGAAGACCAGCTAAAAATGACATTTACAACTCCTTGAGGGACATTTTGTTATAAGGTCATGCCTTTTGGCCTTAAAAATACTGACGCTACCTACTAGCATGCCATGACATACATATTCCATGATTACATGCATAAGATTATATAATATTACATGGATGACTTACTAGCCAAATATTTATTTTGCTATGAGCATATCGATGTCTTGCGTAAAGTCCTCGATCACCTTATTGAGCATAATGTGAGACTGAACCCCAAGAAGTACGTCTTTGGCATCACATCTAGAAATATCTTGGGATTTATAGTTTCTAAATGAGGCATCGAAGTGGACCATAACAAGGTCAAGGAAATCCTCAATATTCCTCCCCCAACTACCATCAAGTAGCTCCAAAGTCTGTAGGGTAAGGTCGCATCCATAAAATGCTTCATAGTGCAATTGTCAGACAAGTTTTGATCCATGAACAAGTTATTGCACAAGGGGGTCGCATTCCAATGGGATGACGAATATCAAGTTGCCTTTGATGAAATCAAGCAATATCTAGATTTTCCACCAGTTCTAGCTCTGCCTAGAGCAGGAATGTTATTCCGCTTATACATCTCAGCCACTAAGATTGCATTGGGCACCATGTTAGCCCAAAACAATAAATTACATAAGGAACATGCTACTTACTATCTTAGTTGCACCTTGATCAGCTATGAAATCAAGTATGCATACATTGAGAAGTTATGCCTAGTAGTGGTTTTTACCACCAAGAAGCTATGCCATTGCTTAGTCATACCACATATGTTGTATCAAAAGAGAATCCATTATGATACATGATGAGTCGTACTTATCATAATAGTCGCATAACAAAATGGATCTTGTTTTTGATGAAGTTTGACCTAGAATTTATCTTAAAAAAATCAATTGAGGGTTAGGTCATCATCGATCAACTTGCTGAGGCTCCCCTCTATGATGAGTAGCCTCTAAACATAGAGCTTCCTGATGATGGAGTCTTCTACATATCAGATTCACCCAATTTTGACAAGCCTAAGTCACAGGACGATATGACTCTATTCTTTGATGGATCCATGTGCGAGCAAGAGAGTGGCACTGAGATCATGTTTTTCACACCTCAAGGTGCTCTCACACCCCCATTATTCAAACTTGATTTCCTGTGCACTAACAACAATGTTGAGTACAAAGCCTTGCTCATAGGTCTTCAAATGGCTATCACCATGAAAATAACCAAGCTCAACATTTTCGGTGACTCCTTGCTCATTATAAACTAGGTCAAAGGGATTTTCTAATGCAAGTGTCTAGTTCTACAAGCCTATAAAGCCCTTGTGGATAAACTCCTAGAAATGTTCAAATGGTATGACATCGAGGCACTCCCTCAATCATCTAATAATTTTGTAGATACAATGGCCTCCCTAGGGTCCTTGATCCCATAGAACCCTACTGATGAGATGACAACCATTTAGGTCAAAACTATGTCAAAATGTGTGATTGAGCATGAGAGCACTCAGTCCACACCAGAGGTCCACTTGATTTAGATTAAACATCATCAAGAGAGATTCTCACAAATTCAAGAGTGATTGAATCATGTCGCTTGGGGAATTTATTCCCTCAAACCCCTTTTTATAGTAGTACAATGTTATTCTTACAAGTTCTATCCCAATCAACATTCACTCAGGATGAACTTCAATAAGGGCAAGCAATTCATGCAATTGAGGCTTCCCCAAAATAGGACTAGTCCACACAAATCAAAGGGTACCTAAAGCTTGGTAATATCCCTCCTAGGTTGTTGCACACTACCAAAAGGACATTTAAATGGAAGGCAACAAAATATGTCTTTCTTAGAGACATTTTGTATCATTGGGGCTATGATGGTATCCTCATTCACTACTTGGAGCATCAAGAGTTAGTTTGGGAAATGACCCAAGCACACGATGGTATGTGCGATGGCCATTTCAGTGGCATGGCTATCACCAAGTGCATTCTTCACATGGGCTATTATTGGCCAACTTTAGAGTGAGATTGTTGCACATATGTTAGGAAGTGCATAAAGTGTCAACACCATGCTACCTTGACACATGTACCTTCTTAGGCCTTACAACCAATTCAATCGGCTTGGTCATTCTCATAGTGGGGACTAGATTTAATCAGGAAAATATCACCTGATTCCTTGGGTTGTCATATGTTTATCATTATGGCTATCGATTATTTCACAAAGTGGGTGGAAGCAATTCCCCCTACCACTATGATAGGACCCTACATTGTAGAGTTCATATTGCAAAATATAATTTGTTGTTTTGGTATTCCATGCAAGATCATCTCTGATAATGGGATATCATTCAAGAAAAAATATGTGTTTCCTTTGATAGCAAAGTATAATATCTAGCATATATTTTTTATGCCTTATTATCCACAAGCAAATGGGCAAGAAAATGCATTGAACAAAATATGGATTTCCATTCTGAAAAATAGTTAAAGAGAACCACACCGATTGGCACATGCAAATACCCCTTGCTCTATGGGCCTATCGCAATAGCATTCGGATGCCCACTGGGGTAACTCTATTTTTGCTAGTGTATGGCACCGAGGCAGTCATGCCTCTAGAGCTGGAAATTCTATCGCTACACATATCCATGCAGGATTTCATCAATGATGACATTGCACGATAGGAGCATCTATATTAGCTTACGTTGCTTGATGAACATCGCATCAATGCTCTTAAGCACCTATGTGTTTATCAAGAGTGAATTAAGAGAGATTATAATATGAAAGTCCATCCTAAAGACTTTCAAGTTAGTGACCTCATTCTAAAATAGAATCAACAAAATTCTAATTTGCTGCCCCATCTATGGGATAATTTTATGGTAAACACATTAGCTTCCTTTGTCATCACTAGTCAGATCGGACCCAAAACTTACTGCCTAGCTTTCCTTGAAGGAATCAAGGATCATGAACCCTTGAACATCCTTAATTTATGGTCTTTCCATGCATAGAGTGTTTTTGCTCACCCCAAAAGGCTCCAAGAGTATCTACAACCCACTTGGTCAACCCAAAATGCTCCTAGGCAGTCTATGACCATCTAGGTCACTCCAAAATGCTCCAAGGGTGTCTACAGCCTGCTTGGTTAACCCAAAATGCTCCTAGGTGGTCTATGATCATCTAGGTCACCCCAAAAGGCTCTAAGGGTTTCTAAAACCCACTTGGTCAACCCAAAATGCTCCTAAGTGGTCTATGATAGTCTAGGTCACCCAAAAATATTCCAAGGGTGTCTACAACATGCTTGGTCAACCCAAAATGCTCCTAGGTGGTCTATGACCATCTAGGTCACCCCAAAATGATCCAAGGGTGTCTACAACTCACTTGGTCAACCCAAAATGATCCTAGATGGTCTATGACTATCTAGGTCACCCCAAAAGGATCCAAGGGTTTCTACAACCTACTTGGTCAACCCAAAATGCTCCTAGGAGGTATATGACCATCTAGGTCACCCCAAAAGGCTCCAAGGATGTCTATAACCTGCATGGTCAGCCAAAAATACTCATTGGTAGTCTATGACTATCTAGGTCACTCTAAAATACTCTAAGGGTATCTACAACCTACTTGGTCAACCCAAATGCTCCTAGGGATTCTATGACCATCTAGGTCACCCCAAAATTCTCCAAGAGTGTCTACAACCTTCTTGGTCGATCCAAAATGCTCCTAGGTGGTCTATGACCATCTAGGTCATCCTAAAATGCTCCAAGGGTATCTACAACCTACTTGGTCAACTCCAAATACTCCTAGATTGTCTATGACCATCTAGGTCATCCCAAAATACTCCAAGAGTACCTACAACCCAATTTTTCAACCCAAAACACTCATAGGTAGTCTATGACCATATAGGTCACCCCAAAATGCTCCAAGGGTGTCTAAAACCCGCTTGGTCAACCCAAAATGCTCCTAGGTGGTCTATGACCATCTATCTCACCCCAAAATGCTCCAAGAGTTTCTACATACCACTTGGTCAACCCCCTTACCACTACAAAATGACCCCGCATCAAAGAGTTCATATTGCAAAATATCATTTGTTGTTTTGGTATTTCATGCAAGATCATCTTTGATAATGGGATATTGTTCAAGAACAAAGATGTGTTTCCTTTGATAGCAAAGTATAATATCTAGCATAGTTTTTTATGCCCTATTATCCACAACAAAATGGGGAAGCAGAGGCATCGAATAAAATATGGATTGCCATTCTAAAAAATAGTTAAAGAAAACCACATCGATTGGCACATGCAAATACCCCTTGCTCTATGGGCCTATCGCACTAGCATTAGGATGCCCACTGGGGTAACTCTATTTTTGCTAGTGTATGGCACCAAGGCAGTCATGCCTCTAGAGCTAGAAATTCCATCACTACGCATATCCATGCAGGAGTTCATCAATGATGACATCACATGATAGAAGCACCTAGATCAGCTTACGTTGCTTGATGAACATCACATCAATGCTCTTGAGCACCTACATATTTATCAAGAGTGACTTAAGAGAGCTTATAATATGAAAGTCCATCCTAGAGACTTTCAAGTTAGTGACCTCATTCTAAAATAGAATCAACAAAATTCTAATTTGCTGCCCCATCTATGGGACAAGTTTATGGTAAACTGGTTAGGTCCCTTTGTCATCACTAGTCAGATCAGACACGAAACTTACCACCTAGCCTCCCTTGAAGGAATCAAGGATCCTAAACCCTTGAACATCCTTAATTTGTGGTCTTTCCATGCATAGAGTGTTGTGGCTCACCCAAAATGCTCCAAAAGTGTCTACAACCCACTTGGTCAACCTAAAATACTCCTAGGTAGACTATGACCATCTAGGTCACCCTAAAATGCTCCAAGGGTGTCTACAACCTACTTGGTCAATCCAAAATGCTCCTAGGTGATCTATGATCATCTAGGTCACCCCAAAAATCTCCAAGGGTGTATACAACCCACTTGGTCAACCCAAAATCCTCCTAGGCAGTCTATGATAGTCTAGGTCACCCCAAAATGCTCCAAGGGTGTCTACAACCAACTTGGTCAAACCAAAATGCTCCTAGGTGGTCTATGACCATCTAGGTCACCCAAAAATGATCCAAGGGTGTCTACAACCAACTTGGTCAACCCAAAATGCTCCTATATGGTCTGTGACTATCTAGGTCACCCAAAAGGTTCCAAGGATATCTACAACCTGCTTGGTCAACCCAAAATCATCCTAGGAGGTATATGACCATCTAGGTCACCCCAAAATGCCCCAAGGATTTCTAAAACCTACTTGGTCAACCCAAAATACTCATAGGCAGTCTATGACTATCTAGGTCACCCCAAAATGCTCCAAGGGTATCTCCAACCTGCTTTGTCAATCCAAAATACTCCTAGGTATTCTATGACCATCTAGGTCATTCCAAAATGCTCCAAGGGTGTCTACAACCTGCTTGGTCAATCCAAAATGCTCCTAGGTGGTCTATGACCATCTAGGTCACCCTAAAATTCTCCAAGGGTGTCTACAACCTTCTTGTTCAACCCAAAACACTCCTAGGTTGTCTATGACCATCTAGGTCATCCCAAAATACTCCAAGGGTGCCTACAACCCACTTGGTCAACCCAAAATACTCCTAGGCAGTCTATGACCATCTAGGTCACCCCAAAATTCTCCAAGGGTGTCTAAAAACTGCTTGGTCAACCCAAAATGCTCATAGGTGGTCTATGACCATCTATGTCACCCCAAAATGCTCCAAGAGTTTCTACATACCGCTTGGTCAACCCAAAATGCTCCTAGGAAGTCTATGATCATCTAGGTCACCCCAAATAGTCCCAAAGGCATCCATAAGCTCTTTGGTCACCCCAAAATCCCCAAAGGTATCCATAAGCACTTTAATCACCCCAAATGATCCAATGGACCCTATAATCCCATTGGTCACATGTACATACATATACACATATACAAAAATTCAAAAATATCATCAAAACATCAAAAATACAAAAACATTGCATCATATCACATTGCATCGCATCACACCACATACCATTGGATCATATCATCACTTGATGAAATGGGTGGAAAGTGGTATTTGATCTAAAAACATAAACACAAAGTATGTTGAACAAGAAATTTGTATTTCATTTATATTCAAAGATGACATAGGTTACAATAGGGACAAGTTTCTCTTTCATGATGTCTTTTTCAATAAACTTCACAACAATCTTGATACCGCCTTCTATCCTCCCTCAATGTAGGTGGGTTTGTGATCCATCATTGGGTTGTATTTGATGGTGTTCTCCTTATTTGAACTTGTGAAGAACCTGCAAAATGGGGGTTAGTTGGTTGCAGAGCTTGCCTTGGTCAGGCCCCTTGGTTATGAATACTAAGTCGACACAAAAACATATTAAAATTTGCAATAAATGATGCTAAACACTTGGGAACAATAAATGGAAGCTTACCTGCCAAATCTAAGGTGATTTGGGCTTAGTAGACTAAAATCACCACCCAAGGGATGAATTAGAACTGAATTTGTGGGGCGGGGTTGAATCCTACTGTGAGTTATATTTTACTAAAATGCTTTGGTAGGGAGGCTCTATGGCTATTACTACGCTTTTGTTTGCTATAAAATTTGACTGTTCAAACTTCGATGTTGAGTTCGACAAATTTTATGTACTTTGAACATAAGATGGAGAGAGGTCTAAATGAGGTTTTAGACCCAATATATATAGAAAATGGCAAGGTGCAAGGGGGGAGTTAAGGAAACTAACCCTAGGATAAAGTCTAACCAAATTTAGGTTAGGGTTTGTAAGGTGGAGGACTCACATTCCTCGTAGAAAATATCTTATCCTCACATGTGTGAGGAAGGATTAGGTCTAATTAGGATTAGGAGGTCCTAAGTCAAATTAGGGCCTGATTAGGGTTCTTAGGAAAATATCTCAACAAACCCTAATTACATACATGTGGAAGGGTGTAATTACTGTTAATTAAGGATTAATATTTTAATTAATCAAATTTACCCCAAAAAGGTGACTTAAGTGAAGTGAACATTAAATGTGGGGATCTCAATTGAGTGCAAATAGACTTTATATCACCTAAGGAAGCCGATGGAAGGTATCCCAATGCCTGGGAAATGTTTGTGATATGATTTTTCTAACTTATTAGGGTTTTGAACCTGAAAACTAGCAAAGTGGTATGTGGAAGTCTACACAATGCTACGATATTCTACAGTGATCTACGCATGACTATGACCATCTATGCATAACTACGCATGACTACAACAATATGCACATGTCTAGAATGATCTACAATAGTATACATTGGTCTACAATAGCCTAGGGATATCTAGGATGGCCTATGTGAACCTACAAGTGTCCAAAAGTATCTACAAGTACATAGGTATAGCAATGTGTGACTTTTAGGTGTCTACATTTTGCCCCTTTTTTTACTATACTATGAGAAGCATAGTTTAATACAAAAATGTGAATGGTTTATGTAGAGGAGAATGAATAGAAGGATAATGGGATCCAATCAAAAGTATGTAGCCACTCGAAGCATGACCATACCAACTTGATCGATAGCCAAGAAGAAAGAAGGAAGACGAGGAAAAGAGGAAAGAGATAAAATACAATGAAAACAATACCGGTAAATGTAAATGGATGATTGCGGATGCAACGCAATATTTTGTTGAGTCCGTATGACATTTTCAATGTCATACTAGTTTCTTGGGGTAGGCAAATTTTAACTACTTTTCTTTTATGACCAGATCAGCGTGGTCCAAAATTATAAATAGGACAAAAGCCTATCTAAATCTTTGTTGTTGATTGATTGATGAGAAAATGGCAACAAGTGTCAAACCATTTGAGATAAATGGAAATTTGTATTATTCAAATGTGACCAGTTCAACATGGTCATGAAATCCTTTTCCAAATGTTGTGCTAGGATTACATCAAACGTATCATTCATTATGTACTCAACATACTTGAATGCTTAGATTGATTTCTCCATCAAAACACATAGCTCTCGTGATATAACGCATGTCTAGTTGAGATTGAGATTATTTTGTAAGATAATATTTAGCAAAATAATTTGTAGACATATGTGCTACTTGCACTTTTGGATTTTCAGTTGTGTGGTTGCATGCAAAGGTGACTTTGGATATGAAAACCCCCTCAAACAAGGAATCAACAATGAGGTGAATGGAATGTGGTGAGTTGGTTATGCAGTGATTGATATAATACCAATGTGTAATGAAAAATGATGAAAAAGTAGGTGAGAGGACAGTTTTAGGAGGGTTCCCAGGTTTTTAGAGGAAATTTTCCTAATTTCCTAGGATTTTGGAATGAATTTCATTGAATTTGGGGGTCATATGCTCAATTCGTGGGGCAGGGGTGAATTAGATCTTGATTCACAAGGCAGGGGGTGAATTAGGCCTAAATCATAGGGCAAGGGGTGAATTAGGGTTTTAGGTATTTTTAAGGTAATTTTGAGGTGTAAGGGGGTCATTTGAACGACGACAAGCTATGTGGAGCACTCGAGAGGAGTATTTGATGATGTGTGGATGAGGCAATTGATGAGTTCAGATGCAAGTATGGTGATAGGATGAGTTGGAGCTTGTAGCAGGCATAGGGATCCAGTGGTAAGTGTTATTATTTACTTCATTTTTTTGTGTTTTTAATTTTCCAAAGAAAAGTAAATTAGGGGGGAGGTTTTCATCTTGTTTTGAAAAATTTTACTTAATTGAAATTCGAACATGTAGTACAAAACTAGCCAAATGAGTATCCAAAAACGTGATTTATTTCTAGGTTTGACCTGATTTCATGCAAGTTTGACTGGGTAATGGGTAGAGTAGATGTAAAGTTTGACCATCCATTTTTGAAGCAATGGTGTATTGTTGTTGATATGTTATTTGATTTTGTTTGCAAAATTAGGAAATGGGTATCCCGTTATGCGATTGTTATATTTTTCTACCTTCGTTTAGCATGTTTTATGAGTGTGTTATTTGTGGGTGTAAGGTAGTAAACTTTATCTGTTAGATTTGCTACCTTGGAGATTGTATTTGTAGAAACCAATGATATTTTCACCGTAGAAGGGCAAAATGGGTATCCAAAAATGGTATTTATTTTTGTAGGTGATTGCATTTTTCCTGCCTTTGATTTACGTGCTAATATGTAGGTAGTATTAAATTTAAGATTATCTGTTGGGAGCCCGAATTGTACTGTTTTCCATATCTGTTTGAACTTTCATCATGAAGTGGGTAAATGGGTGTTCAAAAATGTGACTGTTATTTTTGTATTGTGTGTTTTGATGTGTGTTCCGTTTGGGTGTTTATGTGGTGAAGTTGACCTTGAAATCAATGTTTATTGGTACATTGTTTTGGAATTTTATCGACATTTTTACTGTTGAATGGGAAAATGGGTATTCAAAAATGCATTTTGTTTTTATATGTTGGATGAAATTGTGTTTTGAATTTTGTACCACAATGGGTGTGTGGGTAATTTTATTTTTGACTATTGGAAGCCAAATATGTACTATTTTTTGCATTTTTTCAAACTTTCCCCATGAAATGAAAAAATGGGTATCCAAATATATGACTATTTTATTGATATTTTTTGCCATGTGACGTGCACTATTTATGTCTCGAAGTGCATGTCAAATTAAATTGTTTAATTTGTAAATTTGATTGATGGTGTGTTATGGGATTGATGACTAATGTATGTTTTGTTGTGTTTGTTTGTGAATGAATAGGTGAAGATACTCGAGCCCCGACATTGGATTTGTAATATGAAAAGCACTTTTGACGAATGAATGAATAATGATGATGATCTTGAGTGGTTGGATGATATATGATTCTGAGGTGTTTGGGAGTGCAAGAGTATACATGCAAATCAGGAATATATATGTGTTGTGTGAGATATGGGATGCGGATAGGAACACTTTTCATTTTACTACTTGGGAAATGATGATCACATTAGAGGATATATATCGGATTTACAAGTTGCCAATTGAGGGTGTTCCAATTAGAGTAGCACTAGATGATAGTAATGCTATAGTGTTGGAGTGGTTCTTTGGTGAGGGATGGCAGGATATCGATGCTTCAAAGATGTATTATGAGTATTTGTGGCTGAAGGATAAGATATCAAAGTGTCATTGTGATGTGATGATGATGATGATGATTTGCATTGCATGTATGGGAATGTTAAAATGCATAGAGGGAGAACTTGTATCATTACATGTACCTATGTGGATGTTATCATTCCGCTATCTCAGATATGTAGGATAGTATAGGAGACATGTACTGGATTTGACAAATTTAGTTTTGGAAATCAAACTTCGGACTCCAAATTGTGCAAGTTAATGTGGCAACTCATAACTAGTTGGACTGGTTCAGAATCTGTCATGGACCTATGTGTGTAAATTAGTGAGGTTCATTTATCCATTTTGGGGGAGGTAGGATTAACCTATTGTAGACATGACCGAACTAGCTAGCTCATCCATACATGAATATTTATCTATACAAAAGTAGGTAGCTAATGTAATAGATATGTCACCACTTGTAAGACTATTCCACTGGTAGGTAGGCTCTTGGAGCCTATTGCTAGCGATGGAAATTATCCCATGGTGTTATGTTAAACCTAAGGACCAAAGGTGATGAAGCATAACATAGGTGATATCAAGAGGCTTTTACTTTTGTTTTCTACCCCTCATCTATTGTTGACCTATGTATTGTGGTGCACTTATTATATTTTTCTTTTCTTTATTTTCTTGTTCATTTCTCTATTTTATTTTTCTCTTTCTTTCTATTCTATGGGTATTAGCTTTTGTTTTCTACCCTGATATTTTAATTTTTCTTATGCTTATCCCTTTTTTTATTCCCAGGTCAAATTTTGACCATGCAAGTGATAGGACGAGTAGGGGAAACTGTTCGCTAGAGGGTGACATATGCTCAAGGTGTCATTTTTCCTAGGCTCAAAATGTGTTTAATGTGTAACCTGTTGTGAATGGTCCATAAAATAAGTTGAACTAGCCTAAAGAACCATAAGAAGAATGTAAAACCTATTATCTAGGGGTGACATTTGATTGACTAAACTAGTAAGTAGTCAAAGCTTGATCGGATGTAGTAGCTTACATTTAATTTTGTCAATCCGAGTTAATCTAGGTTAGATTTAAAGAGTAGCAACCCAGTATAGATTGTACTGTAGTAATTAATACTAAGCTTAGTTCAGATCTCTTTGGTATCATGTGTCGCAAAAATTAAAATTTGTGGAAAATAAAATAAAATTAAATTAAATATGCAATTTATGAATTATTCTAATGTGGATCCACTAATGATTTGCTTTATGCATTTTTTATCTACTATAATTTCTAATTGTATTTTCATGTAAATTAATATTTAATATAATTCTATCTACCATGTTAGTGGTGGGAAGAGATTTAGGGACTAACCTATTAGAGTGGGCCCTGCCTTTGGAAAGTTAGTGTTAACCCCTTCCCCTATTATCTATTTTACTTTAACTTCAATAATCTACTCTTGTTTAATTAATATAATTCTTAATTATTTCATAATTACAAGAGAATAAAATAAATAAAAATTACCAAAGCAAGCAAAATATAAAATAATTATAAAACACAGTTACAATATCTTGAAGAAAATATTGTTGCTGATTTATTATTGAAAATAAAATGTACATGGTTGTGCATCCAACTTCCAAAATTGCATACAGAAGATTACATCAGAAATAATCAAAGATTACATATATTTCTCCATTACCTTGCCATCCATATTCAAAGGTGATGGCAAAGCCGGGATTCACACAGACAATCTCACAGTAAATTCACAGAAATTTTCATTAATTCATTCAATACCAAAATACAGTAGTAACTTTCCCCCGGCACAACACTTCTTCCCCAATCCCGAACTTCACCATCCTCCTCAAAGATATCCCCCCCGAGTTTTTAACGAGGCCTCGATCCTCCAGGCATTCAATGCCTCCACCTAATAAAAATTTCAAATTCAAATTTCCCCCTTCCTGTGTTTTTGAAATTCCAATATTAAATGTCGATCTGCCCAATCTATCAAGATACCGGCATTGATGGCCTCTCTGCATTGGCCGCATCATTCTGACCGTCCTTTGCACTGTTGTCCCTTCCATTAAACCATCACCTGTAAATGCTTCGATGCCAGTAAAGCCAAGACGGAAAGAGCGCGGTCGACACCTTCCTTAACAGCTTAAGAGACCCCCAAATTAACTTGCATACATGTGGTCGGCTGCGTGTACATCCATCCAATATTTCTCCTTGTCGCAACATACTCGACCCACGTGTCCTTCACAACTGCCACGTGTTCGGTTTGGTCTAGCCCGGCCGTTCGCTAATCACCCCTGGTCTCGTTCTCTATCTCTCTTTAACTTTCACCACTATCGGAATACCGACCACGTGTCGGCCTTTAACTGGCCGCGATATCGCGACAGGTCGCGATATCACGACCCGTCGTGATATCGCGATAGAACTTTGACTTCGCTGCCATTCTCTATCAAACGCCGCGATAACGCGACGTCGCGATATCGCGACGTCTGAAGCCCTTCCTCTTTTCTTTGCATTACCGTCGCGATATCGCGACGTTTGAAGACCCTCGCTCTTTCTTTTCATTACCATCGCGATATCGCGACGTCATGATATCGCGACGTTTGAAGACTTCTCGCCTCCTCCTTTCATTACTATCATGATATCGCGACAAAACTTCACCAAAGTTGCAATGCTGCGTTGGGGTCACGATTTCGCGACATGTCGCGAAATCGCGACATGTCACGATTTCGTGACCCCTCCCTTCCTTGCCTCTCAAAACCTTCCAAACCAAAACTTGCTTCACAAACCTTTCACAGTACTTGAAAATAATAGATCTAAGTGCAAAGAACTTAGAAAGGAAACTAAAAATATTTGGAAGATGCAAGATTGCCCTCTGTCCCCGGATGCTCCTACATCAGACACCCGGGGTAGATTTGAAGTGATCCTCACTTCTATTTTGTTGGGGGAAGACCCAAGCGGTCAACCTCCGTTTTCGATACCCAAGTCGCATCTTCCACTGGCCTGCCCCTCCACTTGATCAAATACTCAGCATACTGTTTGTTTCTGGTGCTTCTGCCTTCACGGGTATCTAATATCTTCTCGGCCTCATCTGTGCTTGGTGTAGAGGTTGGAAATTGCCGTGGTTCTGGATCTTGCATCTCTGTACTTCCTCCCTCATGATATTCTACTAGATCTGAAATATTAAAAATAGGTGAAATATCAAGCCAACTCGGCAATTCCACTTCATACGCATTTCCCGACTCCCGCTTTCCCAGTATTTTGCAGGGTCCAAACTTTTTCATCTTCAATTTATTGTAAGTCTTGGCAGGAAATCTCTCTTTCCTGAGATGCACCATAACCTCATCTCCAATCTTGAACTCCTTGAACCGCCGCTTCTGGTCGGCCCTTGTCTTGTATTGACTGTTCATTTTTGTAATTTGTCTTCTTACCTCCTCATGCAGACTTTTCATATGCTCTGCAAATTCTTCTGCCTCGGCACTACATTTTTCTCTTCCTGTCCAACTTTCTTAGTTCAGACACATTCCTCGGGTCTGTTTCCATATACTATCTGAAACGGAGATTTACTTGTGCTTTTGTTAACTGAATTGTTATATGCAAACTCTGCCTGTGGTAAGACCAAATCCCATCCCTTGGGTTGATCCACTATCAAACATCGTAGTAAATTGCCCAGGCTCCTATTGACCACCTCCGTTTGCCCATCTGTCTGTGGATGGTATGCTGAACTGAATTTCAGGTCTGTCTTCAATTTCTTCCACAGAGTTCTCCAGAAGTACCCAACGAACTTTGTATCTCTGTCTGAAACTATACTTCTTGGTAGACCGTGAAGTCGGACCACTTCCTTGAAGAACAACCCAGCAATGTGAACTGCATCACTTGTCTTTTGGCAGGGAATGAAATGTGCCATTTTGGAGAACCGATCAACCACCACAAATACTGAGTCATTTCCCCTCTGTGTTCTCGGCAATCCAAGAATAAAATCCATACTTATGTCCTCCCATGGTCTCTCAGGCACAGGTAATGGTTGGTACGACCTACGTATTTTGTCTTACACCCTTTGCCATCTGGCATATTTTGCAACCTTGCACAAACTTCCGCACATCTTCTTGAAGTTGTGGCCGATAGTAATTTTCCTCAACCAAGGCAATGGTCTTGTCCCGACCAAAATGCCCAACCAACCCTCCGCTGTGCTTTTCTTTGATTAAATTCTCCCTCATGGAACTTACGGGAATGCACAACTTACTACCTTTGAACAACATTCCGTCCTGGATTAAGAAATCCAACCATTTTGTTCTATCCATAGTAATAGGTATCGAGCAAGCCTTCCAGGCTTCTGCAAAATCCGGATCTGCAGGGTACAGACCTTTCAGTTCTTCAAATCCCACTACTTCTACTATCAATCTAGTCAGTGAGCACGCCTTCGCTTAAGGCATCTGCAACTCTGTTTGACTTCCCACTTACGTGTTTCAGCACAAAGGTATAACTTTGGAGGAACTCCACCCATTTCATGTGCCTTTGGTTCAGTTTTGTCTGACTGTTAATGTATTGCAAAGCCTGATGGTCAATGAGCAAGTACAAACTCCTTTGGTAATAAATAATGTCTCCACTTCTTCAGGGCCTGAACTATAGCATAAAATTCTTGATCATAGACTGAATACTTTTTCCGAGCATCATTCAATTTCTCACTGAAATAAGCAACTGGCTTGCCTCCTTGACTCAGTACAGCCCCTATTGCACTGCCACTGGCATCACAGTCCACCTGAAATACCTTGTTGAAGTCTGGAAGTGCCAAAACAGGCCGTTCGGTAACTTTTCTCTTTAATGTATCAAAGCTCCTTTCAGCCCCTGATGTCCATTTGAACTCCTTTTTATCTCCCCTCATTGTCTCTGTGAGAGGTGCACAAATACTGCTGAAGTTCTTTATGAACTTCCTATAAAAACTGGCTAGACCATGGAATGACCTCACTTCTGTTGTGCTCCTTGGAGTAGGCCATTCAATGATGGCTCTCACCTTTTCGGGGTCCATCTTCAGGCCTTCTACTGAGATTACAAACCCCAAGTATACCAATTCCTTCTTGACAAAATTACACTTTTTCAAATTTATTAATAACTGTTCTTCTTGCGGCTTTTCAAAGACCCTCCTGATATGCATCAGGTGTTCCTCCAGGGTCCTATTGAATATCAATATATCATCTAAATAAACAATAACAAACTTTCCCAAAAATTCTTTCAGTACTTCATTCATCAGCCGCATGAAGGTACTTGGTGCATTGGACAGTCCAAAGGGCATGACCAACCACTCAAACAGGCCTTCTCTTGTTTTGAAGGTTGTCTTCCATTCATCTCCCTCTCGGATACGGATTTGATGATAGCCACTTTTCAGGTCAATCTTTGTGAAGTACTCAGCTCCACTTAAACAGTCCATGATATCATCCATTCTTGGTAATGGGAATCTGTACTTAATAGTAATTTTGTTGATGGCCCGTGAATCTGTACACATCCTCCATTCCCCATCCTTCTTTGGCGCCAGCACTGCAGGGACTGCGCATGGGCTCAAGCTTTCCCGAATTAATCCCTTTTCTAATAATTCTTGGACCTGTCTATTTAATTCCTCAGTCTCTACAGGTGTCATCCTGTGTGCAGCTTTATTTGGCAGGCTTGATCCTGGTATTAAATCTATATGATGGCTAATTTTTCTCACAGGGGGTAAGCCCTCGGGCACATTGTCAGACACAATGTCTGGAAATTTCTCCAGCAGATTTAGAATTTCTGCTGGGGTATCCTGGCATTCCTTCCCCCTAACTCTAGGGATTATTGCATAACATAAATGTTCACGCTTTAACCCGTTCAGAAACTCTCTCCCCTCAACTAAACAGACTCTGGAAATATGACATACCTTTTCATCTGCATCCTTCAAGGGCTTTAGTTTATGGCGTACACCATTCTTTGTCAATGAGTAGGTGTTGGCTCGGCCATCATGTCTTGCACTTCGGTCAAGCTGCCGGGGTCTCCCCGGCAACATGTGGCAAGCATCCATGGGCAAGATGTCACACGAGGACCTCATCACAATAATTTCCAATGTTAAATTTAACAGAACACTTGCTCATTGACCAAAGCTCTGTGGTCCTTTTGCAACCATGCGACCCGGTATGGGTGTGGGTGCTTCTTCCTTTCTAGTCTGTAACTTGGTAACCATTTCCTCAAAAACCAGGTTATCCGTGCTACCATTATCAATAATGATATTGCAAACCTTGCCCGCACATTTACATCTAGTGCGGAATAAGCTTTTCCTCTGGTCTGTGTCCTTCTCCTCGTTCAACAGGACTCTTCTTACAATCATTGTTTCTCCCCTCTCTGCTTCTTCGAAATGCTCGGATTCAGCATCCTCCTCCGCCACAGCAGCTCTGGCTGGACCCTCAGGCCTCTTGTTTGTTCTTTCTCGATGTTGTGGACATTCAAATGCCCGGTGTCCTTCTTCACCACAGTGGAAACACGTTCCACGAAATACTCCTCTTCCAAATCCTCGTCCAGATCCACCCCGTCCTCTTGGGTAGTTGTTACGATCTCGAGGTCGATAAACATCTTCTTCCTTTTGGTCCTGGTTACCTACGGCTTCACCGGTCTTCTTCGGATCCTTGTACTTTTCCCCACTTGGTTCTCCCACCGAGTCCTTCCACCTCGGCCTCTTCCTCTTTGCTTGCCTTCAAACCGCTTGTTCGGCTTTTCTTCTACCTTCAAGGCAAATTGGTAAGCATCCTCAATGGTGTTTAATCGAACCAGGCTCAGTTCTTCCTGGATACCAAGCCTCAACCCATTAATGTAATGGGCTACCTTCTCTTTGTTTGCCTCTAAATGCCTTGTTCTAATAGAAATTTTGTAAAACTCTTCAGTGTACTCTTGGACAGTTTTGTTTGTCTGTCTCAAGCTCTGCATTTTTCTTAGCAGATCCAACTCGTAATCTGCCGGGATGAACTCGTCTTTTAAGCTTCTCCACCATTCTATCCCATCTCGTTATTCTCTCCTTCCCTCTCCTGTTCCTCTCCAACTGGATTCCTCTCCACCAAATGTTGGCATGGCCCTTCAACTTCGTCTTAGCAAATCTGACTCGGTTAGGGTCTTCAACTTCCTCATACTTGAAATATTCCTCCAAATCATTTATCCAGTCAATCACTTCTTCTGGATTTAGGTTTTCCGAGTATGTAGAAACCTCCATTTTAGGTCTGCTTTCCAATCCGAGAGATGGCCTTATACAACCGGGCACTGAGTTGGATCCACGGCTTCTGCTTCTTCCTCGGGCTGTTCTTCCTCTTCAACTTCATCTTCACTTTCCTCTTCCCCTCTGGGTTCGCGCCTTCTGCGTAACTCCGCTTGCAAGGCTTGAACTTGCCTTTGCAAGGCCCGAAAGTCTTCGACCGGCACCACACCTCCTCCTCCGCCTCGGTTCCTTCGTGGAGGCATTATATATATATATATATATATATATATATATATATATATATATATATATATATATATATATATATATATATTTTATTTTTTTTTTTTTTTTTTTTTAAATCTTCCCACAGATCCTGGTGTAACTGCCTCTTTCTCCGGCGATCTGTTACACGCTCAGGAGCTCCTGCTCTGATACCACTTGATGGCAAAGCCGGGATTCACACAGACAATCTCACAGTAAATTCACAGAAATTTTCATTAATTCATTCAATACCAAAATACAGTAGTAACTTTCCCCCGGCACAACACTTCTTCCCCAATCCCGAACTTCACCATCCTCCTCAAAGATATCCCCCCCCGAGTTTTTAACGAGGCCTCGATCCTCCAGGCATTCAATGCCTCCACCTAATAAAAATTTCAAATTCAAATTTCCCCCTTCCTGTGTTTTTGAAATTCCAATATTAAATGTCGATCTGCCCAATCTATCAAGATACCGGCATTGATGGCCTCTCTGCATCGGCCGCATCATTACGACCATCCTTTGCACTGTTGTCCCTTCCATTAAACCATCACCTGTAAATGCTTCGATGCCAGTAAAGCCAAGACGGAAAGAGCGCGGTCGACACCTTCCTTAACAGCTTAAGAGACCCCCAAATTAACTTGCATACACGTGGTCGACTGCGTGTACATCCATCCAATCTTTCTCCTTGTCGCAACATACTCGACCCACGTGTCCTTCACAAATGCCACGTGTTCGGTTTGGTCTAGCCCGACCGTTCGCTAATCACCCCTGGTCTCGTTCTCTATCTCTCTTTAACTTTCACCACTATCGGAATACCAGCCACGTGTCGGCCTTTAACTGGCCGCGATATCGCGACAGGTCGCGATATCGCGACCCGTCGTGATATCGCGACAGAACTTTGACTTCGCTGCCATTCTCTATCAAACGCCGCGATAACGCGACGTCGCGATATCGCGACGTCTGAAGCCCTTCCTCTTTTCTTTGCATTACCGTCGCGATATCGCGACGTCGCGATATCGCGATATCGCGACGTTTGAAGACCCTCGCTCTTTCTTTTCATTATCGTCGCGATATCGCGACGTCGTGATATCACGATGTCACAATATCGTGACGTTTGAAGACTTCTCGCCTCCTCCTTTCATTACTGACGTCGCGATATCGCGACAAAACTTCACCAAAGTTGCAACGGCTGCGTTGGGGTCGCAAATCGCGACATGTCGCGATTTCATGACCCCTCCCTTCCTTGCCTCTCAAAACCTTCCAAACCAAAACTTGCTTCACAAACCTTTCACAGTACTTGAAAATAATAGATCTAAGTGCAAAGAACTTAGAAAGGAAACTAAAAATATTTGGAAGATGCAAGATTGCCCTCTGTCCTCGGATGCTCCTGCATCAAAAGGTCTCGTATGCAAATATATATTGTCACTCAGACAATTCCAAACATAACTCCCCATATTTCTCCCATATGGTTTGGACTTGATACGCAACAACATTTTGAACATAAATCCTCGTATTTATTCCATATGGTTTGGACTTGATACGCAACAAATATGTTCTTAACAAGAATAAATCTAAATTAACACATATCCTAAAATACTTGGACTTAATAAATATTCTAATTGGTCCAAGTTGCAACTAATTATAACATAATACTAATTTTGACTTCATGGGATAGCTACGTAACAATACAACCTTTGATTTAGACTTTTTCTACAACTTTTATCCTTTCTTTTAGGGAAGGATACATTTATTAAAAATATTCACGTAATAAATTATATGCCCCAAATAAATGGTGAGTCATCCCCATTTGATTCTTCTAACCGCCCACGTGGAATTTGAAACCTTTCATGCTTGATTCTTTCAGTGGCCCACATGGTGTTTGACCAAGCCATAGCTTATATGGCATTTATGTGAAAGAGGATCTTCCATAGATTTTTCTAGGTTTTTGTAGTGACCTTCCATAGCGCCCTTTCGTAGCATGCATACACGTGTCTCCTCGGTATTTTTTCATCATTTTTTCAATATATGACTTGTATTTTGTTGTAATATTACTTGCCAAAAACATACAAAAACTTTGCACAATTTGTGTAAAATATGATCATTTATCATTTTAACATCATTCATAAAATTAACTGATAAATCACATAAATAAGGTAAAATAATCATTAAAACATATTTACTTTCATGATTTTGTAGATATAAAATAGATAATTCTTTCATAAAATATGTGTCAATTTGGCCCTCATCATTTTCCCAAATTGAAGGAAGTGTGTGTCCTCATGCACACAGGATTAATACAAAAATCTCAACGGATAAAATCTACAGTTATAACAGTTGCATAAATCCAAAATTTGGTCTATAGTAGATGATTGATGCCTTGTTCATGTAAATCCAAATCTTTACCTTGATATTCCATTTTAAACAATATTTCTTTTGGAATGTGATATACATTTGATAAGAAGCACAATGCAAATTGTCATTTGGCTAAATTGGGATTACCATCATTTTTTCAAATTAAATAAGTTGAAACAAGAAGGTACTATAAATCATACAATGAATATGTGTTTTATTTTAGTCTAATCACTTCCTATAGTAGCAACATTTCAACTTCTATCTATCTAAACACACTTCCAATGCAAAAGTCAATAGTGCTCATTGGACTTATTTAGATGTATATCAAAACTATGCATAAATAATACTTATAACTTCTATAATAATGTTATCTACAAACCCATACTAATAATAATAACATCATTATATATGTAACATATAAAATTTAAATTAACTTTTAAAGTTTATTTATTATTATTATTATTATTATTATTTATATATATATATATATTATTTTATTATTATTATTTTTTATCTTTATTTTTTTCGAGAAGAATGATCAAAGTAAATATATAGTAAAAAATAGTAAATTAATATAATATATATTCATTTTATTATTATTATTATTATTATATAACTATAAAATATTATATTACCTATACTATACCTCTAAACTATATTATAAACTCTATTGTATTAAGTATTATAAACTATATTACTAAAGATTATTACAGAAGTTGTCTACAAAATATATCTACAAAACTATAGTTGTTAGAGTTTAAGAAAATACTTTACCTGATTCTTCCCCCCAAACTGAATTGTGAACTTTGTATACCTTATTTACTTTCCCCCCAAACTATAATTTTAGCCAAAACAAGATGAAGGGTGTTTTATTTATATTGGTGGATAATATAATAATAAGTTTTATTTATGGGGGTTTATTATATTTTTTGTGATTGTGCTTCCTGTATGTCATTAAGAAGTTTCCGAGATAGAAAGGTAATGAATATGAAATTTGATTTCAACCTTATAGAATATCTTCAATTATGGGAAAAAGTGAAATAGATATTAAGATGGCTTTTTCTAAGGGATAAAAATGTGACGGGCACAAGCCATGTTTTTGTATAAAAAGAAAAAAGTTGAAACCATAGTACTTTCATGAGGGTTTGTTTTTGAGTTTTGCCTGCATGTGATGTTTCTAGGATTATTCTTTAAGGACTTCAAACATTCTAGCAATTTTGAAACAACTTCATTTACTCCTTTTACAAATCAATATAGTGTCAAAGTTTTCCTAGTATTCTCAAGCTTCTTTCAAGATCAACTGTGTGTGCAGTGAGGATTCATTTCCCATTATGAGCAAGGATTAAAAAACAACAAGGTTTATGTATGCAAAAAAGCTAGCTTATCGTATGAGCATCTAGAGCTCTTATCCAGACTTAGTGCTAATACGTAAGGATACCTTAATAAATAGTACCCCATGTTGTTTGAGATACTAAGAATTTCAGGGATTCAAGCTATTTTACCCTTTATTTACTTTTGTTTTATTTGGGATACTTGCTCATTTTGTGAGGAGCAAGGTATTTTTAGTGCTTTTTAGGGTTCTTGCTTATTTTGAGGAGAAGAAAGAAGATTTTTATTGGGATACTTGCTTGATTAGATGAGGAGTAAGGGATTTTTTTTTTTTTTTTCTTTTTTTTTTTTCAAGGGTGAAGGGCGAGCTTGTCCTTTTTCCAATTCGTTAGTATTCTAGACCATGCATAAAAATAGATAAGCAAGGGAAATTGTTTACTTATGGCAGAAAGAACACATGAGTTAATTTTTCCAATACTTCATAATGTTTTTAGGTGTGCAATTGTGCATGGCCAAAGAGAAACTTGATCAACTAGGAGTAACTTACAACATTTTTAAAATATTTGCTTTATTTTCAATGAACATTTTTCTCAAGATACGAGATATAGTTTGAGTATTTAAAGAAAACCTAGACTTCATCTAGCAATAAGGTACTATGCATCATGTGGTAATCATATTCCTACAAGGTTTTTTTAGAGAGAACATTTTCTTGGGCTATATTTAAAACATTAAGATTGAAAATGGAAGGGAATACAGATACTTCATGATGAAACAAAGGAAACATAACTATTTTTGTTTTTATATATTTATTTTTTTCAATTTATATATATATAATTATATTATTATATTTTCTTTTTCTTTTCAAAGAGAGAAATTATTGGATAGTAGTTGGTTGCAGTTCAGAAATGCACTGCAAATTAGTTTGTTATCTAAGGTGGTGTATGAATTTTTTTTTTTAGATAGTGACTTTTTGTATAGTTAAAACCTATGCCCATTAATTAGTGATTTTCTAGTTGAGTTATCAATAGGATTTGAGTTTTACTACACCCTTTCAAATATTTTCTAATTGATTTTCATGATACAATATGTTTGTCCTACCACTTTATAATTTCGTTGGTTCAGTCTTGTATATACCTCTATTTTATTTCATTATTATTATTATTAAATATATATATATATTATTTTATTATTATTATTATTATTTTGTAATATTTTCTAGAGGTTTATTGGACTGTTTTTCACCACGTAGCAACTTATTTTTCTTTTCTCTCTTTTTGTTTTTATTTTTGTTTGGGTTTTGATTTTGATTTTCTATTTTAATCCAATTATTGTCAAGTTTAGATACAAATCATAGAGTTTATAACTATTCTTAACACAGCAGAAATACAATTTTTGATCATAATGTTACTAAAATTAGGTGCAACCCATGGTCTATGAATCCATACAACCAATTCTAGTACAATAGGAGGAAAGTAAAAATTCTTTAAAAATAATTTTACTAGAAATGAAATTGCTGAAATAAAAGGTAAACTATTATTTTTCTTTGACTGTTTAGGAGAGTTTCACTAAGGTTGTGTCACTAAATCTTACCTACTTCCTATGTTTAATAGGGTCCTAAGTAAATTTTAGGTTTTTTTCAGCGTTCACCTACTTCTTGTTGTTTTTCTCATAGGTCCTATGCCAAATCATCAATAATAATCACCCAATGCAAGGAAATTGCAGGAAATTAAATATGTTGAAATAAAAGGTAACTTATTACTTCTTCTTTGATTATCAGGAGGGATTTCATTAAAATTGTTTCACTCAACGTAACTACTTCCTACTATAAAAAATAGGGTGTTACTTTTAGCGTTCACCTACTTCCTGTTCTTTCTCATAGGTCCTAAGTCAACTAAGCAATAATAACTACCCAAAGCAGGAAATTTGCAGAAATTGAAATTTGCAGAAAATAAATCTTAATCTACGAAAGCAGTAAAAATGATTCCTTTAAGAAAAATGAACCTGGCAACATCGAATGAAGGAGATTTTTGGAACCATATTCGGGCCACTCTAACTTGTATGCACACTAAGGTCTTGTACATACCCCTTTTCACATACAAGTAAGCCTATCTCTTTGCACTGCCAAACATCTTTTATGATTAACCACTATGGTGCTACTCTCTCTGACAACGGTGCCAAAATGATCGGCTGTAGTTTCTTACATTTAATTTTTTCAATCCGAATTAATCTAGGTTAGATTTAAATAGTAGTAACCCAGTATAGATTGTACCATAGTAATTAATACTAATATTAGTTCAGATCTCTTTCTGGTTTCATGTGTTGTAGAAATTAAAGTTTACGAAAAATAAAATAAAATAAAATATGCAATTTATGAATTATTCTAATGTGGATCCACTCACGATTTACTTAATGCATTTTTTATCTACTATAATTTCTATTTATATTTTCATGTAAATTAATCTTTAATCTAATTATTTCTACCATGTTAGTGGGGGAAAGAGATTTAGAGGCTAACCTTTCGGAGTGGGCCCTGCCTCCGAAAGGTTAGTGTTAACCCCTTCCCCTATTTTCTATTTTACTTTAACTTCAATAATCTACTCTCATTTAATTAATCTAATTCTTAATTATTTCATAATTACAAGAGAATAAAAGAAATAAAAATTACCAAAGCAAGCAAAATATAAAATAATTATAAAACATAGTTACCATATTCTAAAGAAAATATTGTTGTTGCTTTATTATTGAAAATCAAACGTACATGGTTGCGCATCCAACTTCCAGAATTGCATACAGAATATTACATCGGGAATAATCACAAATTACATATATTTTTCCATTAGCTCACCATCCATCTTCAAAGGTCTCGTATGCAAATATATATTGTCGCTCAGACAATTCCAAACATGACTCCCCGTATTTCTCCCATATGGTTTGGACTTGATACGCAACAACATTCCAAACATAACTCCTCGTATTTCTTCCATATGGTTTGTACTTGATACGTAACAACTATGTTCTTAACAAGAATAAAGCTAAATTAACACATCTCCTAAAATACTTGGACTCAATAAATATTCTAATTGGTGCAAGTGGTAACTAATTATAACATAATACTAACTTTGACTTGGTGGGATATCTACGTAACAATACAATCCTTGATTTAGACTTTTTCTACAGCTTTTATCCTTTATTTTAGGGAAGGATACATTTATTACAAATATTCATGTAACAACTTATATGCCCCAAATAAATGGTGAGTCACCCACATTTGATTCTTCTAACCACCCATGTGGAATTTGAAATCTTTTGTGCTTGATTCTTTCAGCTGCCCATGTGGTGTTTGACCAAGCCATATCTTATATGGCATTTATGTGAAACAGTTTCTTTCGTAGATTTTTCTAGGTTTTCATAGCGCCCTTCTATAGAGCCCTTCTGTAGCGCCCTTTCGTAGCACACATCCACACGTATCCTTGATATATGTTCATCCTTTCTTCAATATATGACCTATATTTATTTGTAATATTACCTACCAAAAATATACAAAAACTTCACACAATTTGTGTAAAATATGATCATTTATCATTTTAACCTCATTCATCAAATTAACTGATAAATCACATAAATAAGGTAAAATAATCATTAAAACACATTTACTTTCATGATTTTTTAGATAGAAAATAGGTAATCCTTGCATAAAATATGTGTCAATTTAGCACTCATCAAAGCTTAATAGGACACCTATGTAAACCCTACTCTTGAGAAGGGGGAATGGACAACCAGGTGGTGATGCTAACAAGTGCATGTATTATTCCTATTGAAGGCGCATTTTTGAAGGAAGAGTGTACAAAATAAAAATTAAATTAACATGAAAAACATATGGATATGTGCAATGGATGTAATTTAAATGATGCAAGTGTGGAAATGCAATATCTGCAAGAGGAAAGTTATGCAGTGTAGAAGGATAATTTTGGAAGGTTTATGTATAATTGAATAGTATTGTTTGATTATGGCCAAATTAATATGGCATGATAAATGTTGCCCCACTGTGTGGGGTGTGTAGAAACTATAATTTGTGGCACTGCATGCAGTAATGCCAAAAAAACAATTAGAGGAATATGATGATGGAATATACAGCTTGAAGAAAATAGAAGAAATATACTTTGGTAACCAACAATACCAAGAGGATTACCAAAGTTGAGGAATGGTAGAAGAAAGGGGTTAGATAAATGTAGGTATGTAGCCACTCAAAGTGTGACCATACAACCACACAAATAGATGAGAAGAAGTAGAGGAAGCAGTAGTGGAGATGATAGAAGAGGACCTACTGATGGGTAAAATGGTGTGGGTCAGGACGCGCATGAGGGGGTGAAATAATGGTGGGATGTGGATAATTTTTCCTATTATGGATATCATGGGAAGGTGGTATCATGGATTTCTATGATATTTAGGTTTGTGGAATTTTGTGACATGGAGGATTGAGCAGTCAGGTGGCTCAAAGGGTTGGCTAAGGTGATGTTGGTTGAGTACCATGTAGTATGTTGTGTACCAGTGTTTTGAATGATCTACACTCTTCGATATCATGGCCTAGCTGGTGGTGGTAGATGCAATATTCACTCTCATGTTAGTTGCATGGTTTAGGGTGTGATGGATCTATAGGTCGGGTTTCTGGTAGAGCTAGGAGGTCTTGGTGCATCATGTGGTAAAACATCTTAGACAATGAGGTAGGAAAAAATGTCATAGGGTAGGTATAGTACTCTCTCTAGGGTGAGGGAGTATGATGTGGAGTGAAGTTCAATGAAGGAGGCCTGGGTTGAGAGTTCGATGTAGGGTGAACCCTGGAGTGAAGAATGGATCTATGAGGTTGTGGTGAGGTATGTGGTGTTATAGGTCAACAAGTAGGAATCTGGCACTAATAGTGGCTCATATGGAGCTCTAGTGGTTCCACATGGGTGAGGATATTTTGGAGTTCCTATTTAGGAAGGTGGTGAATGAGCCTCTAGTGTGAAAGTGGCATCACTATGTGTAGGGATGTATGGATGGGGTCATGATGAAGAGGTAGCAGGATGAAATGATCTAGGAGGTTGTGAAGCTCGATGAAGTGGTAAACCTCAAAATGGTGAAGAGGGGGCCTGTAAGATGGGTGGCATGGAATATGGTCCTAGATGAAAGTTTGAATGGGATGGGGGCATGTGTTCATGGCCAGATTGGGTAGCTTGGGCCACGTAGGCTTGCAAGGCTTAGGCGTAAGAAGATTCTCCACTTGAGAGTGGAGGTGGTAGGCCCGAAGGGAGGGTTTGTTGAGTATTGTATCCTCTATTTTGTGGATGATAGGCACCCATGGGATGATGTGGATAATTATTTAGGCAATACGGGTTCCTTACCTCCTTGTATAAATGAGGATACCTGCATGGATGGGTGTTGGAGGTTTCCTCCTTCTCATCGAAGGAAGACATAGAGATCTGGTTGTCTCTAGAACAGGGTGAGTACAAAGAACCTTGATTATGATGTGACACATGGTGGGATGGTGTGTTATGGTCCAAGTGTGATGAATGTGATGTCTACCTAGGGTGAAGGATAGATAATGGTTAGGCTAGGTCATCTGGTGTAATGGGTATAGACTACGATGGCAGAGCATTCTGCATGGTAATGTGTAAATATGTTGTAGTACTCTACTTCTGATGATGTGAATCCTACAAAAGGAAAAACAAATACCCATAGCATAAAAATAACATAAATATGAAAGTACATGTATAGTGAAATATTAAAGAAAAATAACATACCTACATGGTGATGTGCTTAGTGACTTGTAAATAGTAATGTGTGCTACTTGTGATGATGAATGCATTTGTGTATTAGGCATTGAATGCACAAATATGCAAGATGTTGATGGGTTCAAGCTCATTAAGGCCTTCAATATTGGCCAGACGATATGCTCTTGAACCATATTTATGTGTAACAATTAGTGGGCCTAACCAGTCTGGGGTGAACTTGTCTCATTATTGGTGAGGCTGACTCATGATTTGTTGGTTTTTATTGAGAACCAGGTCATCGATTTTAAACCCACATTGATGTACCTTACTATTTTAGGCACAGTGAAGGCGATATTGATAGACTTGTGTGTGCTTGATTGCATGAATGCAGTGTTCATAGATAAGTGTTAATTGATCTAAATGATCTTAGTGAGCAGTATCATCATCAATGAATTCCTTCATATATATACTTAAGCAAGCTATTTCAAGTTCAAGGGGCATGATAGCTTCAACCTTGTATACAAGTGAAAAATTTTTTGCCCCAGTAGGAGTACGGACACTCGTACAATATGCCCACAAGGCTAGGGGCATTTGGTTATGCTAGTCACAATGAGATTTTGCTACAGTTTTACGAAGGATGGAATAAATGGTTTTGTTTATGGCTTCTACCTTTCCATTGCCCTGAGGGTAGTATGGGGTAGAAAAGCTATGATATATGTGAAATTTATCACATAGAACTCAGATAGTTTTATTCTTAAAGTATTTGCCATTATCAAAAATGATTTGGGATGGAATTCCAAAATGACATATGATGTGGTCTATGATGAATGCTAAAATTTTAGCTCATGTGGTTTGGACCAGTGGGATGGATTTGACCCACTTTGTAAGATACTTTGTGGAAGTGATGATAAATTTGTGGTTGCTTTAGGAAGCTAGTGTAATCTATCCAATTAGATTTAGGTCCCATTGGGAGAAAGGCCACATGGAATGGATAGGTTGAAGTGCTTGAGATGGAATATGTGTTAGGTTCGTGTGTTCTTGGCATTTAATGCAATGCTTTACATATTCACAATAGTCATATTCCATATTTGGCCAATAGTAGCCCATACGAAGGATGCATTTCATGATTGCCATGCCACTGAAGTGGCCACCACAAATACCATCATGGCTTTCTTGTAAAACCCACTAAGATTCATGTGGTTCTAAGAAACACAAAAGCATGTCATCATAACTACTATGATAGAGGATTTTTCCCAGCAATGTGTAACAAATTTCTCTTTGTTTAAATGCTCGACACTAAGCATGGGGTAATGTTGTGGCTGATCCACAACACACCCCAAAATTGGGGACCCACCTTTTTGCATGCTTTCAAAGAAGATCTCAGTGACCCAGATGCTAAAAATCAAGAAAAAGGCAAAATTGCACAATAATGAAAAAGTGTCGCGATATCGCGACATGTTGCTCCGTCGCGGCCGAAAATGAAAAGTTGTCGCGATATCGCGACATGTTGCTCCGTCACGGCCAAAAATGAAAAAGTGTCACGATATCGCGACATGTTGCTCCGTCGCGGCCGAAAATGAAAAAGTGTCGCGATATCGCGACATGTCGCTCCGAAAATACAAATGTCTGATATCGCGACATGTTGCTCCATCGTGGTCCAGAGAGGAGAGAGAAAGGCAGAATGGAAAATTGTCGCGAAATCGTGACATGTCACAAAATCACGGTCAAACCAGTCAAACAGGGCAAGGCACTAAAAGCATCACGATTTCGCGACAAAAAGCAGCAAAGGGGCACGAAGCAGAAAAGCGTCGCGATTTCGTGACAAAAAGCAGCAAAGGGGCACGAAGCAAAAAAACATCGCGATATCGCGACAGGAAACAGCAAAGGGGCCCGAAATAGAAAAGCGTCACGATTTCATGACGAAAAGCTGGAAAAGTGGTACGAAATGGAAAAGCGTCACGATTTCGTGATAGAAAGCCGCAAGATAGCTCCAAATGAAAAAGCGTCGTGATTTCACGATAGAAAGCCGCAAGATAGCTTGGAGATGAAAAGCATCATGATTTTGCAACAGGAAGCAACCGAGGCGTACGGAGATGAAAAGCATCACGATTTCATGACAGGTTGCATCCTCATAGCTCAAAACAAAAAAATGTCATGATTTCACGACAGGTTGCATTGGCAAGGCTGCTGGCAGGAAAATGTCACGATATCGCGACATGTCGCGTTTTCGCGATGAAAGTAAAGGAGCAAAGCTGCATGCATAAAAACGTCGCGATATCGCGACATGCTATTTTTTGTCATGATTTACATGGGGCCATTACAGAACATGCAGAGGAAGCACGAAACACGTGGCATACAGGTGTCAGGGTTACAGAAGCGTTACATGTCAACAAAAAATATCGAACGTTTCGACATCGAACATAAATTCAAAAGCAACGAAAAGGCGAGAATACGAAATGATGCATTCTGGGAGGTGAAACGAAGCGCCACAGAGCGAAACAGAGAGCCGCATCAGAAAGTATAAAATCAGAAGCACAGACTGATACAGGGGTTGGAAATTGCTGCTAGCAGAGTTGCAGAGCCAAGGGCGACAAGCCATTCTGGGCCTACTATTGGAGCAATTTCCTTCACTTGTTCTGGTCTTATCAAGACTGGGACATTCTGTCATTGTAATTGATACATTTATTTCAATACATAATTACAGAGAGTTGCATCTCATTGGCAAGAAAGGAGGAGTTATTTTTGCATGCAGAGATTGAATGTTTATCTTTCCTTTTTCAGATTTTTTAGGTTTATAGGTGAAGTTTAATGCGAGTTCTCTCGGTTGCTTCATGCGAATGCCTAAATCTGAAAATTTATAGTTAAGACCCTAGAAACCAGCACCTAGCTTATCCGGATTGTGCGAGTTTGCAGGTTCAATAGGTTAGGTTGTGTGCAGAAACCTCATTATCTTCGGTTTTGCCAAGTTGAGATCGTAGCACTCTGAGCGTAGCTTAGTTCATTCTTTTTGTTTTATTTTCTTTTCTTTTCAGTTCTTTATTTTACGCATTTAATTACCTTCATTTAAAATAGGAAAATGTGAAAGATCTACCAAAGCTCGAAATCAAAATAGATTTGTCATAAAGATTAATTCACCTAGAGTCCATTGTAATTTCAGAATAGAATAAACCAGAGTGCCCCTTGTTAACATTCACTTGCAACACTAAGGTATTCCCAGCATTTAAATTGAACAGCATCATTGGTATAAAAAGGATAACGTAAAAGGAACCTTGGAGAAATTATCTGTGTAATTTCTTTGCAAGCAGAGGATTTGGGACTCGGATCCTACCGGAGAGTATGTTTTCACAACTGGGTGAAAACACCACTCAACGATTGGCGCTAGAAGGAGGGCCTGATTGGTTTACTTTATTTTGATTTTCATACATAAGTAATATCTTTTTGATTCGATTTTGAAATTATCTCTTAAATCTCACAAATGGCTAAACTGCAGCATTTGTTTTTCTGTTGCAGGTTTTCTTGGTGATAATCGAGAGTTTCGTCAGGCAGGCTGGACCCACCGTGCCGTATTGCGACTAGGTCCCAAACAACTGGGGAAACCATATTCCATGACCTTACACTCACTGGTACTCCCAAGAACAAAACCAAGCAAGTTGTAAACCTACCAGTCACAAAAGATCTTTTTTCTTCAGGAACCTCGAGCGGACCTACACCAGTGGTATCAATTGCCACTAGTGCACCTATTGTCAGTACCATTTCCACCGCTCTTGTAGGGTTGTCCTCATCAATTTTGGGTCAAATGGCTCAACCTCCAGCAGCTCCTTGGTATGGAGCTAATAATATCCCCTTGAATATTGCAGGGGATATCCATGAAATCCCTAAGAACATAGAAATATTCTTGCCCAAATATAAACCAGATGGCCCAAGAACGGCAGAAGAGCATATCCAAGCTTATAGGGATGTTTTAATAAGGTTGCAAGTCCAACATGAGGATGTGGCTTGCAGGATTTTTCCCATGAGCCTAGATCCAGTAGCCTATGAATGGTATATATGCTTGCCTACTGGTTCAATCACTTCATGGGCGCAAATGGAGAACGCCTTTGTTAATCAGTTTAGGTCACCTTTGGATCCCGCAACCATCTACAATCAGTTTATTACATGCAAAAGGGGCCAGGGTGAACCAATCAGAACCTTTAATCAGAAATTCCAAAAGTGCTATAATAGAGCAGTTCGGCATTTTGCCATAGATCCCGCAGTGGCCTTGCAAATATATTTTGGGGCATTGGATCCCATGACAGCCATGTTTGCAAGACGAAATCCTCAAGTTACCATGCTCGCTCTAGCCTACAATGAAGCCATGACCATCGAGCAGCAAATGACACCACAGGGCTATGGATTTCCCCAGATGCCTATGATGGGACAATATGCTCCATATGGTCAAGCTCCCTTGGCAAATCAGATCATGGCACCACAAATGCCAAGCATGAATGCCTTCCCATATCAACAACCGTATCCACCAACACCTGCTTATGCACCCATTCCAATCCAACCAATCACATCCATTCCACCGGTTCCCGCATTTTTGCAAAATAGTCAATCGACTATGCAAGGAACCAGCCAAGTTAATTCTCAGGCTATAGTTCCTTTCCCAAATCCAACTCCGATTCAAAGTGTCAATCCATACGTGAATCAAATTCCTCAAAACCTGACCCAAATGTTGAATCAAGACCCCACCAATTATGCAAACCCAACGGGAGTTAACAACAATGTAGTTCCACCGAAGGAGATTTATTCGGAGGTCGAAGAGCTCAAGAAGATAGTTCATAAACTGAGCAATGACATGGTTCAAAAATAGAAGTATGAATCCCATGCCCCTCACTCAAATCAAAATTTTAACAATAGAGGGAGACATTGGAACACAAAGCCAAACAATGGGGGAGTACCTACCCCCATTGCCAATCAACTAGATACTTCTGCAGGACCTAGTCAATCCAGTTCCCTTTTGAATCTTTCTGATTTGGCATGGGAAAAGGGGTGTAGGTTGCACAACACAAAAGAGCACAATGAGAGGAATTGTCCCGAAATTGCTAGATACACTCATTGTCTCCAAGCCCAAGTTGATGACTTGGAACTGGTGTCAAATGAGGGTCCATCGCAACATCAGGATGATAACATTATGGTGGTGGAAACTTTATATCGTCAAGAAGGTGAGAGTGAGGAAGAAGAAGACGAAATTTTGGAATAGGAGGTGCAAGATTTTCGAGAGTTTAGAAAGGGGAATCACGGATACCATTTGAGAAGTAAATCTAAAGCCCCTAAAACCTCATCAACACCACCAAACAACTCTATCCTTCCTCCGGATACTAAGGCAGATAATAATCCTCCTCCTCCACTTAGAAGAGAAATGTCTAATGACGCGCAGAAGACAGTCAAATTCGAAAAACCAAACTATGACATAGTGGAGGATCTAAAGAAGTCTAAATCTAGCCTTTCGTTCTTAGACGCGGCTAGATTGCCTGGCCAAAAGGAGGCGTTGATAAAGGCTCTAAACTCACCTGATCAAATGTGGAAGGGAAAAGGAGTTGAGTCCCATCTGATTTTACGAAAGGAGAGATGGGATGTCCCGCCATTCTTATTGACTCTGAGAATTGCGGGTAAGAATTTGCATAACTGTTTGGTGGACACGGGTGCCACGAGCAACCTCATGCCTTCGGAGATATGTCAAATGCTAGGTCTACAACTGTTTCATCCAAATGCAAGGTTTTACAATTGGATCGATTGGAGGTAAATGTGGTAGGGACCCTATAAGATGTCAAAATTCAATTAAATTCTGAACCCGGGGTCCAAAGAGGTTGTCGACATTCTGGTTGTTAACATCCCAAGTAGATATGGAATGCTACTTGCAAGGGATTGGATGAAAACTCTGAACGGTTATTTTTCAACAGATTGCTCACATATGTGGCTACCCTGGAAAGGAATTGCAAATCAAATCAGAGTGGAAAATGAACCGAGGCTTAAAGAAATCATAACATAATTTAACAAGCCGAATGAAGTTCAGTTTTTTGAGCCAGAACTGGGGGTCTATGCACTTGATGTTGAGGAAGCTATCGAAGAGCCTAAAAAGGAAACATGTCATGGTGGCTCTTTTGAGGAAAATGATTTCACATGGTTGCTCAGGTTTGATGGATCCAAATCTAGATAGGGAGCAGGAGTTGGAGTCGAGCTCACTGGTCCAGGAGGTAAACCATTATTGGCTGCTTATAGATTGCAATTTCCTTGCACGAACAATGTGCCAGAACATGAAGCACTGATCTTTGGTTTACGTCTAGCATTGAGCAAACAAGTTAAATGCTTGAAAGTATTGGGAGATTCTGAACTAGTAGTCAAGCAGATTAAAGGTCAGTATACATGCCGTGATAGGAGACTGAGCCTTTATAGAACTAGGGTTATGGACCTCATTGAGGAATTCGACGCGTTCAATATAGCCCTTATTTCTAGAAAAGGAAACCGAATAGCAGACTCTCTTGCAGTCGTCACGGGCATGTTAAATCCAGTTGACATAAAAAGGTGTAAAAATTTCTCCATTGAATTAGTTCCTTGTCCATCAATACCTGATAATGTCAAGAATTTCTAGGTTTTTGAAAATGACAGACACATATTCAAATTTGTCACGAACTCGGGTATTTTTGAAAATCAGGTGATTGATGAGGAGCAAAGATGGCAAGAAGAAACAGAAAACGAGAGTGAAACTGCGTGTCAATCCAACAAAATACCTAAAGACGTGGTTTCATTGGAGAAAATGTTCGATATGGGATACAAGACCAGAAGAGGAAAAAAGGTCCCACTCCCCAAAGATGCATGTGATTTAATTAATCTAGGGAGTGCAGACAATCCACGGGAAGTGTACATTGCAAAGGCATGTACAGCTGAAGAAAGGAACAACATAATACATGCATTAAAGCATTACATGGATTGCATTGCTTGGAATTACAATGAGCTGAAAACATACAACCAAGACATCATCACACATACCATTCCCCTAAAGCCGGACTCCAAGCCTTTTAGACAAAGACAACGAGTTGTTAACCCGCTATTGGAGCCCTTAATAGAAAAGGAGGTCAAAATATTATTGGAAGCGAAGATCATTTTTCTTGTTAGGCACTCAACCTGGGTTGCTAACCTCGTTCCAGTAAGAAAAAAGAGTGGAGAGATTAGGTTGTGTATAGATTTTCGAAATCTTAACAAAGCCTCTCAAAAGGATAACTATCCATTGCCATCCATTGATGAAATTTTACAAACGGTAAATGGATCTGAAATGATGTCTTTTCTTGATGGGTATTCTGGATACAACCAAATTCTTATACATCCAAATGACAGGATGAAAACAGCCTTCACCACCAAGTGGGGGACATTTGCCTACAAGAGAATGTCGTTTGGACTGTTAAATGCTGGTGCAACATTTCAACGCGCCATGGACTATGCATTCAAAGGGCTTATAGGCAAATGTATCATTGTGTATGTGGATGATATTCCAGTATTTTCAAAGAAAAGAGAAGACCATGTCAAGGATTTGAAGAAAGTTCTTCAAAGATGCAGAGAACATGGAATTTCCTTAAATCCCAAAAAGTGCATTTTTGGAGTAACAGAAGGAAGATTACTTGGTCACATCATTTCAAAAGAGGGCATATCCATTGACCCAGAAAGGATACAAGCTATCCAAAACTTGCCTCTCCCGGGTAGTAAAAAAGAGTTGAGATCTTTCTTTGGGCAGGTTAATTTTGTGAGGAAGTTTATCTCAAGCTTTGCTGAGATAGCCAAACCTCTGAACAAGATGCTCAAGAAGGATGTAGATGTCAAATGGAACGAGGAAAGTAGGGTGGCCTTTCAGAACATCAAAGATGCCATTTCCAGAGCCCCTGTCCTCATAAGTCCAGACTATTCTAAACCTTTTTATATTTATGCTTTCGCATCAGAACACTCTTTTGCGAGTGTCTTGACCCAGAAAGGTGAGGATAGTGCAGAGAATCCCATAGCATTTTTGAGTGCTCCTTTAAAAGATGCTCAATTAAGGTATTCCATCCTTGATAAGCAGATGTACGCACTTTTTAAAACGGTAAAGAAATTTAGACATTACATTGTGCACAGCAGAGTTATTGCCATCGTGCCTGACCCTGCTGTCAAGACCATGTTTTTACAGAATGAGCTAGGTGAGAAAAGAGGGAAATGGATTTCCACTATCCAAGAGTTTGATCTTGAAATCCAACCTATGAAACTAGTTCGAGGACAGGGACTGGTGAAGGCGATCGTTGAGAATAATCCGCAAATGACATGCCAATATTCGAATGCAGAATACATTTCTAAGGATGACTGGTATGTTGACATTGTGCAATTTCTATTGAATGGTAAGTGTCCTTCTAATCTGAATTCAACTCAAAGAAGAGCTTTAAGACTTAAGTCTATCAATTATCTGATGAAATCTGGTGTTCTTTACAGGAAAAATCATGAAGGGATCTACTTGAGATGCCTGAATAAAGAAGAAGCTGCCAAGGTGCTGCAGGAATTTCATGGGAAATATGGAACTGGTCATGGTGCGGCAAATGCTACAGCGCATCAAATCCTGAGAGCAGGATACTACTGGCCCCACATTTTCAAAGATGCACATGCCCATGTACGATCTTGTCACATTTGTCAAGTAGCTGCCAATAGAGAAAGAAATGCAGCCATGCCATTACAACCTGTAGTTGAAATGAGACCATTTGCACAATGGGGACTAGATTTCATTGGGGTTATTAACCCAAATTCTTCTGATTCCCATAAATTCATACTAACAGCTACAGATTACTGTACAAGGTGGATAGAAGCAATTCCTACAAAACATGCCACCACAGACGTTGTAATAAGATTCCTTGAGGACCACATTATAACAAGATTCGGAATGCCCGATTCTATTGTCAGTGACAATGGTAAAGCTTTTATTTCTACGCAATTCATAGATTGGGCATATGACAACAAAGTGAGTTTAAAATTTGCATCTAATTATTACCCTCAAGGAAATGGTTTGGCCGAATCTTCAAATAAAAATTTGTTGAATATCATTAAGAAATTGCTGGAAAAGAACCCTCGGGATTGGCACAGCCAGTTAAAGTTTGCCCTTTGGGCAGATAGGACCAGAGTAAAAGAATCCATAGGGAATACTCCCTATCATTTGGTCTATGGGCAAGACCCGATATTTCCTGCAAACTTGAAGTTGCAAACCTTGCATTTCATACAAGAGTACTTGGGGACAGATGATCAAGTTGAAGCCAGGTTAAGTCATTTGCTGCACCTTGATGAAAAGAGGGAAGAAGCCATGAGTCACATGAATAAACACCAGGAAGTTATCAAAAGATGGTTTGACAGAAGGGCTAAAATTAAGTCCTTCAGAATTTCAGATTTGGTCTTACTATGGGATAAAAGACATGAGGAAAAAGGGAATCATCAAAAATTTGATTGTCTTTGGTTAGGCCCTTATCAGATTTCAGAAATTCTCGGGAAAAATACCTTCAGGCTAAAAACTTTAGAAGGGAAGGATTTGATGTTACTGGTTAATGGGCGTGTTTTAAAGCATTATTTTAGTCCTTAGGTCGTAAGAGATTGATGTTATTCTTTTCGGTTTTGGTGGGGTTTTTCATATTTTGTTTTCATTGTTTAGGATTGTTAGTCTAGTTAGGATTTAGGTTGTGGGTTTGATTTCAATTGACATGCTTTGTTTGTTTTTATAAAAAAAAAAAAAAAAAAAAAATTGAGATGTCAACTTATGCTTAAGACTAGGAGAATATGAAACATTGGAATTGTCTTGTAAAAGCTCCACAAGTAACACAAACATTTTAAGTTATATCGTTTGAAACTTGTGATGCATGAAGTAGTCAGTTTTTGTATGGCAAATATTTCATCTACAATTCAAAAGATAATGCATTCATGTTACATCTCACTTTACATATACATTCCATCTTAGTTGCATATGCATCTCAGGTACAAATCATTAAAGTGTGTCAAATCCTCTTAGGGTTATGCTATAACATAAATGTGAAAAAATCCTAAGGTTGGAAACTGAGCCTCGTGATATCTAGAACTAAGCACATCTTATACACATTAAAAAGGATCTTGAGCAAAATGATCAAAACCTTGCTTGGAAGAAAAGGTTGGGCGAAAGAAGTATTTCATGTCTATCCTATTATGCAACATGATCCTTAAAACAGTGGTTTTGACCACTTCCATAAAGCTTAAAGCCTAAAATCGGAGTAGTAAGGATAGGGCTAAATCCTCATCGAACTTAGGTTGAGGATCCAACTCCCCAAAGCTTTGATTTGACCTACATGGAGTAGTAAGGATAGGGCATAAATTCTCATCTCGCTTAGGTTGAGAATCTGATTCCCCAAAGCTCCTATGTCTCATTTCATGATAAATCTTGGATTGGAAGGATCGTACTACTTGTCCTCTACAAAGGATGGGTAGTCATCCCCAAGGTCTAAGCAATAAAATTAATATTCTCCATTTTTATCCAAAGCTTGGATTGGAAGGATCGTACTACATGTCCCTAGCAAGGATGGGTAGTCATCCCCAAGGTCCAAGAAGTAAAAAAATTAATTTTTCCCATCTCATATTTATATTGGATTGGAAGGATCGTACTACTTGTCCTCTCGCAAAGGATGGGTAGTCATCCCCAAGGTCCAAAGAAATGAAGGTAAGTCTTGGATTATGGGGTTAGGTATGCCCATGCATGGCAACATGTCTTGTCTAAAAAAACAAGACCACTGATTGTTCAAAGGGTTAGACTAGCATGACCATTTCTTCCATAATTGGTTAAATTATTTTGCTCAAAGTGAGGTAATGAATTCCAAATCAGAATAGTAAGGATAGGGTTAAACTCCCATCTCGGTTAGGTTGGGAGTCTGATTCCCCAAAGTTCTGATTTCACGTTCACTTGCACATGGGTTCAAGATAGTAGGGACTCATAACCAACTTTGGGATATAATAAAGCAATTCATTAGTGGATCCTAAGAGGGTTTGGTAATCTTGAATGTTTGTGCATGATACTAGAAATTTTAGGCCTTTACAAGAGCAAAATCTCTAAGCATAGTTATCAAGTTACACAAATCATTCACAATCTCACATATGCATTCATGTAAAACTGACAATGGAATGTTGATCAATTTCAAATGATAGGGAATGAAATACATTGCACACACCGAGCTAATACTTGATGATTCTGATGATTCATGTACTTCTGATCTTTGGGCATTTGTTTATATTTGTTTATGTGCTAACACATGTTTTCGAGTTTGTATACTTCCAGGTAGGGTTCTCACTAAAATGCTCAGGAGCATTTGACAGCAGAGTCACCATTTGTTGTGGCTGATCCACAACACACCCCAAAATTGGGGACCCACCTTTTTGCATGCTTTCAAAGAAGATCTCAGTGACCCAGATGCTAAAAATCAAGAAAAAGGCAAAATTGCACAATAATGAAAAAGTGTCGCGATATCGCGACATGTTGCTCCGTCATGGCCGAAAATGAAAAATTGTCGCGATATCGCGACATGTTGCTCCGTCGCGGCCGAAAATGAAAAAGTGTCGCGATATCGCGACATGTTGCTCCGTCGCGGCCGAAATGAAAAAGTGTCGCGATATCGCGACATGTTGCTCGCGGCGAAATAAAAATGTCGCGATATCGCGACATGTTGCTCCGTCGCGGTCCAGAGAGGAGAGAGAAAGGCAGAATGGAAAATTGTCGCGAAATCGCGACATGTCACAAAATCATGGTCAAACCAGTCAAACAGGGCAAGGCACTAAAAGCGTCACGATTTCGCGACAAAAAGCAGCAAAGGGGCACGAAGCAGAAAAGCGTCACGATTTCACGACAAAAAGTAGCAAAGGGGCACGAAGCAGAAAAACGTCGCGATATCGCGACAGGAAACAGCAAAGGGGCCCGAAATAGAAAAGCGTCACGATTTCACGACGAAAAGCTGGCAAAGTGGTACGAAATGGAAAAGCATCACGATTTCATGACAGAAAGCCGCAAGATAGCTCCAAATGAAAAAGCATCACGATTTCATGACAGAAAGCCGCAAGATAGCTCCAAATGAAAAGCGTCACGATTTCACGACAGGAAGTAGCCGAGGCGTACGGAGATGAAAAGCGTCATGATTTCACGACAGGTTGCATCCTCACAGCTCGAAATAGAAAAATGTCACGATTTCATGACAGGTTGCATTGGCAAGGCTGTTGGCAGGAAAATGTCATGATATCGCGACATGTCACGTTTTCACGATGAAAGTAAAGGAGCAAAGCTGCATGCATAAAAACATCGCGATATCGCGACATGCTATTTTTTGTCACGATTTACATGGGGCCATTACAGAACATGCAGAGGAAGCACGAAACACGTGGCATACAGGTGTCAGGGTTACAGAAGCGTTACATGTCAACAAAAAATATCGAACGTTTCGGCATCGAACATAAATTCAAAAGCAACGAAAAGGCAGGAATACGAAACGATGCATTCTGGGAGGTGAAACGAAGCACCGCAGAGCAAAACAGAGAGCCGCATCAGAAAGTATAAAATCAGAAGCATAGACTGATACAGGGGTTGGAAATTGCTGCTAGCAGAGTTGCAGAGCCAAAGGCGACAAGCCATTCTGGGCCTGCTATTGGAGCAATTTCCTTCACTTGTTCTGGTCTTATCAAGACTGGGACATTCTGTCATTGTAATTGATACATTTATTTCAATACAGAATTACAGAGAGTTGCATCTCATTGGCAAGAAAGGAGGAGTTATTTTTGCATGCAAAGATTGAATGTTTATCTTTCCTTTTTCAGATTTTTAGGTTTATAGGTGAAGTTTAATGCGAGTTCTCTCGGTTGCTTCATGCGAATGCCTAAATCTGAAAATTATAGTTAAGACCCTAGAAACCAGCACCTAGCTTATCTGGATTGTGCGAGTTTGCAGGTTCAATAGGTTAGGTTGTGTGCAGAAACCTCATTATCTTCGGTTTTGCCAAGTCGAGATCGTAGCACTCTGAGCGTAGCTTAGTTCATTCTTTTTGTTTTATTTTCTTTTCTTTTCAGTTCTTTATTTTACGCATTTAATTACCTTCATTTAAAATAGGAAAATGTGAAAGATCTACCAAAGCTCGAAATCAAAATAGATTTGTCATAAAGATTAATTCACCTAGAGTCCATTGTAATTTCAGAATAGAATAAACCAGAGTGCCCCTTGTTAACATTCACTTGCAACACTAAGGTATTCCCAGCATTTAAATTGAACAGCATCATTGGTATAAAAAGGATAACGTAAAAGGAACCTTGGAGAAATTATCTGTGTAATTTCTTTGCAAGCAGAGGATTTGGGACTCGGATCCTACCGGAGAGTATGTTTTCACAACTGGGTGAAAACACCACTCAATAGGTAATTAACATGGTAGAAATCCCAATTTAATATAGTCTTTGATCTACACAAACCATGGGTCATGTGGTTCGGTATTGACCACATGAATGCCACCATTATCTTTAGGATATGTAGGTGATATGGCAGATTCAGTGAGTGCATGAATTTTTAAGGATGTGGTTGTTGATGTTGGGTTTTGTGGGATTAATGATCCTAAGGAGGCCATTGTATCCACAAAATTATTAGAGGATCGTGGTGCAACTTCAATGTCATACCATTCAAATTGATAGAGGATTTTTTGTGCAATGTGCATTAATTGTTGGAGGATTTGGAAATTACATTGCTAGATCTCTTGTACTTGGTTTATGATTAAAATGGAATTGCCTATAATGTGGAGATATTTTATGTGCATTAAATGTGCTTGTTTTAATCTGAGGATTAGAGCTTCATATTCTACATTTTTTTTCATGCAAGGGAAATATAACTTGAATGAAAAAGGAAGTGGTTCACCTTTAAGTGTGAAAAATACAATGCCTGCACCCCCAGCATGCATGCATCGAGAGCCATCAAAGAATAGTGTTAAGTCTGTTGTCATGTCTAGTTCCACATATTCTTCATCTTCTGTTATGTGAAATATGGATTCATCCAAGAGCTAAATAAGGAGGGGTTGGTCATCAGACAAGGGAGCTTCTACAAGTTGGTCTGCTATAACCTATCCTTTTATGGATTTTTGTTAAATAAATTTGAGGTCGAATTCTGTTAGAAGCATGATCCACTTAGTTGTGCAAGAATTTTGGTAGCTTTTTTTCATCATGTAGTGGAGGGGATTGTCTTAGGTGATGACAAAGGTAGTATGGTTAAGCATGTAGTGATGTAAATTTTGGATGGCGAATACTACAGCTAGACATAGTTTCTCCATGTATCCATATCTAGCTTCGTAGCTAACTAGCATGTGACTGATGTAGTAAATAACTTGCTCTTTTTCGAGTGATTTCTTTTGGGCTAGAAATGTGCCTAGTGCAAAATCTATAGTCAAAATGTATAGGATGAGTGGTAGATATGGATGTGGGGGTGACATAACTAGTGGTGAAGTAAGATAAGTTTTGATGTCATAAAAATCTTATTGGTAGTTATCATCCCATTTAAATTTTACTTCTTTTTGTAGTAGGTGGTTGAAGGGTTTACACTTGTTAGACAATTGTGCTATAAATTAGTGGATAAAGGTGATCTTGCCTTGAAGACTATTCAGTTGTTTCAGGGTAGAAGGTGGAGCCATCTCAGTAATGGCTTTTACCTTGTTAGGGTTGACTTCAATGCCTCATTGGGTGATGATGAATCCTATGATTTTACTTGAGGTAACACAAAATATGCATTTATTTGGGTTGAGGTAGACATTGTGTTCTAGTAGGCGATCAAAGATTCAACGAAGATCCTCAATATGTTTTGAGTATTTCTTTGACTTAGCAATGAGATCGTATACATAGTCTTCCATGATTTTGTGCATGTAATCATGTAAAATTTAGGTCATTTTGTACTATTAGGTTTCCCTAGTGTTCTTAAGGCCAAATGGCATGACCTTGTAACAAAATGTCCCCCAGAGAATTGTAAATGATGTCTTGTGTTGATCATCAAGATTGATTTTAATTTAGTTATAACCTAAAAACCCATCCATTAGAGATATCATCTCATGGCCAGTGATGGAATCGACGAGTGTGTCAATGTTAGATAGAGGAAAGTTATCTTTGGGAAAATCTTTATTTAAATCATGAAAATCTATACATATGTGAACGTTGCGAGAAGGCTTGGGTACATGGACCATGTTAGAGACCCATTCAAGGTAGTCTATGGGTACTATGAAGACTACATCTAAGATCTTTTAGAGCTTAATTTTTACTAATAATGCAATGGTAGGGTGCATGCGACATAAATTTTACCTTACAGGTTTGGCATTTTGATCGAGTGTAAGGTTGTGAACTACTAGAGCAGTATTGAGTCCTAGCATATCCTTTTATGACCATGCGATAACTCGGATATACTTGCAAAGAAAAATTTTGAATAGGATGCACTCCTAAGGGGAGAGGCTAGTAGCTAATTTGACTATGTGAGGATTTTTAGGATCATCACCTATGTCAACATCGATGGTTTCCTCAATAAGCATGTGGGAACCATCACATAATTGTTTTGGAATTGGAATAAGATGAAGGTCATCGATGGCCTTGGTAAGTTCATATTCGTCATCTAGATAGATGTTCATGTGGTGGACTTGTGGTATATGAGGTGGAATAGATGATGAATAAGCATTTACAGTACGTAGAGCGTGTGATTAGAGTAAGAAAACTTGGGGTGCTAGTATGGGTGAGATGTGGCAGAGATCAATAAAATTAGGGTTTGGCATATTGTCTCGTGTTGGCTGATGTGTGTATCATAGTGGAGAAAAGAGATAAACTTCAACCATATTAATTTATATTGTGGGGGATGTATGTGGTGAAGAATATGGTGATGATATCTTGATAATCTGAGTATCTTAAAAGTCTTAGTAGAGGGTGTAAGACAACTAGTGGAGATCATGGTTGAGTGGCATCTCATTGAAGTTGTTGATGTATAGGTAGGAATGGAGCGAAGTATGTTGGTGATGTTAGGAATACCATGTTGTTCTCTGGGTAGTGCATGTTTAAGGATAGCGCAATAAATTAGTTTGTCAACTCATCAAAACAACATAACAAGGTGGCATCAGATATGAAGGGCACTTGGAAGAAATTTCCAAGGATTGTAATGGTAGATTTGGATGAAGGGGTGTCTTCTAAGATTTCCATATCAATAAATTCTTCCAAGGTGTATGTCGAAAGTGGGTAAGGATGTGGGGATAAATCTTGGAGCTCATCTTCCAATGTATGGACATTGGTTGGGTGATAACCTAAGCCAAATTTGTCAGTAGGGTATTGAACATCAGAGTTAATGGGTGGGCATAACCCTTGCTCATAACATCTAGCCCAGACCCACACCAATGGAAGCATTTAAGGTAACATAAGGCAAAGTAGGGATTGGCCAAGTGATCGATTGTGCCACAAAAATTGGATTAGGATGGTGGAGATACAATAGGTGGGAATGAAGAGTCCACTCCAGTGTAGATAAAGTTGGTATAATTTTTAGGAGATCCTAATTACACAATTATTCTAATAGTTAAGACTAAGGCTGATGGGTGGCCAAAGTCTTGGGCAGATTGGATAATGGGTGGGTGTATGTGGACATAATGTACATTATAATCTCCTGGACGTAAGTTTATCATAAACACAAATATGCATGGTGTTGCATGTTCTGGTAAACGTGGTGGTGAATCAAATTTAGATGATGAAGATGAATTTTGGGAGTCTCTATTAGTAGCACTATAAGGGTGTAGAAAATTGATCATCTAAGCGAGAGGCTCATTGTTCCCACTCATGACATTCGTCTATGATAGCTGGGATTGGATGATTGGCCTGTGGGAATTGTGAAGGTGGTGGAGTGGATGTTGGATGATGTAGGAAAGTAAATTACCTAGGCCATGGATGAAAAGGAAGGGGAGGCATGCATGGTGTAGGGAGAGTAGGTGCTTCCATCGAAGAGGATGTTTTGAGTGAAGTGATAGAGCGTGATATGGATGGTGGCTACGGTGTAGGTATCGTAAGTGATTTTATGGAGTATGAAGGTTGGGATGGTGGTGATGGACATAATATGGGAGGCAAAAATGGTATGGTAAGGGAATTAGGCACTACTGATGATGGTGCTAAGGGTCTTGATATTGATGTGTGTGTCCTTGATAAATATTGGGATAACGAGGTGGATGTAGGAGCCGATTTTGATGCTCCAATTGATTGATGGGAAGAAATATGGAAGAGCTATGTGGACGAGAAGGATGGTGCAGGTAGGAGGTCTACAATGTTACATAACTTAAATGGGTATTCATCAACTGGGACATAATGGATAAGTCTGTTATGGATGTATTTGAGACAATGGTTTAGCATGGAAGGGATGCATTACATATATTTGATTCATGGGTGACCAAGAAGGATGTTGGATTGCAACTCCCCTTGGATTATGTGCAAGAGGATGGAAATGGTACGGATACCTACTCGGATAGGTAGTACTATGGATCCTACTATAGGTCACATAGAACTATTGAATGCTCATAGATCAAGGGAAGGTGTGGTGAAATGGGTTGGTGATATATGTAAATGGTGTAGGGATACTATAGATATGATACTAATGGATGAGCCCATGTCAAAAAGGACTCACTTGTAGGTAATATAATTGAAATTGGATTGTATGTGGAGATGGGGATCAGATCCTTCTCCTACGAGTTTTGTTATCTCATGGTTGTGGAAACTAATGTATGGTTGAAGGTATCACGAGATGTTCCCTAAAAAGTTGACAAATGCATTGGTATCATGTGTTTCCAAATATATAGACCATAAAATATCATTCAACGCCTCATGGTGGAGTTGAGATTTTTGTAAAAGATCAAATATAGATAATCATATAGTGGCATTATGCAATTGATAGGTGAGGCTACCACGAATGGTAATCTCATTTTGAGGTGGAGGTGGTACAACGCTAGGAATTTGGAAAACCTATGGAAATTTAAATTGGGTAGATGGAGATACAATAGGTGTGGTCTGGTGTGATGGGTATCATTGGTTTTAAGTGGTAATGTTTATCATACCTACTACTCCACATTATGGAGGATCACATTGGACACTATTCACTTGGTGAGGTGGTCCTAGCAGATTGGTTGGAGGTATTTGGGGATTGGCTCCTCTTTGATCTGATAGAGGATTCTGGAAGATACCTAAGTTTTGGTTTTGTGGGGCTAAAGCATTCGATACCTAAATGGTGCCCCTATCAATTAGGTCTTGCACTTGAGTATGTAAGGAGCAACATGACTCGATGTCATGGCCATGTTGTCTATGGTATGGGCAATAGAGTTGCTCGTTGTATCCATGAGGCTTAGGTGCATTTGGATCTAATGGTCAGATGTCAGGTAGCATAATATGTCCATTGTCTTGTAACCTATGAAAGAGGTTGGGTAAAGGTTTAGATAGTGGTGTGAGGTTACTCTATGGATCCTACAGATGCATACCTCAAGACTATTAAGGCCTAGGTGGGGGAGGTGCATTTGTTTGGAATACTTGTTGTTGTGGAGCATAAGGTGCTGGACTTGGTGTTGGTGTTAAGGTAGCAGTTGCCACTTGGTTGGTTTGTGGAGGTTGAGAATATGGTTGGTTAGGTGCATTCCTATTAAAATAGAAGTTGGAATTGTAGTTAGGCTTTGATCTTAACTTAATTTTACTAGATTGTAATTTAATGTCTTTAATAACTTTTGCTTGTGAAATGGCTTCCTTGAAGGTGTAGCTTTGGAGAAGCTGTAGGGAGGTAGAAATATGTTTATGGCAACTCTTGGAAAAGAGTGTCACTAGCTCAGTAGTAGGAAGGCTATGGGCAAGGTCACGAATTATCACTCTCCATCTAGATACAAACTCAGTTATAGGTTCATTGTGAGCTTGGTATAAATCATAGACATCTAAAAAGGTTGTCTTCTTCTTAATGTTAATTGAGAAGTGTTCCAAGAAGGTGTTTGCTAATTGCTCGAAGGTATAAAGGATATGTCATGGTAGCATTTTATACCAATCCAAGGCTTGTCCTACGAGGGAAAGGGAGAAGGTTCACAATATCATGGGGTTGCTACTATGGATCTAGGAGCAAGTTGAGCAATAGTTACTAACATGCTCTCTAGGATCCTCCTTACCTTTGTACTTGTCAAACTTTGGAATCTCAAAGCGGTAGGGGTAAGGTGGGATAAGAAAGGATGGATGAACTGTCTCATTGCAAAGTTCATCGTAGTATGGTTTTTGTGGTTCGTAGCTTGCAGTGCGTAGGTTCAACATCTTGACTTCATATTGTAAGAGTTAAATTTCAAGTGTTAAAGGTGTAGGCGATTGAGCTAGAGGTGGTTGAGCCTGGGATTGTGGTGGATAGTGAGGTTGTTGTTGTTCATCCCTATATTGTAAGGGTAATTGTTCTAGCTGGTCTTGGTATGTTGGGTATCACATAGCATATACTATAGGGACTAGTGGAACACTAGGCTATGGAATAGATGTTTGTTGGGGATAGTAATATTTTGATTGGGATGTGTGCTATTGTGGCATGGGTTCCTACTAGGTAGGAGCCTATTGTAATGGCTAGGCCATAGGAGGTGATGACCATGAAGGAGGGGGTGTGAAGAATGTAGTGCCAATTTGTGAGAGTGGAGGTGTCAACACTAGTGATAATCGAGGTAAGGTGTCAAAAGTTGAGACCTGCCTCTATCCTAAAGGGTGAGCTTTGGTGAGGCTAAACTATGTGGAATGGCCCAGGGGAGCAGACATATGAGCTATAGGTTTTGATTCGAAGGTAGGAAGAAGGTTAGCGAGCAGTGCTTGGAAAGGCAGAGGATGTGGTATCTAAAAGGTCGATGAAGGTGAAGGTAGAGTGGACGATTGGGTATTGTACACTCTAGGAACCTAAGATGTAGGTGAGAATGCTACAGAAAAGGAGGGGTAAGCTTCCAAAGTAGGAGCTTGGGAATAGGAGATGGTGCCTATGTCCTGTCCTAAATAAATTTGAGTGGTTGGTTGTCATTGCTGACACTGGATATTTTGGGTTTGAAGAGGTTCTTGTGTTAGGTCTTAAAACATTGTGAAAAATGGCTGCTGGGATGATGATGGTTGGGACTCTTGGGAAGAGTGTGGGTGTGTTTTTTAAGAAGATGTTCGTTGTTCCTATAGAGGAGTTTGCTATTGTACAGTTTGAAATGTTGACCTCTAGGTACCTATGGTAGAGGAAGAAGGATCAGAAACCATTCCTATAGTAAGAGCGAATGATGTGACTTTTGGGTGGGTATGGTTCAAGAGGGAGGAGTCATTCTCAAATAGGGATTGAGATAGACTCTAAAAAAATGGGTGTGCAAATGTAGGGGAGGTAGGTATGATCTCCTCATCTATAGTAAAAAAGGGTTAGGTTGTCTTGGCGCTGAGTAGATCACATGGTCACAAAACGTAGCAGGTGGATTAGGCAAGGATGGGGATGAAATAAGTGGATAATCCTCTATGAGTGAAGATGTTAAGGCTTCACTCAGGGTGGATGTATCATGTTGAGGTATCGTGTGTGTGAATTGTACATCGGATCCTATGAATAAAACATATGTGTCTATGGTCTTCCCCTTCATGATCGAAGAAGTAGGTGGAGACTAACTAGAAGAAGTGTTTGGTATATCCTCTATGAGGCGTGCATGCTCACATGCCCGACTATGAGTGACAATAGGTATGACAACATGTGTAGTGTTGTGAGGGTTTAGAACTACGTAGGAATAAAATTTGTAATTCTATGTGTAGTGTGTAAAGGGGTTTAGGAATAACCTCAGTGTGGTGTGGACTTGACTGTGCCTAGTATAAGTGAAAATAAATGAAGTTTTGTGTATAGCTAAGCAATATATGGTGTGATGTGCTGAGACTAGTCTGTGATCATGCAAATAATGGTAGACTGGAATTAGTTCTAAATGCTAAAAATAAAAAGTGTTTTGTTCGTTTATGTGTGTTTTAATGTTGGTACTTCCTAGGTAGTATCATAGGTAGTGAAGTGAATACTCTAGTAAATAAGGAATGTAATCGGTATCAAACATCCTACAACACCCAAAGATGCATAGAATAGAATGATATCGCAACGTGTGAATGGTTACATGTATGGAAGGCATAGTAAAATGATATCCTAAAAAGGGGGGGAACCCACTATGTTGAAGTGAGTTCACTATATCATCTCACGAGAAGAGGTGGTACTACCTAAGACCTACTACCAGCATACCCATGCTTTCACTTCACCCTCGGGTAGGCTTAGTCAATAATGATAGTTATCGTGTTCACTAATTATGTAAGCCTTGTGAACAAAGATATCTAATCCTATCCCACTCCGAAGGTAACAACTGGTGATGAAATATAGAAGCCCAATCTCAAAAGTGGGGGGTTTTTCGGTGATGAGGCCTAGAAAACCACTCCTATGGGGCTGCTAGGTATCTAGGGGGATGATTTGGTGGATGGTGAAACATTTACCACACCAATATCGAGCGATGGATTGGGGATGAAGTCCAATTTCACCACTTGTTTAAGATACCACGTGCGTGTGTGTGGGTTTTTTTTTGCTATCAATGTTATATAAAGTAAAAAATCTAACTAATTACCTTTTCAAATTGAAAGCTAGCCTTGTATGCGTTTTTCAAAAGCAAAATACTAGAATGAAGTGTTTCTTGTAAACAAATAATTTAAACCTAGATGCTTTTAGGCAAAGAAGTTAACTCTATTTTTCAAAGCATATATGAGGGGTTTAAGTGACCCTAAATATGTGTAAGAACATGTAGTAATTGCAATGAAAATATGTACAAGTATAAACAAACAATTATAAGAACTTTATACATGTAAATTAGAAAAAGAGAAAGTGAAATTTACTTGATATTTTGAAATTTGAAGTTGATTGAATTTTGATAGGTTTTATAATTACATCGATACTTAAACCAAATGGAAATGCAAGAAAGGAAAATCTATTACTAGCTATTGTGTATTAACTAGTAGACATTTTACATGAACCCAAAAATTTATACACAGAACAAATATAGAGGAATACCTGGTCTCTAATGTTTTGGATGGTCTGATTAGGTCTTGTAATGCTCACCCTTGTAATTTTAGGGGTTTTTGAGGCTGTTATATTGACTTCACCACCTGGGGGGTGAATTAAGATCTAATTCATAGGGTTGGGGGCCAATTGGGTTTATAAGCCCCAAATATCTATTCTGAAGGCCTGAGAGGGTTTCCAGGGCTTTAAACATCTTTGTGATAGTCAGATTTAGTACCTGGAAAACACAAAAATGAAGGATATTATCAAATTCATAAGAAAAAGTTAGCTATCTATTGAGGGGGTCCCACCGGGTGTGCCAGAATGAAACGGGTGGAAAGTGGTATTTGATCTAACAATATAAACACAAAGTATGTTGAACAAGAAAGTTGTATTTCATTTATATTCAAAGATGATATAGGTTACAATAGGGACAATTTTTCCTTTCATGGTGTCTTCTCCAATAAACTTCACAACAATCTTGATACCACCTTCTATCATCCCTCAATGTAGGTGGGTTTGCGATCCACCACCAAGTTGTAGTTGATTATGTTCTCCTTATTTGAACTTGTGAAGAACCTACAAAAGGGGATTATTTGGTTGGGGGGCTTGCCTTGGTCAGGCCCCTTGGTTATGAATACTAAATTGACACAAAAACATATTGAAATTTGCAATAAATGATGCTAAACACTTGGGAATAGTAAATGGAAGCTTACCTATCAAATCTGAGGTGATTTAGAATTTGTAGACTAAAATCACCACCCGAGGGGTGAATCAGAACTAGATTCGTGAGGCGAGGGGCGAATCCTATTGTGAGTTGTATTTTGCTAAAATGCTCTGATAGGGAGGCTCCTTGGCTGTTACTATGCTTCTATTTGCTATAAAATCTGATTGTTCAGACTTCGGTGTTGAATTCGATAGAGTTTTTGTACTTTGAACATAATATGGAGAGAGGTCTAAATGAGGGTTTGGGCCCACTATATATATAATGGCAAGGTGCAGGGGGGAGAGTTAAGGAAACTAACCCTAGGCTGAATTCTAACCATAGTTAGGTTAGGGTTTGTGAGGTGGAGGTATCACATTCCTCATAGGAAATATCCTATCCTCACACGTGTGAGGAAGGATTAGGTCTAATTAGGATTAGGAGGTCCTAAGTCAAATTAGGGCTTGATTAGGGTTCTTAGGAAAATATCTCAAAAAACCCTAATTACACACATGTGGGAGGGTGTAATTAATTTTAATTAAGGATTAAGAGTTTAATTAATCAATTTTGCCCTAAAAATGTGACTTAAGTGAAGTCAACATTAAATTAGATTTTTGAAATTGACTTGATAATTGCTTTTGCCAATTAATAGCCCGTGGGGGCCTCAATTGAGTGCAAATAGGCTTTGTATCACCTTAGGAAGCTGATGGAAGGTATCCCGATGCATGGGAAATGTTTATGATGTGATTTTTCTAACTTTTTAGGGTTTTGGACCTAAAAAATAACAAAGTGGTATGTGGAAGTCTACGCAATGCTATGATATTCTACGACAATCCACGAATGACTACGCATGACTACGAATGCCTACACATGACTACAGTAATCTACGCATGTTGGTCTACAATATCCTAGGGGTACCTAGGATGGCCTATGTGAACCTACAAGTGTCCAAAAGGATCTACAAGTGCGTAGGTATAGCAATGTGTAACTTTTAGGTGTCTACACCTGCATTAGGTATACTCATCATTGCACTTTGCATTCTAGAGTTGCTCATACATGTATAGCACTAAGACTGTACACTAGTCATTATTCAAAATCAATGTTGCTCAAGTCATCATTCACATCATTTCACATTTCCTCTATCATTTCCTCCTACATTTCCCACTTTTCATATTTGTGTCCATTCCCTTCACCTAACCATTTGTTCTAGAATATCATTAGGATTTTTGGTCACTCAGCCATCTCTAGTTTTCTTTTCATATTTTGTAGAAAGCTATCCTGATTTTTAGGAGGTAGAGTCTTGCTTAGATTGTACCTTGTATATTTCAAAATCCCAACACATTTTCACACTAATAAATCCAAGTTTTGCACAAGGAAATATGAAACCTATGAAGTGTTCTAGGTTACCTTAAGTAAAAATTTTATCCTTCTCATCCCCTTGTATGGATGGTTCAAGAATGTTGAGAATTTTCAAAAGGACAAGCTCCTCCTTACCCAACTCCCCAAAATAATGAATGGTTTTCACTACTATCAAAATCAAAATCCCACAAAGCAAAAATAAAAAACAAAATAAATAGAGGTTATCACCACTTCCCAAATCCCTTGCTCAAAGAAAACAAAATACAAAATAAATAGTGGTTTTTACCATGAAGTATGAGAAAATATCCCTAAAATCAAATAAAATAAAATAAAGTAGTATTGAACTTGAATCTCTAGAATTCTCAGCATTTGAAAAACCATTAGGTGATCCTCATTATAGGTTTGGTGGCATCAAGCCTTCTTGGAAATGGTGGTATCCTTTTATGTATGATGATATGTCTGTCACATTATCTTTTTTTGTGTGTGCAGACCAATGTTTGCATGTGGATGAGCTAGCTTTTGGTAGCCTATACTACCTAGTAGTCTAATTCAACTAAGTATAAAACATAGGATCATGTTATTCATAGGGTGATCTTCATTATATATGGGTTGCATTAATCCTATTTGGCACTGGGGTAATCCTATATTTATCACAAAATGAACTCACTTGCACACACAGGGATATTGAGTATCTTGGTCATCCTAGTCGATTCATACCTTGTTAAAAATTCTTGCATGGCTAGTATATAATTTTTGACTAGTTGACTAGAGTGTTTGAGTCTCATGAAAACCTCATAAATATCCTACAAAATTCTATCATTCATTTTAGTTTATAACATTTTACATTTTCATAAATCCATTACATAGTCTCATGAAAACATTACACATGAATTGATGAATTCTATACAGTCTATAGTGCTCACATAGTATGTCATATAGTATACACATTACATCATCTAGACCAATCAATCATCCATATCCATATGCATCCATTCCAATACATATCATCAAATAAAATTACCACATATGCATACATGATAGGCATCCATCATTAAATCATAAAGCAAATAAACACACTACATACATCTCATAAGGCAATAAATACATGATCAACCATAGAAAATCTCATATATATGTGTATATGTACGAGGTAAAAAGATACATCATACTTCCTATAGGCTACAATAAAGTAGGTCCTCAGACCTCACAATGCTAAACATCCAAAAATCCAAAAATAGTCACAAGAGCCTCAATCACCATGGTCACGCATAACCAGTGCTATGGCTCACACTCTCACCCAGAGTCAGAGTCTGATGCAAACTCCCATACCTACTACCACCAACCCTATCTACCCTTTGTCTAGATCTAGGTGCCTCAATCCTAGATGAAGACTACACTGTCCTGCTATGTCAACTTTGGTGTGATACACTAATAGCTGAATCACCTAGTAGGTGCCCTCCAAGGTGCACCACCTCATTCTCTATCTCATCTATGTAAGTCTACCCCCATCGATACTACACTTGATAGATCTCCACTATAGAATGAAGTATCACCTCCACATATAGCCTAGACACATCCTCACTACTGGATCCCTCCCACCTAGGACTTTGTGATCTCAATTGTGCTTATAGAGTTGTTATCTCTACTTAATCATCTTGTACCTATATTCTAAGGAGATCTCTCTCCTTCCTAACCCTAATCATATCATTTCTTAGCTTAGTCTTTGTGTCACCCTATGCCACATGCTATTCTTACACTCCCTAATCACTAATTTCATCCTCCCCAAATTCACCATTATCTCCCAAGTCTAGGAGGTCTACCTACTTATTGGTAATGTGACATCACCCATGCCACTCACCTACCTCACCATGGTCATCCTAAAGAGTCTCCTAATGATACTCCTCTACTTCCCCTACTACACCACCCCCTATTGGCTCCTCTCCTTGTCATTGGTGCAGCACCCACTAGGATTCATACTCCTATGTAGTCCTAGAATCATCCAAATATAGAATGTCTACTATAGGGTCCGTATCCCCTCCAACTGCCTCCACCATCGGCCACCTCAGTGTCCTCTCATTTTTGCAATTTCTATAAACCACTAGCTCACTAGGAAACCCCTATCATACCCCAAACTACTGCATGACCTAAGAATATAGGAATAAATCCCACTCTATCCCATGTTAGCCAACCAGCCATCTCCCTCACATCACCCAGTTAAGTTGCACCTCTGTATAAGCCTATGTTGGGCAATCCCTATAGGGTCTTTAGAGTACATCCACTACCCTAAGTCCTATAAAATATTGAGTATAATAGCCCACATTGCCTACCTAGCATTGACTCTATCCTACCTCTCGATCCTACTACCATAGGATCTCATAGCCAATCTCTCGGTCTGCCAAGTTATGCTTGCATCATCCATGGTAGTCCCTGTGGCCTATCCACTACTATATGTTGCCATCCCCAAACCTATAGTAAAAATATACACACCAAGCCCTTCTACAAATGGGATTGGATCTCATACATCTCATCATACAACTATGTCAGGAGTGTCATCCCCTATGCCATCACTAGTGGATGCTCCACACTACACCCTACCAGAGTAAACTCTAGCTCCAAAAGGTTCCAGGGAAACCTAGCATCCCATGAGTTTGGTAGTAGCATATTAGATATTAGTGTCATCAGTAGAACATGCCTCATGCCTAGTACCCTGGCCTCATACCAATGCACCACCAGTATGCCTCCACTAGCAGAGTCCCCTATCACCTCCTCCGTGGCCCTGCCAAAGTATCTCTCCATAACTACCTCTCTTTTGTCATGATAAGTAGACTCAATCGATCATCCCTCTATTAGAATGCATAATATCTAGTAGACATACTCCAAAATAACCATCATCTCCCCTATCTGTAGGTGGAACATTTTGGTGTGTGGATCCCATAGATCAATAAGAGTCATCAAGTAAGCATGGTCGGCCAACACAGGCTCTAATTGCATCACCTGCTTGAGGCCAATGGCATCAAGTCACTCCTAGTAATAATCTATCAATAATTCTCTCATGGTATCAAATATGATAATAACTTGACACCGACTCTTCACCACCTAGCAGAGACAAGTCCCTCAATCACAAGCTCCAAATAGGCTTCAAAATGCCTCAAAAACACTCAAAAAAGAGAAAAAAAGGGCTCCTTTTTAGGCCTATTTTTTATCGTCCCACCCAGGTACATCCCCAAAATATATTACCATCCCACCCATGGATGGACCCTAAGTAGATCAGGCTGGCCTTCCCACCCAGGGATGGCCTCCAAATTGGGTAAAATTGGGCCTTCCAGGCCACCAAAAATAGTCATATAATGGCAAAATAAAGCAAAAAAAATACATTAAAACACAAAAATAAGCATAACACATTTAAATTCATCCCTAATTAGGATCAATTATCAAGAATTATTTGTGTTCTATCAAAAAGCAAAAACCAACAATAATTCCATTTTCAAAACTAGCATAGTGCAGTAAGAAATTCAACGCTTACCCATCTCGTACCGGCTCGACCGCTGGATGAGTATGCATGATGGCTCATGGTGACTGTAGGAAAATTTTAGTAGTGCTCCTCTACTTATAATCCTTCTCCTCCTCTCTCAATATTCAAAGTTGCAAATGCACAAATGAGCCCAAATGACCCATTTTTGGCTTACGTAACCCTCCTAGGACCATGAACGTACCTAGGAGGGATGAGGGGCTAATTGGCTGGACATCCCACCCTAGGAAATTCATAAACTATGCCACCATCCCACCCTAGGATATTCATAAAATATGCCACCATCCCACCCTGGGATGGCCACCAAAATTTTTCATCAAAACAACTTAAAATGCATCAAAAAGGGTCCAAAACCCACCAAAAACAACTCAAATTTGGTCCAAATTTAATTGGCAACAAAAGGAATATAAATTGCCCATGTAGAAAGATATAATTTCCTAATTTAATCCCAAATAATGCCATTGTTTCTGGACCACTCCATGGGAATGAATTTTTCAGCTCCTTTCTTCCATACAGCATCAACAACAGTACCAAAATCCTCTCAAATTGCTCCATTTTTTCAATGGGTAAAACTAAATGAAAACCTATCCAAGTAATATGTATCAAGTGACTCATTAATTTTATCATTTTTCATTACATAATTGACTCATCACTTGAGGTGGTAGTCATACTTAGTGATTTTATAATCACAATCAACAATCACACACTCAATCATGCAAATTGTGTTCGTTCAACGAATCTTTGACAAAGATAATCACACCCCTGCTTGGGGAAGCAAAAAAGAAAAAATTTCACTTAAAAAATGCTTCACATTAGGAATCATGAAGTATAATAGGCCCTACCTCCTTATGAAATGAATAATGTCCAAGATCAAGCCAACCTGAAATACAAGGTTGCACTTGAAGGAAGTTCTTTAGCTCGTCAAAAGCAAGGATTCAAGAATACATGCTCTTTCTATGATTAGGGCATTCAAATTTGGTTAGGTTACTAAATAATCCTAATAATTTAACACTTTAGTTATATATTTTTTCTCAATTCTATGTTGCACACAATGCATCTCAAAAAGGAGCATCTATAGACACTAAAATCTGGTCAATCCAATTAGGCGACCAAGACAAGGTCTAATTCACACCACATGGCCCCCTTGGGCAACCCTCAAAGGTTTTAAAGTGGTCCTAATCACTCTTGGAAGTCTCTACCCCACTTTTTGGAACTTTTGGGCCACATAGGCATGATAGTAGCACCCTGGTATGTTCATAGTTTGTGGCCATCCCACCTTGGGATGGTGGCAAACTGGCAGTCCCAGGGTGGGATGGCCATAAGGTTTGACTCCCAAAAAGTCAAATTTGGATAAATGGCACCCAAAAATTGCAATTTTACCTACATATTCAAGCATTCAAGTCATAGGGTGCAGCATACTTATGACATATTACATGAGGGAGGCCAAATAGAGAGATTCTCTTCCCCCTCCAATGCATGCCACCCTGTTGGCCAAACAACGCCTCTTGCCTTGCATGCCCTCGCATGCCTTCTTGCCCAAAGGCCTCCTTTAGCTATAAAGTGGATCCATTTTCCACACAAAATATGGATAGAATTTTTTATACATAGCAACAGAGTGCTACTAAGATTTCCCCTCACCCTTTTATGCCTTTTTCCCTCGAAATCTCTACCTAGCAGAGGAGGTTTGTGAGTGATATAGGAGGCACAATTTGTTTACAAAACCAGATAAATTGAGTGAATTTCACCAGAAAATTTGATGACAACACTAGTAGGATGGTTTTTGACCAATTCATAGAGGAATTGGTGACAATTTAGGTGCAGAACTGGTGGTCGTCCCACCCTAGGAAGGTCCCCTTTCTATGATAGTCCCAACTATCCAACCCTTGTATGAGTACATATCTATGAATTATTTCTTTAAATTTTTTATAGGAATATTATAGGATATTATATGATTCTACTATCGAAATTTCATGCATTTTGGAGTTGTATTGGATGAGATATCATATTTTCAAGTTTTTGCAAGCTTGCTTGCAAGGTCCATCGGAGCATGCATAGGGATATGTGCTTGATTTTGAAAATATGACCACATGGGTTGTCTTGAAATCTTATTTTATGTATTCTGTCCAAGTTTCATGCATTTTGGATATGTTTAGGGGCAAATATTGCACTTTGGGTTTTTTAGGTTGGAAAAGTGCACTGTGATTACTCCAAGCCATCGTGTGCAATTTCAGTTACATTTTCAGTGACATCTTCCCAAAATCATCTATTTTACATCCCTCTACAATTTCATGTCAATTGGAGTTGATTTGGATAAGCGTCTTGCATATTTATGTTTTCTAGTATTTTAGTGCTTGTTGGGATTGCGTGTTTTCAATATACACACTTTCTATTTAACAATTCTGATTTCCTTGTGTGCAGGTGCAGGTTTCTACAGCACATAAGGAAGGAGCACAATATCATTGAAAAAAGTAGCAGCATCATAGGTTTTCCCACCTCAATTGTGGGTACGAGGAAAGACATTGGAAGTGCACGCGAGTTACTTTGAGGATTCGATCCTTGGGCACCATTTTGTAACAATTGTATCGATCTTGAGCCCTAAATGGGACATCTATGTAACCATGGTTTTGAACCATCAAATTAATAGAAATAAACTTCCTTTTATTTCATCTCTTGCAATTTGGTGTCTTTTCCACTCTTACTTGCATGCTTCCATTTTGATGCTCATAACACACTAGCGATAGATGCATATTGTTTAACACTTTTAGGTGCACCGTTTTTCCCCTAATTCAATTTGGTATTGTCATTTTTGTGTCTGGTTCTCATTGTGCTAATTTTAATGCATTTAGGGAGGTTGAGCCTGATAATTTAGCTATTGTTGGATCTTCTCCACTTTTGGAATATTTAAAACCACCTAGTTTACAGGTGTTGGTTTGGCCTGATGATGGTTGTTGTTGTGTTGGTTCTTGTACCAATCCTTTTTATAGAGCTTCAACTTGCCCTATTTTACCTTAATATCTTCTATAAATTTAGCTTGTAGCAAAGCCTCCTTTAATGTTGGATATTATTGCAACTGAAGTAGCAATGATATGTGTTTAGCACAGCTCTTTGTGAACATTCGAATTAGTTCAAATATGGGGATGGTGAATGGTATTTTGGACATAATATTTCACCATCTATTATCACAATCCATGACTGGCTCATCATCGTATTGACATAAGTTAGATAAGTAAAAAAGGTTAGCTTTCTTCTTGATGCCAAAGGAAAAGCATTCAAGGAAAGCATTTGCTAGTTGTTCAAAGCTAGTTATATTGTACCTTGGGAGCTGATTGTAACATTTAAGGGCAGCATCCAAGAATGTAATCATGAATATCTACAACAATAAAGCATCATTGTTTTACAACTAGAAACATAGGTTCATAAAACCCATCACATGTTCTTGTACATCTTTTTCCCCCTTAAATTTATCCAATTTAGGCATATCAAAGTGTTTAGGATACGCTGGACTAGGTACCGATGGACTAAGGGGCTGATTATAATTTTTTCTCGGTGTGGGATTTTTATTAGCCACACCTTGTTTCTTGATTTATTTAAGCCACTCTACGAGCATTTTGTATGCTTGATATGAGGTGATCTCATCCTACCAAAGAGGTATTTGGGGAGCAAGCGATGCTAGGTTTCTATGGGATCGAGTTGGTCAATTGTAGTCATTGACCAAGTCCACAAAGGATAATTTAGGATACAACTTCTCCTAATAATATTTCTCTATTTTCTCATATTGTTCATGTTCTAATGGATTTTGTGTTAGACATTATTATTACTAAGAAGCATGTTTTGAAGTGCGATGAGGGCGAGTTTTTTTTGCCTATCAGGTAGCTCTTGGTGAAATGTATGATGTCTATCATTATGTTGTTGCCCATACTCACTAGGTGAAGGTAATTCTTCTTAATATGACCTATTTAATAATTCTTCACTTTCATTTTGCTTAAGGATTCTTTGTTCTCTCAAGTAGTGCTCGTACAAACATTGGCAATGTAGCATTTTTCATTTTGTGTGTTCTTGCTCTAGGTGTTCATGCTCATGTTGTAATTCCTCCAATTGGGCTTGGAGTATTTGCTCTTTCTAGTTTACAACAAACCTAGGTAGTTGATATGCTCAATATACTATGTATGGTCATTGGCTTTGCATCTTTGCATAGGGAGTTTTATTTATCTCAAAATGTGTAACAAGTTTGGTGATCCTCTTCCCTCGATCAATTGAGGTTGCATTGACACCATGCTCAACCTTAGGTTTGGTACCATCATGAGTGGATGGGGTAGTGATATTATTTTGGTTCTTAGAGCACTCACCTTGGGCATACATATGTTGCACTACATCTTCACTATGCACACTCTCTGAATGAGAATGGGCAGTCAAAGTGGCCCTATGGGTTAACCTTCCACCATCCTGATCTAAGAAATCAAGTTGATGGATTTTTTGTGGTTCGTTAAGAAGTGTACCTTTTTTACCAATGCTATGGATTGAGATGATATCTACTCCATGCTCAAAGTGATTTGAAGCTCTGGTGGGTGTACGAGTATCCACAACTCCTCTAGTTTACCCTTCATTGGGTGTATTTTTTCTATCAGCATCATGTGATTACTGAGGTCTATAAATACCCTCATCTTGATCATAAGAAGTCCTTTTATTAGTCCTCCTAGGTGGAGTTTCTCTATGAGATCCCCCATGAGTAGAATTATCTTTGTGGAGACTTCCTGAATGTCATTCAAGTATGAATTGGATAACTAGACTGACTCTAGGGTGGTTTGCACCCTCTTGTGCATTGGCCTCTACCCTAGTTGATGCGTTGTCACTATGCATATCATTAATTCTCAATGAATTTTTCAATCCAGGGCAGTGTACAAGGCTATTTGCGAAAGAAGGAGTAAATAGCGCTATAACTTAGGTCATTTAGGAGCAACAGGTCTTATTGGTGAAATCGATTGTGTGGGGGATTTAGGATATTTTTATCTCTAAATTGCATAAATTGAACTTTAATCTAATTGCAAGAATGGAAACTAATTACTAATTGCAGAAATGAAATCCTAATTACAATTACAGAATGAAATCTAATTATGTTGTAGAAATAACTCCCTAGTTATAGTTGTAGAATTAGAAGTCTAATTATGATTGCAGAAAGGAAGTCTATTTACTTTTGCAGCAATGGAAACCTGATTATAACATGGGAATTAAATCCTGTCAATGCTCTGTAACAGAAGGTTGTCAATCTTCTATGCAGGGGTTGATAGCAAAACACAAAAATGCAATAAATTGCAGAAAATAGTAAATTCTAGAAATGACAATCTACAGTAGTTTGAAAGCTTTTCTAAAAATGGAGATTACAACCAAACTTATCATTAATCACAAGATTATCATAATCATGAAATAAACCAATATTGCAAAGATTGTTATATGTTTACAAGGAAATGAAATGACAAGTTTTACAACTTATTCTGCTGTAGCAAAATCAAAATAAAAACCTATTGTTAGTCCTCCTCCTAGGTCTAGAAGTGGCCAGCCTCCTTGTCCAGAAGAAGGTATGGGTCTTTCTCTCTCTCTAGATCTTAATCACACTCATTTACAACAATGTGAATAAAAATAGTGCACTTTATTGATTCAAGAACATAATTACAATGTTGTTACTAAAAACCCTGTTACAGGACTGTAACAGTCACTTTTCTTATTATTATACTACTTGTTATATTCCCCTACTATCCTTCTTATCTCAACCTGGATGGGAGCTATATATTTATAGATATCCTAAAATCTACTTACAAGCTAATAATATCTCATTCCTATCTTATAGATCTATTCCTATTATGCTACAACAATTCCTAGGTTTATCCTAGAAGAGGATCAAAATTGATCTTTTTTATAAATGGTGTCTTTGGTCAATAAGGACGGCAAAGTCATATGGGAGATATTTTCCCTTACCCATTTTAGTATTTCTTTCCCTTTTGTCATTGTTATAAATTAGTAAACAATTCAAATAGCACTTTATGTTCTCATTTCGAAGATAAGTGGCTCATTCCGAAGAGACTGCATTTCTCATTCTGAATATGTCCGCTCATTTCGAAGAGACTGTGTTTCTCATTCCAAATATGTCTGTTCATTCCAAAGATCTTTAGAATGAACAATTGTGTGCTCTTCAAGTGATTTCATATACATTTATCAGGTGGGTTAGCTCTCAAGATCATATTGCAATAGCCTTCATCTCTCTCCATGTGTGAATTCTATGCCTTGCCATTTATTGGCAGCTGGCTGGAATTTATATTGGAAAATCAATTTTTGCTGCACAGTAACAGTTTACTTGCACTATTTGCTAGATTTAGATAAACAAATACTTGAAACACATCAAAAAAAACTAATGAATTTCTGCTATCAACCTAAGCATACTTTTCATTTAGCAAGTCATGATAAAGTAACATAAAACTATGTAAAAATTGTAAAAAATTAGAATATAGTATTTCTAACACATTGATCATGCAAAAAGTTAATACACAGCATATTAAATCAACTTTAACTAGCATATAAGATTAAACATAAGAGTTTTTAGGCAATTTCAATGTTCAAAACATGCTATGATTGAGGCATTTCCAGGACTCATCATTTTCCCCCCAACTTATATAAATGCATGTCCTCATGCATTCTGTTGGGCTATGGAATCACATATATCCATATTCATATTCCATGATCTAGAGAACAACATAGTGCCTATATAATATCCTCTGTTATCCTGAAGGTTTCTGAGCCATTCTTCAAACTGATCATCAAGTTGAGGATCAAAATAGAAGGGAACTTGAGTAATGATGGTTGGAGGCCTAAATTTGAGACCTATCCAGTGATGTTGCATGATTTCAATCAGTTGTATCACTCCTATCCTTCTTCTGGACCATTCTAGGTTAATGGGGGAGATAGGTTCCCTTTTTTCGTAAATACATGGAAAGTTCTGCCCATCTATTTCTACAAAATGATAATGCTGGAAGAAAATTGTTATTACAAAAATTCTGGAATTTTGTCACATAGTCCCTCAAATTTTTCAAGTAAATCCTTTTTACATCTTCCCTATTCATCATGGTGAAATTTTATCTAGTGATAATTGGATGATTTGGCTGAACTGCTCTAACTAACAATTCAGTTCTTAGTTCAATTTCTTTATTTTGCCTTTTCTCCTGATTCCAGTAAATCTGATTTTGTAAAGTAGACATGAATTCTCTCAGTTGAACATCTCCTATGTGAATTTGAGGGTGAAATTCTACCTCTTCTGGAATAAAGAAGTTGTGTAAAAACAATTCACATAGGAGATTTTTCTGTTCTATAGGGCTGTCAAAATATGCTTCCAAGAAATCTACAGTTGTGTCCAATTTGTATGGGAGACCTGAGCTAATCCTCATGACCTACCATCTGAGATATTTCTCCTTCAAAATGAGACTATAAAATATGGTCGGTCGTCTGAATTGGACCAAAAAATTAGCAATCTGACATAAATCAATCACTTTTTCCTTTAATGCCTTGATTTCTATTTCTTTTGCTTCTAACTGTTTACCTTCCAATTTGAATTTTTCAACCTTAGTGGTAAGTTTCTCATATTTGATCATCCAACTGGCTATGTCTGCATTATATTTCTCTAAGGATACAGTATTGGGTGGTCTAACTACAGGTGGAAATATGGGTAGAAGATCTACTTGAACACCTTTTTTTACTACTTCTACTGGTTGGTCATCTGACAAAAATTCCACTTGTACCCCCTTATCCTCTACTTTTATTAAAGGTGTAACAGTTTGAAATACAGAAACCATATTTGAAGGAGTACTTGAACAATTTCATGTTGTTGTTTAGACTGTTCCTATGTTGGTGTTTCCTGTTGTGACTCATCTCTAATATTCTTTTCTATGCTCTTTACCAATTCTTGAGCATCTTTAGAATGAGAAGGCAATGCTTTAGAATGGAAGGGCACTTCTTCATAATGAAAGGGCGTTGCTTCAGAATGAGCACCTATGTCTACCTCAATAGAGTCATATGCCCTAGATAAATCCACAAGTAATTGAGCCAAATCATCCTCATCAATAGATACAATTGGCTATTTTTTAGACTATGACAGCCTCTTCCTCAATTTTGCCACTTCCTGCTGTAATTTTGCAATCTTCCTTTCTTGCATTTCAATGATATTTTCTTTTTCTTCAATCCATTTATTTTGTGTTTTGACAACACTTCTTACTGCTCTTAGTTGTTCTATGATTTCTACCTCCTATGTTTCTAATTCATAATCTAATGTAGACAAATCATCTATAGTTGGCTACTCAACAGCTATCTCATCTTCTACTTCAGTTGTCTACTCTTATTCAGGAGGTTCCATGAAACTATCTATGATTGCATCTACATTTTTTGTGGCCTATTGAACTTGAGCAACTTCAAAATTGTCTTGCCTAGTCTCTTCCTCAATTATCTGTTCAAGGAATGTTGAAAAATCTTCAAGGGCTAGTTGCACTTCTGTAATATCTAGACTGTCTTGTCCACCTTCTTCTTCTATCACTTGTTCTGCTATTTCTCTCAAGTGGAGTCTTGTAGACCTCCTAGTTCCTGGTGCAATTTTTTTTCTTTTTGCTTTGTTTTTTGGTGACAGCAGGGGTTGTGGGGATAGTTTTAGATTCTAGTGGGAGTGCTTATGTTTCCCTTGCTATTTCTTCCCCTATTTTTCTAGGTACTTCACTCCCCTATTCTAACATATCAGTAACATCTTCATAAAAATGAACTTTCTTCTATTTTTTTACTGTTGGTTCTAGGCCCCCTCTTCTTTTTTTTCTTAGCTTGTGAGGTTGAAGGTTCTCAAGAAAGGTGCTCTGTTGCTTCTACTGGGTGTTTTTCCTCCTCTAAAATAGCATCTGTAATAGTATCTATTCCTTCTTTTGCAACATCATCTGTGGCAGCATCTATTTCTTCTTTTGCAACATCTATGGTAGCATCTGTGTCTTCTTCCTCCTCATCCTCATCTCCAAAAACTACATCATTCAGAGTAGAGTAAAACATATAAAATCTTCTAGGGTTTCCTCTAAAATGATGTTGGTAGACTAATTTATTAAGGCCATGGTGGCGAGGGCTCCCTTTTTCTTCCTGATATCTTTTTGCCATATTTTTCAACTCCTGGTGTAGATACAGGGGAAGATTTACCCTAACTTCTGGTTGTTGCCTACCATGTCTTAGGTGGTTCAAAATTTTGAGATGATGCCCTGATAAAAGTACATACTACCCTTCACAGGTTAAAAATTTTACTACCCATGTGGCCACTTCATCCCAGGGTTCATGTAGGCTGGCCCTTTTTACCCCCTTGCATGTGTTGTTGTGTATTAAGTATTCTAGCTCCCTATCATTTTCTTCCATAAATTGATTAACTATATTTTCCAATGTATTTTTTCCAGATCTAGAAATTGGAAGACCCTCTAATGGAAGCTCAGTAATTTGACTTAAAACTTTAGGTGTTACCTCAATTGTCATGTCGTTAATGCGTTCCTAGTTATTTTTGAATGTGTGAGCAAACATGCCGGCCAAATCTTCAAAGGACCCATTAAATTTGTCCAAAAATGGCATAAGCCCTCCATATTCAAAAATTCATAGCACTTCTAGATTTTATCGGAGGTGGGTGGTATCTACTAGTTCCATCTTTGTCTTTTGCCCCATTTTCCTATTTTGGTATGTTAAAAACTGCTCACTTTTGTTGCTACTCTTCTGCTGGATCGCTGGTTTCTGGTTCTTTTTGCAGACTTGCAGGGTTTGTTTCCAGGATTTCAATTGCCCTATTTTTCTTCTTTGGAATGAAATACAATAACGGCACTGTACCTCATAATAATTTTGTGTTAGTAAATATGTCTTCGAAAGTAAGGGTGTCACGCATTTATATTTTTGCTACAAACACCTGTCCTTTAATGACTGTGTAGATGTCCTTGTTGTCAGATCCACCTCACTTATTTTTAGCTCCTCTGTTTTGCCCACAAATTTTCATGTGCATGATTATTAGCATCAAATAATGGTGGCATATTGTTGGTCACATCCCCATGATTATGGTACTTCTTTAATGGGTGCAAGATAAACCAAACCATATCTCAATTGACACATGTTTATTTAGCATATGCAGTCAAAGAATTTTCCTTGATCGTATAATTTCCCTTCCTTGGATGCCACATGGAAATATTATGTTGAATGTTCATTCTGAAGATTATGATTTATTGTAAAAACAATACCACATTCTGAAGATAAAATTTTATTCTAAATACAATTCCTCATTCCGAAGATCATGCTTCATTACAAAGGCAAATCCTCATTCCGAAGACAAAGTTTCATTCCGAAGACAATTCCTCATTTTGAAGACAAAGCTTCATTCCAAAGACAAAGTGCAACATTCATTCTGTTGTCATTTCAAAGATAATTTCATTTCGAAGACAAAGTGCAATAGTCATTCTAAAGACAATTTCATTCTAAAGACAAAGTGCAATAGTCATTCTAAAGACAATTTCATTTCAAAGATAAAGTACAACAGTCATTTCGAAGACAATACAACAGTCATTCTGAAGAAGATAGCAGGCACTATTTTTGGCATTCTCCTTCCGAAGATTTGTCAGAAACCAATATTCTCCTTCTCAAAACATGTTTTAAAATGCCAACTCTTATGGATACCTTTTATGCTAATGGTTAATTGTTATGTACTACATGCCAATCATTTACAATGAAAAAAATGTAAGAAATATATACCTGATTAAAACAAGTTAATGCAAGTTTTGAAGAATGACTGCTTCTCTTGATGTTCTGCTGAGATTTTCTGCAATATTTCAAAACAAGTGCAGTTGGTGAAATTGTACAATGATGATTCAGAAATTTTCAAGGTTATGCTTTCCAAAAAACTGGTTTTCATGCATACCAACTCAGTAGTGCCTTAGGAAAGGTTTTCACTGCTAAGCTATTTATTTTCTCTCCTTTTTTTTTCTTTTTTTTTTTTTACCTCTCCTTTTCTCTCTGTTTTTTTATTTTTTATTCTGATTATGCCCGTGAAGGAATTCATGATTTCCTTGAAATCATGCCCATGAAGGAATTCACAATCATAAATCCATGCTTTTCTTGAAATCCATGATCATGTTGATTGTATTGAAGTGGAAGAGGAAATCTCTTCCACCTGTTGTGCATCCAAACTATCAAGTTGTTGCAAGAATTCCTCTTTATTCAGAGGTGTATGGTACACCCTGAGGTGATGTCCATTCACTACCAAATTTATTTGTGACCCATCACTAGGAGATAGATGAGCTGCTCCATTGTCAAATACCTCTTCAATCTAGTAAGGTCCAAGCCATCTAGTTCTCATATTTCTAGGGAAGCCTTCATAGTGAGAATCAAACAGCAAAGCCCAATCTCCTTGCTCAAATTTCCTCTACTGAATGTGACTATCATTCCACAGCTTCCTCTACTCCTGAATTACTTCAATTTGGTGCAAAGCATCCAACCAAAGTTCATCCAATGCATTTAGCTACAGAATCCTATCTGTCTGTGTCTGTGACAATTCAATCCCAATTTCCAATGTTGTGTGTAATGTTAGTAGCTCAAATTAAATAGGTAGGAGGGGATTTTTACCAAAAACTAGTTCATAAGGTGTGAATCCAGTAGTGGATTTCCAAGTAGTATTACAAGCCCAAACTACTTCAGGTAATTTATCTAGCCAATTTCTCCAATGAAAAGCTATTTTTTTTGTCAAGATTCGTTCCAGTTCCCTATTTTTTACGTCAACCTGGCCATTTACTTGTGGGTGGTAAGATGATGATTTCCTATGTTTGATTTCATATAATTCTGTAAAAGCCTCAATGAATTTAGATGCAAATTGGGGTCCTTGGTCTGTGGTGATAGACCGTGGAGCTCCAAATCTCTAAAAAATTTGAGTATACAAGAAATCGGTGACCTTCTCTTCACGAGCATGTTTGAAAGCACGCACCTCTACCCACTTTGTCAATTAATCAGTGCATACTAGAATATGCAACTTTCCTATAGAAGGTGGATCAATAGGTCCTACAAAATCAAGCCCCACCTCTCAAATGACTCTAAAACCAATAGAGGTTGTAGTGGCATTTAATTTTTATGAATGGGTTTCCCCATTCTTTGGCATGCATCATAATGTCTGATGTATTTTTTTACATCCTTGTGAAGAGATGGCCAATAATATCCTGTCCCTAAAATTTTTCTAATTGTACTTTTTACATAATAGTGTTCACCTCAGGGTTCATCATAACAAGCCCTAAGGATATCATATACCTCATCCTTTTGAATGCACCTGCATAACACATGGTCAGGACTACACTTAAAAAGTATACCCTTAATCCACTCAAAGGAAGAACTTTATTTGATCAATTGTTTTTTTTGTTTTGATGTGAAATGTGGAGGAACTTTCCCTGTGACCAAATAATTGGCTATATCCGCAAACCAAGGTGATTGGACAGATATAGCAAATAATTTTTCATCAAGAAAAGTGTCCTCAACTAATTCCCCTTCCTCTATGTTCTGCAACCTGGACAAGAAATTTGCTACAACATTAGCTTTTCCTGGTTTGTTGATTATTGTGATATCAAATTCTTGTAGCAATAGTAACCAATGAATAATTATTGCACTTACCATAGGCTTATTCATCAAATACTTAATGGATGTGTGATCTATGTGAATGAATATTTGATAACCTGTGATGTAATGCCTAAATTTGTTGATGGCATAAATTACTGCCAAGAATTCCTTCTCAGTTATGGTATAATTTTTCTCAGCTCCTATCAAATTCTTGCTAATGTAGTAGATGGCATAGTGTTCACCATTGTAAATTTGTCCTAATGCTGCTCCAATTGCAGTATTGCAAGCATTAGCCTGTATGTGAAATGGTAATGTCCAATTAGGTCCTCTTAACACAGGTGGAGTTACTAATTTCTCTTTCAGAGCTTCAAATGATTCCTGACACCTTGCAGTCTAGGAGAATTTAGAATCTTTAGTCAATAGGGAAAATATGGGATTGGCTATTGTGCTAAAGCTAGGAATAAACCTGTGATAAAAACCAATGTGTCCTAGGAAGCTTCTGACATCAGTCTAAGTTTTAGGAGGAAGAAGATTCTTGATAATTTCCACCTTCTTTGGATCAACCTGGATCCCTTGAAGAGAGATGGTATGACCAAGAACTATTCCTTAATCATCATAAAACATTTATCTAGATTCAAGGATAACTGGTATGTTTCAAAACAAGTTAAAACTCTGTCAAGGTTTTCTAATGTAAAGTCAAAAGTCTGTCCACATACTGTGAAATCATCCATGTATATCTCAACACTATTGGTAGTCAGATCAGAAAAAATTGCTAAGACCGCTCACTAAAATATTATCAGGGTATTACACAAACCAAAAGGTAAAACCCTATAGGCAAAGGTTCCCCATGGATAGGTAAAGGTTGTTTTCTCTTGATCTTCAGGTGCAACCTGAATTTGATTATACCCACTAAATCCATCAAGAAAAAAAAAGTATTTATTTCCATCAAGGGTATCTAACACCTGATCTATGAAAGGTAATGGAAAATGGTCTTTGTATGACACTTTGTTCAACTCTCTATAGTCTACACATACTCTCATTTTTCCATTTTTCTTAGGAACTAAACCAATTAAGAGACCGACTGGCTATCAGAAATTGGGTAAATGAATCCTACATCCAGAAGTTTTTTAATTTCTTCCTTTACAATATCCCTCAAGGCAGGATTCAGTCTTCTCTAGGGTTGTCTTACTGGCTTGAATTCTTCAGTATAAATATCGTGGGTACATACATCAGGGTGAATTCCTGACATATCCTTGTAGTCCCAAGCAAAAGCATAAACATGCTTCTGCAAAATAGTTATCAATTTTTCTTCCTCTTCCCTAGTGAGCCAGCTATTAATGTTCAGTAATTTGCCTGGCTGGACTTCTATTTGTTTTATATTTGGAAGGACTGAATTCACTTCTTCATACTTGGTGATTAATGAGTTAAGAGGGCAATGATGAGATAGGAGGAAATAAGAAGTTTTTGTTTCATTTATTTCTAATGGAAGCATATCCTATATGGAACAGTAAGAAGGGAAAATTAGGTGATGGTGCCACTCATGTGGTAGTGAAACTGATGTTTCCTATGATAGTATAGATGGCTCACCTTCAAAAATTTTGTTCTCCTCATTGCCTAACAATTGATGGATATTTAATGCTTCTTCTTCTAACCATTTTTCATGTAGAACATTCATTAGGATAGTTTCATTCTCTAAATTTTCTATGTCATGGAGATATTCTGTGTGTTCCCTTACTACCAAGGTAGCTAGTGTGGAAATAACTTCTTCTGGTTCTTCATCTGAGTCAGGAAACCATAACTGACCTAAAAAATTGTTGGAGGGTCTTGTAGGAGGATACAGAGAGATCTGTTTTAGATCAATACCATTTGAAATGGTCATTTTTCTAGATCTGCAGTCTATGAAGGTTTTTGTAGTTGCAAGCCAAGGTCTTCCCAGAATGATGGGATATCCATGTGCTGAATTTCTTGGCTGTAAGACCAAAAAAATTTTAGGGACTTCCCAAGAAGAGACTTCTATAGGGACATATTCAATGATACCTTCAGGTTTTGCAACTGACCTATCAGCCATTTCTAAAACTGTAAATATGGGATTGATATGTTTGAGCTGTAATTGTTCCATTATATCCTTGGTCATGACATTTATTGCAGCTCCTAGATCTACTAAGACATTCGATATTGGTACTGATCCTATGGTAACTGTGATAACTGGACTCCCTTGGTCACTATACTTTAGAGGTACTAGTTTTTCAGACAAGATATCGGCTATCTTTCCTTCAACCTGAACAGTCTTGGGAAATGTTTTCTTTTTTCTTCCTACTCTTATAATGCATAAATCTCATACAGTACTTTTAATCACTAGTATATCCTTAATGGCTTGCAATAAGGGCAATGATATAGTTAACTTTCTAAGTTCCTTGACCAAGTCTGACTCAGAATTTTTTGCTATGGTATTGAATCTTTCATGATATGGAATTATCCTTGATGAAGGTAATTGTTCTGCCTGTGATTCTATTTTTTCATTTTCCTTAATTTTAGTTGAAACAGGTTTAGGTACAACTTTTCCTAAACAAATTTGGATGTTACTACAATCAAGAACATTTATTTCAGCATTTTCTTCAACTACAGCCACATAGATAGGGGATGCCTGTCTCATGTTGTTTGGATTAGTGACTAGTTGAGCTGGAAGTTGAGGTTGTTTCACCTGTTGTGTTTGTTGTGGTTGGTTCTATTTTTCTTGAAAATTTTGATTAGGTGCAGGTAGAAAATGCTAAGTTTGACCTTGATTTCTTTGTTACCTTGGATAGGACTGGTATTGCTGACTCCACTATGGTTGATTTTGCATCCAATGTGGTTAGTCTAATTTTGATTCCAGGGTGGGTTGTTTTGATTCCATGATGGGTTATTCTAATTCTAATTCTAGGTTGGATTACTCCAACTTGTTTGTGGCCATTCTTGGGAATTTGTCCATTGAGAATAATTCCAAGGACGTTGGGGTGGTTCTGATTGTCCCCAAGGCATAGTACAAGGATTATGCCCTCAATTTGTAGGAAAACAAGGGGGATTTTGGTTCTAAGAGAAATTTCCCCCTTGTTTTGGTCTAGCATAGTTGATTTCCTCAGTCTGACACTCTAACATAGTTTTGAGTTGTGGTAGCAGGTGGCATTTATCAGTAAAATGCTTCTTTGAACAAATACTACAAATGGCTGAGATAGATGTTTTATTCAAAGGACACTCCTACAAAGCATGTTTATTTCTACATCTTGGGAAATAAATTGCCAAGAGTTCTATGGTTTTTGCTTTTGCAAACATTTCTCCCAAAGTTGTGTTCAATTGCACTAGAACATCAGTTTTAAAATTTGCAATTTCCTCTATTAGGTCCTTCACATCAGTGCCATTTGTATTTTTTTTTCTTCTTCCCTGCTTCGTACGAGAGTAATTCCTGTAGAGACCCACAATTTTCTCATTACTGAGAGTATTTACATCCCCTTTTCCCATAAAATCCAATACTTCTTTGGATTCATCTTGTAATCCTCTCAAAAAGATGGTTTTGCATAACTCAGGTTCTACAAGTCTACATCTCCTTTGAACAAAGGATAACCTATCAATATAGTCTTCTAATGTTTTATCATATTCCTGCTTAATCCTGAATAACTCATCTTTCCTATTCCTTACATAGCAATACTCCTAATATTTGTCTAAAAAAATAGTTTCCATTTGATCCCAGGTTCAGATGGAATTTGGCTCTAAGCTCATGAACCAGCGTAATGCTGAGTCCTTGAGTGTTGAGGGAAAAACCTTAAGTTTTTTATTATCATTTACATAGTCATAGGTTTGACACACTACTTTGAATTCAATCAAAAATTGATCAGGATCTTCAGATACAACAACTCGAAATGTTGGAAGTACTGAAGGTGAAATGGTTTTCATGGGGGATTTTTCCTTTGGATTCAAACGGATAGGATATTCAAATGTTCTGGAAGGTTGGGGCATATCCTCATAATTTAGTTCATTATGGACATAGCCATGTTGGCCATCCCCATCTAGATTACCTCTATCTGCCATAGTTTCCTATTCCTTGGGAATAGTTAAACCTATCCAAATTTCACTCTAAAGAGGTCCAAAACCCTCTATTGATGATGAGTCTGATGATTTTTCTTTCTCAAGATGTTCTAATGATGATGAAGCTAGTGATTTTTGTTTCAATTTTTTTCGTAGTTCATACACAAGTGATTCACCCCTTAGGTGTGAAGATCTTCTTAATGGAACAAGCCAGGGATCCTTTTGAGTAATTCTACCTGATTCATCCCTAGGCTTACTCATTCATGTTTACTCTTGAATGACATAAATTATAGGTCAAAAGTTGTTACTTTAACCAGCTATTATATTCATATTTTATCTTGAATTTTCATAGTTCAATCTAATTAACAGCTATTGGACTATTTTCACCTTTTAGAAACACTATTCCCCGACAATGGTGCCAAAATGATGCATTGTCATTATGCACATCATTAATTCTCAATGAATTTGTCAATCCAGGGTAGTGTACAAGGCTATTTGTGGAAGGATGAGTAAAAGGGCTATAACTTAGGTCATTTGGGAGCAACAGGTCTTATTGGTGAAACTGATTATGTAGGGGATTTAGGACATTTTTATCTCTAAATTGCATAAATTGAACTTTAATCTAATTGCAAGAATGGAAACTAATTATTAACTGTAGAAATGAAATCCTAATTACAATTAAAGAATGAAATCTAATTATGTTGCAGAAATAACTCCCTAGTTACAGTTGCAGAATTAGAAGTCTAATTATGATTGCAGAAAGGAAGTCTATTTACTTTTGCAGCAATAGAAACCTGATTATAACATTGGAATTAAATCTTGTCAATGCTCTGTAATATAAGGTTGTCAATATTCTATGCAGGGGTTGACAGCAAAACACAAAATGTAGTAAATTGCAAAAAATAGTAAATTTTGGAAATGACAATCTGCAGTAATTTGAAAGCTTTGCTGAAAATGGAGATTACAACCAAACTTATCATTAATCACAAGATTATCCTAATCATGAAATAAACTAAGATTGCAAATATTGTTAGTTGTTTACAAGGAAATGAAATGACAAGTTTTACAACTTATTCTGCTACAGCAAAATCAAAATAAAAACCTGTTGTTAGTCCTCCTCCTAGGTCTCGAAGTGGCCAGCCTACTTGTCTAGAAGAAGGTATGGGTCTTTCTCTCTCTAGATCTTACTCACACTCATTTACAACAACATGAATAAAAATAGTGCACTTTATTGATTTAAGAACATAATTATAGTGTTGCTGCTAAAAACCCTGTTACAGGACTGTAACAGTCACTTTTCTTATTATTATACTACATGTTATTTTCCCCTACTATCCTTCTTAGCTCAACATGGAAGGGAGCTATATATTTATAGATATCCTAAAATCTATGTACAATATGAGAATATCTCATTCCTATCTTATAGATCTATTCCTATTAAACTGCAGCAATTCCTAGGCTTATCCTAGAAGAGGATCAAAATTGATCTTTTTCATAAATGGTGGCTTTGGTCAATAAGGACGGCAAAGTTAGATGGGAGATATTTTCCCTTACCCTTTTCAATATTTCTTTCCCTTTTTCCATCATCATAAATTAGTCAAAAAGTCAAATAACACTTTATGTTCTCATTTCGAAGATAAGTGGCTCATTCCGAAGAGACTACATTTCTCGTTTCAAAGATGTCCGCTCATTTCGAATAGACTATGTTTCTCATTCTGAATATGTCTGTTCATTTTGAAGATCTTCGGATTGAACAATTGTGTGATCTTCAAGTGATTTCATCTACATTTCTCATGTGGGTTAGCTCTCAAGATCAGATTACAATAGCCTTCATCTATCTCCATGTGTGAATTCCATGCCTTGTCATTTATTGGCAGCTGGCTAGAATTTACATTGGAAAACCAATTTTTGCTACAAAGTAACAGTTTACTTGCACTATTTGCTAGATTTAGATAAAAAAATGCTTTAAACACATCAAAACAAAACTAGTGAAGTGTTGCTATCAACCTAAGCATACTTCTCATTTAGCAAGTCATGATAAAGTAACATAAAACTATGCAAAAACTGTAAAAAATCATAATATAGTATTTATAACACATTGATGATGCAAACAGTTAATACACAGCATATTAAATCAACTTTAACTAGCATATCAGATTAAACATAAGAGTTTTTAGGCAATTTCAATGTTCAAAACATGCTATGATTGAGGCATTTCTAGGCCTCATCATTAGTCATTGACTGAATGTAGCTCCGTGTGGTAACCATTCATTTTGAATCATCTTATATGTGATTTTAAGAAATAAACAAATAATATAGATGGTTATCTATTTTAATTATTGCTTTGTATTTCCTAAGATTTGGATTATGTGTTTTTTATGTGTTGTATATAGTTCCACTTTCTCATACATGTTTGAATAAGGTTGATGTAACTCTTAATTTGTTAAAATGATTTTCACCTGTATGCCTGCACACACATATTCAATGGTGAAGTCCAAATTATGAATCCCATCATACTATGGATATGAAACCCATAATCGATAGGGGACATAGGTCCTACCGATCCTCACCCAATATACTAGGGCAGTGATATACCTTTTGAATAATAGTACATGTTATTTTCCCAAGCTTTAATGGTTCTTGGAGTCGGCCTTGGCCATGAATAGGTTTGAAAAACTCTCAATATGTAATCCAACCAAGTGGTAATGACATCCATTGTTGGTCTTGATCAATTGTTTGTATGTGAGAGACTAAATCAACTAATTTTTAACTTTAAAATATGAGGTGTGTGTGTTTTCATTTTACTTTTAACAAAAGCAATGGTGCATCGTACAACAAACCATGATTTTCCAACTACAAGCATGAAAATAACGTTTAAGATTCAAAAATATGCATGTAAGAAACATATTAGATTCAAAACAATACAGTGCAGAGCTAAAATGAAATAGCCTTCAAGCAGTATCTAAGCATTCAAACCCTACACTCAGATTTAACAGAGGCTACCTCTATGAACAACGATCAATAGTAGTGGTCGCTATGCATAGGGTCAGTCAGAATCATCGTGGCTGGATTCTAGGGCAACTAATAGTAGAGGTCATTTTTCCTAGTAGCGATGAACAGTAAACAAAGAGTAACCTAAAAAATTGCCTTCTAATTTTCTATATGTTCTTTAATTATCTACTAGTCTAGAAAATTTTAGAAAAGTACAACAAAAACTAGATTAAAGTAACTTATAGGCAAAAACCTTGGTTTGAAAAAGTTTCTACAATTTTTATTATCTATGTTTTTCTCAAGATCGTTGATGATCAGGGTAGCGACGGTGCTGGTCATGTAAGCCAATGGTAGTTGTGATTGTTAGCCATGGTCACTTAGATTGGTGGTACCTGTAATAAAAAAATAGATAGAAAAAATAGTTAGTAGCTAAAAAGTAAGGACCCACACGTGATTACCACTTGTGAATTGCCAAAAGACTCTAAACATCTATAATATTGCACTAAAGAAATCAATTTCATAATAGAAATCTATGTAACCATAAAAATAAGAATTTAAGTAAAGAGACGTGCCATTTTTATTAATTCTCAAAAGACATTGTACATTGGGTTACAATACATCCCTCTTAGGGATAACAAATTGATATAATATTACAAAATATTTCAAGAATATATGTCTTCCAAGTAGACTCTTCTAAAATTTCTCTAATCTTATTATAGGAGGGTTTCCTTCGTAACCTCTGTGTGATAACATCAAGGAAGATGGTCATCATAATTCTTAGCTCTTGAAAAATACCTATCACTTGCACACACAGAAACTAAAAACATATATTAATAGCATTTAAAGCCTCTCAAGATGAGGCTAGTTTCTTGATAAGTGCAATAAAGAATGTAAATACATAAAGACATGTAAAATTGCATGAAATACTAAAAGAAAAGTAGAAAGACTCAATGTAAAGCTATTAATCTAGGTTAGAAATCAAATGAAAGTAGCTAATGATTAATTTATGGGCTAAAACAAAGGAAATGCCATATCATACCATGGTCGCTGATGATCAAGGTGGTAGGCTCTGTTAGTCACTAACATCGGTGGTGACACCTATGGGATACTATTGAAAATAGGGGTCATAGGATAGAGGCTATATTGTCTCTGTTCTATACCTAATGATGATCAATTCCTTCATTGAATTGATGTGCAAGGGCCGGTCATGTCTCAAGACATCGATCATGTCTCAAGACATAGTTTATCATGAAATTGAACTCATATCCATGTTAATTTAATGTAGAATATCAAAATATTTGATCCTTAAGCTTTGATGACCTCCATTTGTGAATATGTAGATGTCATGGCACAATTGGATAGCACTTTGTTCCACCTCAAAGGGATTTGAAATCTCTTCTTAGTTTGGCAAAGCTCCACTATGATAATTGCTCATCAAAATCTCAAGGTAAATTGGTAGCACTTATTTAGGTAAGACAATCAAGGCTTCTCTATTGTTTTGGGATACCTTAAATAGACTTCCCAAATCTCCATCCTAGCTTCTCCATAAAGCCAAGATCAAAATTTTTTTAGGCTAGGGCAGTTGGATGGATGCTTCTGGAAGATTCACAAGTGCAACTGCTCAAGAAACCTTTACAGGATATGGATTTTCTTGGCTCAGGTAGCCCAAGTTTGTTATAGAATTTATCACTATCGATGGGTACAACCAACCCATGACCACTCTAAGAATTAGCAGTGAATATGGTTGCCACTGATGACATTAGTGGTGAAGGTTGAATAGGACTAACTTACCTTGATTTAGTGGTTAGAACCACTACTAGATCTCGAAGAGGTCCAAGGTGAGTCACATGGTCTAAAAATGTATCCATATGAGTAGTCTCCACAACATGGCATGTTTTAGGTGTCTACAATTAGTACATGGGATATGACAAGGAAAAATTTTCTAAAAAAATATCAGGTTTACTACAAATTTAGGGAAGTCTAAGATGAACTCCTCTAAATTATGCAAATAGAAGAGGAGACCTTAGAAGACTATGTTGAGAGATTCCATTTCAATCTCCAGAGGTCGAAACATTAAAATTTAGATGTTGAGAATCTAAAGTTTATTTTATTACATGAAGTATGGGAAGAGTGCATAAAAGAATTGAACTTAATGACTAAAGGTGACACTTATCAAGTCAGTTTTGGAAATATCAATACCATTTATCAAAATTATTCTAGTTCTACTATGAATAAAGACAAAGGAGTGGAATACAACATTGATCCAATAGTAAAGACTTTAATTGAGATCACTAGAGTTGTTAGTAATCCAATGCTATTTCTCCAAGGTCTCAATATCATATATGTTGGAAGTATTATCTAGTACCTTGCAAAATTAATGCAAGTACAAAATATTTGAGTCTATATTATGTGTAAATTCATTAAGTGTGAGTATGTGTTATATAAATAAGTGTGGAGTTATGTGTGTGAGGTGTAATTTTATTAAGTGAAAGCGAATGCAGAAGGATGGCATACCAGATGTGATGCAAACAAAATAGATATGGATATAGATGCTAAGTCCTACGAAATGCGATGAACAAATGCATGAAGGAAATGATGTATAAATGAGATGTGAGAAAAACAAAGTGGGGCCTCTTTTATTAATGTTTTCTTTTAATCTGGTTACAATACATCCCCCCTCTAGGGCTCAGAACGTTTGATACAGTTCGTTACATCAATGGATGGTACGCTTCCAATGTCTTCCGCATGCCCACATTCGAAATGGGTGGGCCAAAAGTTGTCGCCACTTGTGTCCATGTGTTCGTCATTCCTTGCTGCCCCTCTGGTGTTCCTGGTGGTGATATCCTATGCACAGAAAAAATAGCAAATAGTTAATAGCATATGCGGATATAGGAAAACATGCAATCCCCAAAGCCTCCGGCTAGTTAATATATAAAAGAATGAAACGATGGTCAAAACATGTCATAATGAATTCAAAATTTGACAGAGGCATGGAGACATCATCAGGGACACATTGCAAAAAGAACAGTCAGGAAATCATGCACAAATTTCTAATCGCTCCGGGGTGGGACGTTGGGGACTGTCACAAAATGTGCAAAAGTGACCTTGCAAATGTCCTACCCAGAGGCCTCCAAAACTCCTGCAAACTTGGGGTTAGACTAAAAGGGGCATTTTGAGATGACCCAGAAGGTCAGATTTTGCATATTCTACCTAGATTGTCCTGTATCCGAAGGCGCTCCCTGTAGGTTAGTAAATGCATAAAATGATAAAAACAAGGTCAAATCATGTCAGAAAGCAATGAAACTTGGACAACAGCATAAGTACATCAGATACAACATAATGCAAAAATAATAGTAAAGAAATCATGCACATATTTCTAATCACTCCGGGGTGGGGCGATTAGGACTGCAATAGTGCGGGGGGCACCGGGGCAGGACGCCCACCGTTTGGGGCCTAGTTTTGGCACCAATCCAAGTGGGATGGGTCCAAAACCTCCTAGGGGGTTGTGTCAATGAGTTTGGTGTGGGATTGTGGCCGATTTCTTGGGTTTTGGGTCTAGATTGCGTTCCTAGTGTTCACCCGATAACCTCTCTTCCAAAAGAGAAATTAGGGATGTAGGAAGCACAAAGAGGAATGGGGGTATAATTTGGTAGCACTCCATTGCTCCAAATGCTCCAGCTCTATTCTCCTTTGGGGTGAGGAGGCTCACCTTTTTATAGACCTAAGGGTCTCCTTTGAATGCGCATGCGAGGGCGCCACTTGGCTCACCATGCCTTTCTTGGGGGAGAGAATATTCCTCCCTGATTTAGAGCCTCCATGATCAGGGCATGCTTGACTGAAGTCTCTCTGATTTGAAACCGTTCCTCACAATTGCATGCCTTGAAGGTGAATTTGGGTGGTGGATCTGGGCTGCCATTTGTCAAGGCTTGACTTTTTTCCAGTCAAACCTTCTAATCGTCCCACCCTGGAGCGATTGCTGCTAATCATCCCGGGGTGGGGCGAATAGGATTCTAATCGTCCCAGGGTGGGACGAATAGGGAGCAAAGTGCTTAAAAGGTGCCAAATTGACCTCCGACCTTCCAAAACTGATTTGGGAGTGGTTAGGACCACTGTTTAACCTCTGGAGGCTGCCCTAGGGGGTATGTATGCCAATTCGGTCAGTGCTTGTAGTCACATAATCGGATTGGTGTTGTTTTGGTGTCTATAGATGCCCCTTTTTGGGATGCGTTGTGTGTGGCACAGTGCTGAGCAAAAATAGATGACCAAAGCACTTAATGATTAGGTTTTCTCAGTAACCTAACCAAATTTTGATGCCCCAAGTATGGAAAGGGCATGCATTCTTGAATCCTTGCTTCTGACGAGCTAAGGAGCTTAACTCAAGTGTAACCTTTTTCAGTGAGGTGTACTTGATCTTGGACATTGTTCAGTCATGAATAGGCAAAGGGCGCAACCTTTTGTCTCGAGGAACCTTTTCTTCATGCTTCCAGAATGCCAAGTGTTTGTTTAGCCTGTGATTATTGCTTGTTTGCTTGCCCCAAGCAGGAGCGTGATTGTCTTTGTCAATGATTCTTTGAATGCATGCCATTTCCTTGATTGGGTGTGTATTTGTTGATTGGTGACTAAGTGTGACTACCCCCTCAAGTGACGAATCGATGAGGGAATGACCAAAAATGAGAAAAGCGATGAGTCGCTTGACCCAAGATGATGTTTTTAAGGGTGCCTTCAGTTGTTTTTCGTTGAACGCTTATTGCAGTTTTCCAACAATCGGACCTATTTTTGGTGGGTTTTGACCCTTTTTTTGATGCCTATTGGGGTAGAAATTATCAAAAATCCTCCTTCCTGTGGAGTGGTCTGGCTATTCTAGCCTTCTTAGGGAGTTTGGATAGTGAGTATTTGTGACCCTAACGGTGGTTTTTCATGCCATGAATGTCAGGTGCAAAGGCACCTTTGTTCGGCAGATTTATTGCTGTTTTTGGTGCATTTTTTGGATGCAGTTTTTGTTGCTTTATTTCTTGCTCTGTAATCGTCCTAGGGTGGGATGAATACCAATTTTGTAATCATCCCAGGGTGGGACGAGCGCCAACTAGAGCGCTCATCCCAGGGTGGAACGATTACAGGCCTAACAACCTATAAAAGGACCAAAACTAGGTTTTGGGCTCATTTGCAACAATTTTTTTCTTGGCGATTTGGAGCAGTGAGGAGGAGTGCGAGTGTGCGTAGCGGAGCACTGCCAAAATTTCATGGACATCATGAGTGCGAGAACTAGATCTTCGAGTGGAGGAGCCGAGGTGAGACCGGTATGATGTTCCTTCCTTTTGTTGTTATTCGTTTGTTTTTTTATGAAGTTAAAAATGCATATATACAAAATGTTTGTTCGCGTTATTTTGTTTTTGTTTTTGCCATATTAAGGTTGTAACCCTAATATATTATTTTTATATTTTTTTTTGTTTTGCGTTAATATTAAGGTTGAAACCTTAATATTAATTTTTTTGGTTATGATTTTTTTGTTTTGTTTTGTTTTTGTTCACATTAAGGTTGAAACCCTAGTATGATTTTTTTTTGTTTTGTTTTGTTTTTTGTTCACATTAAGGTTGAAACCCTAGTATGATTTTTTGTTTTTTTGGTTTGTGTTTTTAATGTTTTTGTTTATATTAAGGTTAAAACCCTAATATGTTTTTTTTTTTTTATTGTTTGTTTCAGGTTGTGAAGAGTCGGTACCGCCAGCCGACTATTTTCTCTGATGCTCGGGATGCCTTGACAGTTGTGGATTGGGAGTGGCTTGATGCCCTTGGGCTCAAGCAGGTGACGCGTCTGGAGCCTGTGGTGGGGGATCGGGCATATTTGACTACCTTGATCAATCTGTGGGATCCCCACACCAATACTTTTCATCTCCCAATAGGGGAGATGACTGTTACTCTGGAGGACGTGTATCGAATTCTATGGATTTTGATAGATGGACTGCCTATCCGAACGACCCATCGTGACCAACGGTCGATGGTATTGACACAGTGTTTTAGTTCAATGGTGGAGAGGGGGTGGATAGGGCTATGGAGAGGGCAGAGGCTGACTACTAGATAGGCGGTATTCTGGTGCGGTGGTGGTTGGAGAAGGGCGTATTAGAGGTGAGGCATGCTTTGATCATGACCCTCATCTCTAATATGCTGCTTCTTGACTCCTCAGGTGTGAGGTTCCCTTGGAACCTACTTGAGTTGGTGTTCATATTGGTGGAGTGTCCTACATCAGCTCCACTTATTATGAGATGGGGTCAGACATTGTTGGCGTAGTTGTACGATGAGCTGTACGAGGTCCACTGTCGAAGGTGGAAGGGGATCGGGTGCAGCTATCTCTTGCAGTGCTGGGGGTGGCAGCACATAGCTATGGAGCGGTCATAGGGTTTGCCTTGGACCACCCGAGGTGAGATGGTGGATCGAGAGATTGGATATGCCACTTTATGGCGGAGGTCAGAGGAGCATGGGTAGAGTCGATGATGGGCAGGTGACGTAAGTCACTATACTGATGCCTTCTCTCATCTAGCACCAGGGTAGGTGTTCTGGCGATCATATCAGGACTGTCCAACCTGGCCTGAGGCTGGTGAGTGGCTCAACATGTGCATAGGGGTAGATGGTTGATTGGGCAACATGGGACAGAGTAGGAGTACTTCCCGTATGTCTGGGTGACATAGTAGTTTGGGGTGCGCCAGGGATTTCCTAGTGATCCCTTGATCTATCGACGTCATGGTGACGAGAGGACTCTAGTCTGGCCTATCATTGAGCCATTGGGTGAGGAGTCTGATGTAGTTATTGATGTACCCAATGTGGACAATGTCGGGGTGACTGCAGAGTATGACCGATGGTGGATTACGTGATGATGGCGGGGTGAGGGGCCTCTAGGAGGCATGGATACTGTAGTAGCAGGAGGTGGGGGTGCAGAGGCACCGATGGAGGGTTGGGGGCTCCGCTTGATGATGCGGACATGGTGGAGGTCGATGACTTCATTGGCGATGGAGATGATTTGGGGGTTCCAAAGCAGCCGGATGTACAGGATGCCCCGGAGCAGTGGGTGCCAGAGTAGCAGGCCATCCCGGAGGTGCCCATGCCTTAGGCTATCTCAGGGGATGTGGAGGTTGGGTTTCGTGCTGAGATAGCATGATTGGAGGGTCTCTTATGGAGATGGGAGGAGGAGCACAGAGACATTTTGTAGGAGAGGGATCTCCTACGGACTCAATTGGCATAGTGGGACAACGCATTGGTTGTGTATCACCGATGAGATGTGGAGTGGGGGTGGTACCAGGTAGAGTTAGAGATAGAGGTTGTCCACCTCGATGGACAGTTGCCTGTGCTCGATGGAGGTGGTTCGTCATGTCGTACGAGAGGCAGTGAGACTGAGCAGTCTGCATCCTCTCATCGTAGGTGGCTGGATGAGGGTAGCATTGGTGGGCAGGGTGCACGGGCTAGCAACAGCCACCCTGAGAGGTCCCATAGGACCCATACTACTGGGGGTAGTTCCAGTCGCACCGATCCTGCGTGATCATGGTGGTCGACTCCCTAGGCTTTGGGGATTTTGAGTTTTTGGTTTTTTTGTGAGGTCAAAGGACCTTCTTATTGTAGCCTGAGGGCATTTTGATTTGATATATATACATGACTCATTTTTTTGATTATATACTTGTCATGGTTTATTGTTCATTATGCCCATTTATTTATGTTGATGTATGCATATGCTATTATGACTGCGGATGATGTTAGCTATATGATATAGATGTATGCATATGGAATGGATGGAATGATTTGTTGGTATACAGGCGGTGGCACCATAGACTGTACAGGATTTACTGGCTTTTTGTACTATGTGATTGCTTTATGGAATAACTTTGCATTTGTAATTTTTGTTTTGTATTTTTTGATGGTGATGTAAGTAGTGAAATGTACAACAATTGTTTTAGAATGTAGTTAAGGTTTTTCTGAGACTCAGATGCTTTAACTAAATAGTCAAGACTGTACATTATCTTACAAGACTTTCGAACATGGTACAAATCAGACTTGAGTTTGACCAAGTTATTTCACATCCCTATGTGTGCGATTGAGTTCGTTGATGTGGTATTCATAAGGATACCGCCAGTTCCAGGTAGGCTGTCCACCAAACCTGTACTGAGGATCACCTAATTAGCTCCACTAATTCCTTTGTTGCATTTAGTAAGATTAATCTATGAGGCAATCTAGGATACCATAAGCTAGCTCATCCACATGCAAACATTGATCTGTACATATGCCCAATGGCTAATGTGATAGATATATCATCATGCGGGAGGTTTGCCACCAGTGCCAGCAGGCTATCCACCAAACTGGGATTGAGGATCACCTCATGACCTTTCGAATGTTGAGAGTTCCAGGGATTCAAGTTCGACTCCCTTCTTTTCTTCAATTTTATTGGGATACTTGCTCTTATATATAGTGATAAAAATCACTATTTATTTTTCTTTTGTTTTTGAGCAAGGGATTTGAATTTTGAGTGATGGGGATCACTATTTCTTGTGCTTTTTGATGTGTGCACTTTGAGGGTTTTGATGTCAAACTTTGGAGTTTGTACTTTGACTTTTGCAGTTTTTTGATATTTGCAACTTTTTGAGAATTTGGGATTTCTTATAGTGGTAAAAACCACTATTTATTTTGGGGAATTGGGTAGGGAAGATGCTTGTCCTTTTGCCAACTCTCAACATTCTTGGGGTCATTCGCACAGGGGGATGAGCAAGATAACCATTTCGTTGTATGGTATCCTGGACCACTTTGCAGGTTTCATCTTTCGTTCACACAACTTGGGAATTTTTATGTGTTTTAAGCTTGTGTTGGGATGCTATGTAACAAGGCGTGATCCAAGTAAAACTCTACCTTGTAAAAATCGGTCTGACTTTGTACAACATTTGGCTAGAAATCTAAAGACAATTGAATGACGAAAACCCTAAAGACATTAAAAGACAACTGACTATGATATGGCAAAAATGTGAATGGCGTTATTCTTGTTGGATCATTTACAAAGTGGATAAATGTGGAAAATGATGGGATTGTCGAGTAATTACAGTCTATGGTGCATTTGACATGTATGACCAACAAATATGCAATGTATGTATGCGATGCCTAATGCAGTTCTTTTTGTGTTTTGATTTTTAAGATTATGCATGAAAGTGAGATGCAATTTTTTTTGTTATTTTTGATTATCTATTGTTTTTTGAATATTCATTTTTGACCAAGTGATTGTGGGAACCCTTGGAGATTTTGGCTTGACCAAAGGTATTATGGATACCTTTGGGGCATTTTAGGTGACCAAGCGGTGGTGATAACCCTTGGAGCTTTTGGTTTGACCAAAGGGATTATGGATACCTTTGGGGTATTTTTGGTTGACCAAGCGATTGTGGGAACCCTTGGAGCTTTTGGCTTGACCAAAGGGATTATGGATACCTTTGGGGCATTTTGGGTGACCAAGCGATGGCGAGAACCCTTGGGGCTTTTGGTTTGACCAAAGGGATTATAGATACCTTTGGGGCTTTGGGTGACCAAGCGATGGCGAGAACCCTTGGGGCTTTTGGTTTGACCAAAGGGATTATAGATACCTTTGGGGCATTTTGGGTGACCAAGTGATGGCGAGAACCCTTGGAGCTTTTGGTTTGACCAAAGGGATTATAGATACCTTTGGGGCATTTTAGGTGACCAAGTGGTGGAACCCTTGGGGATTTTGGTTTGACCAAAGGGATTATAGATACCTTTGGGGCTTTTGGTTGACCAAGCGATTGGGAACCTTTTGGTTTGACCAAAGGGATTATGATACCTTTGGGCATTTAGGTGACCAAGCGATTGTGGGAACCCTTGGAGCTTTTGGTTTGACCAAAGGGATTATTGATACCTTTGGGGCATTTTGGGTGACCAAGCGATGGTGAGAACCCTTGGGGCTTTTGGTTTGACCAAAGGGATTATAGATACCTTTGGGGCATTTTAGGTTGACCAAGCGATTGTGGGAACCCTTGGAGCTTTTGGGGTGGGTTATGGCTCTCTAAATGTTGAATGGCCTCAAATGACTGATGTTCAAGGGTTCTAGTTCCTTGATTCCTTCAAGAGAGGCGAGCTGGTATGTTCCAGGTCCTATTTTATTGTCGATTACATAAGGACCTAACCAATTTGCCATGAACTTGTCCCTTAAATGGGGTGGCAAGTTAGAATTTTGTTGGTTCTCTTTTAAGACCAGGTCACCAACCTGAAAGTCCCTCAGGTGAACTTTCATGTTGTATGCTTTCTTAAGTCGCTCTTGATAGATACGTAAATGCTCGAGAGCATTGACGCATCGTTCATCGAGTAATGTAAGCTGGTCTAGTCGGGCCTACCATGCAGTGTCATCATCGATGAACTCTTGCATTGATATGCGTAGGGAGGGTATTTCCAACTCGAGAGGCATGACTGCCTCGGAGCCATACACTAGCAAAAATGGAGTTGCCCCAGTGGGCGTCCGAATGCTAGTGCGATAAGCCCATAGGGCAAGTGGTATTTGGATGTGCCAATCCTTATGACTATCTATGACCATATTTTTAAGGATGGCAACTAGCATTTTGTTTGATGCCTCTGCTTGCCCATTTGCCTATGGATAATAGGGTGTCAAAAAATTGTGTTGTATTTTGTATTTTGTTGTCAAAGCACGCACATATTTGTTCTTAAATGACGTCCCATTATCCGAGATGATCTTGGATGGAATACCAAAATGACATATGATGTTATGTAAAATGAACTCCGCAATGCGGGGCCCCATCGTAGAGGTAAGCGTAATTGCTTCCACCCACTTAGTGAAGTACTCTGTGGCCATTATGATAAATGTGTGATGACCTGACGACGTAGGGGAGATCTTTTTGATGAGATCTAAGCCCCACTGCAAAAATGGCCAAGCCGATTGGATCGACTGCAAGGCCTGAGAAGGTACGTGTGTCAAGTTAGCATGGTGTTGACACTTCACGCACTTCTGCACATATGCACAACAATCTCACTCTAAAGATGGCCAATAATAGCCCATGCAAAGAATGCACTTTGCGATGGCCATACCGCTGAAGTGGCCATCGCATGTACCATCGTGCGCTTGGGTGATCGCCCAAGTGGACTCCTTCTGGTCCAAGCAATGGAGGAGGATTCCTTCATAGCTTTGACGGTATAAAATGTCTCCTAGCAAGACATGTTTTGCCGCTTTCTATTTGAATGATCTTTTTGTGGCATGCGATAATCCAAGTGGGAGGCTACCTAACTTGAGATAGTCTCTTATGGGTGTGTACCAATCCTACTGATCAAAAACCTCGATGGTATGAATGGCCGATCCCTCTTGAAGTTCATCCCTAGCAAAATTTGAGCGGGAAAGAACTTGTAGAAATAGCATTGTGTTGCTATTAAGAGGGGTTGGAGAGAACAAAGACCCCCAGTTGGCATGATTCAGACTATCATGGATTCGAGAGAACCTATCCTGAGATGGTTCAATCTAGATCAGGTGGATTCCTGGCGTTATGTCAGAGCTTGCACGCTCCATCATGGATTGTGATAACATTTTGACTTGAATGGTTGTCATCTCACCAGAAGGGTCTTGCGGGATTAGTGACCCCAAGGAGGCCATAGTGTCCACAAAATGATTCGATGATCGAGGGAGTGCCTTGATGTCGTACCATTCAAGCTTTGCCAGGAATTTATCCACAAGGGCTTTGTAGGCCTACAGAACTGGGCATTTGCATTGGAATACCCCTTTCACTTGGTTGACAATTAACAATGAATCACCAAAGATATTCAAGCATTTGATGTTCATGGTGATGGTTGTCTAAAGACCTATGAGCAAGGCTTCGTATTCAACATTGTTATTGGTGCATGAGAAATCAAGTTTAAATGATAAAGGCATTGGAGCCCCTTGCGGTGTGAAAAACATGATTCCTACGCCACCCCCTTGCTCACATTTAGAACCATCAAAAAATAAGGTTATGTCGGCCTGTGACTCAGGCTCATCAGAATCTGGCGATTCTGAGACATGGAAGACCCCATCATCGGGTAGCTCTATGGTCAAAGGCTGATCATCTTCGAGAGGAGCCTCTGCTAGTTGATCGGCGATGACTTGACCTTTGATGGACTTTTGTCCAATGAATTTGATGTCAAACTCCGTCAACAACATGATCCATTTCATCGTGCGACTACTATGATAAGTATGACTCATCATGTACCACAATGGATTCTCCTTAGACACAACATACGTCATATTGCTCAGCATGTAATGGCATAGCTTTTTGGTGGCAAATACCACCGCCAAGCATAGCTTCTCAACGTATGCATAGTTAAGTTCATAACTGACCAGGGTGCGGCTAAGATAATAATTAGCTTGTTCTTTATGTAATTCATTTTTTTGGGCTAGCATGGCGCCCAGTGCCACCTCAGTAGCTGAGATGTATAAATAGAATGACACTCCTGGTCTAGGTGGTGCCAATACTAGTGGCAAAGCCAAGTATTGTTTGATGTCATCGAAGGCTGACTGGCACTCGTCATCCCAATGAAATGCTACCCCCTTGTGTAATAATTTATTCATGGGTCGGCACTTGTCAAATAACTACGCTATGAAGCGCTTGATTGACGTGACCTTACCCTGCAAGCTTCTGAGCTGCTTGATGGTGGTTGGGGGAAGCATCTCAAGGATTGCCTTGACTTTATTTGGATCTACCTCGATGCCTCATTTTGAGACTATGAAACCCAAGAGTTTTCCAGATGTGATGCCAAATACACACTTCTTGGGGTTTAGCCTAACTTTGTGTTTGATGAGGCGATCAAGGATCTTGCGTAAGTCATCGAGATGATTTTGGCGCAAAAGATATTTGGCCAACAAATCATCCATATAATCTTCCAAATTTTTATGCATGTGATCATGGAAGATGTATGTCATAGCGCGTTGGTAGGTGGCGCCAGCATTTTTAAGGCCAAAGGGCATGACCTTATAACAAAATGTCCCCCAAGGCATCATGAACACTGTTTTTAGTTGATCATCGAGATTGATACGAATCTGGTTGTATCCCAAGAAACCATCCATGAGGGAAAGCATTTCGTGGCCTGTTGTAGCGTCTACCAATGCGTCGATGCTAGGCAAGGGGAAATCGTCCTTGGGACTCGCTTTGTTTAAATCTCAAAAATTGGTGCATATGCAAATCCTCCCGTCAAGATTTTTGATGGGTACCATGTTGGACAACCATGGTGGGTAATCTACGTAGATGACAAACTATGCATCCAACAGCTTTTGTAGCTCATATTTGACCATTAAGGCCACTGTTGGGTGCATCTTACGTAGCTTTTGCTTGACTAGCTTGACTATCGGATCAAGTGTTAGATTATGCGTGACTAGCTGTGGGTCTAGCCCCGACATGTCTTTGTAGGACCATGCAAAAACCTCCTTCTTCTCTTTGAGAAGGGCAATGTAATCGGCTTGCTCTTCAAGGGATAAACTTACCCCCAGCTTGATGATTTATGGATTCATTGGATCAGAACCGATGTCTACGTCAATCGTCTCTTTGACTGACATGTGGGATCCGTCCTCCAAATGGTGTGGAGTTGGGATCAGGTGGATATCATTCACTAAATTTAGATCTGCATTGGGAACGTTGGGTTCCTCTTCAGCATGGAAGATATCCTGAGTCTATCTTGGGGTGAAATGAAACATCTCACCACAAGGCCAATACTCTGATGGGGATGGTGGTGAGTCAGCGTGATCCCAGTCTATGGCATCTAGGTCTAGATACAATGGTCATGTTGGATCGACTGGATTGTGGATGGGGGTGGTTAAATCAATGGAGATCATGTTGATGGAATGAATTTGGTCTCCATTACCGCGTGGGTGTTGATTCGGACATTCTTGGTGATCCTTGTACCCCGGATCTGGCTCTATGGGTACTGGCACAAAAGGATCAGCCCTATGTGTGGATAGAAGGATAGGGTCTACCCTTGGCACTGGTGGCCCTATAGGGTCTCTAGGTGGGAGGTGCTCCCTGTATGCCCGAAGTGGTGGATGAAGCACTTGGTTTAACTGTACTTGGTTTAAATGCCACCTATGCCTTGGTCCCATATTTAGATGTTCAAACATACCATCGATGTCTATGGGGTATTCCTGTTGCCTCATATGGTTGAGATATGCCATCTCAATCTCATCTTCATAGTCACTATCGGAGATCCATAGGCCTTCATTGGCTCTGACAACTATGTGCCCCTCTGGCTGGTATAGCCTCCCACTAGGCATTTCTTGATCACTATCCTCACTCTCTATGAGAATCGAAAATCTGGCATGCGGGTAGTCGATGTTGAAGAAGATATTTGGATCTTCTTCCTCTGGTGGATCACTTGGCCTTATGGCCGGCATGGGAGGCTCATTTTGTTCGAGCATGTTGATTTGGTCCCTTCTGGGTTGTTTCGCTCTCTATAGGAGGGCTGGATTCTCTGGAGGTAGCAATTGCCCGATTGGAACATTAAAGGGGAACATTGCCATGAAGTTCTCCTGATAGTCGTCAATGGGTTCCACTTGTGAGTGATTGCTATCGAACTCAAAAGGGTCCCACGGTGCTACCTCATAATCTGACTCATCTTTAGAAGACCCCCCTTGATCTTGTTCATATCCCTCTTGGAGGTTACTTCTTGAACTTTCCCCTTTCTCGATCAAAGGGGAGGGGTTGTTGAGGTCAACAAGGTTTGTTGTTAACAATGGGAGATAATCCCCCAATGTGTATGTTGTGTTGGGATTGGCATATGGATCTTGTGCCAACCCATCCCTGTTGCCTAGACCTAGGCCTTGCATGGTTTCTACCAAGATGTCGAGGGGCAAAGGGTGGTTGAACCCTACTCCTGATTTATCATATTGCATCTAGTATCTTGGTTGACAAAGAACGTGCATTCCTTGTTCGTATCTGCCCAATCCATATCCATGCCAATTACATTGGTCTAGGTATTTCAAGGTGAAGTCCGGGTTGGACAGATAGTCAACATTCTCAGCAAATGGCTCTTCATCCTCTTCCTCTTGTAGGTAGGGTTCAAGGCCATTCTCGAGGCCCCCATATACAAAGTTGGTCTGATTTGGCGGGTAGCCTAAAGGGACGATAGTGTCGATGGGGAGGTGAGGTTTCCCCATGTCTTGCATGGATTCGAGCGTGGGTGTTGCCACAATGTTCCACACTAGGTACTCCCCCAGGCCCGTATTGGCCATCTCAATGGTAATCGTCGATGGTTGAGGGGGAGGGAATGGGAGTTCTCCTTGAGTCCACTCCATGTTGGGTGAACCAGGTGTCTCGACTTCCATTCGGCTGGGCACCTCTTCGATAGATATGGTTGAGACTAATGGTGGTACCTCCTCTAGGGGCTTCTTCCCATTGTCCCTCGGTGTGGCCACCATAGGTGACGTCGTTGGTGAAGGGACAGACAATGAAGATGGGCCAGGTTGGTTAGTTGAGGGACTCAACAGCAAGGATGTAGGTGGAATCGGACCCTATGTGGATGGATTCAATTGAAAGTCCAAATATGTCGATGGGAGGGTTGATTGTGGCATCAACTACACCGCATTGCAAAACTTAAAGGGCTCTAGGTCCACTGGGACTACATGTACTTGCCCTTCGTATGTGTATTTGAGGCATTGATGGGCTATCGAAGGGACACACTTCATGTCCCTGATCCAAGGCTAGCCTAGCAAGATATTGTAGGCCATATCACCCTCAAGGATGTGACACAATGTAGGAATGGTCTTTTTTCATACTTGGATGGGTAGGACAATTATGCCAACCATCGAGCATAACATGTCATTGAATTCTCGAGCAGTGTAAGTGGATGACACAATGTGGGATGCTGGCAGCTTAAGGTGTTTTAATGTCACTATCATGATTATGTTGCTACACGAGCCAATGTCCACCAACACCCTCTTGAATGGAAACCCGTTGACTAGAACGATGACGTGCAGGGGTGGATCCACCATATCACCAGTCACCAATTTCAGTTCATCTTACCTAAAGGTTATGACTGGTTCTGTGCATTGTCTCACATGTCCCACAAATTTATTAAAAGAATTGGGTTCCTAGGGTTGTATCTCAATGGCTTTGAGTATATCCATCAGAGCCTCTTGAAATCCAAATGCAAGGTGATAGCGTGCCAGACCAGATGGTGCAAATGAAATTGATATAAAAAAATGCTAAGTCCTACGAATGTGAGAAAGCAATGCACGAAGGAAATAATTCATAGACGAGATGTAAGCAAACAAAGACAAATTGGGGCTTCTTTTATTAATATTGCTTTCAATTTGGTTACAATACGTTGCCCCTTTAGGGATTATAACATTTGATATAGTTCATTACATCAACGGATGGTACACTTCCAATGTCTTTCGTGTGCCTCACATTCGAAATGGGTGGGCCAAAGGTTGTTGCTACTTGCATTTGTGTGTTCATGTGTTCCTTGCTGCCCCTTCGATGTTCCTTTCTGTAGCACCCTAAAATTGGCGCAATAAAATTGGAATAATTACATTCACCTTAGTAAATAAATTTAAATTCAAATTTAACCTCCCAAACCGCCCGTTAACCGTCGAGAAACCCGTTTCCCCTTTTTTCGTGCCATTTTTAGAGGTTGTTTTGACCGTTGGACGATATCGTCGCCGATCATACGATATCGCCCCGCATTTGACGATTTCGTCTCGGACTAGAACGTCCGGACGATTTTGTCGCAAAACTGAATTTGCATAGTTGGAATCCGTTCCAACGGGTCTCCAATCCGGGCGAAGCGTGTCCGCACCGTTGGGACCCTCCCCGTTGGAGATCTCCCAAATTGGGAAGATCTCCAACCTCCCAACAACTCTCCCTAAGCCTATTTAAACTCTAAGATTTTCCCTCCCCAACCCCTGGCTGAATTTATCTGCAAATTGAACCCTTCTGCGCTAAAACATCATAATCTATCTTTTGCACTAGTCCTATAGCCATTTTTTTGCAGGTACACCACTGATTTTCAACCGGAGCCAGCACCCATCGTCGCCGACGAACCTGTCAAGATCGGAGACGATCTCATCAAATTCGAGACGATTTCGTACTGATGCGAGACGATCTCGACTGCAGTCCACATCGAGGCAATCAGTGCCTGGAGTTTGCTTTTCTCAACTTTGTCTCTGTTATTTTGTTTTGCAAATTAGATAATCTATTTAGTTTTTATCCTATTTTGCATCTGGAGTTCACCCATCTAGTCTAGATTGCATGTTAAGCTCATAATCTGCCATTAAAGTACAGTAATTTGCTTTAATTTCTGTTCTTGAATATTGTTCAATATTCATATTGCAATTTTATGTAATTTGCCTCTGTTAGCATAGAGTTATTTCTTGTATTTTGCATCTATTCTCTGTTTTGCGATGTTTCGACGAATTCGTCGACTGAGATTCTGTCAGATTTCGGACGATTCTCGTCGATTGCGATGCGATTCTATAGAATTCCAGACGATCCAGATCGCATCAACCACCGTAATCTTCTTCGGACATCCGGATCGGTATTCCCCATTTTCCTCCTGTAAATTCTCTGTTTTCTGCTTTCAAAATCTATTTTCTGTATTCATTGAAAGTTGCATTTTCATATAGATTAAGTTAGATTCATTCGGCCAAACCTAGGATGAATGCTTAAAGGATAAAACGAACTCATCTAAACACATTCCAAAACCTAGGCGTGGAAACTGCCGCCAAATGTTTCCCGGTGAACCCACCATCCGTCGAAAAATCACCAAAATACACCTCCCTTGAGAGGCGGGACCTTCGTGAAGTCCTCTCGTCCGAGGTACCGCACCATCCTTTTCCCATCCTCCTTCCGGGCGCGGATCCAATAGCCTGAAGGTAGGGATGCGAAAAATTTGGAGCGATACATTTTGGTGAACCCGACGTGAATGCATCATAACCTTTTGAAAACCAAAAACAAAAACAAACAAAAAATTAGAACAACTAAAACTTAGATGCATTTTAAAACATTTAAGGTTCAAAATCATGTTTAGATGGTAGCTCCTAAAAAGAGGGTAGCAGTTACTATAAACGTAGAAAACCAATTGGCAGCTATAGAAGTTAATTCTGTCCTTAATATCCCTGAAACAAGTAGAAATCAATCCTTGTGGGATGAACTTGATAGGAGACTTAGTCTTATTTCATCTAGGTCCACACAACTTAAGCAAATCAAGAGGCTAGTCTTGGATAGAATCCTGGATCCTCACCAATTAGTTTTCTATCATGAACTTCAGAGAGCCTGCCATAGATGGTTAGCCTATAGGAGAGCTCTTGTATCTGCAAAATTTTTAACTTTCGAGGAATACCTCGAAGACACAGTTATAGTACACCCATTCCTAGGCCTTGTAGAAGCCCAAGAAGTTGTTCTTATAGTTAGGAGAATATGGAATAGAGCTCCTAGAGCTATGTTATATCGAGAGTATTGCCATGAGCTTTACTTTTATCAACCAAAGATCTGAGATAGACAATATCACCATAGCCCTTTTCATCAAATTCTTAAAAGAAAACTTTCAATTTGAAGAAGAACATTTCATGACTCCCGAACAACTTGAACCTATTAATGATATTCATAAGTTATTCATAGAAGATTAGTTCATTTACTTTCAGTTTTATTATTATTGCGTGCATTTATTGTTTCATTTGTTGTCTTTATTATATTGTTTCAAAGAAAAACTAAAAAAAAAAAATCAAAAACAACATAGTAAAAACTTAAACATTTCATTTCAAATATTGCATTAGGTATATATAAATATATACCTTTTAATTTGTTGCATATATATATATATATATATATATATATATATATATTTTGCTGAAATCAAAACTTAGCACCATGACTAGACTTAGGAATGGTAAAGAAACTTTAGGGGAAGGAGAAGATTGGTTGCAAGATACAACTCGAAAACCCAAATGTCCTTCTTGGAGATACAAATCCGGAAGGAGAAACTCTAGGTCAATCAGATGAAGACTTAGGTGAAGATAAGGAACAAGAAGGAAATGTTAAAGAGAATGAATCCTCATCCCCTAGAATAGCTCCCAATGGAGCCATCGCTTTTGACAACGCAGAACATTTTCAAAAATTTCTCAATCAAAATATCGACATCCTTAATGTAGCAGTCCGTATTGATAGAGGGGAAGTTAGTGACGCTCAAGCAGCTATAGAATGGGCGCTTGATATACACACTAATCCTTTATCTTTTGTTGATCAAGAAAGTGATAAGGGTGGACCATCCAATACGGATATGGTCACTATAGCCCAAGCCATGTCAAAACAACAGGTTACCCAACCTCCTAAGGAACCCGTTACTCAACCTAAAATCACTCCCGCACAAAAGAAAATTCCCTTCACTACTTTGTTCCGCCAAACTATTGAGCAAAATGCTTTAAATAAACAGAAATCTAAAACAAAGCCAAATACAAATTTTCAACAATCTGGAACACAACATAATCCAACTTCAAAATTCCTCCATAACATTTTTCCTACCAATGTTTTACACAATAGTAACATGGCATCTAATCTACATGTTCCTCCATCCTATGCTCATAAAACTCATGTCAATGCCCTACCGAATCAATATGGGGGGCAAACTAGTAATCTGGAAGCTATGGTGAAACAATTGGCTTCACGTATGGACCGGATAGATCCCTACCGTCCCTCGTACAATTATCGAGAGATTTGTAGCCAACCATTGGATCCCATAGTGGTAGCTCAACCATACCCTAAACATTTTCCCATGCCCGTCCCGCCTATATATAAAGGAACCGAAGATCCCATAGAACATCTTCGCATGTTTAGGATAGCATGTCACGACATATCGCATGACGACTTGCTATTACTAAAAATGTTCCCCAAAAGTTTAGGTGGAATGGCATTAGAGTGGTACTATCAATTGCCCACTCACTCCTTAAGAAACTTTGAAGAAACAATTGAATCATTTGTTCATCAATTTAGTGCCTACATCGAGAGACATGTAACTATTAAAGACCTATACAATTTAAAACAAGATAAAGATGAATGTTTTGCTGATTTCTTGGCTAGATGGAGGCAATTGATAGGAAAACTGCACTTTGTGCTACCCTATAGGGAAATGCTAGACATTTTCATCAATAATTTACAAGAACAACTTTCTTATGAGCTATCAACAGCTACTTTGACTACCTTCGATCAAGCTATAGACTTAGCTCGAAGAGTAGAAGATGCCCTCATTAGGAGAGGCCAACTTAGGAAGAAGGATGATGAGAAAACATCTAGAAATCAATATAAAAACAAACAGGTTGTTGGTGATGGAGTCACTGACAGCAAAAATGTTGCTAATGTCAATGCAACAAAGACAACAGAAAAATTCATATTGAAACCTCCTGATAAGCCTCCTCGAGAATTCACTAGATTAAACCAACCCTTGTCAACCATTTTACCTCAATTGCTTGAAAGAGGTTTAATCCAATTACCAGCCATCCGGGAACCCGACCCAAGTATACCCGGATATAGAGCTGATTTGCACTGTGACTTTCATAGAGGACCTGGACATTCTACCAACGCTTGTAAGAGATTGAAACATAAAATACAAGATTTGATTGACAATAATGAAATGGAAGTGCAAGCCTTCCAACCTAGACAAAACCCTCCTAATAATGCCCAAAAGACTGTTCCCCAAAATCAAAATCAGAATGCCAATCAAACTTTAGACATATTTCAACACCCTTTACCAAGACATGGTAAAGAGGTAGCCAATCAAATCGAACATCATAATGTTCCCCCTCCTACTCGATATGTAGGAACCATTAGCGGACAATTACCTGTTCAGGATTCTCAAACATTTGACACAACCTTATCCCTGGTTACAACCAGGCCCTTACATAATTTTCAAACTTCTGATTCTAGTGATATAGAATCAGATAGTGAAAGTGAAGTAGACACTATTCAATCGAATAGTTCTGAAAATGAATCAGATCCTATTCAACCTGTCACAGATGCTAATGTTCCAGAAGAACCATTTCCTAGAAGAGTCACTACTCGACCTTCTTCTAATGTAGTCCTTCCCTATGAACAAGCCATAAATTCTCAACCGAGACCGTTTCAACGTCGTCACTATAACATTGTAGGTACCATCGGAGTCGTTACTCGACAACAAGCTCAAAACTCCCAACAAGAACCAAACCAGAACGATGGATCAGCTCCATTCATTTTGAAAAACCCAAATAAAGGGAATCATGCTCCTATTGTTCAACCTAAACCCCCTTACAACATTAATGAACAATTGTCTAATACCACGGCCAGAATTTCCCTCTTAGATTTATTAAGATCCTCTCCCACACATAGGGATGAGTTGATGCTTACATTGAGCCAAATGATGGTACCTCAAAACATTCAACCTGAAGCTATGGCCAATACTATCATCACTCGAGAGATTGATTGTATTGACTTTCGGGATAAAGATATCCCACAACACAGTTTACACAAGGATAATCCCTTGTACATTACTGCTCTAATTGGAGATGTAGCTATCAAACGAGTCCTGATTGATAATGGCTCATCTCTAAACATTTGCACCTTTGACTTCTACCAACGATTTGGTTTTAGAAGTGATGAAATGAAGAAAACCGATATGATTATCAAAGCTTTTAATGACGAAACACAAGAAACGTGTGGAGTCATTACCCTCCCATTACAAGTTGGTCCTAGAACCCTAGAAACAACCGTGTTTATTGTACATTGCCCAGCATCGTACAATATACTTTTGGGTCGCCCTTGGATTAACGCCATGCGAGCAATCCCGTCAACTTTACACCAATGTGTGAAATTTGAGTTTAAAAATCAGTTGGTCACTATTCATGGTGACCCTAGACATTTTGATATGTGTGCTTTGGCGGAACCCGTTGGAGTGCAATTTTGCCCTGCTCTGTCATCCACACATTCTAGTTCTTCTTTTTCATCTAAAACTGTGAAACATAAACCCATAACTTCATCTATTCCTCCTCCATTAATTTCATCTTCCTATATAGACCAACAACCTTCTAAACAAATTATTTTAGAATCTCAAAAGGATCTCAAATCTACAACTAATCCTTCAACTATTATTCCTATAAATTCAAAACCTTTAGACACATCCATCATACCTTCCACATCTCAAGACATAAGTAATAAACCTTCTACATCTTATGCCCTTTCTGATGAACTTTTACCAGATTTATCTACAACCTTAATATCAGAAAAAATGAATGCTTTCATGCAAGATTCAAACCTTTTAAATAATTTGCCGCCCTCTCCTCGTACTTTGGGCCTCCCACAACCTTTGGGAAGTACTTACCAAGTCGGGAGTTGTGCCTTCATTTATAAAGGATATGACTGGGGAAGAATCCCTCGGAATATCAAAACTCATCATGAGGGATATGCTCGGTGTTATTTTACCAATGATTATATTAAAGCTAAACCCATGATGCTTAAAATGGGATATAAAGGGAAAGGCTTAGGACCTTTCCAAAATGGCATGAAAGAGCCTTTCGAGGTAGAACCGTGGCCTGCCCGCTGTGGTGTGGGCCTATTTCCTAGTAAGGGACAACCCTTTCCTTTTGAGGATGATGCTCATCTCATATGCTATCAAGATTATTTGGATAGGCATGTTGATTTGCCTTGTAAAAATCAGTCATTTTCATGCAACATGCTATCCATAGCCTACCCCGAAATGATTGTCGACCCCGATGAAGAATTGGAAGGAGATATCTTCCATGATGTCTCTCGTTGAAGAGATGTTGCACAATGGATTTTATTTTGATGGTTCTATACCAACCATAGCTCAACTTGAGACCACTAATCCTCAAGATGACTTATCTAAATTAACTTTACAAGAATTACAAGAGTTGGGCGTTTCACCCGCCCCACCTAATTTTGAAAGAGATCTACACATGGAGGTAGAAAATGTCATTAAAATTAATATTGGAACTGAGGACAATCCTCACATAATCAATATTGGAGCAGAACTAAGTCAAGACAAACAAGAACAATACATTGCATTCCTTAAAGAGTACGAAGATGTCTTCGCTTGGACATATGAAGATATGCCAGGTCTAGACCCTTCTGTAGTCATGCATCATCTAGTGGTCCATCCGGATGCTAAACCGGTTAAACAAAAACTTAGAAAAATGCATCCCAAAGTGGCTCTGCTAGTCAAAGGGGAGTTAGAAAACTCCTGAATGTTATCTTCATACAAGCTATTGATTATGCTGAATGGATCTCAAATGTAGTTCCAATCACTAAGAAAGAAGCTACCAAAGTTAGGGTTTGCACCGATTTTAGAGATATTAACGTTGCATGCCCTAAAGATGACTTTCCTCTTCCAAATATGGATCAAATCATTGACTTTACTGAAGTGGGATGATGTCCTTAATGGATGGATTCTCTGGTTATAATCAGATTAGGATAGCTCCTGAAGACCAGGCTAAAACAACCTTTATTACCCCCTGGGGTACCTTTTGTCTGGAAAGTGATGCCATTTGGCTTAAAGAACGCCGGTGCAACTTATCAACGGGCTATGACCTACATTTTTCATGATATGATGCATGATATCTTACATGATTATGTAGATGATATTATAGCTCGCTTCTCTTATTGAAAATAATCATTTAGATGATTTAAGAAAAGTTTTTAATCGATTACGAGAATATCTCATTCGATTAAATCCAACAAAATGCATATTCGGAGTTAAATCCGACAAACTATTAGGGGTTTTAGTTTCTTTACGTGGTATCGAAATTGACCCTCTCAAAATTGCGGCCATCACAGATATGCCCGCACCCACTAATATATCTGAACTACGAAGTTTACAAGGTAAACTTCAAGCTATCCGTCGCTTCATTGATAAGCTGGCGGACAAAACTGGTCCCTTTCTTAAGCTCCTTAAGAAGGACGTCCCCTTTAATTGGGACACAGAATGTAGAGAAGCTTTTGAACTTCTCAAACAATATCTCCTTAACCCTCCGGTGCTTTCACCGCCTAAATCTGATCGCCCATTTCTTCTATATATTTCTGCTTCAGATTCTGCCTTAGGAGCTATGTTAGCTCAACTTGATGATGAAAAGCGAGAACGTGCTAATTATTACATTAGCCGAACTTTCGTCAGTTATGAAACCCGCTATACAACGTTAGAGAAGTTATGTCTAGCAGTCGTGTTTGCTACGCAAAAATTACGACATTACATGCTTAGCCAAAAAACGTATGTCATTGCCAAATATGATCCTTTAAGATATCTCATGAGTCGACCTTATTTATCGGGTCGCACAACCAAGTGGGTTCTTGCTCTAAGCGAGTTTGATCTCACCTTCATAGGACAGAAGTCTGTTAAGGGTCAAATCATAGCAGATCAATTAGCTGCTGCACCCTTAGAGTCTACTCATCCTCTCATCATCGAGTTTCCTGATGAATGCCTTCAATTAGAGGCAGACCATCCTGAACAATGGTCCTTATACTTTGATGGAGCCCGATGTATGAGTGGGGTCAGTGTGGGTATTATTTTAATATCTCCGCAAAAACATCTTATTCCTCTCGTCCTTCAAACCGACCTTTGCTTGCACCAACAATATCGCTGAGTATGAAGCTCTAATCCTTGGATTACGAGCCGCTTTAGCGCTAAAAATCAAAAACCTCTTAGTTTTTGGGGATTCCCAATTGGTTATAAACCAAATTAATGAAGTTTATCAGACCAGAGATGATAAACTTCGCCCATATAAGGCCTATGTTTTACAACTAATGTCCTTGTTTGATCAAGTTACTTTGGAAGCCATTCCTCGAACTAGCAACCGTGCAGCCGACGCCATGGCCGCCGCTGCATCTCTCTTGCCCTTGGAGTTAGACGACGAATATGCGACTATCATTATTCGTCGACTCCAGGAACCCGCCTCAAATAAGTCATGCTTAGAGCCTTTGGATGTGTTTCTAATCAATGAAACTACTCCTGAACCTTGGTATACAGACATATTTGATTTCCTCCAAAATGGGACTTTCCCTACTAATTCTAATAGAAACCAGCGTCGGTTATTACGTCGACGAGCAAGTCGATTTGTAATAATTGGCAATACTTTGTATAGGAGATCTTTTGAAGGTATCCTATTAAGATGTTTAAATTCAGATGAGTCTAAATCAGCCTTGAGTGAAGCCCACGATGGATCTTGTGGAGGACACTTTAGTGGTAGTGTCATTGCTAAAAAGCTCCTTCGGATAGGATACTTTTGGCCTACCATGGAAACGGATGCACATGAGTATGTGCGCCATTGCGACAAGTGTCAAAAACATGCCGACCTTGTCCATGCGCCTGCACAAGAGCTGCAGGCTATTTCGTCTCCTTGGCCCTTTTCTAAATGGGGCTTGGATATTATTGGTAAAATCAATCCTGTGTCTTCTGATGGACATAAGTTCATCATAACCGCCACTGAGTATTTCACGAAGTGGGTTGAAGCTATGCCTTTAGCTTCCTGCACTGGTTCACAAGTCTCTAAGTTCATTTTTAATCAAATCATTTGCAGGGTTCGGAATTCCTGCCAATCTCATCTCTGATAATGGAACTCCTTTCAAAAATAAAGATGTTAAGAAATTATGCCAAAAATACAAGATTCAACACCGCTGGTCTACTCCCTATTATCCTCAGGGTAATGGTCAAGCGTAAGCTTCTAACAAAACTTTAATCAAAATTCTCAAAATATTGGTCAATAAAACTGGCCGTGACTGGCATATTCAATTATATCCAGCCTTGTGGGCTTATCGAACTAGTGTTCGGACTCCCACGGGCACTTCACCATTTGTTTTGGTATATGGTGCCGAAGCAGTTTTTCCATTTGAATTGGAAGTTCCTTCTTTGGCTCTGCTACTTCAAGACACTGAAGTAGGAGATGAATATCACGCTGGCAAACTCAATCACTGGAACTCCTAGATGAAAAATGCATCAATGCTTTGGAGCATCTCCGTGCATACCAAAACAAGCTTAAAAGAGCATATAATAAGAAAGTTCGTCATCGATCCTTTGAGATTGGCGACCTTGTTCTAAAAGAAAATCAAAAAAATACAAATGCAACCAAAGAACTTAAAGGTAAATTTGAGCCCAACTGGCTCGGACCATACATCATTACCGCAAAATTTGAATCAGGAGCATATAAATTATCTACCTTAGATGGTAAAGAACTTAAAGAACCCATGAATATTTTACATCTCAAACGTTACTATGCATAAATTTGGTCATTTCATCCATGTATATATTTGTTCAAAGTTACTCTCTTATATTTCTTTCAATTTATAAAAAAATTCAAAAACATCAAAAACATTCATAAATCTCCAAAAATCTTCAAAAACTATCTATTGCATTTATTTAAAGCACTTGTTAAAGTTCTTTTTGCTCAAAAACAAAAATCTAAATAAAAATCTAAAAACAACTATATGCTTGACTCTTTCGAAACCAAAACAATATACGTAAGAAAGAGAGAGTCAACATTCTCCCAACTTCTAAAAAATCATGTATATATATTTTCTTACAATTATTGCAGTTATATGTTTCAACTTATTTTGGATACAATTAGCATTTATTTGGCATCCCTCACTTGCACACTCACAACAATAAATATCTTGATTTTATCTGGCATGATTACTAATCTCTCTTATATCAAAGTTCACAAAATTCAATTAAATAAAGTTTGAGCATAGAGAATTGATCTTGTTATTTACTTAAACCAAGCACATCTTTTCACAATAAAATGATTATATTTGTAATTTCCATGTTTTGCTACATAGTAGAACTGATTTCTTGGGTGAAAAGTTTCCCCTGCTATCCTATCATGCACATGGTCTAGAATCTTTGAGAATTGGCAAAAGGACAAGCTCACCCCTACCCGGAATAAAAATCCCTTGCTCTACAGCTAATCTGAGCAAGTATCCCTAGCACAGAAAAAGAAAAAAAAAAAAAAAAAGTTCAAGAAAGAAAAAGAGAGAAAAAAAATGTTATTTCAGCAATATTCCAAGCATTATCAAGCAAAAGAAATACAAAAGAAAAATAAACAAAGTTCAAAAGAAAGCAAGAAAGCAATAAAATCCCTTTCCCTACCCTTTGAAAAGAAAAGAAGGGTTGATGAGCTTGAATCCCTGGAATTCTCAATTATTCGAAAACTGTGAGGTAAGCCCCATAACAGGTGGTTTGTGCCCAACCCGCTTGGCCTTGGGTAACTCCTAGCGTGGCGATATGTCCGTCACATTAGCGACCTTCTTTTGTACAGACCTATGTCTCGCTTATGGATTAGCTAGCTCTTGATAATCCGATCTACATAGTAGTCTAATATGGTTATATGCATCTACATCATGGTTAATGAACACTTATTTGGTTTCTTCAAATCACTTGTATCATAGTATCTTGCTCAAACCTGGTAAATGAACAATACAATTGCACACACATTTGTATTTGAGAGATTTTGTCTATCATTATGATAAATCAAGATTGGAAATGAATTCACATATGCACATGGGATTCCTTATAAATCTAATTTTTGTCTTCAAAATACTTTGAAATATTATTTTTGCAACTTGTTTGGAATAATCAAGTACAATTATTTTTCATAAAGACAACTATATAATAGAAAAATCACAAATTTCTTTCAAAACATATCATACATATCATATCGACTTTCGCGACGATGGTATAGTTTCAAAACCAAAATTGAAATTATATGCCTAGCGCAAGTCCTCATTTTCATATTTTCTGTTCATCAAAAATCAACCATGCAATAAAACTATTTTCTTTGGATTTTCGCGATGATGGTATAAGTCTATACCTACATATTCTATGCCTAGCGCAAGCCATTGTAACAATTGTTATTCCCATTTATCAAAAATCATAAAAACCATATGACTTCATCTTATACAAATTATGCTTTTTTCAAAAGCAAACACATTTTCATTATTTCATGTCATTATGTCAACCTTCAAATTTTGCAATGATGGTATAATTCCTAGGGAATTATCTAAAAATTTTATCACACTTAGGAATTTATGCCTAGCAAAAATCATTTTAAAACATTATTTCATGCACAAATATTTTTTATGAAAATCTGAAAACAAACCAACCATCATCATCATCATTTGCATCATTACATCAAAGTCTTAAGACAGTCTCTTAAGCACTCTTTTCCTTTTAACAATATTTCTACAATGGGATTAGCTTGACGACCGAGTGAGCAGCGACTCCGTGAAATGGTCTATAATAGCGACAATGTCCTTTGAAATTATTGTTAGAAGTCTCTTTTTATTTTTATCACATTTTTATTACAAACAACCATTTTGTTACATCAGATTATTTCATTTAAATATTTTATAGCATGACATTCAAATCGTAATATTCCCAACGACATAATTACATGAATCCTCAAATGAATTATCAAAATCAATCAATTACAACATCTAAAAGCATCATACAAATCATAACACACTAGTCATATGATCAAAAATATCTCATATATATATATATCAACATATGTACATCATCAAAACTGGATTGGTATGCCACAATCTGTACCTCGGCATACTCAATCCTCTATCAATACAAATATAGTACAATGTCAACATCAGTGTCCAGCTCTCTAGCCTCGAGATCCCCTCGAGCTCTCTACCTCATCTCCTCCCCCGCCCGGAGGTGGACGAGGTGGCCCCATCGCAGTCTGAGTAGTCCTAGTCCTCGACCGGGACGTGGTCCTAGATGACCCGATCCTGATCGGATCTACGATGTTAGCTGGCAGGGGTAGTCTATCCTCCGTCGACACCAGCTGATAGTACAATGTCTGATAGAAAGTCAACTGGGCGATAGCCCGTGTCAACTCTCCTGAGCTCGCCCCTCCGCCCCGTGCCCTGAGGCGTGCAATCTCGTCTCGCAGCTGTGACACCTCAGCATGGTGTCGTGCAGCTACATCCTGTAATGTCTGCACCTGAGTCTGCAGACGATCCCTCTCTGCCCGGAGAGTAGCCATCTCGCTACTCTCTCCTGTATCCACGCCCTTGCCCTTATCGGGCGATGGTGGCCTCTATGGAGATGGGGGTCTCGCCTCCCTCCTCTCCCTCTCTCTCTGCCGCGGCCGCTCCCGTGCCCCGTGGTCTCCTCTCGCTCTCTCCCGCCGTGACCCCGGGCTGCCTCTATCACCGCCTAGCGCCGCCTCCCTATCCGACGCACGACCGCGTGGATCGGACCCCCGTGCCCTCGTCATCCGAGGAGGGCGGATGCCTCGCGTACTGGGCATCGTAGCCATCGGCTACCCTCGCGTCGTCCCCATCCACCGGCCGAATGGGGGCATCATCCGAGTCCCGGCTCCAGAATCGCCGCATGTCCGGAGCCCCGCTAACCGTAGTATTATCCCGGACGGTCCGGGAAAACTCATAATCCCTAAGAGATGGGATCCCCTGCTGTAGACCGAACTGTCGCAAAACTCGGTCGTAGCGGTGGAGCTCCACCTCTCCCCTCTCCATCCTCAACCAGCAGACTCGCCTGATGCGAGCCAGCTCCTGTCCGTCCTCTGCCCACCCTGGATGCTGCCTCCATGGCCTCCAGGTGATCTGGTCTGGGACCAAATCATCCAGTAGTCTCCGGGACATCGAAAGGTCTATCCGCCGCTGTGACCCTCTCCGGAGCCACCAGTAGAAGACTCGGGGCCTCTCCCCGTCTATCCCTATCAGTGGAAGCCCTACCGGCCTCCGCACCGCAATGTGCTCCTAGCACCAAACCTGTAGTAGCGATGTCATCACCAGACATCGCCCGCCCTTGTACACGACCCCGTAAAGGATCCTGTACAATCGGCATAGTACAAAGCTGCCCCATGAGAACCCGTAGCCGTGGTCCCGCATGTCGCAGATCACATCTGCCGACATCCACGGCACCTCGCACCCGCTCCGGTGGCACAGCAGAAGTCCACCAACTACCCCAACCAGAACCCGTGTGAGTCTAGATGCCCCAGGCATCTGGCGTAGTGCCTCGATATTAACTCCGCCCTTCTCCAGGGCGAAGCTCGGGTCACCACACAGCCGTCCCATCGCGTGGCCCTGATTGGCCGCCGGTGTGATCATCCGTCCTTGTATGGGGATTCTCAAAATCCTCCATACATCCTCCAGTGTGGGAGTCATCTCCCCTGTCGATAACCGAAAATAGGAAGACCCCGGATACCATCTCTCTGCTAGGGCTGTCAGTAGCCCCATGTCTGTGGAAACCTGCGGCATCTCTGCCACATGCTGCAATCCGGCCTGTGCCAGCAGATCCCGCTCTGCCTGGGTGAGAGCGGCCAAGTCGTCTCTCAATCCGCCGTATTTCCACTCTCTGCTTTTTAGTAATCCTCTCTGCAAACATAAACAACAAAACAACAAACAATCATTAATAACAATTCAAGTAAATCAATAATGCAACTTAAAGTTCAATTTCATGTAATTGATGATATCGCCCACTATTGGACGATATCGTCCCCAATTTGAGCATAATCGTCTCCGATTTCGCAGTTCGAAATCGTCTCTAATTTGACGAAATCGTCCCCCTTTCGACGATTTCGCCCTCGGGCGAAATTGCCGAAATTGAGACGATTTCGTCGAAATCGGGACGATTTCGTCTCGACGACGTCGACGGCCAAAAACGGCCGCGATGCTCCAAATTCACCTAAAAATCCATCTAAAAAGCATGTAAAATCAAATTAAATCAATCTAAGTTCAGTCTAGACCCTTACCCGTAGACCGCGGCGGACCTCTGCAGATCTGTGCGCTGTCTCAACCATTTTTGCTCCAGAGCTCTAAAAACGGTAAAAATGAACAGTAACAATGAATTAGGGTTTTACCCTATTTTTCTTCATTTTATTCAAAATAATTCAATAATTTTTTGCTTTTCCGCGTTTTTACCTCAAACGTTCGATTTGGGTAAAAACACGGAGGGGGCACCATAGTAAGCTGTCGTACGATTCGACCAAGAATCGTCGCCTAAAAATGGGTATAATTTTTTGCTTTCTCGTAGATCGAGAAGAACTCATCTTTAACGCATTTTCTTCGAAAAATTCGCTAAAGAGGGGGCAAAATGTAGCACCCTAAAATTGGCGCAATAAAATTGGAATAATTACATTCACCTTAGTAAATAAATTTAAATTCAAATTTAACCTCCCAAACCGCCCGTTAACCGCCGAGAAACCCGTTTCCCCTTTTTTCGCGCCATTTTTAGAGGTTGTTTTGACCGTTGGACGATATCGTCGCCGATCAGACGATATCGCCCTGCATTTGACGATTTCGTCCGGACTAGAACGTCCAGACGATTTTGTCGCAAAACTGAATTTGCATAGTTAGAATCCGTTCCAACGGGTCTCCAATCCGGGTGGAAGCGTGTCTGCGCCATTGGGACCCTCCCCCGTTGGAGATCTCCCAAATTGGGAAGATCTCCAACCTCCCAACAACTCTCCCTAAGCCTATTTAAACTCTAAGATTTTCCCTCCCCAACCCCTCGGCTGAATTTATCTGCAAACTGAATCCCTCTGTACTAAAACATCATAATCTATCTTTTGCACTAGTCCTATAGCCATTTTTTTGCAGGTACACCACTGATTTTCAGCCGGAGCCAGCACCCATCGCCGCCGACGAACCTGTCAAGATCGGAGACGATCTCATCAAATTCGAGACGATTTCGTACTGATGCGAGACGATCTCGACCGCAGTCCACATCGAGGCAATCGATGCTCGGAGTTTGCTTTTCTCAACTTTGTCTCTGTTATTTTGTTTTGCAAATTAGATAATCTATTTAGTTTTTATCCTATTTTGCATCTGGAGTTCACCCATCTAGTCTAGATTGCATGTTAAGCTCATAATCTGCCATTAAAGTACAGTAATTTGCTTTAAATTCTATTTTTAAATATTTTTCAGTATTCATATTGCAATTTTATGTAATTTGCCTCTGTTAGCATAGAGTTATTTCTTGCATTTTGCATCTGTTCTCTGTTTTGCGTGTCTCGACGAATTCGTCGGATTTCGGACGATTCTCGTCGGATTACGAGCGATTCTCGTAGAATTCCGTACGATCCAGACCGCATCAACCGCCGAATCTTCTTCGGACATCCGGATCAGGTATTCCCCATTTTCCTCCTGTAAATTCTCTCGTTTTTGCTTTCAAAATCTGTTTTCTCGTATTCATTGAAAGTTGCATTTTCATATAGATTAAGTTAGATTCATTCGGCCAAACCTAGGATGAATGCTTAAAGGATAAAACGAACTCATCTAAACACATTCCAAAACCTAGGCGTGGAAACCGCCACCAAATGTTTCCCGGTGAACCCACCATCCGTCGAAAAATCACCAAAATACACCTCCCTTGAGAGGCGGGACCTTCGTGAAGTCCTCTCGTCCGAGGTACCGCACCATCCTTTTCCCATCCTCCTTCCGGGCGCGGATCCAATAGCCTGAAGGTAGGGATGCAAAAAATTTGGAGCGATACACTTTCAGTGAGATCCTGCACTTAGAGAAACATCAAATAGTTAATAGCATATGTGGATAGAGGGAAAAACATGCAATCCCCAGGGCCTCCGGCTAGTGAATACATAAAATAGCAAAAAAATGGTCAGAACATGTCATAATGAATTCAAACTTTGACAGAAGCATAGAAAAAACATCAGAGACACATTACAAAAGTAACAGTCAAGAGATCATGCATGGATTTCTAATCGCTCCGGGGTGGGAATATTAGGACTGTCATAAAACATGCAAAAGAAAACTTGAAAATGTCCAACCTCGAGGCCTCAAAAACTCTTGCAAACTTGGGTTTAGGCTAAATGGGGCATTTTGGTATGACCCAGAAGGTCATATTTGGCATATTATGCCCAGATTGTCCCATATCCGAAAGCGCTCCATGTGTGTTAGTAAATGCATAAAATGATAAAAACATGGTCAAAATAGGTCAGAATGCAATGAAACTTGAACGGCAACATAAGTAAACCAAATAGAAAATAATGCAAAAATAATAGTAGAGAAATTCTTCATGGATTTCTAATCACTTTGGGGTGGGACGATTAGGACTCCAGTAGTTTGGGGGCGCTCGGGGCAGGACACACCCCATTTGGGGTCTAGTTTTGACACCAATCCACTTGGGATGGGTCCAAAACCTCCTAGGTGGTTGTGTCAACGAATTTTTTGTGGTATTGTGGCTGATTTCTTGGGTTTTGGGTTAGGATTGCGTTCCTAGTGTTCACCCGATAACTTCTCTTCCAAAAGAGAAATTAGGGATGTAGGAAGCACAAAGGGGGAATGGGGGTACAATTTGGTAGCACTCCGTTGCTCCAAATGCTCCAGATCTGTTCTCCTTTTGGGGTGATAATTCTCACCCTTTTATAGACCTAGGGTCTCCCTCTTTGAATGCGCATGCATGGGCACCACTTGGCTTGCCATGCCTTTTTTGGGAGAGAAGATTCCTCCCTGATTTAGAGTCTCCTTGCATGAGGTCTCCATGATCAGGGCATGCTTGACTGAAGTCCCTCTCTCAAATTTGAAACTGTTCCTTGCAATTGCATGCTCTAAAGGCACATTTAAGTGGTGGATCTATTGAGGTTTGACTTTTTTCCAGTCAAACATGCAAATCGTCCCACCCTGGGACGATTGCTAATCGTCCCAGGGTGGGACGAGTAGGGAGGAAAGTGCTTAAAAGGTGCCAAATTGACCTCTAACCTTCCAAAACTTATTTTGGAGTGGTTAGGACCACTATTTAACCTTTGGGGGCTGCCCTAGGGGCTATGTATGCCAATTTGTTTGGTGTTTGTAGCCACATAATTGGATTGGTGTTGTTTTGGTGTCTACAAATGCCCCTTTTTGAGATGCGCTATGCATGGTGCAGTGCTGAGCAAAAATAGATAACCAAAGCACTTAATTATTAGGGTTTCTCAGTAACCTAACCAAATTTTGATGCCTCAAGTATGGAAAGGGCACGCATTCTTGAATCCTTGCTTTTTACAAGCTAAGGAGCTTAACTCAAGTGTAACCTTTTTTGTGAGGTGTACTTGATCTTGGACATTGTTCAGTCATGAATAGGCAAAGGGTGCAACCTTTTGTCTGGGGAACCTTGTATTCATGCTTCCAAAATACTAAGTGTTTGTTTAGCTTGTGATTATTGCTTGTTTACTGCCCCAAGCAGAAGCGTGATTGTCTTTGTCAATGAATCTTTGAATGCATTCCATTTCCTTGATTGGATGTGTATTTGTTGATTTGGTGACTAAATGTGACTACCCCCTCAAGCGACGAATCAATGAGAGAATGACCAAAAATGAGAAAATCGATGAGTCGCTTGACCCAATATGACATTTGTAAGGGTGCCTCTAGTGGTTTTCCGTTGAACATTTACAGTTTCTTAGCAATCGGACCTATTTTTGGTGGGTTTTGACCCTTTTTGTTGACGCCTATTGGGGTGGAAATTATCAAAAATCCTCTTTCTCATGGAGTTTTCCGGCTATGCTAGCCTTCTTAGGGAGTCAGATAATGATAATTTGTGACCCCGACATGGGTTTTTTATGCAATGAATTTCAGGTGCAAAGGCACCTTTGTTCGGTAGGGTTATTGCTATTTTTGGTGGGTTTGGACCCTTTTTGTGACGTCGATTGGGGTTGAAATTGTCAAAAATCCTTCCTCATGTGGAGCATTTCAGCTATGGTAGCCTTCTTAGGGAGTAGGATAGTGATAATTTGTGGTCTTGATGTCTATTTTTCATGCCAATAATGTCAAGTGCAAAGGCACATTTATTGGGCAGAGTTATTGCTGTTTTTGGTGCATTTTTTGGATTCTGTTTCTGTTGCTTTTTTTTTGCTCTGTAATCGTCTCAGGGTGGGACGAATAGCAATTTGGTAATCATCCTAGGGTGGTATGAGTGCTAACTAGAGATCTCATCCTAGGGTGGAACAATTACAGGCAGAAAAACCTATAAAAAGACCAAATCTTGTTTTTGGGATCATTTGCAACATTTTTTTCTTGGTGTTTTGGAGCTGTGGGGAGGAGTGCGAGTTTGCGTAGCGGAGCATTGTCAAAATTTTATGGACACCATTAGTACGAGAACTAGATCTTCAAGCAGAGGAGTCAAAGCAATATCGGTACAATGTTCCTTCCTTCTACTTGTTATATATGATATGGTTGATCGGGTGACATGGGACAGAGCAGGAGTACTTCTTGTATGTCCGGGTGACTCGATAGTTTGGGGTGCGCCAGGGATTTCTTGGTGAGCCCTTGATCTATCGACATCGGGGCGATGAGAGGACTCTAGCCTAGCCGATTATTGAGCCACTAGGTGAGGAGTCTAATGTAGTGATTGATGTCCCCGACGTGGACAATGTTGGGGTTACTACAGAGTATGACCAGTGGTGGACGATGCTGCGATGGTGGGGTGAGGGGCCTCTAGGAGGTCCAGATGTGGCAGTAGCAGGCGATGGGGGTGCAGAGGCACCGATGGAGGGTTGGGGGGCTCCACTCGATGATGCGGATATGGTGGAGGTAGATGACTTCACTGGGGATGATTTAGGGGTTCCAGAGCAGCCGGATACACAGGACGTCCCGGAGCAGTGGGTGTCGGAGCAGCATGCCATCCCGGAGATGCCCATGCCTCAGGCAATCCTAGGGGATATGGAGGCTAGGTTTTGTGCTGAGATAGCATGATTGGAGGATCTACTATGAAGATGGGATGAGGAGCACAGAGTCGAGAGGGATCTCCTACGGGCTCAGTTGGTGTAGCGGGATGACGCATTGGCTATGTACCACCGACGGGATGTGGAGTGGGGTCGATGCCGGGTGGAGTTGGAGGCCGAGATTATCCACCTCGGTGGACAGTTACCTGAGCTCACTAGAGGTGGATCATCACGCCATACGAGAGGTAGTGAGACTGAGAAGTCTGCATCCTCTCATCGTAGGCGGGTGGGTGAGGGTAGCGTTAGTGGGCATGATGCGAGGGTTGCAGCCGCCCTGAGAGGTCCCATAGGACCCACACCACTAGGGGTAGTTCCAGTCTCACCGATCTTGCATGATCATGGTGGCCGACTCCCTAGGCTTTGGGGATTTTGAGTTTTTGGATTTTTTTGAGGTCAGAGGACCGTCTTATTGTAGCCTGAGGGCATTTTTGACTTAATATATACATGACTCTCTTTTTGGATTATTTACTTGTTATGGTTTATTGCTCTTTTATGCACATTTATTTATGTTTATGTATGCATATGTTATTATGACTACGGATGATGTTAGCTATATGATATGGATGTATGCATATGGAATGGATGGAATGATTTGTTGGTATGCAGGTGGTGGCACCATAGACTGTACAGGATTAACTGGCTTTCTGTACTATGTGATTGCTTTATGGAATAACTTTGTATTTGTAATTTTTGTTTTGTTATTTTTGATGGTGATAATGAAATGTACGACAATTGTTTTAAAATGTAGTTAAGGTTTTTTTGAGACTCAGTTGCTTTAACTAACTAATCAAGACTGTACATTATCTTACAAGACTTTCGAACAAGGTACGAATCAGACTTGAGTTTGACCAAGTTATTTCACATCCCTGTGTGTGCGATTGAGTTCGTTTATGTGGTATTCATAAGGATACCGCCAGTGCCAGGTAGGCTGTCCACCAAACCTGTACTGAGGATCACCTAATTAGCTCCACTAACTCCTTTGTTGTATTTAGTAAGATTAATCTATGGCACAATCTAGAATACCATAAGCTAGCTCATCCACATGCAAACATTGGTCTACACACACGCAAAGCTAATGTGATAGACATATCGTCATGCGTTTAGGATACCGCCATTGCTAGGTAGGCTATCCACCAAACCCGTAATGAGGATCACCTAAATGGTTCTTCAAATGCTAAGAATTTCAGGGATTCAAGCTCAGGCGTCTTTCGGTTGCTCAACTTGTTGGGATACTTGCTCTCATACATAGTGATGAAAATCATTGTTTATTTTTCTCTTTTTGTTTTTTTTCTTGAGCAAGGGGTTTGAGTAGTGGTGATAACCACTGTTATTATTTTTATTGTTGCCTTTTGAGGATTTAGATTTGGCATTTTGATTTCCAAGTTGAGCTCGTGGGTTTTTGGCTTGTGAATGGCATTGATCCTTTTGGCCTTGGGGATGACTACCCATCCTTCTCAGGGACGTGTAGTATGAATCCTTACGACTTTGGGGACCAAAGGTGGTTGGGAATTTTGCTTTGGAATGGCATTGATCTTTTAGGCCTTGGGGATGACTACCCATCCTTCTTAGGGGCGTGTAGTACGAATCCTTACGACTTTGGGGACCAAAGGTGTTTGGGATTTTTGATGGTGGACTTTTGGGATTTTTCTTGTGAATGGCATTGATCCTTTTAGGCCTTGGGGATGACTACCCATCCTTCTCAGGGACGTGTAGTATGAATCCTTATGACTTTGGGGACCAAAGGTGTTTGGGATTTTTGATAGTGGTGAAAACCACTATTTATTATGGGGAATTGGATGGGGAAGAGCTTGTCCTTTTGTCAATTCTTAGAATTCTTGAACCATTCGCATAGGGGGATGAGCAGGATAACCTTTCACCTATGGTACCCTAGACTACTTTGTAGGTTTCTCTTGCATTCACACAACTTGGGAATTTTTATGTGTTTTAAGCTTGTGTTGGGATGTGATGTAACAAGGCGTGATCCAAGTAAAACTCTACCTTGTAAAAATCGGTCTGACTTCGTACAACATTTGACTAGAAATCTAAAGATAGTTGAATGACGAAAAACCCTAAAGACATTAGCAGACAATTGACTATGATATGGCAAAAATGCAAAGGGTGTTATTTTTTATGGATCTTTTTACAAAATGGACTGAATTTGGAAAAATGATGGAATTGTCGAGTAATTACAGTCTATGGTGCTTTTGACATGTATGACCAACAAATATGCAATGTATGTATGCGATGCCTAATGCAATTTTTATTTTCTTTTTGTGTTTTGATTGTTAAGAATATGCATGAAAGTGAGATGCAATTTTTTTTGTTATTTTTTATTATATGTTGTTTTTTGAATATTCGTTATGGTTGGTTATGAATTGTTTTTGACCAAGTGATTGTGGGAACCCTTGGATTTTTTTTGTTACCAAAGGGTTTATGGATACCTTTGGGGCATTTTAGGTTGACCAAGCGATTGTGGGAATCCTTGGAGCTTTTGGTTTGACCAAAGGGATTATGGATACCTTTGGGGCATTTTAGGTTGACCAAGCGATTGTGGGAATCCTTGGAGCTTTTGGTTTGACCAAAGGGATTATGGATACCTTTGGGGCATTTTGGGGTTGACCAAGCGATTGTGGGAATCCTTGGAGATTTTGGTTTGACCAAAGGGATTATAGATACCTTTGGGGCATTTTGGGTTGACCAAGAGATTGTGGGAATCCTTGGAGCTTTTGGTTTGACCAAAGGGATTATAGATACCTTTGGGGCATTTTAGGGTTGACCAAGCGATTGTGGGAATCCTTGGAGCTTTTGGTTTGACCAAAGGGATTATGGATACCTTTGGGGCATTTTGGGTGACCAAGCGATTGTGAGAATCCTTGGAGCTTTTGGTTTGACCAAAGGGATTATGGATACCTTTGGGGCGTTTTGGGTTGACCAAGCGATTGCGGGAATCCTTGGAGCTTTTGGTTTGACCAAAGGGATTATGGATACCTTTGGGGCATTTTGGGTTGACCAAGCGATTGCGAGAACCCTTGGAGCTTTTGGTTTGACCAAAGGGATTATGGATACCTTTGGGGCATTTTAGGTTGACCAAGCGATTATGGGAATCCTTGGAGCTTTTGGTTTGACCAAAGGGATTATGGATACCTTTGGGGCATTTTTGGTTGACCAAGCGATTGTGGGAATCCTTGGAGATTTTGGTTTGACCAAAGGGATTATGGATACCTTTGGGGTGTTTTGGGTGACCAAGTGATTGTGGGAACCCTTGGAGCTTTTGGTTTGACCAAAGGGATTATGGATACCTTTGGGGTGTTTTTGGGTTGACCAAGCGATTGTGGGAATCCTTGGAGCTTTTGGTTTGACCAAAGGGATTATGGATACCTTTGGGGCATTTTGGGTTGACCAAGCGATTATGGGAATCCTTGGAGCATTTGGTTTGACCAAAGGGATTATGGATACCTTTGGGGCATTTTGGGTTGACCAAGCGATTATGGGAATCCTTGGGGCTTTTGGTTTGACCAAAGGGATTATGGATACCTTTGGGGCATTTTGGTTTGACCAAGTGATTGTGGGAATCCTTGGGGCTTTTGGTGTGGGCTATGGCTCTCTTAAATGTGGAATGGCCTCAAATGACTGATGTTCAAGGGTTCTAGTTCCTTGATTCCTTCAAGAGAGGTGAGCCGGTATGTTCTAGGTCCTATTTTACTATCGATTACATAAGGACCTAACCAATTTTCTGTGAACTTGTCCCTTAAATGGGGTGGCAAGTTAGAATTTTGTTGGTTCTCTTTTAAGACCAGGTCACCAACCTGAAAGTCCCTCAGGTGAACTTTCATGTTATATGCTTTCTTAAGTCGCTCTTGATAGATACGTAAATGCTCGAGAGCATTGATGCATCGTTCATCGAGCAACGTAAGCTGGTCTAACCGGGCTTATCGCGTAGTGTCATCATCGATGAACTCTTGCATTGATATGCGTAGGGAGGGTATTTCCAACTCGAGAGGCATGACGGCCTCGGAGCCATACACCAGCAAAAATGGAGTTGCCCTAGTGGGCGTCCGAATGCTAGTGCGATAAGCCCATAGGGCAAGTGGTATTTGGATGTGCCAATCCTTATGATTATCTGTGACCATATTTTTAAGGATGGCGACTAGCATTTTGTTTGACGCCTCTGCTTGCCCATTTGCCTGTGGATAATAGGGTGTCAAAAAACTATGCTAAATTTTGTACTTTGTTGTCAAAGCACGCACATATTTGTTCTTAAATGACGTCCCATTATCCGAGATGATCTTGGATGGAATACCAAAATGACATATGATGTTATGTAAAATAAACTCCACAATGCGGGGCCCAGTCATAGAGGTAAGTAGAATTGCTTCCACCCACTTGGTGAAGTACTCTATGGCCGTTATGATAAACGTGTGATGACTTAACGACGTAGGGGAGATCTTTCCGATGAGATCTAAGCCCCACTATGAAAATGGCCAAGCCGATTGGATCGGCTGCAAGGCCTGAGAAGGTACGTGTGTCAAGTTAGCATGGTGTTGACACTTCATGCACTTTCGCACATATGCACAACAATCTCGCTCTAAAGATGGCCAATAATAGCCCATGCAAAGAATGCGCTTTGTGATGGCCATACCGCTGAAGTGGCCACCACATGTACCATCGTGCGCTTGGGTGATCACCCAAGTGGACTCCTGCTAGTCCAAGCAATGGAGGAGGATCCCTTCATAGCTTCGATGGTACAAAATGTCTCCTAGCAAGACATGCTTTGCCACTTTCTATTTGAATGATATTTTCATGGCGTACGACAATCCAAGTGGGAGGCTACCTAACTTGAGATAGTCTCTTATGGGTGTGTACCAATCCTGTTGATCAGAAACCTTGATGGTATGAATGACCAATCCCTCTTGAAGTTCATCCCTAGAAAAAGTTGAGCGGGAAAGAACTTGTAAGAATAGCATTGTGTTGCTATTAAGAGGGGTCGAGGAGAACAAGGACCCCCAGTTGGCATGATTCAGACTATCATGGATTCGAGAGAACCTATCTTGAGATGGTTCAATCTGGATCAGGTGGATTCCTGGCGTTATGTCAGAGCTTGCATGCTCCATCATGGATTGCGATAATGTTTTGACTTGAATGGTTGTCATCTCACCAGAAGGGTCTTGCGGGATTAGTGACCCCAAGGAGGCCATAGTGTCCGCAAAATGATTCGATGATCGAGGGAGTGCCTCGATGTCGTACCATTCAAGATTTGCCAGGAATTTATCCACAAGGGCTTTGTAGGCCTACAGAACTAGGCATTTGCATTGGAATACCCCTTTCACTTGGTTGACAATTAACAGCGAATCACCAAAGATATTCAAGCATTTGATGTTCATGGTGATGGTTGTCTGAAGACCTATGAGCAAGGCTTCATATTCAGCATTGTTATTGGTGCATGGGAAATCAAGTTTGAATGATAAAGGCATTGGAGCCCCTTGCGGTGTGAAAAATATGATTCCCATGCCACCCCCTTGCTCACATTTAGAACCATCAAAGAATAAGGTTATGTCAGCCTGTGACTCAGGCTCTTCAGAATCTGGCGATTCTGAGACATGGAAGACCCCATCATCGGGTAGCTCTATGGTCAGAGGTTGATCATCTTCGAGAGGAGCCTCTGCTAGTTGATCGGCGATGACTTGACCTTTGATGGACTTTTGTCCAATGAATTCGATGTCAAACTCCGTCAACAACATGATCCATTTCGCCGTGCGACTACTATGATAAGTATGACTCATCATGTACCACAATGGATTCTCCTTAGACACAACATACATCGTATTGCTCAGCATGTAATGGCATAGCTTTTTGGTGGCAAATACCACCGCCAAGCATAGCTTCTCAACGTATGCATAGTTAAGTTCATAACTGACCAGGGTGTGGCTAAGATAGTAATTAGCTTGTTCTTTATGTAATTCATTTTTTTGGGCTAGCATGGCGCCCAGTGCCACCTCAGTAGCTGAGATGTATAAGTAGAATGACACTCCTGGTCTAGGTGGTGCCAATACTGGTGGTGAAGCCAAGTATTGTTTGATGTCATCGAAGGCTGACTGGCACTCGTCATCCCAATGAAATGCTACCCCCTTGTGTAATAATTTATTCATGGGTCGGCACTTGTCAGATAACTGCGCTATGAAGCGCTTGATCGACGTGACCTTACCCTGCAAGCTTCTTAGCTGCTTGATGGTGGTTGGGGGAAGCATCTCAAGGATTGCCTTGACTTTGTTTGGATCTACCTCGATGCCTCATTTTGAGACTATGAAACCCAAGAGTTTTCCAGATGTGACGCCAAATACGCACTTCTTGGGGTTTAGCCTAACTTTGTGTTCGATGAGGCGATCAAGGATCTTGCGTAAGTCATCGAGATGATTTTGGCACAAAAGAGATTTGGCCAACAGATCATCCATATAATCTTCCAAAGTTTTATGCATGTGATCATGGAAGATGTATGTCATAGCACGTTGGTAGGTGGCGCCAGCATTTTTAAGGCCAAAGGGCATGACCTTATAACAAAATGTCCCCCAAGGCATCGTGAACGCCATTTTTAGTTGATCATCGAGATTGATACGAATCTGGTTGTATCTCGAGAAACCATCCATGAGGGAAAGCATTTTGTGGCCTATTGTAGCATCTACCAATGCGTCGATGCTAGGCAAGGGGAAATCATCCTTGGGACTCACTTTGTTTAAATCTCAAAAATCGGTGCATATGCGAATCCTCCCGTTAGGCTTTTTGATGGGTACCATGTTGGACAGCCATGGTGGGTAATCCACGTAGATGACAAACTATGCATCCAACAACTTTTGTAGCTCATATTTGACCATTAAGGCCACTGTTGGGTGCATCTTACGTAGCTTTTGCTTGATTGGCTTGACTGTCGGATCAAGCGTTAAATTATGCGTGACTAGCTATGGGTCTAGCCCCGGCATGTCTTTGTAGGACCATGCAAAAACCTCCTTCTTCTCTTTGAGAAGGGCAATGTAATCGGCTTGCTCTTCGGGGGATAGACTTACCCCCAGCTTGATGACTTGCAGATTCATTGGATCAGAACCGATGTCTACGTCAATCATCTCTTCGAATGACATGTGGGATCCGTCCTCCAACTGGTGTGGAGTTGGGATTAGGTGGATATCATTCGCTGAATTTAGATCTACGTTGGGAACATCGGGTTCCTCTTCAACATGGAAGATATCCTGAGTCTATCCTAGGGTGAAATGGAACATCCCATCGCAAGGCCAGTACTCTGATGGGGATGGTGGTGAGTCAACATGATCCCAGGCTATGGCATCTAGGTCTAGATACAATGGTCATGTTGGATCGGCTGGGTTGTGGATGGGGGCAGTTAAATCAATGGAGATCATGTTGATGGAATGAATTTGGTCTCCATTACCATGCGGGTGTTGACTCGGACATCCTTGGTGATCCTTGCACCCCGGATCTGGCTCTATGGGTACTGGCACAAAAGGATCGGCCCTATGCATGGATAGAAGGATAGGGTCTGCCCTTGGCACTGGTGGCCCTATAGGGTCTCTAGGTGGGAGGTGCTCTCTGTATGCCCAAAGTGGTGGATGAAGCACTTGGTTTAACTATTCTTGATTTAAATGCCACCTATGCCTTGGTCCCATATTTAGCTGTTCGAACATACCCTCGATGTCTATGGGGTATTCTTGTTGCCTCATATGGTTGAGATATGCCATCTCAGTCTCATCCTCATAGTCGCTATCGGAGATCCATAGGCCTTCATTAGCTCCGACAACTATGTGCTCTTCTTGTTGGTATAGCCTCCCACTAGGCATTTCTTGATCACTTGGCCTTATGGCCGGCATGGGAGGCTCATTTTGTTCGAGCAAGTTGATTTGGTCCCATCCGGGTTGTTCCACTCTCTACGGGAGGGCTGGATTCTCTTGAGGTGGCAATTGCTCGATTGGAGCATTCAAGGGGAACATTGCCTTGAAGTTCTCTTGATAGTCATCAATGGGCGTCACTTGCGAGTGATTGCTATCGGATTCAAAAGGGTCCCAAGGTGCTACCTCATAAGCTGACTCATCTTCAGAAGACTCTCCTTGATCTTGTTCATATCCCTCTTGGAGGTTATCCTTTGAACTTTCCCCTTTCTCGATCAAAGGGGAAGGGTTGTTGAGGTCAACAAGGTTTGTTGTTAACCATGGGAGATAGTCCCCCATTGTGTATGTTGTGTTGGATTTGGCATATGGATCTTGTGCCAACCCATCCTTGTTGCCTAGCCCTAGGCCTTGCATGGTTTCTACCAAGATGTCAAGGGGCAAAGGGTGGTTGAACCCTACTCCTAATTTATCATATGGCATCTGGTATCTTGGTTGACAAAGAATGCGCATTCCTTGTTCATATCTGCCCAATCCATATCCATGCCAATTACATTGGTTAAGGTATTTCAAGGTGAATTCTAGGTTGGACAGATAGTCAACATTCTTAGCAAATGGCTCTTCGTCCTCTTCCTCTTGTAGGTAGGGTTCCAGGCCGTTCTCGAGGCCCCCATATACAAAGTTTGTCTGATTTGGTGGGTAACCTAAAGGGAAGATAGTGTCGATGGGGAGGCGAGGTCTCCCCATGTCTTGCATGGATTCGAGTGTGGGTGTTGCCACTATGTTCTACACTAGGTACTCCCCCAGGCCCGTATTGGCCATTTCAATGGTAATCATCGACGGTTGAGGGGGAGGGAATGGGAGTTCTCCCTGAGTCCACTCCATGTTGGGTGAACCAGGTGTCTCGACTTCCATTCGGCTGGGCACCTCTTCGGTAGAGATGGTTGAGACTAATGGTGGTACCTCCTCTAGGGGCTTCTTCCCGTTGTCCTTCGATGTGGCCACCATAGGTGGCATTGTTGGTGAAGGGATAGACGATGAAGATGGGCCAGGTCGGTTACTTGAGGGACTCAACAGTGGGGATGTAGGCGGAATCGGACCCTGAGTGGATGGATTCAATTGAAAGTCCAAATGTGTCGATGGGAGGGTCGATTGTGGCATCAGTTGCATCGCATTGCAAAACTTGAAGGGCTCTAAGTCTGCTGGGACTACATGTACTTGCCCTTCATATGTGTACTTGAGACATTGATGGGCTATCGAAGGGACACACTTCATGTCCCTGATCCAAGGCCGGCCTAGCAGGATATTGTAGGCCATCTCACCCTCAAGGATGTGACACAATGTAGGAATGGTCTTTTGTCCTACTTGGATGGGTAGGACAATTGTGCCAACCGTCGAGCATAACGCGTCGTTGAATGCTCGAAGAGTGTAGGTGGACGCCACAATGTGGGATGCTAGCAACTTAAGATGTTTTAATGCCACTGTCATGATTATGTTGTTGGACGAGCCAGTGTCCACCAACACCCTCTTGAATGGAATCTCGTTGACCCGTGCGATGACGTGCAGGGGTGGATCCACCATATCACTAGTCACCAATTTTAGTTCATCTTCCCTGAAGGTTATGACTGGTTCTGTGCATTGTCTCACATGTCCCACAAAGTTGTTGAAAGAATTGGGTTCTTGGGGCTGTAGCTCAATGGCTTTGAGTATCTCCATCAGAGCCTCCCGATGGGGCGATGATTGTTGGATGAGCTCATAGATGGAGAGCCTAGCCGACGTGGTCCTTAAACTCTGAGTAAGCTTAGTCTAAATCATGGCCACTGGTCTAGGTGGGGGAGGTTGTGTAGGGTGTTGTGGAGGTTGTGACGTTGATGGAACATCTCCTATAGCTGCAGTGGGTGCAGCCGTGTTTGGGTATCTTTTGTTCCATGTCACGATGCTTATCATCCCTACGTACCCTTGCATGGGGTAGTTTTGTGTCACCTCATTCACTTGTATAGTCTTTGCCTGTGCATCATGGGTAGGTAAGGGGTCTTTGAAGACGTCCATCTGTTGGTTGCTCAATGCTACGAGATTATCCACCGTGAGCATTTTGTTGTCTATCAAGTCTTGCACCAAGTTTTTGAATTTCCAACAAGTGAAGATGTCATGTCCTTTATGTCGGTGGAATCTACAATATAAATCTTCCCTATAGCCCTTGGGTTTTGGCACGTTGGGGTCTATGGGTCGAGTTTCTGACAAGTTTATCAGGTTTTCCATGAACAAGCGGTCAAACAAGGAGTCTCTAGACTTCGTGAATTGTGTGAATTGTCGCTTAGGGCGATGTTGCTGATTTTGCTCTTGCTTGTGGTTTTCCTTTTCATAGTTAGCAAGAGGAACTACCTGATAATTAGCCTTTGGGGGCTATGTCATTTGTGTAGGTGGTGGTACAGTTATGGCAACTTGATTGACCATGGCGGGTTTCGGTTGCGTGGGCCCAGTTTTGGCATTTTTGGTCCACTCTTTCTTGCATGGCTTGGCAATCTCGCCGTCTTGAATTTTGATCTCCTCAATTATCTTGGCTTGCACCAGGGCTTCTTCTAGGGTGGCATATTGTTGTAGCTACAATAGCATGGAGATCGACCTTATGCAACTCTTTGAAAACATCTGAGTCATGTCGGCCATGGGAGGGAGGTAAGGTAGCTTTGAAAGCAATGTCCTCCATCGATTCCCATAAGTGGCTATGGTCTCATCATCATACTTCTTAAGGCCAGCTAGGTCACTTAAGGATGCCTTCTTCTTGGTGTTGAAGGCAAAACATTCAAGGAACGCGTCCACTAGCTGGTCTAGATTGTTGATGCTATGCTTCGGCAATTGGGTAAACCAATCCGAGGCAGGGCCTACGAACGTGGTTATAAACGTTCTCAGAAGCAATGCATCATTGTCCTGAATGCCAAAGCATTGACTTAGGAATCTCGTTACGTGCTCTTGGGCATCCTCATCCCCTCTAAAAATTGCCAATTGAGGCATTTTGAAGTGGTCGGGGTATGGGGGTGCCGAAACTGAAGGATGCACAGGGTGACTACGGAGTTGGCGTAAGGTGGGCTTTTGGGGCCCTGAAGTCTTGGTCTCCATAGACTCTAAGCATTCTAACAACGCTTTGTATGCATCAGAGGATTTGATTTCCTCTTCTTTGGTTTGTTCCCATTGTGCATTGCGAGGAACTTGAGGCCTATGGAGGGGTAGCCGGGTAGCGCCCCCCTACCTTGGTAGGGTGTTTCAGCCCACTCTTCTTCTTGCTCAAATTCCTCATAGGCTTCTTGAGGAGTTTTTGGGCATGACCTATAAACATGGACGGGTGCCCGAGGAAGGCGCCCATCATTGGTTCTAGGGGTGGCCTCCCGCTCAGGTCTCGGAGGTCTTGGAGGCAACACTTGATAAGGTCGTGGAGACCTGTCTCGCACTAAGGGGTTGTGCCTCTCATAAATCTCTGTCCTATGCATGCGAGGGGTTGGAATCCTCTCATGCATATTGTTCTAGAGCAATTCATCTGTCTGGCACTGAATGCACTCTTTGTTAAGATGATACAGTTGCTCTAACTATTGCTGATCTTGCCTAAGCTACGTGATTTGCGCTTGGCGGGCGGCATGTTTGGCAAATGCCAAGTCAATTTGTTCCATCGTCCTATGTTTAGGAGGCCTAGATGCCTCCCCTACATGTCTATCTCGGTCGTGGTGATCCGAGATCTCTATGGGTCACTTTCCTCTATCGAGGTTAGCGGCATTCACCTGAGGCTCTGGCCTCAATAGGTGATCTTGATAATTAGCAGGTGCGGAGGCGCATTGCTCCCACGTGGTGTATTGCTCTTGAGGAATGTACTGGTTTTCCTCGTGCTCCCTTTCGTACATGTGAAAGGGATGGGCGGAGTTGGCTCACCCTGTCTGAAGAGCCTTGCACTCTAGATTTGGTCTATTAGTTCTAATAGTAATGAGGGGTAGAGGGGGGATGATATAATCATGTGGTCCCTCCTTGTGAACCCTATGCTGCTCTAGCGCTTCATCGCATAGTGGCCACTCATAATGAGCATCTAAGGGAGCCTTCCCATGTATGTACTCCTCTTGAAAGGGTCTGTGTTGAATGGGAGTGCCCCCCAAAGGGGTGCCTCTATAGTCCTTTTCTGTAGTGGCATAGTGTGGACCACATTGTGGGTCAGGCTGCCAAGGTGGTATAACCAAGTCCTTGGGGCTATAACGGAGGCGACTGGTGCCTCCTTATACACTTTTCGTAGCTTCTGCCCATGATTGGGCTTGGCTACGGGTATACACCATGGTGGTGGTTCTCTACAAGATATGTATGTTTTTATCTCTTTTACAATTTTTTATGCTACACCAAACAAAAGGGGACCACACAAACAAAGAAATGATTATCTCGTTTACAGATTAAATGTGTGTCCTAAATCTGGTTCAGTGTGTTTTGATTTTTGTTGTGCAAACCGTGTAAAGAAAATTTTGTTATTCATGCATGATGAGGGCTCTTATATCTCCAAAATGGTCACCCCTTCAATATACCATTGCCAGGCCATTATACCGAACCTCTCAATATACCCGCCCTTACGTGAGGGAAACTATTGGTACGCGAGAGCAGAACAGTACATGGAACATAGGCGGTACGAAAGGGGAATCGCTCTATTTTTGACACCTACCATAGAAGACTTATCCTCATGCATTGGGAATCACCCCCACTACACTTGGTCAGCTTTCATCAGGATTTACGTCTAGCAACAATCGTGATCAGGGTTATGTATGCAAAATCCAAGCCAAGGTGGTGATGAAATCCACCGTTGGTCTTGATCAAGTGTTGGGGTATTAAGACCAACTCCTTGATGTTAATATTATTACGTGGTGTGTGTGGTTCCTTTTACTTGTGCAAAGAAAGAAAACATGCAGCAAAATTCCCTATGCAAGCAAAGAAAACAGAAAAATTGCAGAGACAAAAACAAAAAAACACAGAGGATGTCCAGAAAACCTACCTCTTCTCTGTCCCAACCAGATGCCTCTGAGTTTCTGCTCAAAAAATGCATAGAGCTCTAATCATCCTAGGGTGGGATGAATAGCAGGTCTGTATTCATCCTAGGGTGAGACGAATTTGTATTCATCCCGGGGTGGCACGAATTCCAAGTCTGTATTCGTCACAGGGTGGCACGAGTAGCAGTCCAGTGCCCGAATGAGTAACACCTGCAAAGAAAACACAAAATTTTGATCAAAAAAACTTGATCCCAATAGTAGGGGACAAGGTCCCACCATGATCGCCACTGAAATCCGAATGCGGGGTGACGGCATGCCAGACCAGATGGTGCAAACGAAATTGATATAAAACAATGCTAAGTCCTACGAATGCGAGAAAGCAATGCATGAAGGAAATGATGCATAGACAAGATGTAAGCAAACAAAGATGAAATAGGGCCTCTTTTTATTAATGTTTCTTTCAATTCGGTTACAATACATCCCCCATCTAGGGCTCGGAGCGTTTGATACAGTTCGTTACATCAACGGATGGTACGCTTCTAGTGTCTTTCGCATGCCTCACATTCGAAATGGGTGGGCCAAAGGTTGTCGTTGCTTGCATCCATGTGTTCATGTGTTCCTTTCTGCCCCTCTGGTGTTCCTGTCGGTGAGATCCTACGCTCAGAGAAATAGCAAATAGTTAATAGCATATGCGGATAGAGGGAAAAACATGCAATCCCTAGGGCCTCCGGCTAGTGAATACATAAAATAGCAAAATGATGGTCAGAACATGTCATAATGAATTCAAAATTTGATAGAAGCATAGAAACATCATCAGAGACACATTGCAAAAAGAACAGTCAGGAAATCATGCATGGATTTCTAATCGCTCCGGGGTGGGACGATTAGGATTGTCACAAAACATGCAAAAGCAACCTTGCAAATGTCCAGCCTAGAGGCCTCCAAAACTCCTACAAACTTGGGGTTAGGCTAAAAGGGGCATTTTGGGATGACCCAGAAGGTCATATTTGGCATATTCTACCCAGATTGTCCCGTATCCGAAAGCGCTCCCTGTATGTTAGTAAACACGTAAAATGATAAAAACACGGTCAAAATAGGTCAGAATGCAATGAAACTTGAACAACAGCATAAGTAAACCAAATAGAACATAATGCAAAAATAATAGTAGAGAAATTCTTCATGGATTTCTAATCACTCCGGGGTGGGACGATTAGGACTACAGCAATTTGGGGGGCACCCGGGGCAGGACGCCCATCGTTTGGGGTCTGGTTTTGACACCAATCCACTTGGGATGGGTCCAAAACCTCCTAGGGGGTTGTGTCAATGAATTTGGTGTGGGATTGTGGCTGATTTCTTGGGTTTTGGGTCAGGATTGCGTTCCTAGTGTTCACTCGATAACCTCTCTCCCAAAAGAGAAATTATGGATGTAAGAAGCACAAAGGGGAATGGGGGTACAATTTGGCAGCACTCCATTGCTCCAAATGCTCTAGCTCTATTCTCCTTTTGGGGTGAGGAGGCTCACCCTTTTATAGACCTAGGGTCTCCCTCTTTGAATGCGCATGCGAGGGCGCCACTTGGCTTGCCATGCCTTTTTTGGGAGAGAAGATTCCTCCCTGATTTAGAGTCTCCTTGCATGAGGCCTCCATGATCAGGGCATGCTTGACTGAAGTCCCTCTCTCTGATTTGAAACCGTTCCTCACAATTGCATGCTCTGAAGGCGCAGTTAAGTGGTGGATCTATCGAGGTTTGACTTTTTTGCCAGTCAAACCTGCTAATCATCCCACCCTGGGACGATTGCTGCTAATCATCCTAGGGTGGGACGAGTAGGGAGCAAAGTGCTTAAAAGGTGCCAAATTGACCTTTGACCTTCCAAAACTGATTTGGGAGTGGTTAGGACCATTGTTTAACCTCTAGGGGCTGCCCTAGGGGGTATGTATGCCAACTCGGTCAGTGCTTGTAGCCACATAATCGGATTGGTGTTATTTTGGTGTCTACACCTCCTGATGGGGCGGTGATTGTTGGATGAGCTCATAAATGGAGAGCCTAGCCAATGTGGTCCTTAAACTTTGAGTAAGCTTAGTCCAAATCATGGCTGCTGGTCTAGGTGGGGGAGGTTGCATAGGGTGTTGTGGAGGTTGTGATGTTGATGGAACATCTCCTGTAGCTACAGCAGGTGCAGCCATGTTTGGGTATCTTTTGTTTCGTGTCATGATGCTTATCATCCCTATGTATCCTTGCATGGGAAAGTTTTGTGTTACCTCGTTCACTTGTAAAATATTTTTTTGTGCATCATGGGTAGGTAGGGGGTCTTTAAATACTTCCATTTGTTGGTTACTCAGCGCTATGGGATTATCTACCACGAGCGTTTTGTTGTCTATCAAGTCCTGCACTAAGTTTTTGAATTTCCAAAAAGTGAAGATTTGTGTCCTTTTTGTCAGTGAAATCTACAATATAATTCTTCCCTATAGCCCTTGGGTTTTGGTGCATTGGGTTCTATGGTTTGAATTTCTGGCAAGTTTATCATGTTTTCCGTGAACAAGCGGTCAAACAAGGAGTCTCTAGACTCTGTAAATTGTGTGAATTGTTGCTTAGGGTGACGTTGCTGATTTTGCTCTTTTTTATGATTTTCTTTTTCATAGTTATCAAGAGAAACTACCTGATAATTAGCCTTTGGGGGTTGTGTCATTTGTGTAGGCTTTGGTATAGTGATGACAACCGAATTGACCATGGTGGGTTTCGGTTGCGTGGGCCCAGTTTTAGCATTCTTGGTCCACTCTTTCTTGTGTGGCTTTGGAATCTCATCGTCTTGAATTTTGATCTTCTCAATTATCTGAGCTTGCACCAGGGCTTCTTCAATGATGGCATATTTTTGCAGTTGTAATAGCATGGAGATTGACCTTATGCAACTCTTTGAGAATATTTGAGTCGTTTCGGCCATGGTAGGGAGGTAAGGTAGCTTTGAAAGTAGTGTCCTCCACTGATTCCAATAAGTAGCTATGGTCTCATCATCATACTGCTTAAGGCTAGCTAGGTCGCTTAAGGATGCCTTCTTGGTGTTGAAGGCAAAATGTTCAAGGAACACGTCTACTAGCTGATCTAGATTATTGAAGCTATGCTTCGGCAATTGGGTAAATCCGAGGCAGGGCCTATGAATGTGGTTATAAATGTTCTCAGAAGCAATGCATCATTGTCCTAAATTCCAAAGCATTGACTCAAGAACCTGGTTATGTTCTCTTGGGCATCCTCATCCCCTATAAAAATTTCTCATTGAGGCATTTTGAAGTGGTCGGGGTATGGGGGTGCTAAAACTGAAGGATGCATAGGGTGGCTCAAGAGTTGGCGTAAGGTGGGATTTTGGGGCCCCAAAGTCTTAGTCTCCATAGACTCTAAGAATTCTCGCAGTGCTTTGTATGCATCAGAGGATTTTATTTCCTCTTATTTGGTTTGTTCTCATTGTGAATTGTGAGAAACTTGAGGCCTATGGAGGGGTAGCCGGGTAGTGCCCCCCCTGCCCTGGTAGGGCATTTCAGCCTGCTCTTCTTCCCACTCAAATTCCTCATAGGCCTCTTGAGGAGTTTTTGGGTGTGACCTATAAACATGGATGGGTGCCCGAGGAAGGCACCCATCATTGGTTCTAGGAGTGGCTTCCCACTCAGGTCTAGGAGGTCTTGGAGGTAACGCTTGATAAGGTCGAGGAGACCTGTCTCGTACTAAATGGTTGTGCCTCAAATAAATTTTTGTCTTACATGTGCAATAGGTTGGAATCCACTCATGCATAGTTTTCTGGAGTAACTTATCTGTCTAGAACTAAATGCACTCTTTGTTAAGATGATATAGTTGTTCTAACTGCTTCTGATCTTGCCGAAGCTGTGTGATTTGCGCTTGGCAGGCGACATGTTTGGCAAATGCCAAGTCGATTTGTTCCATCATCCTAGGTCTAGGAGGATGAGATGCCTCCCCTACACATCTATCTTGGTCATGGTGATTTGATACCTCTATGGTCCGCTTTCCTCTATCGAGGTTAGCAGCATTCACCCGAGGTTTTGGCTTCAATAGGTGGTCTTGATAATCAGTAGGTGCACAGGCGCATTGCTCCCATGTGGTGTATTGTTCTTGAGGAATATACTGGTTTTCCTCATGCACCCTTTTGTACATGTGAAATGGATGGGTAGATTTGGCTCACCCTATCTGAAGAGCCTTGCACTCTAGATTTGGCCTATTGGTTCTAACAGTAATGAGGGGTGGAGGGGGAATGATATAATCATGTGCTCCCTCCTTATGAACCCTATGTTGCTCTAGAACTTCATCACATAGTGGCCACTCATAATGAGGTTCTAAAGGGGCCTTCCCATGTGTGTACTCCTCCTAAGAGGGTTTGTGTTGAATGGGAGTGCCCCTCAAAGGGGTGCCTCTACAGTATTTTTATGTAGTGGCATAGTGTGGACTATGTTGTGGGTCAGGCTGCTAGGGTTGTATAACCAAGTCCTTGGGGCTATAACGGAGGTGACTTGTGCCTCCTTGTATACTTTTCTTAGCTTATACCTATGATTGGGATTGGCTACGGGTATACACCATGGTGGTGGCTTTTTTTTTTCTAAGTATTTTATCTCTTTTACAATTTTTATGCTATACCAAACAAAAGGGGACCACACAAACAAAGAAATGATTATCTTGTTTATAGATTAAATGTGTGCCCTAGATCTGGTTTAGTGTGTTTGATTTTTGCTATGTAACTCTTGTAAAGAAAAATTTTTTATACATGCATAATGAGGGCTCTTGTATCTCCAAAATGGTCGTCCCTTTAATATGCCATTGCCAGGCCATTATACCGAACCTCTCAATATACCCGCCCTTACGTGAGGGAAACTATTGGTACACGAGAGTATAATAGTAAGTGAAACATAGGCAGTACAAAAGGGGGATCGGTCTATTTTTGACACCTACCATAGAAGACTTATCCTCATGCACAGGGAATCACCTTCGTTACACTTGGTCATCTTTCGTCAGGATTTACGTCTAGCAACAATCATGATCAGGGTATATGTATGCAAAATCCAAGCCAAGGTGGTGATGAAATACACCATTGGTCTCGATCAAGTGTTGGGGTATTAAGACCAACTTCTTGATGTCAATTTTATTAGGTGGTGTGTGTGGTTCCTTTTAATCGTGTAAAGAAATAAAACATACAGCAAAAGAATATTTTCACTTATGCAATGCTTTAAAGTATATTTTATCTTTCAGAGACAATTAGTAGCAAAAAAGGAAATCACAAAACCTAACTAGAACTAAAACCTATGATGAGGACTTGCCATTGGTGCAAGTATCATGCAAGAAAAATAGATAACAATGCATTCCTATTTAATTTACTTTATGTTTTTTATTTTTATTTTTATTGCAAGAAAGGAAAACAAAATACTTAACCTTTCTATGAAAGTGTCTGAAAATAAAGCAAAGAAAGCAAAAATTTGTAGAAACAGAAAGTAGAAAAACACAGAGGATGTTTAGAAGGCCTACCTCTTCTCTATCCAAACTAGATGCCTTTGAGTTTTTGCTCAAAAAATGCATAGATTTCTAATCATCTTGGGGTGGGATGAATAGCATGTCTATATTCGTCATAGGGTGGGATGAATACGTATTCGTCCCAGGGTGGCACGAGTAGCAGTCCAGTGCCCGAATGAATAACACCTGCAAAGAAGCCACAAAATTTGGATCAAAAACTTGATCCTAATAGCAGGGGATAGGGTCCCACCATGATCACCACTGAAAGCAAATGCAAAAGTATGGCATACCAGATGTGATGCAAACAAAATAGATATGGTATAGATGCTAAGTCCTACGAATGCGATGAACAAATGCATGAAGGAAATGACGCAAAAATGAGATGTAAGCAAAACAAATCAGGGCCTATTTTATTAATGTTGATTTTAATCCAGTTACAATACTTCCCCCCTCTAGGGCTCAAAATGTTTGATACATTTTGTTACATCAATGTATGGTACGCTTTCGGTGTCTTCTGCATGCCCACATTCAAAATGGGCGGGCCAAAAGTTATCGCCACTTGTGTCCATGTGTTCATTGTTCCTTGTTGCCCCTCTGGTGTTCCTAGCAGTGAGATCCTATACATAGAAAAATAGCAAATAGTTAATAGCATATGCAGATATAGGAAAACATGCAATCCCCAAAGCCTCCGGCTAGTTAATATATAAAATAATAAAATGATGGTCAAAACATGTCATAATGAATTCAAACTTTGACAGAGGCATGGAGACATTATCAGGAACACAGCAAAAAGAACAGTCAGGAAATCATGCACAAATTTGGGTTAGACTAAAACTCCTACAAAAATTTGAGTTAGACTAAAATAGGCATTTTGAGATGACCCAGAAGGTCATATTTGGCAGATTCTGCCCAGATTGTCCTATATTCGAAGGCACTCCTTGTAGGTTAATGAACACATAAAATGATAAAAACTAGGTCAAATCATGTCAGAAAGCAATGAAACTTGGACAACAACATAAGTACATCAGATACAACATAATGCAAAAATAAAAGTAAAGAAATCATGCACAAATTTCTAATCACTCCGGGGTGGGGCGATTAGGACTACAGTAGTGCGGGGGGCACCCGAGGGCAGGATGCCCATTGTTTGGGGCTTATTTTTGGCACCAACCCAAGTGGGATGGGTCCAAAACCTCCTAAGGGGTTGTGTCGATGAGTTTGGTGTGGGATTGTGGTTGATTGCTTGGTTTTGGGTCTAGAATGTGTTCCTAGTGTCCACCCGATAACCTCTCTTCCAAAAGAGAAATTAGGGATGTAGGAAGCACAAAGAGGAATGGGGGTATAATTTGGCAACACTCCGTTGCTCCAAATGCTCTAGCTCTATTATTTGTTTGGGGTGAGGAGGCTCACCATTTTATAGACCTGAGGGTCTCCTTTGAATGTGCATGCAAGGGCGCCACTTGGCTCACCATGCCTTTCTTGGGGAGAGAATATTCCTCCCTAATTTAGAGCCTCCATGATTAGGGCATGCTTGACTGAATTCTCTCTCACATATTTGAAACTTTTCCTCGTAATTGCATGCCTTGAAGGCGAAGTTGGGTGGTGGATCTAGGCTGCCATTTTTCAAGGCTTGACTTTTTGCCAGTCAAACCTGCTAATCGTCCCACCCTAGAGTGATTGCTACTAATCATCCCGAGGTGGAGCGAATAGGATTCTAATTGTCCCAAGGTGGGACGAATAGGGAGAAAAGTGCTTAAAAGGTGCCAAATTGACCTCTGACCTTCCAAAACTGATTTGGGAGTGGTTAGGACCTCTTTTTAAACTCTAGAGGCTGCCCTAGGGGGTATGTATGCCAATTCGATCAGTGCTTGTAGTCACATAATCAGATTGGTGTTGTTTTGGTGTCTATAGTAAATGTGAGCTATGTGAGTAAAGTATCAAGTTTAGAAGTGAGGAGTTATGAGCAATCATGAGAGACTTTGTCTTTATGTAATATGTTATATATATTATGTAAAATGGAAATGTGGAGAGTTGGATATCCCATGAGTTTGAGGAGAGCAAAATTCAAGGGTCATGTGTATATGAAGAGTCTCATGTATGTATATATTAAATACAAAGCCATGTAATAGATAATTGAACAAGCATTGCATTTATGCATTGCTTATAGTATATGTATTATCAACAAAATTTTAGTGAGTTTATTGTGCATTGTTTGAGTGATTTGTTGTTTAAATTTATTTCTAGAAATATTGTGAGATATTATGCAATTATCCTATGAGTATAATGGTGATTTTCTACTAGTGGTATCAAATCTATGGTGGATATAAGGCTGAGATATGATGGAGAGAAGGATGAGCAACATTGAATATAAGACTGAGAAGGCTAGGAATATTTAGCTACAATGGAGAGAAGATCATGCAACAAAGAAGATAATATAGCTAGATTGCATGGAGAGGAAGATATTTGATGATAAAATGAGTATATTTTTATGAGGAAAGAGGAGAAAAGAACAAGTTGAGAAATGAGGTAAATTCCCATGAGGAGAAAAGAACATGTTGGAGTGATTACAAGGAGAAAAGAAGTTGAGGGAAATGTTGATAAGTTCCTGAGGAAGACGTTGAAGCAATGTTGAAGCATCTAACATGCCTAAGAAGAACACTTAAGTGCTTGAGGGATATGTTGGTTGAAGCACCTAAGAAATAAATTGAAGCACTTTATGTTGGAATGCCTAAGAAAACCATTGGAGAAACTAATATTGGAACACGTAAGAGAAAATATTTGAGTGACTAAAATAAAAATCCACTTCTAAGAGTAAAATAGCCAAACAAAAGGAGATATTTGAAGATTGAATTATGTTATTGTAGCAACAAGAGAAGACTAAAAAAGGAGAATTGAGTGTATTCAAATATGTAATGGATAAATATGGAGCATTTAAATAAAAAATCATTGGCAAATTTTGTTTTGTGTACGTACTTGAGCATTTTCTAACAATGGAGAGCATTTTCTAAGGTATAAGCTTAAATCTAACATGATAATATTTATTTTAGTAGTATAAGATTAGAGTGGTAATTAATTTTAAAATGAAATATTTGGAGGAAGGAAATAAATAGTTTTGAGATATATAAGAAGATAAATGATTAAAGGCAAAGAATAAAATAAAGGGAGTTATAAGAAAAAATTAAAATTGAAGGATAAATTGAAAGGAAAATTGAATTGAAGAAGAAATTAAATTGAATTGAATGGAGTTATAAGAAAGTCAAAGAAGAAGATAATTATATTGAAAATTTCGAAGTTTGAAAAATTGAAAAGTGGAGGAAAAAGAAATAAAAAGAAGAATAAAAAGAATTAAATACTAAAGTTGAAATTTGATGATTTGAAGAAGAAAAGAAGAATTTAATTGACATTAAATAAAAAGAAGTGAAAAATTTGAAGAAAGGAATTAATTATTGATTAAAAGAATTGAGAAGAGAATAAAAGAAGAGAAATTTTATTTTGGGAGAAATAAGAAATTCTACAACAAAGGAAAATAATTGGAATAAATCTAAAGATTTTTTTTGTGACAACAAAGAAATATTGTAGAATTATTTGAATATTGATCATGAAAAAAGAATCAAACAAAAAGATAAAAATATATTCAAATGCATCACTAGAGGATAATGAGTGAATATTAAAAAACCTAAAACATTGCACACAACGCATGATAAAGAATGTTGAAGAACAAAAGGATATTAAAAAGTTTCTTACAAATAATTTTCAAAGAATTCAAAGATGAAAAATTTACAATATTTGATCATTATTTAAGCTGAAAACTTACTGAAGCAAGTAAAGACTCTAAATGTACTATTACAATGCCTATTGGTATAGGAAAAATAATATATGTAGCATTACACTCTCTCTCAAAGTTCTTAAAAACAAAAGGTAAAAATAATTGTTGAAATATATCAGTTGTGACATAGATAAAATGACAACAAATCATTATTATGACCATGTGCAAAGAATAGATAAAATATACAACAATAAATACTTGAGCATTGAGGAAAGGTATACAAAAAATATATGTATTTATACAAAATGTATTAGCGAAGATTTGAAGTCTTCAAATTTTAATAAGAATCATGATAAAACAAGACACACAAATAGCAAGAATAATCAATTGTTGTATTCTACATCTGATACAATTCTAACAACAATAGAGACAATAATGATGTGAGCCTTTAATTATATTATTATGATGACTTGCTGAAAATGTAACAAGAACAGGTAATAACTCAAAGGGATAGACTCAGAATTTGAAGTAATCAAGCCAAAGCAAAAAGATCAAGAAAAATAAGTGTAAGGAAAAGAGTCATCATACCAAATAATGTAATACAAGGGGTGTTGGAGGTATTATATTATTTGGTACCTTGTAACATCAATGCAAATACCTTGTAAATAACTTATATTAGGGTGTGTTTAATATGATTCTATAGTATGTGTCAAGTTATTAAGTGTGTGTATGTGTCATGTAAATAAGTGTGGAGATATGTGTGTGAAGTGTCATGTTAGTAAGTGTGAGTTATGTGAGTGAAATTTCAATTTTAGAAGTGAAGTGATGAGTTATGAGCAATCATGAGAAACTGTATCTTTATGTAATATGTGAGATAGATTATGTAAGATGGAAATATAAAGAGTTGGATCTTTCATGATTTTGAAATAAAAGGTCAATATTCATGTTCATATGAAGAGTCGCATGTATGTATATATTGAATACAAGGCTACGTAATAGATAATTGAATAGGTATTGTATTTATGCATTGCTTATAATAGATGTATTTTCAATAAAATTTTAGTGAATTTATTATGCATTGTTTGAGTGATTTATTGCTTGAATTTGTGTCTAGGAATATTGTGAGATCTTGTGGAATTATCCTATGAGTATAGTAGTGATTTTCTAACAAAATAATATCACAAATTCATACATTCTCTCAATAACAATATTGCAAAAACAACTCACTAAAATTTATTGACAATATCTACTAAAGTTGTGCATTAATGCAATGCTTTATCTTTAATATATATATTAGATATGAGTATTTTCACCTTCATATGACTCTTGATATTTACTCTTACATAAACTCTTCATATCCTCACACTCATAGGAGATTTACATAAAGGAAAAGTCTCTCATGATTTCTCATAACTCCCTACTTATAAACATGACACATTACCTACATAACTCACATTTACTAACTTGATACATGACATAATAACTCCAAACTTATTTACATGACACACTATAGACTCAAATATTAAACACAAACCCTAATATAAATTATTTACAAAGGTCCTTGCATTAATATTGCAAGGTACCAAATAATGTAATACCTCCAACACCCCTTGTATTACATTATTTGGTTTGAGATTTCAATCTTTTAACTCAATATATGATCTTAAAATAAAGTACAGTATCTCATATTTGACCCAAATAGGGACATGCTTTTTAGGGAGTCCCTCCTCAAACTGGTCCTTGAAAAAATACTCCTTCTAAGGTCAAAGTCAAAAACACTCTCTAGTATATCTATATTATTAGAAACAAAATCAACTTTCATAGTGAAATTCCCAAACCTTGTGACACCATGTATAGACAAATCAACATCTGGAATATTTTTCATCTTGATTTTAGATATCGAGAGAGTGTTACCATATATTTTATCATATATGTATTCAAGAGAAGGTTGACGACTATTGTAGTTGAACTTTATACCCTAGTCATTTTTTGGTCCTCTAGGATTTTGGTTTTCACTCATTATAAAACCTCCATTATCCTTCTCTTTTTGGATAATTGCAGATATCGTAGGTGTATACAATAATTTTCTCACTCCATTACCTACTACTATTTTGTAGTGATCTATGAAGCTTCTTTGTTGATATTTCATATTTTTCTAGTACTAACAACCCACTTTTGTAGTCCTTAAGTGGTAAATAGTTGAACAAATCCTGGATATAATTTTCAAGATATTTTGGTTGCATAAACACTTTAACCCTTTTCCACAGTTCACTCATCCTAGTCTTCTAAACTTCTACTAGATTTTTGAACACTGCCATCACCTCAAAACCCTCAAAATTTACCATGGTTGATCTAGAAAATGAAGATGAAGATATTTATGTCAATGCTTTCATTGTCACACTTGTAATTGTCTCATCACCATACTTATGTCTTTGAATAAAATTGCATAGAAATTTTTGTTGTTTGTCCTATGTATTGAACTTTATTGTAAAGGCCAACATCTCAATTGAACTCACCATAACTTCACATTCCTCATATAGACATTGTTAAAATAATAGGAAATGTTATATAGTCCGTGATTGTTGAGCTCCTCCTCTCCAAGGTGTACCATCAATCTTGTAAAGCTATTCTTGTTTATCCATGTTTTCATATATCAAATCTCAAAATATACTAGCATTTATAAATTCCCTTGAACTCATTAGATGCTATCATTATTACGCTTGTTACCTCTTATGGCAGTCTCTTCAAATTAGTAACGCAATTCTAGGCAACTCTATTGCCTAAAAAAATTGGAGTTATTTTAACCCCTTCAAATATTCAACACTTATTATGTATTGGGTGTACTATATATTTGGATAAACTAACTATTACACTTTCTAGCCACTATAGATGTAGGATACTATAGGCATGTTTTATGGGTTTCCTCTAGAGATAAAAGAAATATTTCCTTCTATAATTTATAATTTTCTAATGTATTCTTCCTCTCTGTTCTAGCATCTTCTTGTTCACAATGTTCCTTCCTTTGCAATGTATGTCTTGGGCAAGAAAAAAACTTCTCAATTTGCCTATAGGGTCTTATTCCTTCCAACTTCACTCCAATGTTAGTTTTTTTTTTACGCTCTTCCTCAAACCTTTTGTTGTGTAGTTTTTTTAAGTCTCCTACTCTCCTCTACTTCAAATTCTCCTTTCTTCTCCAATTTATTTCTTCTTTTAATCTTTTTTTTTATTTGTTAAAATATTTATTTCCTTCTTACAACTCTCGTCAATTATTTATCTTCTTCAAATATGAATTCTTCACTTCTTTAAATTTTAAATTTTATAATATTTTTTTAAATTTCAATTTCTTATTTTAATTTTCCTTCTTCAATTTCTTTCAATAATCTTCTTTGATTAATCTTACTATAGATCCCTTCAATCTTCTTCATCCAAAATATTTATTCTTCTTCATTGTAACAAAATATTCTCCTTTAAAGTAATTTTTCTTTAAATAATTAACTTTGCCTTCCCTAGGCTTTTCTTCTCCTCTTCTACAATTTTCAACACTCTCTTTAGCTAGCTATCTTCAACTTTGGATGATCTCAACCCTAAAATTTATCTTTGGGTGATCTATTCAGTCCTCCTATTTAATATTTAGGTGCATTCAACCTAACTTCTCTCAATATTTGTAGTTGTGTTGACCAATGTTCTATCCAGAAAAGGTTTCATAGGGATGTCTTCCTTTTGCACCTCAACTCTTGGATTATTATGGACAACTTTAGTGCAACCATGGGCCTTCCTTCTACAAGGCTTGGATCCTTTCAAATATTGTTTTCTCACTACTATCCCTCTCAAACACTATGATCTCTCTCACCAAATGACCACTATGGCTTTCATGAATTCCATCCAATGTGGCTTTGATACCATTTTTAGCAATAAAATGCCATTTCTCTAGGATCTCAATATCAATTAATCTTACAAATTCATACATTCATTCAAAAACAATATTGCAAAAATAACTCATTAAAATTTATTGATAATATCTACTAAAGTAGTTCATAAATGTAACGCTTTTTTAAAAATACATATTACAAATATTTCTCTTCAATATATACATTAGATATAAGGATTTTCACCTTTAGATTACTCGACCTTTGTTGGAAAATTAGATGACTTGATATTATTCAATTGAAAGGACCTTACTTAAATAGCAAGTGCTTACAATCTGATCCATTGGATCATAACTAATTGAGCTAATCTTAGCCATTCAAACTTATCCTAGTAACAACTTAGGATATGATATATTATTCTAACACCCCCTTAAGTGGTACTAGGATATCTCTAACACCCCCCTTAAGTGATACTAGAGGCAGTGAAAAACAACAAAACCAAAAGCAAGTGGCATATCCACAAGTATGAATCCTGGTAATAAGGCCTGATGAGGTACTCATGTACAATATGTTCATAAGAAATATCTACTGAAAGATGATGAAAAACCACTTGCTATAATAGAAGAAGAAGGATGAGGAGGAAGATGTGCAAGGAGGATGGAGAGAAATATTTCCTCTTCAACCCTCCCAGGACAACTTTCACCAAGAAGCCTACAAAGGACCCATAAGATGTCTCAAAAAAGTAGAGAAGCCTCATTTTCGAACTAAATGAAATCTTACTCCTAGACTGGTGCTTGTGACAAAGATCAAGGTTGTGAACCATGAAAAAAGGTCACTAAAGAAAAACCCCCTTGAAACCAAAGTGTCTCACAAAAATAAGAGTGTGAAGATAGTGTGGAAAGAACCACAAGAATCACAAGGGATAGTCCAAAATGACTCCACAAGCATGAGTATATGGTTTCCACCTTTATGAACAATAACAACTTCCAAAACTTGTGGACAAATAGCAAAAATAGGGGAAAGGGCACCAATGTAGCTCCCGAACATGTCATTATGGTGACCTCTTCATCCTATCATAATGCATGGATAACCAACCACTACAACCACTAGGTGATATAGAGGAGATGACTAGATACTAGGATCACTTACAAAGTAATGGGAGTGTCGGGTTCAACCGAGAGTGCACTCCATGATACAATATATTTGAGGTTAAAAAATACAGGTTAAACTACATCAAAATAGAAAATGGACACCACCAATGTGTCCGTCTCGAAAAAAACCTTTTCAAAAACTATAAATACCCCTATGATTGGGTGACAAAATGGCCTTCATTTGCAGGAAAAATAATAACCTTCTTCTATCCTTCACAAAGGAATATTCCAAAATATTTTAGAATAAACAATTTCCTTGCAGGGAAAAAAGATATGGGCCATAAGCAAATAACAAAAAAAATTATAGTGCCCATATAAAAATTTGGCCAACATTAGGCCATATCTCATGGCCATTTTTTAATATATATATATATATATATATATATATATATATATATATATATATATATATATATATATATATATATATTTAAATAAAAATTTCAAAATGCTAAAATATTAAATGGGCCCATAAATATTTTTTATTAAATTCCATACAAATGTATGGAAACCGTCGGTGAAACCTTTGGAATTAGCGCCACTCTTTCCTCCACCAGTTGGGACCATCCATGCATACAAATTGACCTCGACCTCAATGTGTAGCCTGCCATGATGTCCTCTGATGCTGATAGAGCATTGATGCAAATCATGAACCAAGATCAGACACATCAATGAGTAGATCAAGAAGCTAACGGGCTCTTCATGATGATCTTTTCAGCATGGTTGTACATTTATTCGAGTTGACTACTGCATTGCTCCTTCAAAGGATCCAGTAAAGGATAGTAGTGGCCACACCAAAAAGTTGAAGATAACATAGAGTGTCTCCCACCAGAAGGACTGTAGCTCATATCTCTCGTTGGAAGCAACGTAGATCTCCACACATCAACTCAAAAAAAATGGCATTGCTTTATCTTGAACAAGATTCACTTTGAGAATCATCACTACCATTTGAGTGGGTCACCATTTCATTTCCTAAAAAAAAGCCACTGTAAACTTGCTAATCATGCGCCACCACCAACCCTTTAATCATTGTCGCTTCTGCATAGAGACTTCAGAAATAACAAAAAAATAAAGGTGAATATGGCAACTACACAACCTCCCATGGAAATAGCCATAGTCTTCACCATCACATGGGTGTCCTCCATACCATGAATTTGGTGTCCCTTGTCCTATAAATCATAACTAACATAGCATTAGTAGGTAGACCTACCCCACCATAGAGCTCACGCAGATCTTCTTGACGTCCCCATGGACACCTGAATGCATTCGATGCACTCAGGCCACGATAGTCACCCTCACACTAGGCATATCCATATATGGGCAGGCCCTCCTTGGAATCCCTAGACGTCATGATATGGAATTCATTACTTGAGAAGTTATCTTCATCAAGCCCCTCCAGAATGCTCTCTCATTCCAAAATGAAATCAATCCCAAAATATTGGTAAAAAAGTAGCTTATAGCAATGGCACCATTCATGCCTCTCACAAAAGGTTCTTCAAAATGATGCATCACCTCCATGCACAAATTTAGATGGCGATCCAAAAAAATCCAAAAAAAATGGTGCCTTCACATCCCTGACCACATTCACTAGAGCACTGATAAAAAAAATAACAAAGTCAAAAACTAATATCTAGACCAACAACAAAATGATGCATTGTGACAACCACATCTCCTTCATAAAATCAACCCACAAGTGAATTACTAAGTTTTCCAGCTACAATCTCCTAAACCACCATCAGAGATAGTTAACAACAAAACCAAAGTGTGTCTCTAAAAAAGAATTATCTGATGATAGGCATCCAGTTAGGTGAGTTGATTTGTTTTGGGCCGCAATTATCATTGAAGTGTGGAGGTATGCATATCTCGCTTAATCATGTGGCTAATTCTACCATGGTGGAAATCAACGGATGCATGTCCATGTAAACAAACCTCCCCTCCATGAGCTAGAACCCCTTACGCACATTCAAAATATTTGCAACAATCATTTTTTTTTTTGAACTGAGCAATAGTTTGTGACTAGACAATATGATCCACCCAATCGAAAGTGCTACAACTGACAAACTACTTCTGCTTCCGCTATCATCATTGCAAACTTGAGGTCAAATTTGTGTTGAAGGCACTTTGGATCATGTGAAGAGGAAGTAATACTCATAGCACCCACCTAATTATTTTATGAATCATATCCAGCATAGAACAGATAGGAACCCACAGATCAAGGCCAAACTTCTCTACAGATATCGCCATTAAAAAAAATCAATTTGCACTATTTGTTGCATCTTTTTTGGCTGGTAAACTAAACATGCATGAATATCATTTCCATACATCACATCCATATCTGTTACATGGGCCTATCTCTTCTACCTCGATCATCTTCTACCACCAAGTCTAGTCATAACAACATCGAATCAATTCATCAAGCTCTCCATTGCATCACTGCATGGCATTTTTTTAGGTGCTCCACTACTCCATCATCGCTAATATTGCCAAATCGATCAACAACATGGTCACATCCATGTTTTATAGTGCTTGGCCCCCCTGGGTATAGAACCCATAACCAAAATAGTGCAACACAAATAAAAAATTAAAAAATATTCCCTGTGAAGCATTAACTATAGCTATCTAGGACACTATCGACACTGTCATGGCTTTGCATAGGAATAAACCCTTCGACGATGAAGATGAGGAGGAAGAAAAGCCCTCCAAAAAATTTGATGAAACCATTGAACTAGCTGACATCTAACAGAAAGAAACTAGATTCATAGAATCTGTAGAAGGTCATAGACATGGTACATAGACCTTTGCATTTGAGTTTTTGCAGTCTGAGCCATCGAAATAGTTCAAATTGTTATCAAGGCTCTATTGTTGCTGCAGCTATTGGGGCAGGTGTAGCAAAAAAAAAAAAATTCAACAATCTAACAAAATGCAGTTGCCACTCCAATTACTGTGCACAAACTCACCCTCATCTATGATCTGAGGCTATAGAAAAACATAATATATTATGTTGCTACCAGCTACAAATAGAATGGTAGAAAAACTAATAAAAATGGCCTCCCAAAATTTTTAACCATCTGGTTTCTAATCCATCAAAAATATGGAGAGCATACTCCCTCGGTATCAAAAATAATTGGAAGAAAAAAGAAAATGAAAAAAAAGAGGGGGATTTCCATGAGGGAAATCCTCCCATGAGGAAAATCTCCTCATGCTCATAGGGTAGGGAAAGTCCGCTCTGATACCATGTTGGAAAATGAAATGACTTGATATTATTCAATTGAAAGGACCTTGCTTAAATAGCAAGTGCTTACAATATGATCCATTGGATCATAACTAACTGAGCTAATCTCAACCATTCAAACTTATCCTAGTAACAACTTAGGATATGATATATTATTCTAACAACCTTTACTCTTACATAAACTCTTTATATCCTCAACTCATGAGAGGTAAATTTGATAGCTACATTACAAATCCCATCTCCTATATTATTTTTGGTAGGGTTTTATATATTATGGATTTTTTGGATTTCTTTATTTTCCCAATGCTCAAGGATTTTAATAAAGTATATGACCTTATCAAGGGATGGCAACCCACAAGGGTTTTTTTTTTTATCTTAGCCTAAAAATATGGCCTAAGCTTATTTATAAAACATTATCAGTGTAGCCTCTTTAATTAAGTTTATATTAGCATGGCATTTAATTATTTCCCATATTTTATAGAAATATATAATAGATTCATTAGGGTCTTGTTTAGTGTTTACAAACACATCCATTGCTTCCATCACAATCATGTCATAATTAAATTTTTATTTTAATTTTTAACAAAAGTATCTCGAAAGTCAATATAATGTTTATGTAAGGATGCAAATCAATCAATATCATTACCTACCGAAACTCTAGTCTTAAATTTTAACAAATATTTTTCATTGTGTAATACGTATAATATATCATGAATTTATCATTGAATGAATGGTATTTATGTGTCCCATCATAAAATAATTTAGGGGTTAGAGATTAGATTTTATAATTTCTCAAAGTAATATCAGTTGATACAAGTAAACCCCCAAAGGCTTAGTTGGGGAAGGTGGAGGAGGAGGAGTATTAGGATTTAAAATTAAAGCAAGGATGACAATTTACACCATAGGGTTTCTACTAACACTCATAAGTTGAGCAATATTAGTCATTTATTTTGTTTTTTATCTCTAAGATTCCTCTATTTTCTTAGTATCATGCCTATGACTATCTAGCTAGTAATCCAAATATTCTCTAAGAGTCATTATATACATATCTAGTTTTTCATTATGAGGCTTATAATGGGAATGGAAATTTAGGTAGGTGCATTCTATATGTTTCATTTTCATTTTTAGTTGCTTTAACACAATCATTGCGTTAAGTGGTAATCATGGTTTAGTATGTCATTTTTCAGCACTACCTAATGTTTATGCTCCTAAAGCATTTTTGGACCCTATGATAGATCTATAAGGTTTATCAAGTCAATATTGGATATTTTTTATTCCTTAGAATCATAATCTTTATCTATCCAATCTCTAGTTTGAAGCTCATTATAATGATTAAGCACTAGAATATGAAGAGTATAATTTTCATGAGAAATGGATTGAGTGAGATCCTTTTCTATTTCTTAGGATTTTAGAATTTACTTATTCTTATACCTAATATTCATTCCAATGCCCTTGGTAGAAGTGGGAGAAGCCATATGGGCAAGTCAAAAACTTACTCAAGGGTAACTAGGGTTTTAACAAAGTTTGTATCCCTAAGCAAGTCAACTACAAAAAACCCTCATAAGAAAATAAAACAGATTTTTAAGGGATTTCTAAGAGAAAGAGGAAATCTACAATTGAATTATTTAGTTCACAAAAAAAAGTAGCAACTAACACACTAAACCTTAGGATCTAAAAAATGGAAAATAAAAAGCCTCATAAGGTGGATTTCATGTTGAAACAAAATCAAATTTTCAAGGCATCCCTAAGAGAAATAGGAACACTAATATAGGATTATATAGCTTTTAGCTAATAACATCTACTAAAATAAAACTTATGGTAGCAAAACCACTAAACCCTAAGAAATAAAAAATGGAAAGTAAAAATATTATAAGGTAGATTTCATATTGGAACAAAATCAAATTTTCAAGGTATCCCTAGGAGAAAGAGAAAAATTATAGTAGGATTACTTATTTTTCAGCTAATAGAAGCCACCAAAACAAAACCTATATTAGAAAACCCACTAAACTCTAGAGGCCAAAATGGAAAATAAATAGCCTCGAAAGTTATATTTGACATCAAGTTCACCAAAATGAATTTTTAAGGCATCCATAAGAGAAAAAAATGTTATGCTAAGATTATTTAGCTTTTAGCTAATAGTATCTTCCAAAACAAAACCTATAATAGTAAACCCACTAAAGCCAAGGAGCTAAAAAATGGAAAGTAAAAACCTCAAAAGGAAGACTTCATATTAGGTTCACCAAAATATTTGTGAGAAAAAGGAAATATCTCATATAATTACACGATTTAACATGAGATAAACCAAAATGCTTAAATCAATATATTGTAGCAATAATCTTAGAAACTAAAGCTAAAATAATATAACCAAAATTAAATTAGAGAATTCACAATAATATTATTCATAAAATCATTAGAGCTAATCCTAATGCAGCAAAAATAAACTACTTGACACCTAGGACATCAAGGATCATTCCATTCATAAATAATCACAATGAGATACTCACTTATACTCTACTTTGTTTTCAATGTCACCATATTAAGAAAGAAGCAATCACACCTAGACTATATGCAAAGTATATGATGTCTTGGAAACTAGTCCTTGAGTGTCAATTCTTGATATTTGGTTGAAAATCATAGTAGAGCATCCTCACCTCCTCTATGGAAGGAAAAGAACTTGTGGTCAATGGATTTGGTTGTACTTATAGGGAAAAGTGAGAGAGAAAAAAGAGATAAAAATGGGATTGCATGTCATGGCAGCAATAGAGTTAGAGAGCTAAGAGCAATGTTAGCATTAATGAGGAGCGAATGAATGAATGATGGTTAAATGATAAAATGAAAGAGGTATTTGTAGAGAAAAGAATAAATTTTCCTTTTGAAGTCGATAGGAAAAGTTTAATAAATATATCCTTTTATTTAAAATTTTAAACATTAAACTAAAAGGTTAAACTTTAAACTCTTATTTAATATTTATTAAAAATATTTAAAGGATTTTAATATAAATGGTAAAAAGTGACACATGGCATCATGGAAAAGGAGAAAATATCCACGGAATTCAAATGGCTAGAAGAAGATGGTGCAAAAGTGATAAAAAAATACTTTAGAAGGGAACCAAAACCTTTATCCAACTAGATTTTCACCTCCCTACCTAGGGACTAACAAAATTAGTCCACCCCTATCCCATTTATAAGAGGATGGAACTCTCTACCATATGAAAAGTTAATTGTTAGTTCTTTTTATAAATATAGTAACCCTCTATGGAATAAAATGATGAAAGGTATCACTAGAGACAAAATGATAGATGCATAGGAGCAATCATTTCAAAGAGATAAAATTCACACACTCACATTACATAATAATTGCATTAAAATTTGTACGGTTTTCAAATCTTTGATAGTGATACTTATGTGGAAGCACTTTGAGGAGTACTACCATTTTATTGAATTAATTTTGTATTTAAACTTAGATGATGTAATATAAATGTTATTACTTACCCTGTGTTACCTCCTTATGTTTGAGTTGGAAATTAAGGGATTGGAAAGCCTTTTGTGATAAGCCCTTTTAGTTATGTTTTATCCCACATGGGACATGATATGGAAATCAAACATTCAAAACATTTCTATGTATCCCTCAACACTTTCATTTAGGATTTGGGACCCTTGTTGCTAACCTTATTAAAAAAAATTCTTTGAGAACATGCACTATTTTTGCTTCTTGTCTTGAGTGTAAGGGAGATTTATTAGGGTTTAGAGTAGGAAGGTATTTGATTAACAATGTTGTGTTTCTACATTTATACACTTGGTAAAAGAGGGTTTTGAGAGAGAGGATCTTACTTGATCTTGGGGGAACTTTACCCAAAATTCCTTTTTTCTTGAAATTTGACAATGAGAGGGGGAGATACTTGGGGTGCCTACAAAATTAGAATATAAGGTCATCTATGGCTACTTCAAAGGGATTTCAAATTCAAGAAATAAAAGGAGTTGAAATTATTTCTAGAATTTCATGGAGATTCTACCAAATTATGTTATTTTTTGTTATTTTCTTGGGATACTTCTCTAATTTTGTTTCTCCATGTTATTTGTTCTTCAATACAATATTGTTTTATTTTTATATGGAAAATGGTATATTTGTTTACCCATTAATATTTTTATAAACTAAATGATTTTTATTTTGCAGAGGTGCATGCAAAAGCTATATTAAATGACCTACTATAAAGACTATCTACTTGTCTATAAAATATTGTATGACCCTATTTTGGGCATTGCATGAAACCTCCTTAGAGATGTTTCTAAGATGTTATGATGGGTATTTGATAGAAATGAAAGTGAATGTAATGGATTTCCTTGTTTTATATAAAATTACATCTAAAAATTATCCTATGCATTCTAAAAATAGGAAATTCACTAGTCTTGTAAATAGACATTAAAAGTGGTTAAATCAAATTTTAAACTCCTTGGTCTAGGAATGGACTTGAAGGAAGTTATATATATATTATAGAAGGGATATAAAATATAATCCCAAATTGAACCTAAATGGGATTTATAAATCAATTTCATTAGTCTCGAGTAGACACAGATGGTTGATGTTAGTGTAGATAAAAAATCGCACAACACCAAATAACTAAACTTAAATAAATGAACAATTAAAGCAAGATAAACACATGTGATTACATAGATATAAATTATATTTTTATTGTCATGTGGATTTCTGATATTACAACCAAATATGCCCTAAATTGGGATTTTTATAAATCTTTATTGCTCAATACAATAATATCAACATGCTAGGATTCTTTGAAACCCTAGCCAACAAATTAGGGTGGTGTCTTCACACACGATTGATCCCAACAAAAGTGAGTGGGCTTCAGATATCCTTTGACCAGACCACTCCAGTTTAAATAGGTGATCAATACTTGTATATTTCTAGATTTACAAACAAAAAATAACAAAAGAGGATTAGTAGTGACTGTGACGGCTCCACTATGTGAGACCCTACAAAATCAATAAAAACCCTAAATATTGAATGATAAAACTACATGCAAATGTGTAAATAATAAAAATAAATACAATAATAAAATATTTACCTTATGAACTTGTCATTTTTTGATTGGTTGTTGTCATCATTGTAGGAAACAGGTGCGTAGATGCCCTAGTGACACCCGAGGGTTCACTGGTTAGCAGAACTAGAATTTTAGATGCTCATGGGCACTCGACAGTAGGAGGAAGCACCCAAGGGTGCTTAGTTATGGAGGAAAAGTGTCTAAAGGTGCTTGGAAATGGAGGGAAGTTCCTAGAGGTGCTCATTGGTGATAGGAAATGTCTAGAGGCATTCGAGAACTGGGATAAAAATTTGTAGAAGCAGATTTGATGGAGTAAAATAGGCGATGGTGGATGTGGAGGCTACGATGAGAAAAAATGAAGGCGAGGATGTAAGGGACCCAAGAAAACATAGTATTCAATGGAACAAATTGCTTAGGCTTAGACTTTATAAAAACTTAGGGGTTGAGCCATCAAAATGACTCCTATTTATAATCTTCCCTAGGGCACGTTAGGGTTTCAACAACACAATTTGTGTGATCAAGATTAAAACATGATGGAGGGTGGATATTAAATATGGGTAGGTGGCATGGATTAAGGTGGATGTGTAGTGACCTCAGGGCACACGCACCGCTCTTAAATCTACTTGTGATGTTATTACTATACCAAAAATGAAGCTAAAAGATTACGAGAAAACATATAACACATAAATGACAAAGAATGGATCTTTCATTAATATTGAACCCCGGTTACATGTCGGTCCCTCTTAGGGATACCCATCTTGATACAATGATTTACAAGTGGATGAAGAGATGTCCCCTTTTGCAAAAGGGTGGTGCACTTTAAAATGCTTCTTGATTTTGCACACAAAAATTTTTGAGGGCTTACAGATGCCTCCTTCTCCAGGTATGTCTCCCAGATGGATCCTCTTGCTCTCGTATGTCATGGATTATATCTTGTGAACCTGTGGCCTTGTATGTAATTCAAATAACAATACACGTTTAGCTATCTGAGATTGCCTCCTTGGATAAGGTTGTTAGTAATCAGAGAATGTAATAGAAATATGATAAAACTATACCATGGAATCAAGTAAATCTAAGCTAATGATATAAGAAAACAAGATAAAAGATGCTATGTCTATTTAAGCTAAGCCTGCGGGCCATTGTCCAAGATAGTGGCCACTAAATAAAACCTTGCTCTCCTTGCCCCAAAGCTATGGGTCAAATACTATGATCTGATGTTGAAGAAAGTAGGTGTTGTGCCCTTTGATTTGTCAGAGCTCCGTTGCACACGTGATGCCAAAGAGAATTCTCTTTCTGAAATGATCTCTTGTATGTGATTCGGGTCTCTATATGTCATATATCGATCATGTGTCTCTTTTTGTGCTCTTAGGCTTGCACCTTTTATAGTGTGAAACCCTAGGTCTATGTCCAAGCCCTAGAAATGAATTTCTCATGTGTAGTGCAAGTTAGCATGAGAAGCTCTTGTCTATTTTCTATATTTGAAGGCTAGTTAACTGAAATCTAACTGCCCACTTGAGTCTTCTATACGGACTATTTGTTATCATGAGAAGCTTTTGTATTTTTTTATGCTTGAAGGTTAGTTAACTTAAGTCTAAATACAAACTCAAGTATTTTATGTGAATTGGTCATGAAAAGGAATGCAAAGTCACTCCCGCTCACCTTTATTGCATGCAGACTGCCACTTCCACTCAAGATTGGGCATGTTTGTTAGCAAACTGCTTCTTATGGCTTAGCTTCTATCATCTGTAGTGGCTATGATCTAACCGATGTCATCTACAATGACTAAGGTCTGGTCACTCTAGGCTTGAGTGGCTAGAATATGGTTGCTCTTGGCTTGAGCGGCCAAGCTTGGATGGCTTGACAAGGCCCCAAATGAGTGGTGAGAACCACTTTTGGTGCTTGGAAATTCTAATATTATGTCTTATGATCTTATGAGTGTATCTATGTAAGTAGCTCCCCTAACCATGACATGATTTGGGTGTCTACAGATGCCTATTTTTGCGATGTGCTGTGTGGAAAACACAACGCTGAGCAAAAATGTAAACTGATCCATTAGTAGGGTGTATGGTGATCAATGGTCTGATCAACACCAGATGGCCCAATCATGGAAGATGACATGCATCCCTTGAATCATTGCCTCAACATTCGAAGGACTTAGCCCAGTGGTGTTTGCATGTTAAATTGCACTCATTCCTCAAACTCAATCGGGTAGCTTCAGCTGCTACAACAATTTCGATTGGTAAGAGAGCTACAATTGAATATGTCATGTATGCTTATGTTCCTAGCAAACAAAGGAAATTTATGATTATTGTATGCAATTATTCAAAGGATGAACAAGATTTTGCTATGATCAAGTGATCTTTTATTGATTTTTATTATGATTAAGTTGAAGTTTTGAACTACTTCTTCACATAATGGATTGGTGAAGAAATGACAATGATTGAAGTGACAAGTCGCTTGACCAATATGACTAATCTAGTTCCTTTCTAGCATTTGCTGCTTTTAATGGGTAATCCCACATCCAATTGTGATTCCAAATGCTTATGATAATCATCCATAACTATCTCAAGGAGCGGTCCGGATATCAATAGCCTTCTTATGGAGTTAGGATGAGTGATTATGTTTATGTTTAGATTGTATCACTTTGACTTAATATTTTTAATGTCACAGGGGAATTAGAATGACCCCTTCGCACCCGTGGAGCAGTCTGACCATCTTGATCTTCTTCGGGTTTGAAGGGTGAAATATCGTAATTCCAAAATGAGTTGTTTTTACCCCAAGTGGCCTTATGGTTTCCTACTCATCTCATCAAAATACATGGAGTGCAAATCATTACAATCGTCGAGTAAGTAGACTAGGTAACTGGATACGAGGCCTGCTTGAGATTATGATTTTATGTGAATTTTTGTGTTGTTTTGAACATTCTGATGATCCTAAACCATCAAAGTGTGATTATTTGTTGTTTTTGTTATTCCCTCATTGAAGGAACTACTTAATTTTGACCTATAAGCTTGGCCGCTATTAGGTCCAATAGCCTCTAATTTCTTTCCTGTGGCCACTGTCGCCTTGAGCAGCCAAGAATCTCGGGCCGCTGAAATCAATAGTGGCCAAGGCATAATTAATGAAATATAAAATTTGTAATTCTAGGGTTTTGACCTGTCATTTTCACTGTTGAAGATTTCATTTTTAGAGCTCTGGTGTAGTGGTGATGGTTGTGACTTCAAAACTTTTTTGGTGCTGAGGACATGGCTACCTGGGGTGAGACATCAGCTGCTAGAGGAGCTAGAGATTCTTGGGTATTTCACTTCAAAACCCTAGCTCTCTTTTCTTTACTTAAGTAAAATTGAACTCCATTAAGAAATTAGCAAAATGAACATCACTAAACCTGCTGGAAATGAAAAAACTTCATAATTAGGCTTAGGTTCCTTTTTTCTACGGTGGGTTGGTCCCCAATTTTGTAATCTGTCAGTGGCTTTAGACTAGGATTTTTGAAAAAATTTCATTATTCCCCTGCTACCACCGTTTTGGGCATTCTCAAACTTAGTTTAGTTTCGATGCTTGGGTAGGGGATTTGTTTTCCAATTTGCTTGCTTTCCCTCCCTTTTGTTGCTTTGTTTAAGTTATTTTGTCAATTGTAATTTTTTTTATTTTTTGGCCAAGGGTTCACGGGTTTGTCATGTCATCCCTTGGCCGATGTCGCTCAAAGCAGCCAAGCTTGAATCCCAATGGTCAAAAATTTAACCGTTGGGCCTTGGCTACTACTACCTCCAACGGCCAGGTTTCAACCATTGTAGGTGACAGCAGCTAAATCTTGAGCCTTGTTTTTGAATTTTGTGTATTTTTTTTATAACTTTTTTTAACTTTTAAATTTTTGCTTTGCTTTATTAGGTGCAATTAAGTCTTCTTTTGCTTATATTTAGAGTAACTCATACTCTTTTGCATCGTTTTCATGTTTATTGTGAATTATGTCTTATATGCATTGTAGTTATGTTTTGTTTATCTTCTCCTTTTTTTAGATCCTCATTGCTCGGGCTCGGGACCCAAAGCTCCTGCTTGACTTGCTTCTTGGATTTGATGATACTGACTGGGAGTGGTTTAAGGCCCGTGGGCTACAGTACGTTATTAGGTTACCCCACATTATGGCCAACCAGGCTTATCTTATGGCTTTAGCCCATTTTTGGGACCCACGGACCAACACCTTCCACCTTCCACCCAAAAATATGACTATCATGCTAGAGGACATGTACAGGATATTTTAGATCCCATTCTATGGGGTGCCCATTGTTTTACCAGCCACTAATGATCATTTGGTCGTCTATGTTCGGGTGTTTAGGGCACGTTCTACACAGGATATCCAGAAGACTGGTTTTGGGGGAGTATCTATCAAGACTTGGTATGATGCTCATGTTTTCATAATGAGGCATGTTGTGTTGTTCATGGTGATCAGCAAAGTTATTATCCCAGACTGCTCGAGTTTGAGGTTCCCTAGGAACCTCCTAGCGATGGTACAGGACCTACTAGATAGTGAGAAGTCTATCATCTATGCATGGGGTAGATCATTATTGGCTCAATGCTATGATGAGTTGCACCACATCTGTTGATGGGGACGTATCAACATTGCTTGTAGTTTGCTCTTACAAGTTTGGGTATGGGAGCACATTAAGGTAGATCGACCTAAGGGGCTCCTAGCTAAGATTACATCTATTGAGGCTTGTACACAGTGCTATGCTACCAGATGGGCTCCAAAGAATTAGGGTCATAAGAGCTACACTTTTGTAGGGGAGTTGTCCCACTACACTAATTCCTTCACCAGAATATTGGTCGGAGATGTCGTGTGGCAGTCGTATTATGAGTGTCTAGTTTGGGATGATCCAACTAGTTTTACTGCTAGGACACGATGCGAGCGATGGCTCATTGGCCATAATATTGCCATCCGGGAGTATTTCTTCTACTCGGGTTCTTCATCAGTATGGATTGCAGTAGGATGTGCCCTTGGTACCATTCTTGTATAGGCACCTCACAGCAGAGAGGAACCTACCTCCACGATAGGTCATAGAGCTTGTATTTGAGGAGGATGCCATAGTCATAGACCCTACAGTGGCTTGGGGAGTTACATAGGCCTAATCTCAGTGGTGAGGTGATCATATGTGGCATGGTGTCAGTAGTATAGGTCACAAGGATGATGGTGGGGGTGATGGCACAAATCTGAAGGTTTGAGCTAGTACTGAGGTATGGGGAAATCCGATAGAGCAGGTGGTAGTAGAAGATCCTAATGTTCCTAAGGAGGAGGAGGAGGAGTTAGAGCTTGAGGAGAGAGACTCTCCTCTGAGAGCATAGTTGCACAAGGTTGAGGCTAAGATCCAGGCTACTAAGATCTAGGTACAGTAGCAAGATGCTATGATTTAGCATCTCATAGCAAAGATACAGGCTCTACAAGCTACTATTGAGGGTGGCGATGTTAGGATGCAATTTGTTGTTCCTACTTCTACACCACAGGAGGTTCTAGCAACAGGCTTAGGGGTAGGGGTGGGACGGCTTCATTCCTTGTTGGATGAGCATGAGGCTAAGATCATGGGTCTTACAGATCATGGTACCCTCCTTCAGATGCAGCTCAGGAGGCACAAGATTGTTCCTAAGGATCCAATAGATGTAGGTGGTTCAAAATCCAATAGGAACTCTACCTCGGGGTATTCTTCCACATGTTCTATCTAGTAGACCCAATCTAGGACAGAGAGACCTACAGGCTCATGTCACTCGACTCGCAACACCACCACAGGGGGAGGTGGCACTGGAGGAGGTGATGCAAGGGGCTCAGGACCGGCACTAGATTGATGTTCTATGTGGTTCTTGATCCATTTTTGAGGTTGAATGACCTACATGACTATAACCCACGGGCATTTTTGTATATCCATTGGACTTGACACACATATTTTTATGATAGATTTGCCTTTTATGACTCATTATGTCTATCGTTTATTGCTTATGTTTTTGTTATTTTTTTATGATATGATGCGATGATGATATTATGATGATTTTATGGATATGTTAGATGATAGATGATATTTGAAGATACTTAGATGGATGTGTAGATGCTTATATTATTTGATGATATGATGCAATGTATTTTGATGATGAATGATGAATTTATGATTGTGTGCAAAATGGATATTACCTATATGTTTTATGATGTGATTTATGGATTATTAATGACTTGTTTTTGTGGATGCAAATGTTATTGTTAAATGCATGTTTAATTTTTGCTTTAATTATATGCACCTAACTTATGTGATGGAATGGTATAAATGAACTTGTATGCTCTAATCATTAAAAACATATGGAATGCATATGACATTGACAATCTTAATGGGTGATACCATAGAAATTTTAAAAATAATCATGAATTTAAATAATAACTTCTATCATAAGAATTGATTAAGTATTAATATATGATATGTAATGGTGTGTAATGTATCTTCTTAATAAATTTCTATATAATAAAATATATAAAGTAGTCAGTGGTCGTCTATATACTATTTCTAATATATATGCGGTATATTTCTTACTATGTTGATACCCCCTAATTTAAAGAATATTATAAAGAAAGTGATGGTGTGAATGATTTAAATTTTTGTTTTTATGTAAAAAAAATTGGGGCTTTTCGGAGATTCAAACACTCTAGTTCCCCTACCAACAGTTGTTTACTTACCACTTATACTTTTGAAAAGTAAGGCTTTTACCATGGACCTGGCATTTCATGATCTCTGTGTGTGCATGTGATTGTATATTTTGAGGTAGAACTCAAGCATTTCCTTCGATATCAGGTGGGATTCTTTCAGCCCATTGCTAAGATTAGGTATCCTCAGGTGTTCATCTCATCCTTATGTTGGACTTAGTTGGACTATACCACTAGGCAATATTTGGTTACCTAAGCTATCTCATCCACATTCAAACATTGGTCTACACAAATGTATGAAGCAATTGTAATAGACATATCATCTTGAGTAAGGATTTCTCCTTCCAGTTTTGTACAATGCTAAGAATTCCAGGAATTCAAGATTTATTCCCTTCTTTTTGGCTTTGGATTTTTGCTCATATGTAGTGATGAAAATCACAGTTTATTTTGATATTTATTTTTTTCTTTGAGCGGGCGTTTTTTTGTAGTGATGATAATCATTGGTTATTTTGCTCATTCTTAGTGATGAAAATCACTGTTTATTTTTTATTTTTTCTTAAGCTTGATTTTTTTGCATTTTGAATATATGATTTATGTATCGGATTTTTGCTTTTAAAATCTGGATTGTATGCTTAGCCTTTTGAATTTGTACTTTTGCTTTGGGATTTTTCTTATTTTTATTTAAGCAAGGGATTTTGATAGGGTAAAGCTTGTCCTTTTGCCAATTCTTAGCACCTTTAAACCGGTTGCACAGGGGGATAAGCAAGGATAATCCTTTTCACTTAAGGTAACCTAGACTGCTTTGCAGCTTCCATATTTTCCTTGTACCAGCTAGGATTTTAGTGTTTCAATTAGTGATGGGATCTTGAATATCCAAGGCTTTATCACAGCTAGGCCTTTATTTCTACTAATCAAATTTGTTTTCCTCAAACGTTGATAAGATTACTAGATTTGGTTGACTAACTGAAAAGCCTTACTAATTATGTTTAGAAACAAATAATGGTTGTGTTGAAAAATACAATTACACACATGTGGATGGAGGTATGGATATGAATGACTTGTGCAACAAACTATGGTATCACTTTTAAGATTCTCATGACATAACTTGTAATGTATGTGAAAATGCAATGCAATGATGTGGATGCAAAATGTGAAGTGCAATTGTTTTTGTATTTTTGATTATTTTGACCAAAGGGCTTATTATACCTTTGGGGCTTTTGTTATTGATTTTGACCAAGCGGTTTGAATTACCCTTGGAACATTTTTTATTTTATTTTTCAAGCGACGTGAATTACCCTTGGAGCCTTTGATTTGATTGTTTGACCAAGTGGTATGAATTACCCTTGGAGCCTTTGATTTGATTTTTGACCAAGCGGCTTGAATTACCCTTGGAGCCTTTGATTTGAATTTTTGAATTTTATGTTTTTATGATTTGTTTGTGTTTTTGACATATTTGAATGTTTTTTATTTTTGACATATTTGAATGTTTTTTATTTTTGACATATTTGAATGTTTTTTATTTTTGACATATTTGAATGTTTTTGTGTTTTTGACATATTTGAATGTTTTTTATTTTTGACATATTTGAATGTTTTTGTGTTTTTGACATATTTGAATGTTTTTTGTGTTTTTATGTGTAAAATCTCTTTAAGTGAATGATATTGAGAGGTTCAGGATCTTCAACACCATATAATGATATAAGGCAATATGCTCTAGGTCCAACTCTCTATGAAATCATGTATGGACCTATCCAGTTTGCCACAAACTTATCTCGTAGATGTAGCGGCAGATTTGAATTCTATTGGTTTTCTTTGAGCACTAGATCTCCAACCTTGAATTCCCTTAGGTGGAATTTACTATTGTAATCTCATGCAAGGCAATCTTGGTAAACATGGATATGCTCTAAAGCATTGACTCGATGTTCATCAAGAAGCATCAATTGATCAAGGTGACCTTTCCACACATCTTCATCATCTATGAAGTCTTTTAGTGCTATGCGTACAGTCAGAATTTCCAACTCTATAGGCATGATGGCTTTAGTGCCATATACTAATGAAAATGGTGTTGCCCTAGTGGGCATCCGTATACTAGTCTTGTATGCCCATAGTGCAAGAGGTAACTACATGTGCCAATCCTTGTGATTTTCTTGCACTGTCTTCCTCAAAATAGAGACTATTGTTTTGTTTGAGGCTTATGCTTACCCGTTTGCTTGCGGATAATAAGGCATTGAAAAAATGTGCTGAATATGGTATTTTTTCATTAAAGCATGCACATTTTTGTTCTTAAAAGATGGCCCATTATCTGATATTATCTTATAAGGGAACCCAAAATGACTTATGATATTATGGAGTATAAACTCTACTATCCTTGGTCCAGTTGTTGATGTTAAGGGGATTTATTCTACCCATTTAGTGAAGTATTTTGTGGCCTTTATGATGAATGTATGTCGGTATGAGGATGGGGGTGAGATCTTCCCAATCAAGTCTAGTCCCCATTGCGAGAAAGGTCATGCTGCCTGGATGGGCTGCAAAGCTTATGATGGTAAATGTGTTAGGTTTCCATGATGCTGGCACTTATTACATTTCTTGACATACTCATAACAGTCCTTTTCCATTGTGGTCCAATAGTAACCCATTCTCAAGATACACTTAATGATGGCCATGCCACTGAAATGATCTCCACATGTTCCATTATGAGCTTGTGAAACTACCCAAGTTGCTTCCTGGGGCTCAAGACAACGAAGCAATACTCCATCATATCCTCATCTGTAGAGTATTTCTCCTAGCAAAATGTATCTTTTTGCTCTTTGTTTAAATGTTTGCCTTTCTATATATGATAAACCTTGAGGTATTAATCTGAGCTTCAGGAAGTCCCATAGTTGGGAAATCCAATCCTGATAGGCCACAGCCTCTACAGAATAGACAGGTTGCTCTTCCTACATTTTTGAGGTAGTGAACATGGATTGAGGAACAAATCTATGGTATATGGTTGCACCACACTCTATGGGTCCTTGGGAGATCAAATACCCCCAAGCTGTTGTTTATAAGAAATCTTTGGCTATGAAGGACCAATCTTGATTTGGTTTGATGTTGATCATGTTGACTGATTCTTTATTGTCAAAATATTCACGACGTATTGCTGAGTGTGAAAGCACTTTCACATGAATGGTTGTAAAATCAACAGATGTATTTTGAGGTATTAATAATTCCAAAGAGGCCATAGTATCTGCAAATATATTCGATGTACGAGGGATTGCCTCGATGTCGTACCATTCCAACCAGGCTAAGTAATTGTCAACAAGTTCCTTGTAAGTCTTTAGGAGTGGGCACCTGCATTGGAAGAGTCCTTTGACCTGGTTTACTATGAGCAGGGAGTCACCAAAGATATTCAATATTTTAATGTTCATTGCTATGGTTGTTTGAAGTCCCAAGATCAATGCTTCATATTCTATATTTTTATTTGTGCATGAGAAGTCTAGTTTGAATGATAAGGGCAATGGAGCACCCTACAGTGTGATAAAGACAATCCCTGCTCTGGCTCCTTGTTCACACTTCGAACCATCGAAGAACAATGACATGTATTTTTCTTTCTTAGGTTCTTCAAGCTCTGGTGGATCTGATAATGCAAAGACCGCATCATTAGGCAACTCTATGGTGAGAGGCTTGTTATCCTGAAGAGGTGCCTCTGCTAATTGATCTGCTATGACTTATCCCTTGATGGACTTTTGGCTTATGAACTCTAGATCAAATTTTGTTAATAGCATGATCCACTTTGTAGTACATGTATTGTGATATGTCTTGCTCATCATGTACTGCAAAGGATTTTTTTTTGATATGACGTAGGTCGTATGGCTCAACATGTAGTGTCACAACTTTTGAGTTGCAAAGACCATTGCTAAACACAATTTTTTAAACATACACATATCCTATCTCATATCTCACCAAGGTGCGACTAATGTAATATATGGCTTGATCTTTGTCTTGTGCATTCTTTTGGGATAACATGGTGCCTAATATAAAATTAGTAGCCGATATATATAGTAAAAATGGTGTGTCTGGCATTGGTGGAGCCAATACTGGCATCGTTGCCAGATAAGTCTTGATCTCTGCAAAGGATTGATGGCATTCTTCATCCCAATAAAAGAGGACTTCCTTGCATAGCAACCTATTCATAGGTCTACATTTATCTGATAATTACACGATGAATATTTTGATGGATGCTATCTTGACTTGTAGGATTCTCAACTCCCTAATGTTGTTAGGCGTGGCCATTTCTAGTATAGCCTTTACCTTTGTAGGATCAACTTTGATGCCTCTCTTGGATACGATGAATCCTAAAAGCTTGCCAGAAGTTATGCCAAATACGCACTTCTTAGGATTCAATCAAACATTGTGTTCTATGAGGTGATCAAATACTTGTCTAAGGACTTCGGCATGCTCTTGCTGCAATAGGGACTTGGCTAATAAGTCATCCATGTAATCTTCCAAGATCTTATGCATATAGTCATGGAATATGTATGTCATGGTCTGTTGATATGTGGCACCAACATTTTTGAGACCGAATGGCATCACTTTGTAACAAAATGTTCCCCATGGAGTAATGAAAGCAATTTTATGTTGATCTTCGGGCTTAATCCAGATTTGGTTGTATCCAAAAAATCCATCCATTAGGGAGAGCATTTCATGACCTGCGGTTGCATAAATAAGAGCATCTATGTTTGGCAACGGGAATGAATCCTTTGGTGTTGCCCTGTTCAAATCTCTAAAATCCGTGCAGATACGGACTCTTCCATTAGGTTTCCCTATGGGTACCATGTTCGACACCCACTCAGGATAGTCAATAGGAACTATTAATACTGCATCTAGTAGTTTTTGCAATTCATTATTTACCATCAAAGCGGCGATTGGATGTATTTTCCTCAATTTTTGCTTTACTGGCTTCTTCATGGCATCCAATGAAAAGTTGTAAATGACTAACTTTGGATCTATCCTTGGCATGTCTTTGTAAGTCCAAGCAAAAATATTTGGCTTATCCTTGAGGAGAGAAATCAATATGGCTTGTTCCTATGGAGATAGACTTTCTTTGAACTTGACTTTCCTTGGTTGGGTAGCATCATCACTGATGTCCACCTCGAAAGTTGCTTCTATAGCCATATGTGACCCATCCTCTAGCTGGTGAGGCTTGGGTATCAAATGAATGTCATCAATGGGATTCATAGGGTCTATTGACTCAGGTTCCAAACCAACATGGAAGACATCATACACACAACATGATGCAAGATGGAACGGCTGTAACATCTCTTCATTGGGAAAGAGGTCTTCTGGATCTATGGGTGAACTAGCACGATCCCAATAAATAGTGTCTATATCAAGATGTAATGATTTGGTAGGATCTGCTGGATTATGAAGTGGAGTGGTCAAATTGATGGAGATCATGTTGATGGATGGGATGAAATCTCTAAGACCACATGGGTGCAATCTTGTCATAGGGGTTTCTCTTCCATACTCGTGATAAGGTTCTAGAGGAATAGGAATTTCTAGAACTGGCCCGTAAGCAGGGTGAACAATAGGATCATTGGGTTGTAATTACTCTCTAAATGTAGGCATAGGGGGATTAACCATCCGATGAATGGTAGCTAGGTCAATAGGTCTCCCCAAAAATCAGAGTTGAGGGTCTATGGCATGAAGTGTCACCCCTCTCTCTACTAGCTCGTTGACTTACTACAAGTGATGAGGTCCAAGATAAGCTATATCGGTCTCATCCTCAAATTCATCATCACTTATCTAGAAATTTTTAGCATTGGTATGTGGACCTAAGACAAAGGGCTCATGTCTTAGCCCTAAGTAGACCATCTCTATTTCATCTTCATATTCTTCATCACTAATTAAGAATCCATTTACATTTGTCTCTCACCCCAAAGTCAGGGGTTAATTGCTTAAGCCTAAGTAAGCTCTTTTTGTTGAGTCTTTTGATTCATAGTCACTGTCATATGATGTATATTCAATCTCATAATGGATGGACTATGTGAACCTTTGTAAATAGTGATGCCCTTTATAGGCTAAGCTAAGTTGTGCCTCATCATCACTTGCTTCATATCCATTCTCCTCATCCCATGCATTGTACCCTGTTGGGGTGGAATCAATTGAGGTGTTTGGATGATAAGTTTTTGAAGGTGGTATGTTTACCGTGGCTACTTGTCTATTGCTCAAATTCGATATTCTCAAGGGGTGATAAGGAATGAAATCAATGTCTTCTCCTAACCCTATTCTTAATCTTTCCAATGCCATTGCAAGCGAGTCATATCGACCTTTGCTATAATAGCCTAAGCCAAATCTGTCAGAAGGAAGCTGATATAGTGTCTCGTAAGGCCTCCTACACCCCTGCTCATATATTCCAAGGCCATAGCCATGCCAATGGCAATGCTCAAAGTATCTTAGAGAAAAATCTATATTAGAGAGGTAACAAACATTGACTATTAATAATTCATCACCATCTCCTTCTATATCTGAAGACTTATGAGCACAATCTAGGTTAGCATAGGCAAAATTGGTTTGGTTGGGAGGGATTCCTAGTGGAACCACTATTCCTACTGGTGACCTCAAGTCTTTAGGCCTTCCTATGTATTGTGCAGACTCAATGATAGGCGTAAAGGTGATGTTCTACACAAGGTATTCCCCTATGCCTATACTTGCCAAGTTTATTGATGCATGCAACGTGGATGACCCCACGGATGATACTGATAAAGCAGGGTGATAATCACTATATTCATCTTCATATTGAGGATCTTCCTCTTCCATAGAACTTGGTACTTCGGCAATGGCTATAGTTGAAACTTATTTGGGCCTCTCTTCCTTAACTAAGGATGCCTTTAGCTTCTGATTGTCTTTTGGTTTTGACGTTGATGGTACTTTAGAAGCATTGACTATCTTGAGTGCATCAGGAGGTGTTGATGTGCCTGGGTCTTTTCTTACCCCTTTGTCTTTGTTATCAACTTGTGTGGTTGGGTATGAAGGTGCCATGTATATGTGAGTAGAAGGGATCATGAATTCTCCTAGAATATCCATCTAATTAATGTATTTAAAAGGCTCTTCATCGGCCATAACCACATAGACTTTGCTTTCGTGCACATACTTGACACACTGGTGCAAGATCAAAGGCACGCACTTCATGGCCCTTATCCAAGGGCACCCTAAGAGGATGTTGTACTACATAGCACCTTCCAAGAAATGACACATCACGAGGATGGTCTTGTGCCCCACCTTGATGGGTAGGACTATTGTTCCCATAGTATTGCATAAAGCATCATTAAAAGCTCTCAATGTGTAAGTTCCTAGAACGATATTGGTCTTGGGTATCTTGAGGTGCTCTATTGCAGTTGTTGTGATGATGTTTATCGATGAACCTATATCAACAAAAACCCTCTTAAAAGGTAAGTCATTTATGGCTACTACAATGTTTAGTGGAGGTTCTAGTAAGGTAACAAAAATTGTCTTAATCTCATGATCATAGAATCAGATTACAGGTTCTTGGCATTCTTGCACTTGTTCCACAAAGTGAGTGAATTCATTCACATCTTGCGGTTGAAGCTCAATTGTTCTTAAAATATCCATTAGAGTCTCCCTATGCTTTGGGGACTATTGTATGAACTCATAGATGGATAACTTAGCTAGATTCATTTGTAGGTTTTGCTCCAATCTACTCTGAATAGTTACCACAGGTCTCGTTGGTGGACCTGGAAGGTTGTCTTACCTTTTCTTAGGAGCGGTTGGGATGTTCATGGGAGCTGTAGGCAATTGCGGTTGACCATACCGCCTAGTCCTTGTTGCTTTATTAATGATCTCAACCATCCCAATGCATCCGTGGGTAGGTATGTTAGCTCAAACCTGATTAACTTGGGCCCCTTGCTCTTGAGGGGCTTCATGATTGGGCAATGGGTTTTTGTATATGTCCATGTCTCTATTATTGGTAGCTAGTGGGTTGTCAACTTTGAGCTCTCCCTCCTCAATCATGTTTTGTACTTGATGCTTAAACCCGACGCAAGCCTCAATGTCATACCCTAGTATCCTATGATAAGGATAAAATTGATCTTCCCTATATCCTTTTGGCTTAGGATGGTTGGGATCTATAAGAGGTATATCAATAAATTTGATCCTCCTAGCCTTGATCAACTGATTAAAGATTGATTGCATTGATTCTTTCAGAGGCATGAAATAATGAGGCGGCTTGCATTCTCGATTTCTTCCCTGATTATTCTTTTGGTCGTAATTGGTTGGTGGAGCATGTGCTTGATAGTTCTATGGTTGTTGTGCACCCCCATCCCTAGGTGTAGAAAATACGACTTGATTTATTGGAGCAGGATTGCCTTGCTTCTTCTTATACTTGTCATTCTTAGAATTCTTGTTCCACTCCTTTTTTTTTCGAAGCTTAATGGTTCCCTCATCTACTTTTATCTCTTCAATGAGCTTGGCCTGTGCCAAATCTTCCTCAAATGAATGATACTGTTGAAGTTGTAGCAAGAGGGAGATATGTTTAGAACAACTTTTGGTAAACATATGAATGATATCTTATGTGGGAATGGAGAATGATAATTTTGCCATGATTTTTCTCCACCTATTCCCATAATCCATTATTCCCTCATCATCATACTATTTTAGGTTTGACAGGTCTAAAAGGTTCACCTTCTTCTTAGCATCAAAGTAGAAATGCTTCAAGAATGCATTTACTAGTTGTTCAAAGTTGGTTATACTATGCTTAGGTAGTTGGTTGAACCATTGAGTGGTAGCACCTAAAAATGTCATTATGAATTTTCTTAGCATGAGAGTGTCATTGTCTTCAAGATGAAAATAAGTGTTGATAAAATTAGTGACATGCTCTTGTGCATCCTCTTCACATTTAAACTTCTCTAACCTAGGCATCTCAAAGTGCTTAGGATATGGAGGCCTAGGGATTGATGGGCACAATGGTTGATTATGTATCTTGCTCAATTTTGGTGAGTTCCCAGTTGCCTCTTATTTCTCAAAGGTTTTCATCTTTTCAAAAAGCTTTTGAAATAACTTTGATGCACGGATTTCCTCCTTGTCCAAGCCTATTCTCATTGGCAATGGAGGTAACTCTATATTTATTTTATTTATTCCATTTTCCTCCCTCCTACAAGGGGAATCAGGATTGTGATCTTGATTTGTTATGTTTGCCCTCCCCCCATTAGTTGGATTTTGTTCATGATTTCATGGGGAATTTTGCTGTGGGATATCTTGTCTAGTGTGCCTTTCCTTAGGTGAGTTATCGTATCTTGTTCTTTGGTGGTCACCACTATTTATCTGTAAATTGTTAAGAGCTAGCTACTTAGATTGTTCTCTTAACCACTACTCATGTTGGTGCAAGAGTATTTCTCTTTGTTTCTCTTGTTCGAGAGCTTCCACTAACTCTCACTCTTTGGGTAATGCATTTTCTAACTGCCTCATACAATCAGTTTGTGCTATTGTGAAAGACTTATGTTTATCTGACTCTGTTCTTGTAGTATTGACTTGAAGATTCCTCGATGGGGTTTTTGCTATATCTATACTCTTGCTAGTTAATGTGACTTGTTCAATGTACTATTGAATATCCCTATGATCAGACTCCATGCATATTTTGTGGGGTCACTCTGAGGTACCCCCAGACTAGGAGGTATGTTTAGAAGTCACAGTTCATGAGCTTCCAGATGCAAATATCTCAGTAGCTATAGTTATTTGGGTTGGTTGAGTAGGAAATTGATCCAACCTATCTAGTTGTCTCGTTCTCCATGGCTGGTTCCGTGGGGTGTCATTTACTCCTATCAGGTCATATTCTACAAGAATCTTTCCTTTTATGCAAAGGGTTTCTTCTATATGATTTCCACGACTAGATGTAGCTCTAGTTTCTTGCCCTTTAGTGGGCATACCTATTTCATATGTTTCTTGTGAGTCTTGAGGTGTTGCAATTCTTGTTTGCCTTCTTGATGAAGAGGGCTTAGTGGTGACATGTTTTCTCTATGTGGATGGAGATATGGCAGTCTTGTCATTCCCATGTCAAGAATGGGTCTTAGAACCTTCTTTATGCCCATATGAGGAGGAAGCCCTTGAATTTTCTTCATGTCTTTGAGATGTTTATATGTGTTTAGAGGAGGCCCTTGAGGTCTCCTCATGTCTCCTTGATGAGGATGGTTGTGAAGCCTCTCTTTTTTTATGTGACTTTGTTCCATGATGTGGTTCCTTACTTGGGGTTTTTCGAGGAGATCCCCCAAGAGTTGATTTATCACCCCTTAGGCTCATGGAGCTACGTCTCACGGTCTTATGGGTAGGTTGTTCAACATTACTATGACTCTGCCTATGGGTATGAATTGCTTCTATCTCTCCCTCGACATCATATCGAGGGTGTTTACTTATTTTTTTGACCATGTTGCTTTATGACTAGAAATTTTGAGTTTGCTATTTAGGAATGACCACACAATTCCAAACAAATATTTATCTTGATTACTAATTTAAGTGTGCCCTAAATTGTTTGTTGTGTTTTTATGTGTTGTTCTCTTGATTTCTTTGCTCTTGTTCTTAGATTAAGAATGAGAAGACTCATCCATAGTGACAATAAAGTACACTCATGCCAAACATGATTTTCTCAAAAGAAGATAGGGTACACCATTGAATACCCAATGGGGGGTTCACCTAGATCCTCCACTCTGAACCAATGATTGTTCCAATAGTGGGAGACAGTTTGAACACAAGTAACTTAGTGTCACTATAAGTAAGTTTTCCAATCCATTTCTAGGAAGCTCTAGGAGGTAAACCAATGGAAGGAAATGAATTCCAACGTCACTAGACTGAATTGAAGGTTGGTGATTAAATTCAACTCTCCAATGTTTAAATGAGACATGCGTGTGTGGTGTTCATTTTAATCTTGCGTAACATAAAGTGCATCATATAGCAATAATGAGTCTTGCCTATATGCCTAAGTGCAAAAATACATTTCAATATTTAGAAATATGCATGAACTACTATGATTTGTATGAGCGCACTTTATCTCCTGCAACTATGGCCTCTAGTAGGGCCTCAAAGCAAGCAAACAACATACAATGTCTAACACGTTGGATTCTAGGGTGAACATTTTAGGCATAAGCCATTGTTCCTAGCAATGCCTAGTGGAAAATTTAAAAGAAGATCTAAGATATGTGAAATGCTTAATTCTTTCTTCTTTATTCTTTCAATTTCCAAACATAAATGTGTTTTAAGTTCTCTGTTTTGAACACACAGAAGAAAAAAAAACCTATAAAATATCAGAAAATCTATACCAACCTTTGATCCAGCTCAGATATTCAATGTTTTGACCTCAGTTGCACTCCAGTCCTGGCCGTTGTTGACCAAAGTGGCTAGTTCTTGGTCGTTGTAGCTCAGAGAGGCTAGTTTTTGGCTACTGTAGATCAGAGCGTCTAGACCTGCACACAAAATTTAGTTAGTTTTCTAGTAGAAAATGAAAAATTAGTGGTTGTCCCATCGTGATCACCATATGTAGCAGACCCTAGGGCACACACACCACTCTTAACTCTACTTGTGATGTTATTACTATACCAAAAATGAAGCTAAAATATTACAAGAAAACATATAACATAGAAATGACAAAGAATGGATATTTTTTTAATATTGAACCCCGGTTACATGTCGGTCCCTCTTAGGGATACCCATATTGATACAATGATTTACAAGTGGATGAAGAGATGTCCCCTTTTGCAAAAGGGTGGCACACTTTAAAATTCTTCTTGATTTTGCACACAAAAATATCTGAGGGATTACAGATGCCTCCTTCTCTAGGTATGTCTCCCAGACGGATCCTCTTGCTCTTGTATGTCATGGATTATGTCTCGTGAACCTGTGGCCCTATATGCAATTCAAACAACAATACACATTTAGTTTTTCGAGATTGCCTCTCTAGATAAGGTTGTTAGTAATCAAAATATGATAAAACTATACCATGGAATCAAGTAAATCTAAGCTAATAATGTAAGAAAACAAGATAAAAGATGCTATGTCTATTTAAGCTAAGCCTGTAGGCCACTATTCAAGACAACGGATGCTAAATAAAACCTTGCTCTCCTTACCCCAAAGCTATGGGTCAAATACTATGATCTGATGTTGAAGAAATTAGGTGTTGTGTCCTTTGATTTTTCAAAGCTCCATCGCACGCGTGATCCCAAAGAGAACTCTCTTTCTGAAATGATCTCTTGTATGTGATCCGGGTCTCTATATGTCATATATCGATCATGTGTCTCTTTTTGTGCTCTTAGGCTTGCACCTTTTATAGTGTGAACCCCTAGGTCTATGTCCAAACCCTAGAAATGAATTTCTCATGCATAGTGCAAGTTAGCATGAGAAGATCTTGTCTATTGTCTATATTTGAAGGCCAACTAACTAAAATCTAACTACCCACTTGAGTCTTCTATGTGAACTATTCGTTAGCATGAGAATCTTTTGTCCTTTGTTTATGCTTGAAGGTTAGTTAACTTAAGTCTAAATGCAAACTCAAGTCTTCTATGTGAACTGGTCGTGAAAAGGAATGCAAAGTCACTCTTGCTCACCTTTATTGCATGTAGACTACCACTTTCACCCGATATTGGGCATGTTTGTCAGTACTTCGCTTCTTATGGCTTAGTTGTTGTCGTCTATAGTAGTTATGATCTGGCTGCTATCGTCTGCAATGGCTGAGTTCTAGCCACTGTAGGCTTAAGTGAATAGAATCTAGTTGCTCTTGGCTTGAGTGACCAAGCTTGGATGGCTTGAAAAGGCCCCAAATGAGTGGTGAGAACCACTATTTGTGCTTGGAAAGTCCAATATTATGTCTTATGATCTCATGAGTGTGTCTATGTAAGTAGCTCCCCTAAGCATGACACGATTTAGGTGTCTATAGGATGAATGGAAAGGATTAGACCAATATGCATGGTTGAGATTAATTTACACATATATACATATTTATTAAATATAATATAAAATATTAATATAAAAATATATATTAAACAAATATATATATATAATATATGTAAATAATGGGTAAAAATGGTGAGAATACCTAGATGAGCAACAAGTGGCTATGATTCGGTGTCTATAGATGCCCCTTTTTGTACTGTGTAGCGTGAAATACAATGCAGTGCAAAAATACGAGACACCTTTTTTGGATTGATGGTGAAGAAACTTTATTAAGATGTGGACATGAGCTTGGAGATAAAAGAATTTTTATTGCGTAGCTTACCCCTTCAATTGGTGAATGAGTTTGTAGATGAATCTCATGAGCCAATTGAAAAATGAGTGCAATTGGTTTTGTAAGATAATGATGTGCTTGCAGATGATATGAATGATATAAATGTAATCGTATTTGCCCCAACGATGAAAGGGGGTTGGTGGAAGATGCATGTGATGAACTATGTTTTTTCCCTAATAGAGAAAGGGATTTTTGCCAAGTTTATATGCCATGATCATGTAATATGTATCCTACTATGGGAAAATCTAAACCAAAATGTGGTTGCCCCAAATTTGGCGTGATTCCATGTTGTTGAAGAATATGCCTTATGGTGTCATTGATATGCAAAGATGAAGATGCAAGAATAAAAAGAGTCAACTTTGAAGGGCCAATTAGTGATTGTCAAGTAATTCCTATGGTTGAAACCAATAACCCTAGCTAAGGCTAATAACCATGATGGCTATCAAGGAAATAGGAATTGACAAAATGTGATTTTGTCCATGTTTTAAGCCACATGAACTAGGCCATCAATGATAGCTTTTGAGAAAATTGGTCTTGTGATAGTCTCACTCTAAAGGTGAAGTACCAAAATTTATTATGATTTTGAGTAATTATATATTGGAATATGAAAAATGGTCAAGTTTCCTTATGGTAGTTTATTCATCTTATCGAATTGCATGGATGTAAATCACTGCAATCGTCGAGGGGATAGAATAAACCACTAGATACGAGGTTCACTTGAAATTGTAGGTGAACTTGGTGAATGTACAAATGTTATAATTTATGAATGAAGAATTAAGGATGAGAATGATGAGTATGGTCATTTTGTGAAAAATTGGATCGTTTTTGAAGTGTTTTGGAATTTGATAAGTAATTTTGTGCCTTTTGGGCATAAACTAAAATTATGCATCCAAATTAGTTGGAATCTTCACAAAACATGTTATTATGGTGAAATTGATGCAAGGATGAAATTTGGAGTGATTTTGTGGAGGTAAGCTACCTTTTGAAATTGATTTTGGTCTTTTTTCATTTTTGGCTCCAAACACCGATGGGTGCTTATTGTCTGCACAAACGCCTACCAAAATTTTAAGTATTTCCAAATATAGGTGGGTTCTTCAGTACACCAAGAAATACCCATGGGTGTTTTAGTGTGCTTGAAACAACTATATAAGGCCTATAGATGGGAAACCAGACTCATTTATGCATCCGTGAATTTTGGAAACTGCATCTAATGGAGTGGAGTGAAGTGAGTGAAGTGGAGTGAGTGCTTGGTAAGCTACAAAAGCTATGGTAGTAAAGGGAGTGGATGTGAGGGCTAGAGTAGGTGTGCACTTTACCAAGGTAAGTTCTTTTGACCTTCTTTCATTTTTGTGCAAAAATTTTATTTTATTTTTGAGTAATGTACATGTATTAACACTATTTGTTTTGTGTTGTGTTGCAGCTAAATATTTTGGAGGTTTAGCATCGGTTCTCACATCTCATACCTGGGATGAGAAATACATTGAGGAGTGAGTATTGGGATTGGTTGGAGGCAGTGGGGCTGGTGGGGGTAGCCCAGGTAGATGTTGTGAGGGTTGATGAGGGATACCATTCAGCCTTGGCAGAGAGGTGGGATCCAGACAGGGGGACCTTTCAGCTCCCTACAGGAGAGATGACTATTATACTTGAGGATGTTTACTACATCCTCAAGTTACCAGTGGAGGACTTGCATGTCAATTTTGGACACAATAAGAAGGTGGAGTTGAGCTGCATGTTTGGCGATGGATGGGATGTTATGGAGGTGACGGTGGAGGGATTACTTACTTGTCCATGTATGTGGACAAGAAGTTGGATGTCGTTCCTACTTTTGTGATGTTCATGTTGACCAGCATAGTGGCCCTGAACAACACCAAATTTTGGTTCCCTTGGAACCTTATTGGATTGGTGTGTGACATGCTCACTATACTATAGGTGTATGCATGGGCTCCTACTTTATTGGTGCAATTATACTAGGAGCTATATGAGGTGAAGAGGTGGAAGTGCCAAGGACTAGATTGTAGCGTGCTACTACAATGTTGGGGTTAGGAGAACTTCAATGTAGATCAACCTATGGTCTTGCTAGTGATGGGATGGGATAGGTATTACCCCTATTTTATGAGGTGGCTAGTGGTAGAAGAGGTGCATCCAAACCATCCCACTCAGATGAGGTAGTGGTATAGGGATCTATGTGCTGGACTGATGGTAGCTCAGGTGATATGGATTCCATGGTGGGGTGCCATGTGGGTAGGTGATGGAGAGCATATGTAGCGGGTGTGATAGGCTAGATGGGTGGTTGTGAGGCACATGAATGAGGTAGATTTGATCCAGTTCCTATGGGTGCTTCAAAAATTTGGCTTGAGGTAGGGGGTTCCTGATGAGCTGGTGCTCTATAGGAGGCATCGATATGAGATAGGAACACTTGAGGATGATGAGGAGATTGATCTCCTTAATGTGGATGATGTAGAAATTACAGAGTATGATGCATGGTTTATGACTTAGCCACCATGGGTATCGAGTATAGTAGTGTATGGTGGAGAGAGATATGGGGATGAGGTTGAGGGAGATGAGGATACTCCTAAGCACCAGAGGCATCTCTAGGTAAGCAATCATAGGAGGCAGACTAGGAGGGTGGTAGAGCAGGTTTTGGATGATGGAGGATATGGAGAGGATATGGTAGAGTAGGTCCCTAAGTTTATGGGAGATGGAGGGAATATGGAGTATATAGAGGATACTTTGGATGGGCCCCCTAGTCATAGTGAGGATGATTGAGTGAGGCTAGAGTAGCAGGTGGTGGAGTGAGATGCTATGATAGTATCTTGGGATGTGGAGATAGCTCAGTTGCAAGGTAGAGAGGTGATTCTGAATGTAAAGATAGATTGGTTACAAATAGGGTTGGAGGTACAATTGATAACATGTTGATATGAGGATAGGATCATGAGGCTCTAGGTAGAGTTGGTAGAGGGGTGTTGTAGGTAGAGGCATGATGTACATTACCTTTGGGCTCAAGAGGGATATTTCTAGTATTTGGAGGATCGATTGATGGAGCATGATATTGGGCTTCCAGAACCACCCTCCTCATCCATATCTAGGTTAGCTGGGCCTAGTTATTCTAGTTATAGTTCTAGTTCTAGGCTTCTTTGTTAGTCTTACAATGACACTGAGAGGGGGTGAATCAGTGTAGCTCTTTAAACTTGAATTTATAGCTCTTAATATCGTAGCAATTAAAACTTATTACTAGATATAGCAAGTATAACAAAAGAGCATCACACAACACAAGATTTAACGAGGTTCACCAATGTGGCTACTCCTCAAAAATTGATTGCTTGGACTACCATCCAAATCCAGCCTTTGCAAAGCACCAACTTTACAATCAATTTACCAGCACCAACTGGAAGGAGCACCAACCCCTGATTTACCAGCACCAACTGGAAGGAGCACCAACCCCTGATGCCAAGCACCAACTTGGACTTCAATTATGAATCTATAAGTTTGACAGTAAGATACCTTTGCTTTTGCAAGACCCTGACTGGTCTTCTTCACCTTTGCATTCTTTGCACACTCTACTTCCTCTGCATAATCACTTTGCACACTCTGCTTCATTACAGTCAAACTTCATGATCATCTTCTCCCTTTTGTGCACTCTGCTCTCTTTGCGAAATTCACACTTAGCACGATTCGACACGACTTGCTCTCTACGCACAACGACCGTATTGCTCACACATTTCACACATCACAATTCTCCAAACAGCCCTCCTTTTATAACAACATTTTCATGATGAAAACCCTAATCTTAGTCGGTTGTAAACCCTAATCTTAGTCGACTTTCATAACAACTGTAAACCCTAATTTTAGTCGGTTGTCAATGGACTTCGTCGGCTTCAACTCAACCGCGAAAATACAACATGTCACGATATCGTGACACTTTTTCTTTCTCTCTCTTTCTCCTTGCTTTGGCCCCCGAAAATACATGTCGTGATATCGCGACACTTTTTCTTTCTCTCTCTTTCTCTTTGCATCGGACCGCAAAAATGCTACATGTCGCGATATCGTGACACTTTTTCTCCTTACGCTTTCTCTTTGCTTCGGCCCCCAAAAATACAACATGTCGCGATATCATGACACTTTTTCTCCTTACTTTTTCTCTTAGCTTTGGTCGTGAAAATACAACATGTCGTGATATCGCGACACTTTTTCTCCTTGCTCTTTCTCTTAGCTTTGGCCCACAAAAATACATGTCACGATATTGCGACACTTTCACCTCCTTGCTTTTTTTCTTGGCTTGTACCCGCAAAAACACATGTCGCGATATCGCGACACTTTCGCCTTCGTACTCTTCCTCTTTACTTTTGTCGTGATATCACGACACTTCTGCCTTCTTACTTTCTCTCTCCTCCTTTAGTCGCGAAAATGCGACATGTCGCGATATCGCGACACTTTTTCTCCTTTGCTCTTTCTCTTGCCTTCAGGTCACAAAAATGCGACATGTCGCGATATCGTGACACTTTTTCTCTTGGACTCTCTCTCTTGCAACATGTCGCGAAATCGCGACACTTTTTCTTCCGTACAATCTCTCTTGCAATATGTCATGAAATCGCGACACTTTTTCTACTTGCCTTTTTCTCTTCCAACATGTCGTGAAATCGTGACACTTTTTCTTCTTGCACTTTCTCTTCCAACATGTCATGAAATCGTGACAGCTTTTCTTGCTTGCGCTTTCTCTTCGAACATGTCACGAAATCGTGACAGTTTTTCTTGCTTGCGCTTTCTCTTCGAACATGTCATGAAATCGCGACAGTTTTTCTTGCTTGCGCTTTCTCTTCGAACATGTCACGAAATCGTGACAATTTTTCTTTCTTCTCAACATGTCGCGATATCGCGACAATTTTTCTTTCTTGCTCAACATGTCGCGATATCGCGACAGTTTTTCTTTCTTGCTCAACATGTCGTGATATCGCGATAGTTTTCTTCCTTGTGATTTTCTTTTGATTTTTAGCATATGGGCCACTTCGATCTTTTGGAAAATCACTGTACATACTCTGAAGAACCTCTTAACTCCTATCCACTGCATCAACCGATCTGTCTAACTGTGTTGACAACAATGACAATATTGTTGTTGCACCTTGCTCAATAATCTCCCCCTTTGGAATTGTTGGCAACACACGTGCAATTTCCTGTAACTCTTCTCCCCCTTTGACAATAATACCAAAGGGCTATTGCAGACTCCCCTTGAGTCCATGCACAACATTCTCGAGGCACAATTTATTATACTTAGCAAAAATCATGAACATGAGCAAAAAGATAATCAAATACTTAAATGCTCCCCCTAAGAATGTGATCCCGATAGCTAGTCAATTCTTGGGAAGTGTGACCACTCCCAATTTATTACGAAGGTACTCAAAAACTTCCTTGGGCAATGGTTTTGTGAAGATATCTGCTACTTGCTTTGTAGTTGGGACAAAATCCAACTTAACCTCACCTTCCGCAACTTTCTCCTTCAGAAAGTGATACCGGATAGCAATGTGTTTTGTGCGTGAATGCATAACCGGATTCTTGGAGATGTTAATGGCACTGGTATTATCACATTTAACTGATATTGGCTCACTAAAGCTAATACCAATATCTTTCAGGGTTTGTTTCATCCACAATACCTGTGTACAACATGTCGTTGCAATATACTCTACCTCTGCTGTCGATAAAGAAACTGACTCTTGTTTCTTACTGTGCCACGCGACCAATTTGTCTCCAAGATAGAATGCACCTCCATTGGTACTCTTTCTATCATCGACACATCCTGCCCAATCTGCATCTGAATACGAAATAAGGGTGAAGTCTTTACCTTTTGGATACCATAACCCATACTCCATAGTACCCTTGAGGTATTGAAGAATCCTCTTCACTGTTGTCACATGAGTCTCCTTGGGATTAGCTTGAAATCGTGCTACCATGCATACTACCTACAAAATATCTGGTTTGGTAGATGTCAGGTACAGTAAGCTCCCAATCATAGATCTATACATGGTTTGATCAATAGGTGGAGATTTGTCATCCTTGCTCAACTTGCAACTTGTCATCATGGGAGTGCTAACTGGCTTACAATCCTCCATTGTGAACTTTTTAACATCTCTTTCACATATTTAACTTGAGAAATAAATATGCCCTTCTTATTTTGATTAACTTGCAACTCGAGGAAATATGAAAGTTCACCAATCATTGACATTTCAAATTCTTTCTGCATCTTATTTGCTAAATCTTTACACGACTCATCTTTGCTGCTACCAAATATGATATCATCTACGTATACAACAAGAACAATAAGATGCCCATTTTCTATTTTGATATACAAATTACTATCCACCATACCTTTCTTAAACCCTTGTTGAGTGAGATAGTTGTCTAGCCTTGCATACCATGCTCGAGGTGCCTGTTTTAAGCCATATAATGCTTTCTTCAACTTGCAAACCAAGTTGGGATCATCACCAAGTTTGAAACCATCTGGTTGCTCAATATAAACCTCTTCTTCAAGTTTCCCATTCAAAAATGCTGATTTCACATCCATTTGATAAACTTTGAAATTCTTGTAGACTGCTAAAGCCAGAAACATTCTAATTGCCTCTAGTCTAGCTATTGGTGCAAAAGTTTCCTCAAAGTCAATGCCTTCAACTTGTGCATAACCCTTACATACCAATCTTGCTTTATTTTTGACTACCTGTCCATCTTCATTCAATTTGTTTCGAAAAATCCATTTAGTCCCGATTATATTTTTATTTGCAAGTCTAGGTACTAACTCCCAAGTTTCATTTTTCTCGATCTGATCTAATTCTTCATTTATTGCCTTCATCCAACTTTCATCTTTACTTGCGTCAGCAACATTTTTGGGCTCAATGCTGGATAATAGAGAGTAGTTACTTACTACTCTTCTTCTTGTCTGAACACCAACTTTGGGGTCTCCAATTATTTGCTCTCTAGGATGATTTTTCTATCAGCTGCCTATTTTGAATTTCTTATTTTCTTCCACTTCTGAATCACAACTTAAATCATCTGAGTCAATTTTTTGTATCTTTTCCATTTCATTTTCCTCATCTCCTTCAATAACCTCTTCATAAATTGGGTAGTTCATTTCATAGCTAATTACTCGTTCTCTACCTTCATCAAATTTAACATCGACATTGTCCACAATTTTCTTTAGCCTCTTGTTGTAGCATTTGTAAGCTTTGCTTCTTGGTGAATAACCAACAAAAATACCTTCATCCGCTCTATCTTCAAACTTACCAAGATTATCTTCAGTTCTTTTGATGTAGCACTTGTTGCCAAAAATTTTGAGGTATTTTGTTGTTGCCCTTTTACCGTACCACAACTCATAAGGAGTTTTGCTTTCATGTGTTCTCAGCATGTACCTATTTTGGATATACACCGCAGTATGGACTACTTCTTTCCAAAATCTATCTGCTACTCTGCTTTCAGCCAACATAGTCCGTGCCATTTCCTGCACTGTCCTGTTCTTTCTTTCTACCACTCCATTCTGTTGAGGTGTCCTGGCTGCTAAAAATTGTCTCCTAATACCGTATTTTTCACAGTACTCTGTAAACTCCTCTAAAATGAATTCTCCTCCTCTGTCTGATCTTAAACATTTGATCCTCTTTCCTGTTTCATTCTCAACATGGTTTTTGAAAATCTTGAACATGTTAAGAGCTTCTGATTTATGCTTCAAGAAAAATATCCATGTCATTCTGAATAGTCATCAATGCACAACATAAAATATTTGTCACCATTTATGCTTTGTGTTCTCATGGGTCCACATAAATCGGTGTGTATTAGTTCCAACGGTTTGCTTGTGTAGTACTCTTTTGTTTTGAATGTGACTCTAGTTTGCTTCCCCTTTTGGCATGAAGCACAAATGTTGTTTGCGAGGTTTGTTGATGGTGGGAATATCTCTCATTGCCCTTTTTGAGTTGATTTTTACTAGATTATCAAAACTGATATGACCGAGTCTCTTGTGCCACAACCAATTTTCTTCTTCCTGTCCAATAAAACAAGCTCCTTTTGAAGTCTCTGAGAGCATGTACAGGTTGCTAGATGTCCTTGATCCAGTTGCTATCAATTTTCCACTATTTGTTTTCTGACTTCACAACCCTGCTTCTTAAAAACTACTTCATGACCTTTATCACAAATCTGACTTACGCTCAACAAGTTATGTTTCAAACCATCTACAAACAAGACTTCTTCTGACTTAATCTTTTCATCACTAAATTTAACTGAACCTTTGCCAACTATCTTAGCTCCATCATTATTTCCAAACTTTACTGAACCACCTTCATATTTTTGTAACTTCTCAAATTTTTGTTTGTCACTGTCATATGACTGGAGCATCCACTATCAAGTATCCATGGTACATATTTATTTTGTGCTTTAAATGTTGTTTGTACGATTAAGGATTCCTTTTCTTCCTTAAGTCGCTCTTTTTCTTTCCACTCCGTTTTGATAGTAGTTTTGGGCTCTTGTTTTGCCTTTCCCTTATCAATAGCTTGTGCATGTTTTTCGAGAAGTTTTCTATTTTGTCTCATCCTATTTGGTTGAAATTTTCTTCCCTGAAAGCGATTTGATGCAAATGTACTTCTACAGTTTCTTGCAATGTGCCCAAAATTATGAGAGTTATAACATTCTATTGTATAATTCATCAAAGGAGAAAAAGCATTTCTACTGGTGAAATTCCTTGGTCTTACATTATATTTGCAGTCTGAGATTTTATGTCCATAGCCATTGCATTTAAAACAAAAACCAGAAAAGGGATAATTGAACCTGGGGGATGGTCTTTGCCATGTTGCCGTAGGAGCCATAGGTCTTCTTCTTCTTTGATGTGTGACATTGGTGAATCCATCATTGTCAATTCTCCTTTCGTGCTTGGCATTATTGCTTTCTTTTGCATGAGACGTTTTTCCTTGATCAACCTATTTCTTATTTTCATTCTTTATGGATTCTACATTTTTGGCCTTTGATCCATTTGATGATTCTCCTTCGACGAAACCCAGACCAAATTTGATGCCTGCGGGCCTTTGGTCATTTATAATCTTATCCGACTTCATAGAACTTTCTTCGCGTTTGTGATAGCAACTAATTTTGTGATTCATCTCTTCTATCTGCATCCGTAAACCAACATTCTCTTCTTCTAGTTTGCAGCAATAATCTATTTTCATGGTAATTTGTACTTCAAGATCTTCAGATATTTTCTTGTATTCTTTTGTCTATACTTTCAGATTGGTTATGATTTCGTTTGCATCCTCAAGCCTTTTTGAAATTTTCTTATTCTTTTTCTTCTCTATTTTCCACTCTTCAAGTGCAGATATCAACTCACCTTCTAGATCTACTTCAACCTCAGGGTTTTCACCACATACTTTAGAGTTCACTCCTTCTTCCTTTTATTCTTCAAATGCCATGAGAAGAGCTTCACCTGTTTCCTCTTCAGAATCCTCACCGGAGCTGTCTTCTGATGAACTGGCATTCCTGGAGATGAAACTTTTCTTCTTGAAGTTGCCTTTTCTGAAATTCATTTTCTTCTTCCAGTCACTTCTTTCTTGGTGCGATCCTTCATCATTTTTGTTCTTCTCATTAAGTGGACATTTAGTCGCAAAATGCCCAATGCCTCCACAGTTGAAACATTTAAGCGGTAGCTTTCCTCTATATTTTCCTTTTCCCCTTTTTAGTTTTCTAACAAAGTTTGCTTCCATTTCATCTGATGTCTCTTCTTCCTCGGACTCCTGTTTTGCGTTTTTATTTTTAAGGGCTTTAAAAGCCGCTTCTCTATCTATGGGTTTAGATCTTCCTATCCTCATCTCATATGCGAGTCAAAGAACCATACATCTCATCTATACTAAAATAATTTAGATTTTTAGCTTCTTCTATCGCTGAGACTTTAGAATCAAACCTTTGAGGAAGAGATCTTAATACCTTTTTCATGATGGTAGAGTCTTCGATATCCTCGTCGAGTCCTCTGATCGCATTAATGATTCCATTAACTCTCAGCATATATGCCTCAATGTTTTCATCGTCATTCATCTTTAATGCTTCGAACTGAGCTCGATGTATCTGTAACTTGGCCTCCTTGATCTTATCATCTCCTTCATGAATACTCCTCAGTTTGTCCCATATTTCTTTTGTCATTTTACAGCTCATGATCTTTACTAGTTCACTGTCTGCTAATGCACACATGAGAGCATTCTTTGCTTTTGAGTTATTGTCAAATGGTTTCTTTTCATCAGCCTCTTCTGGAGGAGTGATGGGTATTGTGTATCCACTAACCATTGAAGCCCGGATGTTGTATCCCAAAGCATAGAGATATGTCTGCATCCATGATTCTCTAGAATGCGTAATTAGATCCGTCAAACAATGGTGCTTTGTTTGATGAGAAGCCTTCACCACCTGCCATTGTGTTACTTCCAAGATCACCCTAGCCGGTTAAGCTTGTACAGGAACTTAGCTCTGATACCAATTGTTAGTCTTACAATGACACTGAGAGGGGGGGTGAATCAGTGTAGCTCTTTAAACTTGAATTTATAGCTCTTAATACCATAGCAATTAAAACTAATTACTAGATATAGCAAGTATAACAACAGAGCATCACACAACACAAGATTTAACGAGGTTCACCAATGTGGCTACTCCTCAAAAATTGACTTCTTGGACTACCATCCAAATCCAGCCTTTGCAAAGCACCAACTTTACAATCAATTTACCAGCACCAACTGGAAGGAGCACCAACCCCTGATTTACCAGCACCAACTAGAAGGAGCACCAACCCTTGATGCCAAGCACCAACTTGGACTTCAATTCTGAATCTATAAGTTTGACAGTAAGATACCTTTGCTTTTGCAAGACCCTGACTGGTCTTCTTCACCTTTGCATTCTCTGTGCACTCTGCTTTCTCTACATAATCACTTCGCACACTCTGCTTCGTTACAGTCGAACTTCACGATCGTCTTCTCCCTTTTGTGCACTCTGCTCTCTTTGCAAAATTCGCACTTAGCACGATTCGACACGACTTGCTCTCTGTGCACAATGACCGTATTGCTCACACATTTCACACTATCTAAATTCTCCAAACAACCCTCCTTTTATAACAACATTTTCATGATGAAAACCCTAATCTTAGTCGGTTGTAAACCCTAATCTTAGTCGGCTTTCATAACAACTATAAACCCTAATTTTAGTCGACTGTCAATGGACTTCGTCGGCTTCAACTCAACCATAAAAATACAACATGTCGCGATATCGCGACACTTTTTCTTTCTCTCTCTTTCTCCTTGCTTTGGCCCCCGAAAATACAACATGTCGCGATATCGCGACACTTTTTCTTTCTCTCTCTTTCTCTTTGCATCGGACCGCAAAAATGCTACATGTCGCGATATCGCGACACTTTTTCTCCTTATGCTTTCTCTTTGCTTCGGCCCCCGAAAATACATGTCACGATATCGCGACACTTTTTCTCCTTGCTTTTTCTCTTAGCTTCGGCCCCAAAAATACATGTCGCAATATCGCGACACTTTTTCTCCTTGCTCTTTCTCTTAGCTTTGGCCCACGAAAATACGACATGTCGCGATATCGCGACACTTTCACCTCCTTGCTTCTTTTCTTGGCTTGTACTCGCAAAAACACATGTCGCGATATCGCGACACTTTCGCCTCCGAACTCTTCCTCTTTACTTTTGTCGTGATATCGCGACACTTTTGCCTTATTACTTTCTCTCTCCTCCTTTAGTCGCAAAAATGCGACATGTCCCGATATCACGACACTTTTTCTCCTTTGCTATTTCTCTTGCCTTCGGGTCACAAAAATGCGACATGTCGCGATATCGTGACACTTTTTCTCTCAGACTCTCTCTCTTGCAATATGTCATGAAATCGTGACACTTTTTCTTTCGGATAATCTCTCTTGCAATATGTCATGAAATCGTGACACTTTTTCTTTTGTACTATCTCTCTTGCAATATGTCACAAAATCATGACACTTTTTCTACTTGCCTTTTTCTCTTCCAACATGTCACAAAATCACGACACTTTTTCTTGCTTGCACTTTCTCTTCCAACATGTCGCGAAATCATGACAGTTTTTCTTTCTTGCGCTTTCTCTTCGAACATGTCACGAAATCGCGACAGTTTTTCTTTCTTGCGCTTTCTCTTCAAACATGTCACGAAATCACGATAGTTTTTCTTTCTTCTCAACATGTCGCGATATCGTGACAGTTTTTCTTTCTTTCTCAACATGTCGCGATATCATGATAGTTTTTCTTTCTTGCTCAACATGTCGCGATATCGCGACAGTTTTCTTCCTTGTGATTTTCTTTTGATTTTTAGCATATGGGCCACTTCGATCTTTTGGAAAATCACTTGTACATACTCTGAAGAACCTCTTAACTCCTATCCACTGCATCAACCGATCTGTCTGACTATGTTGACAACAATGACAATATTGTTGCTGCACCTTGCTCAACATTCTTTAGGGTCATAAGGGTCCTCTCATAGGCATTAGCTAGTTCTTAGATGTATTTTTTTGTATATGAGCCTTGGTGTTCCATTGTATGTAGCCTTTTTAGTCATTCATTGTACATGTGATATTTATATATATACATGGATTTTAATTTTTGTGTTATGTGAATGTTTTTATGTGAATTCTTATGTATATGGATGATTAATGCAAGTGGTAATGTGTTATTGATGATTAATGCAAGTGGTGATGTGTTATAGATGATTAATGTAAGTGGTAATGTTCTAATGGTCATTCATAGTTTATAGTTTATTTGGCCAATGTTTTAATATTGTTTTCTAATCAAGGACACCAAACTTGATGATAGTTTTTCTTTCTTCTCAACATGTCGCGATATCGTGACAGTTTTTCTTTCTTTCTCAACATGTCGCGATATCGTGACAGTTTTTCTTTCTTTCTCAACATGTCACGATATCATGATAGTTTTTCTTTCTTGCTCAACATGTCGCGATATCACGACAGTTTTTCTTCCTTGTGATTTTCTTTTGATTTTTAGCATATGGGCCACTTCAATCTTTTGGAAAATCACTGTACATACTCTGAAGAACCTCTTAACTCCTATCCATTGCATCAACCGATCTGTCTGACTATGTTGACAACAATGACAATATTGTTGCTGCACCTTGCTCAACATTCTTTAGGGTCATAAGGGTCCTCTCATAGGCATTAGCTAGTTCTTAGATGTATTTTTTTGTATATGAGCCTTGGTGTTCCATTGTATGTAGCCTTTTTAGTCATTCATTGTACATGTGATATTTATATATATACATGGATTTTAATTTTTGTGTTATGTGAATGTTTTTATGTGAATTCTTATGTATATGGATGATTAATGCAAGTGGTAATGTGTTATTGATGATTAATGCAAGTGGTGATGTGTTATAGATGATTAATGTAAGTGGTAATGTTCTAATGGTCATTCATAGTTTATAGTTTATTTGGCCAATGTTTTAATATTGTTTTCTAATCAAGGACACCAAACTTGATGATATGTGGGGTGGAAGACTCATGAATTTACATGGATGTTTATATGGTAGAAGATATGGAAGAATATATGGATTTTGATATAGAAAACTGATTTTTTTGCAGAGACTTAAACATACTAGTGGCATCAAACAAACTCACTAAAATTGCCTAATCCTTCTAGGACCAAATGTTTATGCAATAAATTCATTTACCGAATCATGAGCATGGTAATGACTCAAGGTAATCAAGAACCAATGTGTGTACAAGTGATTTCATTAGCTCATATTGAGTAAATTAGGTGTGACATGTCATGGATGAGACCAAGAAGCTATATTGTTTGTATGTGTAGTTAAAGGTCTCTTTAAAAGAGATGTGTTGCCATGAATGAGTGTACTCCACTGCCAGTCAAGCGTCTATAGCTTCGATGGAGATTAGCTCCATAGTCCAAGAATTTTGATCTCTCAGGTTTTAAGGATGACTACTTAACTGTCTAATTAGAAATGTAGTACAATCCTTACAACCCAATGATTAGTGGTGTGTGATTAAATATTTAGAGCTTTTGGGAATCGAATTCTCAACCTAAGTGTGATGAGAATTGTACCTTATCCTTACTACTCTATCTTTTGAGTTTGGAAACAACTATGAGAGTGGTGAAAACCACTATTTTTTGTGGACTATTTTTCATGATGAGACAGGTAAGGATTACCTTTTTTACTTTGAGATTCAAACCAAGTATGGTGTTATACCTCTTTGAGACAAGATTTTCTTAAGATGTGAAATTGTGTTTGGTTCAAGAATGTTTTGGAGTCAATTTCCAAAACTCAATATTTTCTTAGTGAATATGTGTAATGGTCCTAAAAATAACTTGACATGTATTTAGAGTTTGCTTAAAATACTAGGATTGGATGAGTGACCAAAAACACCTAGGAATTGTGAAAAATGTGGTTTTGCAAATGACACTTTGACTTTATGGAATGGTGTGGTTGATGGTTTAAAGGTGCCCCTGATTAATGCAACAAGACTTTTATTGGACTGAATAAATGATCCCTAATATGAAATGTGAAATGTGGATGGAATGTATGAAATGCAATTTGTGAAATGGAATGTGTGAATGCAATTGTTGTTTAAATGAAATGTGTGCAAATTAAATGCAATATTTTTGTGTATTAGCCATGTATATATACATATATATAAATCCTATTAAGCATAGAATGTTCTCAAGTGTATAACATTAAGTGGTTTGGGTTATTCCTCTCCCTCTAGACTGGCAAGCCTATAAGTACCTTTACCCAAATTTTGAGTGATAATGTATGGACCCAACCAATTAGCCATGAATTTATCACAAAGATACGGTAATGCCTTAGTGTTTTTTATTTCTCTTTAAGGACAAGATATCCTACTTAGAATTTATATAGATGAACTTTGGCATTGTAAGCATATTTTAGGTGGTCTTGATAAACTCTTAGATGCTCTAAAGCATTGACTCACCTCTCATAAATAAGTGTAATTTGGTCAAGACGTGCTTGTCTAGCAGTGTCATCGTCTATGAATTCTTGCAAAGAAATTTGTAAGGAGGGGATATCGAGCTCAAGAGGTATGATTACTTCAGCTCCATAGATCAATGAAAATGGTGTTGCCTAAGTAGGTATGCATATGCTTGTTCGATAAGCCCATAATGCCAAGGGAATTTTTGTATGCCACTCTCTATGAATTTCATTAACTAGTTTCTTGAGAATGGCAATTAAGGTCTTGTTGGTAGCCTCAGCTTGTCCATTTGTTTATGGGTAATAAGGATTCGAGAAACTATGTTGAATGTTATATGTCTCACAAAGTGCTCTAACATCCTTGTTCTTGAAATACTTACCATTATCGAAGATAATTTTTGAGGGAATACCAAAATGACAAATGATATGGTGAAGTATAAACTCCATAATTCTAGGTCCTATCGTACTAGTTAAATAATTTTTTTCAATCCACTTTGTGAAGTATTCAGTGGTTGTGATGATGAATGTATGCTATCCTGAGGAAGAAGGTGAGATTTTGCCAATTAATTCATGAACCCATTTTTAGAAGGGCCAAAGGCTTTGAATGGGCTATAATGTTTGTGATGGTACATGAGTTAAATTTGCATGCTCTTGATATTTCTTACAATGTTTAACATAAGTGCAACAGTCTCGTTCTATGGTGGGCAAATAATAACCCATGCATAGAATACACTTTGTGATGTCCATCCCACTAAAATGACCACCACAAGGACCATCATGAGCTTTATTTGTGGCTCTTTGTGCCTCAATAGCCTTGAGACATCGAAGGAGGATTCCATCATAACCACATTTATACATGTCCCCCAAGAGAACAAAACGAGCTACTTTTTGCTTGAAAGTGTGTTTAGCAATTCGAGACAAGTCAGATGGCAGTGTTCCAAACTTGAGAAATGCTACTATTTGACTTGACCAAGTCTCATATGGATCCAACTAGATAAAGCAAACATACTTTTCATCCTTAGATTTATCATGGAAAATTATAGATTTTGATATCGTTGAAATAATTAAGGATTGTGCCTCTCCTAAGGAGTCTTTTGGAATCAATGATCCAAGAGAGGCCATAACATATGCAAATATATTAGTCGAACATGGTAAACTATTGATTTTATACCATTCAAATTTAAAGAGTAATTTCATTGCTACTTCATGATAAAGCTTAATGGTAGGTTATTTGCATTGGTATTCTTCATTGATTTGATTGAAAACAAGTTGAGAATAACCAAATATCCTAATACGCTTTATGCCCATAGCTATAGTTGATTGAAGGCCCAAGATTAAGGCTTCATAATCTATAGTGTTTTTTGTGCATTGGAAGTCAAGTTTAAATGATAAGGGGATAGGTACCCCTTGGGGTGTATGAAACATGACTACAAAACCTTGACCTTTCTCACACTTAGAGCAATCAAAGAATAGTGTGATATCAACATCTTCCTCTGAAATGACATTTTCTTCTTGTTCGATGATAGTGAATACCGAATCATCTAGGAGATAAATAATCAAGGGATGATCAATAGGTAATGGAGCTTCTACAATTTTATTGGCTATGACCTGACCTTTAATGGATTTTTGGCTAATGAACTCAAGGTTGAATTCGGTAAGAATCATTATCTATTTTGCGGTATGAGTGTTATTGTAAGTATGAGATATCATATAACATAGAGGATTTTATCTAGATATGATATATGTTGTGTGACTAAGCATGTAGTGTTTGAGTTTCTTAGTGGTAAAAACCACTGTTAAGCATAATTTTCTTACATAAGCGTATCTAGTTTCATAGCTTATCAATGTTTGACTAATGTAATAAATAGCTTGCTCTTAATTTTCTTCATTATTTTGTGCAAGCATTATGTCTAATGTGAAGTCTATTGCTAAAACATAAATATATAAGGGAACCCTCAGATGAGGAGGAGCTAAGACTAGTGGAGAATCCAGGTATTACTTAATGTCATAAAATGCTTTTTGGCACTCATATGTCCAAGAGAATGGCACCCCATTTTGTATCAAGTGATTGAATGGCTTGCATTTTTTAGAAAGTGAAGAACACAAGCTTATACTGAGAGGGGGGTGAAGAGTATAAGATCAACTTTTACTTTTCTTTCTCAAAAAATATTATCCAATATTATCAATGGTAATATCAATAGCAGTAATTAAAGCAATGCACAAATCATCACACACATGAGAGACACAAATTTAATGTGGTTCACCCAATGTGGGTTACATCCATGGAGAAAATATTTCTTCTAAATTTTCTCATCAAATCTCTTGGGAATCAATGCCCTATTACAATATTTATGGACCTCTATCCAGAGACACCAATACCCTATACTCTGATTTGTGGATATCTCTCCATAGGATAACTCTATCCCCTTGTTATGGTTTGTGGATCTCTCTCCATAGGATAACTCTATCCCCTCTATTTCATGGATCTCTCTCCATAGGATAAAATTATCCCCTCTCTAGTTTGTGGAACTTGATCAATAAATCTATCTCCTCAACTGGTTCATGGATCTCTCTCCACAAAAGAACTCTATCTTCCCAACTGGTTTACAAATATCTTTCCACGAGGAAACTTTATTCCCTCTCTAATCTAGTTCATGGATCTATCTCCATAGGAGAACTATATCCCCTCTATTCTAGTTTATGGATCTCTCTCCACAAGATAAATCTATCCCCTCTACTATGGTTTGTGTATCTCTCTCCACAGGAGAACTCTATCCCCCTTTCTTTGCTCAACTCTTCTCCAATATCACCCAAGCCTTAACACAAAGCTTTATCAAATCAACAACCAAATCTACTCTCAAATCTATCTCAAATCTATACCAAGCCTTAACACAAAGCTTTATCAAATCAACAACCAAACCTACTCTCAACTTTGTCTCAAATCTACCCCAAGCCTTAACACAAAGCTTGATTAAATCAGCAACTAAACTTACTGTCAATGTTGTCTCAAGTCTTTACAAGACTTGCTCAAATCTACCTCAAGCCTTCTCAAAGGTCTTGCTCAAATCTGCCTTCAATCCTTCTCAAAATTATTTCTCAAATATACATTCAAGCCTTCTCAAAATGCTTGCTCAAATATACCTTCAAGCCTTCTCAAAATACTTGCCCAAATTTACCTTCAAGCCTTCTCAAAAGACTTGCTCAAATCTACCTTAATGCTGCTCACTAAACCTACTCAAATATTTCCAAACCTTGCATACAAACAAAGCTTATATCTTTTTAGAAATACTTTCTTCAAATAGATATATTTTACTCAAAATTCGTTTAACCTCTTAACATATAGAGAATGATGTACACTATCAAAATCCCAATATGTTCTTCACATTCACAAATATTGCATTCAACTAATCCAATATTTATCTCTTGCAAAATCCCTTTCAAATAAAATCAACACAGTATATATCTTGCTTCACAAAACTGATTTATATTTCTTGCAAATTTGCTCTCAAATATCAATCACACTAATGCACAAATTTCTCTCACAAGATTGATCTCAAACACTTTCACAAATGCTTTCAATATCTCTCAAACCAATGCTCAAAAGGTTTCATAATGATGCACAAATATCTCAAACCCTAACTCAAATATTTTCAACAATGCTTACCAAACAACCCTTTTATCTCCACCTTATGTTCCAAAATATTCACTTCAAAAAAAATACTTTAAACAAGGAATTATGTGCCCATACCTCCTAATTTTCTCTTATGGAGATATGTCTTCAAAAACCTGTCTCACAAACAACTGATTTTCTAGTTCCACTTCAAGGGTTAGATTACAAGATACTTTCTCAAAACATCCATATGATCTTTCTTCTCAAAAAGATATGCTCAATGAAATCTGAAATTGATGTTCAATCACTCTTCTTTTGTTCTTAAAAATCAACCATTAATACTCAACAAAATATTTCATATCTTCCTTTCACCATGCAAGAGTTATAATAAAATTTCAAGCAATTTATCACACCTTATTACTCCTAATATTACAAAATAAAATTCAACCCAACAAAACTACAAATTACACACATAAATTTTCTTATACACCTTATACCTTCTACTTAAAATAAAATACTTCAATACACCTCAATCCTTAAACAAGACCCTAACATCATTTATTTCATTCACCATACATAGAACTTATCAAAACTCTACACTATTCCATTTTAATTCAAAAATAATAACACCACACTGTCCTTTTAATCCGAACACCAAAAATAAAATAATCACCTTATGGCTCCCTAATCAAGTGCATACCTTAGCCTTGGCAAATAGTAATTTCATCAAAAATTATTTCCCCCTTATTATAGCTGTCATGATTCAAATTGGTGCTACTTGCTATCCCGCACCCTAGGTTCGGCTAGGTCACCGCGTGGACTAGCCACCCACATAAAATCAAACTTCCACATCCTTTGCTTTGTTCCCTATCTCCGGTGCAAAAATACTTTTCAACAAAAATATTTAATTTGGTGCCTCCTTTGTGTCTCAAACTTGAGACCTCCCTACTGTAATGTCTTAGCGCGAAGGGTTCTACCATCTGGGCTAGCTACCCAGATAGGATTTGTTTTCATCGTCACCATGCCTTATCCTAAATTCAGCCTCAAAAAAGTGTTGCTCCTTTGTCCTTTCTCCCATGTGACCACGAGCGAAGCGTACATGATTTACAATGAATTTTGCATATGCATTACACGAAATTTTTGCATTACATTTTCTACTTAACTTTACAATAAAATTTATGTCTTATATATGCATTTGCCCTTTGAATCTTCGACGTTGGCACTTGGGGAGGTATTTCGAATTTCCAACATTGTTGCCCACATTAAAATTTTAAAATTATTATAATAATTAAATCTAAAGTAGATTTAAATATTATAACTTATATTTTTACCTTTGGGCCCTTTTACTCATTTAATTTTTAATTATTATAATATTTTAAATCTTCATAGATTTAAATATTATAATTTATTTTTCTCCTTTTGGGCATTTTCTTTTGGATAAAGTCTTTGCCACCATAAAACATATTCCTTTTTCTTTTGCAAGTGCCACCATGGTAAAACCATTAAAACTTTATTTTCCTTGACATAAATGACAACTAATGTCATCAACTTATGATATCAATCCTTTGACATCAATGAAAACAATATACTCAAAATTTCCAATAGAAAGGTGCGCTATGAAATGATGAATCGATTGGATATTTCCTTGTAAAAAATACAATTCCTTTAAATTTTTTTGGGGAGGCATATCCATGATAGCCTTGACCTTGTTTGGGTCCACCTCAATGCCTCTTTTGGAGACAATGAACCCTAGTAGTTTTCCAGAGGTAACACCAAAGACATACTTTTTGGGGTTCAACCTTACATTATGCTCTAGAAGTCGGTCAAAAACTTTCTCCAATACACCAATGTGCTCTTATCGAGTTTTGTATTTTTCCAAGAGATCATCCACATAATATTTGATAATCTTATGCATATAGTCATGGAAAATGTATGTCATGGCATGTTGATAAGTGGCACCTACATTTTTAAGGCCAAAGGGCATCACCTTGTAACAAAAAGTTCCCCAAGGTGTAGTGAATGTTTTTTTGTGTTGGTCATCAGGATTTATTTGAATTTGGTTGTATCCTGAAAAATCATCCATGAGAGAAAGCATTTCATGGCCAGCATAAGTGTCGACAAGAGTATCAATGTTTGGGAGAGGAAAATCATCCTTAGGACATGCTTTGTTAAGATCTCAAAAATCAATACAAATGTGTATCACCCCGTTAGGCTTACGAATGGGTACCATGTTTTAGAGCCACTCAGGATAATCAATGGGTACAATGAAACCCACATCTAATAGCTTTTGAAGCTCTTCTTTGACCAAGAGGGCAATGGTAGGATGCATCCTTCTAAGTTTTTGTTTGATCGGCTTAGCATCAGGATGTAAGGTGAGATTATGGACAACCAACTTAGGGTCAAGACCATGCATATCTTTGTAGGACCATGCAAAAATTTCCTTCTTCTTCTTGAGGAGAGCAATTAATTGCTCTTGTTCATCTTTGGATAAGATTTTGCCAAGCTTGATAATTTGGGGATTGTCGATGTCTGAACTAAGGTTCACATCAATGGTATCTTCAATTGACATGTGAGAACCTTCCTCAAGTTGATGGGGAGTTGGGATCAGATGAATGTCATCTAAGATATCATCAAACTCTTCTGACTTATCCTCATCTACGTCTTCCTGGAAAACCTTGAGATTCAAAGGTGAAGGTGAAGGTGAATGTGGAGGGGATGGAGGAATGTAGTTGGCTGAAGCCCTTAACAATTCCTTGGATAGGACAAATTCGAAAAAATATGGTGGTGAGGAAATCTGATCCATATCAATAAGACTCATGTCAATAGGAATTGGCTTTGCCAAATCGTATGGATTATGGAGGGGGGCAAATAAGTCAGTAGGATTCATGTTGACTTAAGGGAAAATGGAGGAGGTAAAATGGATGGGATGGATAGAGCCTAAGAATTGATGCTAGGACCTTGGTAAACTTGGACAGTAGCAAGCAACACAAATAAATGCACTTAACTAAATGCTATATACATGAAATGAAAAAAAAGAAAATATTTTTGTTTGTTTTATGTTTTTCTATTTTTTTTGCATTATATACATATGTTACAATTTTGGCTGATGAGATGGATTAATGAGATGGAGGTGGTGGTTCACCGGTAGGTTTGGCTCGCTCTTGTGGAAGAAGCAAGTGAAATATGGGCTTATGGATGGGGAAAATTCTGAGGTAAAACTCATCTTGTTCAGTGTGGGGAATGATGGGCTTCGATTCCTCATCAGATTCATTAGAAGCTATCGACATGAGGTCAAATTCTTCGTATATTTCCTTGTCAGAGTCATCGGGGTGGAGGGCTTCTTCTTCTGAATTCAGATTAAGCCTTTGGAAGGCTTATTCAAAAGAAGATATGGTGGGAAGTGGGTGATAACCTAGACCTGAATGATCATGCACTTCTTGATATGGGACATCAATAAGCTGAGGCACTCCCTGTTCATATCGGCCTAAGCCATGTCTTTGCCAATTATGCATGTGAAAATAGCGGGATGGAAAACCCGTCATTTGTTGGATATTGGAAGGTGGTGGTTGTTTGGGTTCTTCTAGGGGAGTAGGATTAGACAAATATTCTATCCCCCCATACACAAAATTTATGCTATTAGGCACCAAACCCATATTGTATACCGCTCCTATAGATAAATGTGGGTCACGTGGGTGATCAAAATCCTTGGTAGTTGAGATATTGAGTGGTGTGATTGTGATGTCTTGGACCACATATTCACCAATACCATGGTTGGTGAGGTGGACCTCAACTTGGGATGATGAGGATGAAGTGGACATGGGAGGCTCATGGTTGGCTAATGGCTCAAACAATGGGGAAGATGTGGGTATCTCACAATTTGACAATTCGACTTGTGAAACATTGGCTGATGGAGATGGATTTGGTTGTGAAGGAATTTTTGTGACCAATGAAGGGGATGATGATGTGGATGGCATAGATTGGGTTTGACCACATGTACATGTAGTCAATGATGATGATAATGAAGGTGTAGAAGTGGATGCTTGGTTGGAATTGGTGATGGGAAGCTCCTCAGGAATGGGAGCTTTTGATGAAGGATTGGATGGAGTGATTGATGATGTGGTGGATGATGTGAGAAAAATGTGGGTAGAAGGAAGCATGGATTCATAAGGATTTGAGATGAAGTTGTAATACTTAAATGGCTCAACATCTACTGGTATGCAATGTACTTGCCCTTCATGTATGTATTTTAGACATTGATGTAATATGGAAGGGACACATCTCATTTCCCTCATCCAAGGTCTTCCAAGGAGTACATTGTACGTCATGGATCCTTCTAAGATGTGGAACAAGGTATGCAATGTTTTTACCCCTACTTCGATGGGTAAAACAACAGTGCCAACTATAGAGCAGAGAGCATCGTTAAATGCTTTCAATGTGAAGGTGGATTTGGTTATGTGAGATGGAGGAAGATTGAGATGATGGAGGGCAGATGTGGTGATGATGTTAATGGAGGAGTCGGTATCAATTAAGACTTTTTTGAATGACTTCCTATAAATTTTAGCCATTATATGCAATGGAGGGTCCATCGATTCTGATGAGATTGGTTTAATCTCAAAGTCATAAAATGTGATGGAAGGCTCCATGCATGTTTGAATACTCCCTACAAAGTTATTAAAGGCATTGGAATCTTGAGATTGGAGTTCAATGGATTTTAGAATATCCATTAATGCCTCATGATGTTGGGGAGATTGTTGAATTAGATCATAAATAGATAGTTTTGATGAAGCCATTTTTAAACTCGTGGTTAACCGACTACTCAGAGAAATGATTGGCCTTTGGGGGTGGTTGATGGGATGACTTGATGGATTAGAATGGTTGGGAATGTGGATTGGTGGAGAAGGATTTGGGGAAATTTGGATGGGTGGTGATGGAACAGGTTGAGACTCCCTTGCTTGTGAGTTCATGGGCTGTTGAATGGGTTGTTGCCATGCATCTTGTTGATTGTTTTATCATTGTTGACCTCGAGTTACCACATGAATGGCACCTACAAAACCTTGGTACTATTAAACATGGTTAACTTGATTGGGAGGGGTCTTGATGTTAGACCCTCCCATTGTGGATTGCACCTCCTCATGATGAGGAAGTGGTGTTTGGAAGATACCAATATTTTGGTTTTGTTGAGCTAGGGGGTTGTCAAGCTTGATGGCCCCCAAGTCAATGAGGTCTTGTACTATATCCTTAAATACATGGTAGTTATTTATGTCATGCCCATTTTGTCTATGATAAGGGTAAAATAAATGTTCCCTGTAGTTTTTACCACATCTGGTGGGATCATCTGGTTTGACCTCAGGTAAAGCAAGTCTATTGGTGTCATACAACCTTCAGAATATGGAAGCATAAGATTTAGATAGAGGGGTGTATTGATGATTTTTTCAAATAGATTATCGATGTTGGTGATTCTCCATAGTTGGCACTATGTTTTGCATAGATTGGGTTACTAAGGGCACCGTATGATAGGTAATTTATTGCGGTGGTTGTTGCATTGGTTGTTGTTGAGCCATTACCAACTGGCTCATGACCACTTGATTGATGTGATTGGCTTGATTGGCCGGATTAGCCTGTGTTGATTTGGTTTGGCTAGAATAATTGCTTTTGTATTGGCCCTTGTTTTTCCATTCCTTCTTTCTTGGATTAAGTATACCCTCTTGGATTTTTATCTCCTCGATGACACTAGCTTGGGCAAGAGCTTCCTCAAATGAGTGATATGTTTGCAATTGAAGCATCCAAGAAATGGGTTTGAGGTAGATCTTAGTGAATAGCTTAATAAGCTCTTCCATTGGTAGGGTGAATGGCATTTTGGTTATGATGGCCCTCCAATGGTTGCCAAAATCATAGATAGACTCATCATCATGCTGTCTTAAACCATAGATATCGGACAATGAGACTTTCTTTCTTACATTAAGGGCAAATCATTCAAAGAATTGGTCAACCAATTGTTCGAAAGTATAAATACTATGATTGGGCAATTGGTTATACCACTCTATGGCGTCTCCCCCTAATGTCTGAGGAAATGTGCGGAGCATGAGAGCATTATCATTTTGAATTCTGAAGCATGAGTGCATGAATGTGCTCACGTGCTCTTTAGGGTCCTCAGTCCCTTTGAACTTTTCAAACCTTGGTACCGTGAAGTCTATCGGATATGGCGGTGATGGTACCAAAGGGTGAATTGGTTGATTGATTAATTGATGTAAGGTTGGCTTCTGGTTATTGTAACCAGGAGTATGTTGTATCAAATTATCAATCTTTTGTTGCATAGCCTTGATTCTAGGGTCTTCCCCAGGAATGTGAAAGCCCTGAATCACTTGATGATTCTGTGATGGGGTGGAAAGATGTTGTGGAGTGACAAGATGATGATGGATAGGTAGAGTGGATTGGAACTGATGATGATGAGATTGATTGAGAAATGATGGTGATTGTTGAAAAGGGGATAATGCATGAGGACTGTGGTTGGGTTGGCCTATGGGAATGGAATGGGTATGGGTGGATGGAGGTATAGGGATGGAAACCACCAAATATTGTGGTACCCATGATTGACTTTGTGTGATGAAGGTGGGTTGAGTGGAAATTGGCTGAGGCCTAGGGTTCACTTGAACTTGTTGTTGAGTTGTCTATCGCTTCTTAAGCAATTTGTTCAAATGTTCCCATGCTTCATTAATTTCCATATCATCATTGGAAGGCATGGATGAATATGGAATAGATGATGTGGATGGGGGACAAGTGGCAATGGGAATTGCAACTTGATTGGATGAAATGGGCACTTGTGAAGCAACATTGACTTGTGCTTCATACAAGGGGTTGGTATAGGTGGATACATATGAAGTGCTAGGAGCACATGATGGTTGGGGAATGGAGACATGGGATGAAGGTGCAACCGATGCCTCAAAAAGAGGGTTAGTGTACACCTGGGTGAAGTTGGATGGTTGGGAAGGAATAAGTTCCTATTGTAAATAAGGATCTTGATCTAGGATATTATGGAGGGGTTGCAAGACATAATTAGCCAATTTGTAGAAAGCCTCTACTTGGGCCATGTCTATGTGGGTAATGTTATGGTCAATTGTGGGTGAGGATGATTCAGTTTGTGAAAGAGATGTGGAGGTGTATCTATGTGAGATATCAGTAGCCTGCACAGCGTGTGATGGGCCTACAAATAAATCTGTGCAATCTATCTGAACCACACTGATGGGATTTACCACATAAGTGGTAGGAAATGAAGATGAACAGTCCATAGATGTATTGTTTTGGTTTAAAGCTTTTTTTTGATTTCTTGTTAAGACCATAAGCTACTAAACCAAAATGTAAAATGTGTTGTAAAGGAAATGCAGAAATGGAAATTCATAGAAATCAAATGAAGACAATCAATGCTATGTTTATAAAACAATTGTGTCTTACCTCATTCATTAATTATCTCCTTTTAATATTTTTTTTCATTTTTTTTATTTTGATTTTGTGTGTTTGAATGCACTAATCTAAAATTAAAATGGGTGAATACTATGGCTAGGAATGGGCAACGAGATTCTTACTGGTGATGAAATCTAGCAAGTTTGCTCGAGGGTAACCTATGGTGTCTAGGGGTAGAGATTGGTGGATGGAGATGAAACCCACCATCACCAGATCTCAAGCAATGGTTGGTGATGAAATCCAACCATTATTGTTAAAAGTGCCACATGCAGTGTGTGATTCCTTTTAAAAATTTTAGTTTTCTATTGTGCTCATACAATATCAAAAAATAACTACTTTCATCAATCTAAATCAGAATCCAACATCAAAATACCAATTTTCCCAAAGGAAGTAGAGTACACCGCTTAAGACCACTCTCTAAATAGAGGAGGGTTCGTCTACTCCTCCACCTTGAATCACCAAATGCGGGGGTACTTTTGGTATTTTAAATGTTGTTCCTACTTAGATTAATAAAAATAGAAACTTCTAACCCTAGGATGCACACTACTTTATGCTTTTAATATTTCATATGCAAACAAAATATGCAGCACACCAGAAAGCATGAATTCTTTTTAAATGAAAATGTGTAAATGCAACTATATGCAACAACTACTTTGATGCCTAAATGCACACTAGAATGATTATTTCTAATAGATATGTTATTACTATGTTCTTTTTAATCCAATATCTGAAAGAAAACAAAAAAATGTAAAATGTAAAAATGCATAAAAATAGAGATTAGGGTTTCAAGGTAAGCTTACAGGGAAGCCTACGTATTTTTCCTCTTCTCCACAAAATGCACCTAGGTGCCTGTGACACCTATGAAATGCACCTGGGAATTTCTTGAATATCCCACGAATGTCGCAGGGCTTCTGTGCACCTTCTGCAACTTTTGTGTTGCTCCAAAAATCTAGATTCTGCAAAAATCACGTGATCTATGATTCCGAAAACCTGCAAGATGAAACAAAAAACAAGTTAGATCACAAGATAAATCAAAGTAAGAAACCCTTAGGGGGTCCCACCATGATCGCCATTTGTAGATACAAAATTGAACAACACCAAATAACTAAACTTAAATAAATGAACAATTAAAGCAAAATAAACACATGTGATTGCACAGAAATAAATTTGATTTTTATTGTCGGGTGGATTTCTGATATTACAACCAAATATGCCCTAGATTGGGGTTTTTACAAAGCTTTATTGCTCAATACAATAATATCAATATGCTAGGGTTCTCTAAAACCCTAGCCAACAAATCAGGGTGGTGTCTTCACGCTCGATCGATCCCAACAAAGTGAGTGGGCTTCAGATATCCTTTGACTGGACCACTCCAACTTAAACAACTACTCAATGCTTGTATATCTCTAGATCTACACACAAAAAATGACAAAAGAGGATTAGTAGTAACTGTGAGGGCTCCACTGTGTGAGACCCTCAAAAATCAATAAAAACCCTAAATGCCAAATGATAAAATTACATGCAAATATGGAAATAATAAAAATGAATACAATAATAGAATATTTACCTTGTGAACTTGTCACTTTCTGATTGGTTATTGTCGTCATTGCAGGAAATAGGTGCGTAGATGCCCTAGCGACACCCGAGGGTTCACTAGTCATCAAAACTAGGGTTTGAGACACTCATGGGTGCTCGATAGTAGCAATAAGTGCCCAAGGGTGCTCGGTGATGGAGGAAAGGCACCCAGAGGTGCTCGATGGTGGAGGGAAGCACCTAGAGGTGCTCAATGGTGATAGGGAATGCTCAAAGGTGTTTGAGAATTGGAATAAAAATGTGTAGAAGCAGACCTGGTGCAACGAAATAGGCAGTGGTGGATGCGGAGGCTACGACAAGCGAAAATGAAGGCAAGGATGCAAGGGACTCAAGAAAACTTAGGATTCAAGGGCATGAATTGCTTAGGCTTAGACTTCAAAAAAACTTAGGGGTTGAGCCATCAAAATGACTCCTATTTATAATCTTCCCTAGGGCACGTTAGGGTTTCAACGACACAATTTGTGTGGTCAAGATTAAAATGTGATGGAGGGTGGAGATTAAATCTGGGTAGGTGGCATGGATTAAGGTGGATGAATGGCTAGGATTAGACCAAGATGGATGGCTAAGATTAATTTACACATATATACATATTTATTAAATATATATAAAAATATAATATAAAATATTAATATTTAAATATATATTAAATAAATATATATAATATATGTAAATAATGGGTAAAAATGGTGGGAATACCTGGATGAGTGACAAGTGGCTAGGATTTGGTGTCTACAGTTATAACATAAACTTGTTATTCCATGAATGGACATTGAAAGGAGTTAGCATAAAATGATCACTAATCTAGACTAGACATTGATGGTGGTCAAGTAAACTTCAATTGAACATATAAGAGATATGAATATTGAATCAACTAGTCTTAAATGGATGTATATGGTGGATAGAAAATCTAAAAAATTCTAGTACATAAGTGGATATTGAATGGAGTTAGTACAATATGGCTACTAGACTAGAAGGAACATTGATGGTGATTAACTAAAAACTCATGAGATTGTGAGAGGAGATATAAGGGAATTAATATGATTGGAGAGAGAGAGATATATATCTAACTATGTTGATCATATTGACATGAATAAGGAGATTCAATGATAGTTGTACTATCTTGTTTATCCTTACTAGCTAATTGGGGATGTGTTTGGAGAGGTAGGATGTTTATACCCAATTTCAATTTTGATGTGATGGAAATGCATGAAATTGAATTCTATTTTTCTTATGGAGTTAAATTTGAGTTTGGTCATTTAATTGGGTCAATATAGTGATGCTCTAGGTTTAATAAAAACTCAAGGTTTTTCTTAGATTGCTACTTTCTTAATGAATTGATGTCCAAATTTCTTGAGTATAGTTGTCTAGGATGTTTGTATGATGTCTAGGCAATTTTTTTCCTATATATAATTTAATTTTTTCCTATTATTTTTATGAGAGTTTCACTTTTTTATAGAAAACACTCTCATCGATTGTGAATTGCTAGTGCCTTCGATCAGCACACTAGACATTTATGTTGCAACCTTGTTAGAGTAATAATCTTGTTGAGTTTAGTAGTGCCCACATTTTGAATACAATAATAGACTAAATTTTTTAAAACTTTTTATTGATGGAATTTGTTTTTAGTGTATATGACTAATTCCTTGGCTTTTTGTTTTCACTTTAAGTAATACATGTTAGAATTATGCCTTCGTAGCTTCTATATTTGTTATGGTTAGCAAATAAATATGTTGTTAGAATATTGTTAGCATATTATGTATTAGAGAGTATTTCGCTATGCATAATTGGCATTGGCTATTCTAAGGTTAGTTGCTAGCGAGGATTTAGGCTTCCAAAGTCTATTTAATCATGTAAATTTTCTATTCGATATATGGAATATTTGATATTTGTTCCACAGTTTGGTATTAGAGCATAGCAAGACAAGTGGTGAATACTAGTTTGAGTTGGTATTCCAAGCAGTCTAGTTTGTGTTGGCAATATAGGTTGATTGGACCCTCTAGGTGGTAGAGAAGACTAGATCAGATATACAGGCTCATTATCACTAACATAGACATGATAGATCTCGTGACTAGGTCAATGATGTCGATGATGTGACTAAGTGGATACGGGATGTGACATGGCATCTTGGATTGGTGACCTAACTAAAACTGGATACCTAGACCGGACCTGACAATGTGGACAAGTGGCAGACAACAAGTGCACCTACACAGGGATAAACTGATGCACTAAGGGACCTAGACTCAGAGGGAGAATTTAATGCCATGCAACCAGACACTAGGGCATGCAACAAAAGGCTATGAAGGTGGATTGTCCACCATAAGGTGGACGTATTAGTATATGCATTTTTTTATTTTAAAGTGCTTATTGTTTTTTACATGTACCATGTGGGACTAATCCTCTAAATTGTTTTTTTTTAACAATCACTGCTATAAGAGCTGTGACGGAGGCTCACAATGAAGGCTCATGATGAAGGCTTGCGACGGAGGTTTGATCTACTGAAGGTAGCAGACCAGAGACAATTAACTACTGGAGGCATTTGTTCTGCTGGAGGGTGAGAGAATAGATGACCAACACAATCTGATTTTCTACAAATATATTTTATGGGACATGAACTGAGTTGATCTATTGAGTGTGGAGATGAGAAATTTGTGAGAGAGCTTCCATGAAAGAGAGGTCATAAGAAATAGAAGTGATTGCAATTTTTACATCTGCCAATTGTGAGTCATCTACAGATTCACGTGAAAGGAGAAGTGAGTCCAATGTGAGGAACACTTAATTTACAAGAGAATGAAACAAGATGTCAGACATGAGCCGAAGAAGGACATGCGCGATTCATGAAGGATATGTGAGTTGCTAAGTGGAGGTAAAGCAGCATAGCCAGAGGTAAACTTTTATTTTATGAATATAATTAAAAAAATTTATAAAGTTATTTAATAATTTAATATTATTTTGACTAAATTGTTTTTAATAAAATATTTTTTTATTATTTAATAATTTTTAGTCAAAATGGTTTTATTATTATTTAATAATTGATTAAAAATTAATTTTCCAAAATTAAAAGGTTTAAATAAAAGAAGAATTAAAGAGTAATTCTCATTTTGTTAAAGTTGGCAATGGCTACTAACAACAATCTTCCTATCCCTGAGTTCAATGGCCTAGACTATGAGTACTAGTCCATCAAGATGAGGATCTTACTCATTGGTAAAGGACTATGGGATAGTCAAATAAGGTTATGCAGAACCTTTAGATTGGACCAACTTGAGTGCAACAAATAAAAATAACAAGAACTATGCCCAAAAGAGTAATTCTACTGCCCTCTACCATCTCCAAGCAGCTTTATAGAAGAGCATATTTCCAAGTATTGCTTCCTGTTTATCAGCCCAAAAAGCATGGAAAGCCTTGAAGGATAGTTATCAAGGTAGTGATCAAGTGAAGCAAGTGAGGCTTCAAACCTTGAAGAGATATTTTGAAAATCACAAAATGCAAGAGAATGAAATTGTAGGTGACTATTGTGTGAGAGTGAAGGCAATTGTCAACAAAATGCAAACCCTTGGAGAAGACATCAAAACTGAAGTCGTGGTGAAGAAAGTGTTGAGAACACTTCTTCATAAATGGAACCATATAGCTATCATTATTGAAGAATCTAAATATTTGTCTACTTTATCTTTTGATGCTCTAATTGGTTCCTTGATGTCTCATGAAGAAATATTACAAGGTTCTATTTCAACAAGCTATAGAGGTGATGACAAAGCATTCTCATCCAAATAAGGTGATAATGCACAAGGAAAAGGACAAGTAAGAGGACAAGGACAAGGACAAGGAAGAGGACAAAGGAGAGGCAAAGGAAGAGGATGAGGTAGATCAAGAGGTGGCAATCAAGGAAGAGGAAGAGGTGACAAAATAAATAAATACTGTTACAATTGTGGTAAGGTTGGTCACTTTTCTAAATATTGTTGGTCCAAGAATTCTTAATATGGGAGAGGTCAATATGGAAACTATGGAGAAGAGGAAGGAACTTCAAATTTGTTTATTTCCTATGGAAAATCATATTCCAATCTCAATGAAACTTGGATTTTGGATACTGGTTGTTCCAATCATATGAGTGGCAAAGAGGAGCTCTTTGCTACAATGGATTCCTCCTACAAATGAAAGATCAAATTTGGAGATGATAAAACACTACAAGTTGAAGGTATGGGAGCCATGGAGGTTCAAAAAAAATAAGTTACCAAGAAGGTAAATGACATCTATTACACCCCCAAACTCCAACATAATTTACTTAGTGTTGGACAAATAATGGAAAATAATTATAAGCTTATTTTTTAAGATGGAAAATGTATCATTTTTGACAAAAACAATTGTAATAAAGTTGTTACACAAGTACCTATGAAAAATAATAGGCTTTTTCCTCTTAATTTTGGGGAACAAGGAGGTGGTCAACTTGCTAGTGTAGTTATTGCTAATCCAAGTGTGCTTTGGCACTTGAGATTTGGTCATCTTAATTTTGCAAGCTTGAAGTTGTTGACTTCTCAAGCTATGGTGTGTGGACTTCCAAGAGTTGAATAACACAAGGAGGTGTGTGAAGGATGTGCTTTGGGAAAGCAATCAAGATTGAAGTTTCCAAAGGGACAAGCATGGAGAGCAAGCCATCCACTACAATTGGTGCATTCGGACATTTGTGGTCCAATGCAAACCAAAAGCATTAGTAACAACTCTTACTTTCTCAATTTCATTGATGATTTCTCTAGGATGTTTTGGATATATTGTTTGAAAACTAAAGATGAAGCTTTTGATTGTTTCATAGATTTCAAAAATACTGTAGAGAATCAAAGTGAGTTTGTTGTCAAGAGTCTAAGGACTGATCTAGGAGGAGATTATTCATCTAATGTATTTCTAAAATATTGTAAATATTATGGAATAAAAAGGTAATTCACAACTACCTACACCCCACAACAAAATGGTGTGGCTGAAATAAAGAACCACACTATAGTAGAAATGGCTAGATCAATGCTTCAAACTAAGCATCTAAGTAACATGTATTGGGTTGATGTTGTTAGAACTAGTGTTTACATTTTGAATAGGAGTCCTACTTCTAGTTTATATGGTATCACTCCTTATGAAGGATGGTATGGCAAAAAGCCAAATGTAAAACACTTTAAGTTTTTTGGTTGTCTTGCATATGCCCATATTCCTGATGAGCAAAGAAAGAAACTTGACCCCAAAATTCAAGCATGTATTTTTGTTGGATATTGTGATTCTTCCAAAGCATATAAGCTCTACAATCCCAAAACACATAAAATTGTACTTTCCATGTATGTTATTTTTGATAAAGGGGGATAATGGGGTCATCAAAAACTTTTTTTTGATGATGGATCTCATGATGCAAGTTCCTCTCAAGTGCAGCAAGTGCGGCAAGTGTAGCCCAAAAATAGCAAAGGAAGTCCTCCAAGAACAAGTATGAGTACTACTTCAAGTACAACATATGCTACTCCAAGTACTTCTCCACAAATATTAGTAAGTTCTTCACCAATGGATATTTATTCTCCATATAGAGGTAAGAGAACACTTCAGCATCATCCATCTTTTCAAATTTTGGATAAGAATTTCCAGAAAAGATACACTAGAATTCAAGCTAGTGAAATGAATGTAGTTTTGAAAAGACTTGAAAATTTGCATATGTATGGTGATGATGATTCTCAAGAACCTAAGGGTGATGTTGTAAATTATGCTTTAATTACTAGTGTTGAGCTAGAGCCATCTAGTTATGAAAAATCATGTAATTTTGTTGTATGGCAACAATCCATAAAAGAGGAAATGACCTTTATAAAAAATAATGATACTTGGGAGCTAGTGAAGCTTCCTAAGGGCAAGAAATATGTTGGATGCAAATGGGTCTACAAGACCAAATTCAATGTTGATGGAAGCATTGAAAGACACAAGGCAAGACTTGTAGCAAAAGGGTTCACTTAGAAGTATGGGATTGACTATGAGGAGACCTTTTCTCATGTTTTTATACAGGAGACAATCAGATCAGTACTTTCTTTGGCTGCCCACAAAGGGTGGAAAATTTAGCACATGGATGTTAAAAGTGCCTTTCTCAATGGGTACTTGAATGAAGAGGTTTTTGTACAACAACCTCAAGGATTTGAAGAACAAGGTAAGGAGCACCTTGTCTACAAACTAAATAAAGCATTGTATGGCCTCAAGCAAGCACCAAGAGCATGGTACTCACGCATTGATGGCTACTTTCAAAGGTATGGATTCACTAGGAGAAAAATTTAACCTACTCTCTACTACATGAAACAAGGTAAAGACATTCTCATTGTATGTTTATATGTGGATGATCTAATATTCATGGGTAGTAGTGCTAAGATGAATAAGGAGTTCAAAAACTCCATGATGAAAGAATTTGAAATGAAATATCTAGGCTTGATGCATTACTTTCTAGGCATGGAAGTACATCAAACAGGTAAAGGGATCTTCATATGTCAACACAAATATGCTCAAGATATGATCAAAAAATTTGCTATGGAGCAATGCAAGTCTGTTGCAACTCCAACGGGTCATGGGATCCAATTGAGCAAAGATGATGGAGCACCAAAAGTATGACCACTTACAGGAGCATGGTTGGGAGTCTAATATTCCTCACCAACACAAGTTCGGATATCCAATATATAGTTTCTATAGTTTCACGGTATATGGCTGATCCATCTAAACTTCATTTACAAGAAACTAAAAGGATTTTGAGATATGTAAAGGGTACATTGGATTTTGGGATCCATTACCACAAATGTAATTCTATAAAATTAGTTGGCTTTAGTGATAGTGATTGGGGCATAAATATAGATGATAGAAAATTTACTTCAGGGAGTTTTTTTAGTATTGGTTCATGACTAATTACATGGAGTTCCAAAAAGCAGATTGTTGTAGCATTATCATCTACTAAAGCTGAGTATATAGCAATCACAAATGCTAGTGCTCAAGCTTTATGGTTGAGAAAATTTCTTGAAGAAATTGGAGAACAACAAAGTGGTCCTACAATATTGTACTATGACAATATGAGTGTCATCCAATTGGCACATAATCCTATCCACCATATCTGGTCAAAGCATTTTGATATGAAGTATCGCTTCATTCAAGACATGGTGGAGAAATAGGTGGTTGAGCTTCAACATTGCAGCACTTTGGATAACATGGTAGACATCTTCACCAAATGGATTGCTTAAGCTCAATATATAAAGCTAATATATTGTCTTGTTAGCCCCCTCAACTTTAAGGAGGAGAATGTTCGAATTATGCCTTCGTAGCTTCTAGATTTGTTATGGTTAGCGAATAAATATGTTGTTAGAATATTGTTAGCATATTATTTATTAGAGAGTATTTCGCTATGCATACTTGGCATTGGCTATTGTAAGGTTAGTGGTTAGCGAGGATTTAGGCTTCCAAAGTCTATTTAATCAAGTAAAGTTTCTATTCGATATATGGAATATTTGACATTTGTTCCATAATACATTCATAAATAGAGATGACCAAGCTTTAAGGGTGATTATAGGAGGGTGGATACTCAATTATGGAGGGATAGAGATTCCTTATGGTTGGAAAAAATTTTAGGGAGGTTGATGGTGGAAGATAGGAATGTCATGAAGGACAAGTGATTGGATTAGATTACATAGAGGCCATATATACGACCTTGGAGTGATATGGTTAATGAGGTTCTCAATAGTGGAAACAAACACCTCAATGTGGATTTTTGGAGGGGTTACCTATAATATTGGTATAACCCTCAAGCATGTGTTTGTTTTGTTTAATAATATATTATACAGTCATCATGAAGATATGGGTTGGTGAATATCTTTTTTTACAAGACATTTAGGGTAACTAACTAACCAAATTATGGCAAATATGTATGATAATATGGGGGCTTATAGACATCTTGACATCTGAAAGGCAATGGTTTGATTATTTTGGATCAAAGTATTACACAAGAAAATAACCAATGCATTAGGAGGTGTACCTACATGGTTATTGAATTTTAAGAGTGGTTTCTTAGATGGATTATCCTAGCTAATCTCCTCCATAATTTCTTTTATATGTACCAATTAGGATATATAGATATGGGTTGAGTATTATTGATAATAGGTTGGGTCTATGAGAGATTTCCCCAATATATGATAGATAATTTTTTTCGAGATATAGGGTAAAGTTAATTTTTTGTCCATAATGGGGTATAGGAAGAGGGTCATGAACACAATTAACAAACATACCAACTTTGGACAAGATGAACCCAAAGACTTATACAGCGTGGCATTGATAGCTAGCCACTATCGTGGATAGTGATGAGATGGAAGCATAGTGATGAGACAAGTTGTATGGGAATCATGAGTAGATTATGGAGAATCATCTTGTTCTATGGCTATATCAACAAATTATATTAGAGAAACCTATTCCACCTCTACCCTATTTAGATAGACACCTATGAGAGACAATTAAAGAAATTTGGTGGGGTTGATTAAGGATGAGGCATGGAGGAGGGCATATGATGTTCCCCCAACTCAATATGTGCTCTGAGTTAGGGTCATATTCTTGGTTGAGGGAGATGAGGGAGACAAGGACTAGGAGGTGCACCCTATTCAAAGGAAGATACTGGAGGTGGCACCTACCTATGTAAGGGGAACTTTTGAGGTGGTTGAGTCATCTCATGGAATGACTCAAGTATTTGAGATCTATTGTATCTAGATTGGTGTATATCATAGTGTAATCTATGGAGGAATTTATTTCCTCCTAAGATTGAGGGAGGGAAAATTTTGAGAAGGGCACATAGACTATGATGGATATAGGTAAAAAATATATATTATGTTAGACACAATTTTAGAAAATATGGCATGTACATAAAATAACTAACTAAAATATAATGTAAATATAGGTACATTGAATTTATGGAAAAAATATCTCACCAAGACATGCTAATTTCATTTGATTATTGTTAGACCACTATCTACAAATTTTACCTAGTTGGTGTGGTGTTTCAAAATGTGGACATGTTCAATCTTGTGTACCACATGGAGGAGTTATTGTAAGGTCAGACAATTCAATATGGATGAATGAGAGCATAGTGTTGTTGAGGGTTAGGCTAGCTTGGATAGATGAGAAAGATATTGGTAGAGACCCATTCCATGGATATGGATGGTCATCTAAATGATATTTCCACCTTAAGGGAGGACTTAGGCCATGCATAAGGAATAGCATCTACATTATGGTTTAGGTTTAAGCATTAGAGGAAAAATATCTAATAGTTGAGAATGATGTCTCAAGTTATGATGAATAGTTTACAATAACCTCCTCAATGGGAAGAGCATTCAAAGGGATGTGTAGGAAGTAGATAAATGTATAAGTACTATGTATAGGTCTTTGGCATACCCATGGGAAATTGTACATAATTTTTTAGCTATATATATTTGTGTGTGTATGTTATGCATTATATTTTTATGCACTTTTATTTTTTATTCATTTCCTTTTCATTTTTTTCATTCCTTGTGATAAGGCATAAAAAATTCTATGGATGGTATAACTTTTTGAAAAGAATATAAATGGTTAAATATGATAAAAATGAATCAGCATTATTTAATATAATGTATATAAACTAAAATAAGTTAGATCAGTAGTTATAGGAACTCCAAGAAAATGTGTGCAACCTTTTTGCAAATAGTTTAATGGATCTACTGGGATACCATTTCATTTTGTGAACGTTACATATTATCTCAAGATTTGCAATTTTTATTCATGGAGAATATATGTTGGATGTATATTTTTATTTAGAACACTAACTTAGATCATTACTAGACTTTTTCAACCTTACCCCTTTTAGTAAAAATCTAAAATATTAGAACCCAAAAACCCAACTAATTCTTTTTAGGATAATGCATGAATACAAGATGTAGACTACATGGATTTTATTTTTAAATGATGACAAAAAGGAGATTTTTTATTTATATTTTTCTTCATTTCAATCAAGGGATAAAGGAAGATACAAATATATAGATCTAAAATAAATCCCTTTTTTTAATTTCTTGTAATGCAACTATAAATGTATATATTCATTTTAAAAACCTTATTAATTAATCTAGATAATTATTTTTCTAAGTTAACACTATGAATTTCTATCTTATGAGAGAAGTGCTACAAAATAATAGCAAAGATAAAGCACAATGGTGCTATAGAAAGTGCTATAGTGCTTTTGAAAGTGTTGGAACAAGTTATTATTTTGAATAGAGTGTAGAAATTATTCAAAAGCAAATAGATAAAGCAATAAAAATAGAAAGAGAATAGAAAAATAAAACAATAAGGTTAAATATCATAGGAAAATATTGTCTATTCAATATAGATTTTAGGAAACCACTAGGTAGATGTTTGGAGTAGTTTCCTCACCCCTTTCGCTTATCGATCTGTGAAATGTACCTACATACAATAAAATTGAAATATATTAGTGTAATGGCCTATCACAATAAAACCCCTTGTTCAAGAAATTCTTGAATATGCATTGGAATGGAAAGGTTGCATGTTAGATCTAAATATTTTTGGTTTCACAAATAAAAGCACTATTATAGAAACAATGCTACTAATAGTGCTATTGTTAGCACTATATCTATGTGGTGTTATTGATAGATTTTCTAATAATATTAAAAGGAAAAATATGTAAGGTTCTAATACCTAAACTTGATTGAAAGACATATTTTATACTATCCTAAAGGATAGAATCAACTATTCTTTACCTTTAAGCTAAAAATGAACAATATCAAAAGGAAATATAATTAACTAAATAATGTTTGATTCATTAAAAAATATAAAATATAATTAGAGAAGTTCCTAAGGCTAAGAAAACTTATCCTATTGCAATGTCTAAGGGTTCAATATCACAATCAACAAGATGGGGTTAGTTTTTTTGTACTTTAGACAAAAGTACTAACATGATGCAATGCTTTAGTTAGTAATATTGTGTTAACATTAGTGCACCTATACCTTCTATAGTCTACTATTTATGTGTAACACTTAAAATCTTAAAATTTAATACAAAATCGTATAATAAAACATATTAAGATCACTTCAAATGGTGTTAGTGATGATATTTAGAAGTTAACATTACCATGCAATGGGAAAATATCGTTATATTCTTGAAAATAAGCTACTAATGATCAATTTTAAAAATGTAATAAGTTAAAATAGAATGTGAATATACATTAAAAACTCAAGCACTTATCCAAGCCAAAATAGATTGTTTGATATAGTATGAGCTTAATGGAGTTGATGCAACATGAGATGGCAATCCAATAGGGTTTCATAGTTAGATATTTATGCTCAAATTTTAAAATTAATTCAACAAAGCTTCACTACTATAAGAATGTGCATGTTTGAGTGTCCTATATGAAAGATTTATAGATTAAGGTATTGATGGATAAGAATGTGCAAATTTGAAAGCTTGGAAATTCTTTTTCTAATAGATCTACTTTATAAGCAACGCAAGTTTTCATTTTGGTAAGTTATAGGATTTTCTTAATGAAATTTTCAATTTGCAACAAGGTTGGTAGAGTTGGAGTGTGAGGTTAGCCTAAGATATTTCCTTAGCCAAACTCTAGAGAAGGTCGATTCCTTGTTATAAAACAAAAATAAAAGGATGGGGAAGATTAGAGTAAGAAATGGAGTGTTAGGAATGGAAATTGTGTATTAGAGGTGGATGATATTTGGCTAACAACATTGACATATACTATGTAACACACATTACAACTAAACTACATATAGGGTCTAATAAAATAGTTACTAGGTAAAGTATAATTGAATATGAATTGAGCCCAAGATCATGCCCTCCACTACTCCAATAGCTCTTAGCACCCTAAGAAACTTTTATAGAAGAAATTAGAACCACACAATCAAACACTAAGCATCCCTAATATTCCAATAGCTTAGGCCTAACAAATAGCCTACTAGACCTAAATAGATTTTACAAAAACATCTAGGGCCTCCAGAGCATCCACATACATAAGAATTCAAAAACACAATACTAGAGAAGGTCAAATGACAAGCTGGTTCATTAAAATTGTATTACCAAATTACATAATATACAATAGGTAAACACTCAAAATATCGACCCTTGTAGTGAGGTAAATGTAGATTACTATACTAGCCTAGAAATTGATTACAAGGAAGGCCTACCATAGGCCTAATAATATAGGTACAACCTAGCCTAGTTAGGAACTTGTGATTGATCAACATGTTGGGAAGGAGTGGATATAACTTTATGCTTTGATTTTACCAATTACTATTGATCAACATTATCCACCATCTACACCCATCATATGTCTTTAGTAGGTTTTTTCCACCTAAACATTCTCATGTTATCCCGTCATACTTTATGGTTGTGGCAACTATAAAATTTGTAGGGAGATCTACTCATGATTAGTGGTGGTTGATGCTATTGCAAGTTCTCGAAGACATATTGTCACTTTCCTATAACTACTTTGTCTTGTGTGATCGAGAAGTGTCCAGGTGTCCCCTATATCTGGCATGCACAATATTCTCTAAAAAGTACTTGGCTAGAAGCCTTATTTTGACTTCATCTACTGCATACTTATATTGGTTGTTAGGATGTTAGAGAACTAGTTGGGCCTATTATAATAATTCAGAATATCTAGCCATTAGAAAACTATGGCCACCTTATGTCTCTGGTCAAAATTGGTTGGGACCACTATGCACTATGGTAGGCTATGTCTTCAAAATTATTCAGCCATATTTTTAGAGTGGTCAATCTCCTCTACCTTAGTTGAACTTAGGCCTAGCAGATTTCCCCTAAACTTTAGGTCAGCCATATATAAAAAAATTTCATGTCCAACTAGACTTCCTTGCATCAAAATGTTATAAAATTGATAGTACAACAAAGTTTGCTAGGAATTTTCTATATGGGAGCATCTAAGGACCCACCTTATTGGTTCCTCCCAAGGATTTTTGCTTGTAAAAAAAAAGGAATCTAGGTAGCCTTATTAATTAGGCATGGATTCAAGCAGTGCCTAAAAGAAAGAAAATAAAAATAATCTTGAAACTAGTTGACATATACCAAAATTGATCCAAATTGATCTTTTGCTAAGCTAGCACCATTAGGTTCCTTTTAATCTATTATTTCATTTATGATGTTTTGATTCTTGGTAGTTGGAAGCTCTTCCTACCTCTTCTTCTCCTTATTTTCTTGGAACCTCTACAAATTATGTTGATTTTTGTGCAAGTAGGTCCAAGGTGAAAGTTGTATTATAAATTTCCCCTGGATCCAGATGAAAAAACTAAATCTAGCTTAGATACCACTGGAAAGGTTGTGACTATAACATTAGTTTCCCATTTTGTGGATCAATAATATCTCAAGGAATGGGGACCTTTTAACTTGATAGTAGCTTTATTCATAGACCCTTCTTTGTAATCATCTTCAAAATATTATCAACCTAATAAATTTATGAGATGTCCATATTTTTATCTTGTTCAGTCCTGGGTGAGGATTCAACTCAAAATTTCTCCAGGGAAACCCTTAGGAGAATTCTACTTGGAGGAGGTAAATAACCTAGAAGTAGAGGTGATTTCCCTTGGGTACAAAGTCTAGATTGAGGTCGGGAAGGATAGACAACATTTCTCTTTTGTAGTGAATAACTTTGCTTAGGATTTTATGAGAAGTAGGGCCTCCTTTTATGGATCTCTTATACCAAGAGAGTCATTGAATATGTTTACTTCAACTTCTCATGTGATTGTTTCTTCATTGCCCAACTAATAGGCCTACGTAACTTAGCTTCTATATTTTTATTTACTTTTCGCTTACACCATTTGTCTTATGCAATATTTAATTATATGTTGACTATTTATGTAAAATGTTGGTAGGTCCTCACCTTGTCAGCTATTATTCACATGTTGTTGGTTCATTGGAATCAACAATATCTAAACCAAATCATTTTTATCATTTGCCTTATTGGTCTTCTATAGCATGTAACTTGTTTGTACTAATAGTAACTACCATTTTTCAAGTTGATATACAATTTATAATTGAAAATTATTGCATGCCAGCCAACATTTCCTAAAATTGTTGTGGTCTTTCATTACACATTTTTTATGTATACATATAATACAAATGGGTGCATTGCATTTCTTATTTCATGCAAAATGTTACCTAAAATAGGCATGTGGGTCAAAATTTTGATCACGTTAAAAATCCAAGTGGAATTATCTTTTGGATCACCAAGATTCACTAAGTTTTGTAAATTCGTAAAGATAACTCGAGATCGATAAATGCTCAAAGATAGGATTCAAAGAAAGGCACTCAAAAAAGAAAAGCTTAAGATCATGATGTCCCAAAATTGGACCTCTCGAAGCAGTCACATTAGCCAAAGAAATAAAGCACCCAAGATTATGTAAGTCAAAATTTTAAGACCACCCGAGCTCACGATGCTTAAGATCCTGCTACTTTGAGTGTTGATGTAAGCAAAGTCAAAAGTGAGCCTAAAAATGCACAATAAGATCCAAATTTTCCCAAACCATAATGTGAGTGAGAAAAAGCAAAAGTGCTTGAACTCGCACCGATTAAGCTAATGATGTCATCACTAACAAGCTTGAGCCCCAAACCATGCAAAATGAAGAAAACAACACAAAAGAGAAGTGCTTGAGGCCAAGATGGACCAAGACCGTGACTTCACCTCAGAAGAGCTCTACAAGAAAATGAAGAGACCAATTACAAGCAACTTTAAATAAAGTGTATTTTTTAAACCTGCAACCACCATGGTCCTTTCCAACTATTTCCAGTTCATAATAGCCAAGCATGAAAGCAACAACTCCAATAATGCAACCACTTATAGAATATGGTTGTAGATCAACAAGCTAAATTCAAATTCATGCCCAAGATGAAACTCAAGGCTGACACATCAACATTTCTAGTTTCTTTCTAGACTGTCTTTTAAACAGCCATACAGTTGTATTCCCACTAGGAATTTCAAAATTGTAAACTATAAATATGAAGAGAGACCTCATAATAAGGGTCAGCTATGTAGTCCTTGCTTGGTATTACTTTGTAATTTTATTTTTTATCAATAAAGTGATAGCTATTTGACCTCCATTACTATGTAGTGTTTAGGTTTTTATATGAATTTTATTTTTATTCTTTTATGTTACACTTAATTTTTAGTGTATTATGTTAAAATAATTATTCTATTTGGATTACCTATTGTATTGCTAGTAATTTAAGTTCTTGGAATGTTTAGAGTCTGTATACATTTCCTTTAAGTCATTTAGCACTTATTTTATTAAGTTAAAGTGAAGAATAACCTATTGGATTGCTAATTTTTTGAATCCTTGGAATGATTAGAGTAAATATCATGAGCTAAATGAATTTGCAATTATAGGTGATAATGGCTAGTTTGTTAAGTGTCATATAATTGGTTTGATATAATATTACTCAATGAGATCCAATGTTGTTACACTATATCCTGTGCACTTTTCCCTACATTTCTTTAATCCTTAGTCATTTCTGACCCTTAATCTTTCCTATCCCTTTCCCAAATTTAATCAAAAGGATCCAACCTTCTCCAAAGGTTGAAATAGAGAACAATATTTTATTTCATCCAATTCTATATTTTGGCTATAATCATCGGGTGCAACACCTTTCCACGATAATGGCATATTTTAGTCCAACAAGTTGTTCACCAATATTGGTAAATTTTGTCCATTGATCATTGCTAGCACTCACAAATTGCATTTGCATCTATAGGTACTTTACTAGGGCCAAAGCCCTACAAGGCAAAATATTTTAAGCCTTCCTAGCCTAGATTCTTCTTCATCCCAATGCAGTGGGTTGCCCTTTTGGAATTTATGACCAAATATCCTTGTTAAAGTGATGTTTTATAGAGCGTTATTATTATTGAAGACCATCAAACTCTTGTTTTATGGGTTTCTCCTATAATAGCAATCCAATTTTATTCATTTTAAGAAACCCTTGCTTTGGAGTGGTCAATGATTGTTGATCTCCTATCCTCGCATCATTATAAAAACTAGTTCCTCAATCATAGTAATAAATTCCTCTAGGGAAAACTCATTCTCTATCTAGAAGTATTTGGTCACCACTTTAGAGAAACAAACGTCTTTTTTTTTATATTTTTTGGCCACTTCCTGAATGCATTGTTCATCCTCCCTTTTACTTTCTCCCAAGTTGACCTCTTCAAGTTAGCCCAGATCATCCTCTAGTAGGTTAACCATTTCTTATATTTTCTCAATATGGAAGGATGATGACTTTTCCACATAGATATTGACCTTTTGACCTTTGTAAGGGATGACCATATAAGAATAATCTAGAGATAGATAACCTCCCAGCTTAGCAATGAATTCTCTAGGTAGGTATAGACTAAAGTAGGTCGAAATATGCACCATGACCACTTTTTGAATAATTATTACCTTTGGTAGCTTGTGAAGAACCATTGATATGTCCTTGATCATACCAACTATTTGGATAGGGGTACCATCCAACTAAAAAACTTTAGGTCTTAATAAAGTGTACTCCATTACCATTGCTTCATATACTACCTTCAAAATGATAATAGTGGCTACTCCTAAATTAATCATGTAATCATGTACTATCCACCCCTCTATTTGTAAATATATGTAGAATGAGGATGGTCAAATTTTACCCATGCTAGGGACTGGTTGATCCTAAGAAAAATTTAGGTTTTATGACTTATCTTCTTTAGGATTGATGCCTTTTAAGGTTTCTATGAGTAGATTTATTTTATTGGGGGTTAGCAATGCATCATACGTGCTTGCCTTTGAAGGAGTCTTCTTAATTTATTCAATAATATTGTATCTAACCACTTCTAGTAGATTTTAATCCTTTCGATCAATATCTTCATACCTTCTATGATATTTATTAGTATCTTATGGCCTTTATTTTTTTGTCACAGAGGGATACCTTAACCTTTTTAGTGCTTGCTCCTTATGATCCTTCGGTGTAGTGATACAAAACACACATGAGACAAGATTTCCACAATACTTGCCTAATAATTTGATTGATAAAATCCTAATTTTAGAGATGAGGAATCCTTTACAAAAACCACAATGGAAAGCTACTCATGGATTTATAAAAAGCTACAACTGATAAAAAGCTTGAATTCTGAAAAGAATGTAACTCTAACAAAAGGTTGCTAAATAAAATATTTGGAAAATCTAATCTGATCCTTTTAAGCCTATTAATTAAAAACATTAAATAAATTTAATTAAACCTAAGTTTAATTAATCCCTATAATTTCCCCAACCATAAAGCATTGGACTCCAATGCATACAACCAAGGAGGAGAAACATTTGAAAGAGCACAAAAACTGGAAGATAGATGACCCAAAATTTATCACTTCAAAAATTGGAGCAATTCATCACAAAACACCAAAATATTAATTTTATTGGATTGGGCTTGAAAGGAGCTTTTCAATGGCTGTAAATATACCTATATATGGTTCTGGTTGATCACCTCAATTTTTGTGAAAAGCAAAGACTCTCTTGGCAGTAAAAATGAAGTTGGCCACCTCCCCTAAAAAAGAATATACCAAAAATATTCTCAAGGAATATTTCATCAAGGATATTTTGGTCTAAAATATTATTGTATGTTGCCTTTATGTTTCCTTTGATGGGCAGAGAGAAACATACAAAAAGGATATATTGGTGTATCTAGAAATATATGTGGCATGACCAAGTGAAAAACAATTTCAAGGGATCAAAGTCCCAATCAGATTTGTTTCTTTTTTCCAAAAACATGCATCCTCCACATTTCAAATATGATATTATATGTGGATAGAGAGTGGGAAATGTAAATTATGGTGCCATGTATTTGAATTTTTGATTGATGCACTATCATAAGGTGGATAAAATAGCACCACATGATAGAGGAGGCCAAAAGTGCCACATATGCATGAACATGGTGAACAGGGGAAAAATATCATTTGTCATGTAAAATGGAGTGGCATATACTTGGAAACAAAATATGAGCTAAGAGGGAAATTTTTGCACAAGGAAAACAAAATCACAAAGACAGTATTATGCATGTGAAGAGCTTCATAGTAGATACAATAAAGGAAGTAGAAGAATTGGAGTATTTTTTTTATAGCAAAGGGTGACATCAACACTAGAGGTTCCATTTTTTGCTCCAAATATTCTTTTGCAAATCCAAATGGTGAGGCACATATGAGGCATGGGTGTTATCGATGGAGGTTGTGAAGGATTCTAGAGGAGGGCAAAATTAATTTAGAGATAGTTGTTGAAATGATAAAATATATTGAGCTAGGTAGCAACAAAAATTGCTATCAAAAGCTATGTGATGGAAATTGGAGTCATCTAATGTAATGTAGACTCCAACCTAATGATCAGCTACCTATAAAATTTGAAAGGAAACCTCGACAACCATGGAATTGGTATGGGAATTTAAGTAGTAGAAGAAAACAAAGACAAGATTATTCCTTGCAGGGGACTGAAGCAAAAATAATATGAGCACAAGATCCTAGGAGATAGATAGATAGTCATTGGTTTGTTGTGTATTATAAGTTTTATATGTGATATAAAATAGTTGCAACCCATTGAAGGTGTCACAAAATGGATTTGTAGTGGCATTACTTATAGATTATATAAATAGGTGTACATGAAGTATGTAAAATGGGATCAAGGTTGAGACAGGTGGTAGGATAGGTTTCTAGGAAAAAGGTAGATTAGGGCACATCTTATCCATGCACAACAGATTGATGGTTCCTCAGGGTAACATTATAGAGTTGGATTTTTTATTGATGCATAGACCAAGGCCATGAAGAGGGTGGCCATGGTGGAATATGGCTATGATGTATAGGAAAAATTTGTAGGGCCAATGGTGTCCAGGGGGTGCATGAAGTGTAGGCCATGGACTATGAGAAAATAGGTATGGAATAGAAAATAAGATCCGATCAAAATAGAGTTACCATGAATTCTAAGGGTTGTCAACAATATACAAAGTGGTTGGAACTTGAGAAAATAAATAACATTTATGATGATGTCATGAGCCTAATGGAGAAGATGCTACAAAACCGTAGATGCTATCATTACTATTTATGGGAAACCCCATCAAGAAAATAGGATGTTCAATACATTTTGTAATACTAAGCTTAGGATAGGGATGAAACAGGTCGTAGAGATAAAATAGATTCTCATGAATTTGAAATGTAGTCATTGCATGGTGGGGACGACCAGGTATTGAGGTGTTTATTAGATAGCCACATCAATAAACAATAGTAGGGGCCCAATTGGGTCTACTAATGTATATGGGAGACAATAATGGACTGAGGGAGGTGAGATGGTTGAAACATTATGGTGGGAAAAACATTGCAAGATGGTACGTGAACTGGGCCAACAAGGGGTAACCAAAGTGGCAGCTTAGGTGCAATAGAGGTGGCACATCTAAGGTAGGATCACTCAAGGAGGAGAAAAACTACATCAATAATATTATCAAAAAATTTAGGAGATAGCAAATGTTTCTGATAACATTCTTTCTATAGTTTTTATAACATTTGGAAACCTTTCATTTGGGGCAACTCTAACAAAAGGTTGGCAATTGAAATCTTCAAAAAATACAATCTAATCCTTTAATCCTATTAATTTAAAAAAATAATTAATTAAATTTAATTAAATCTAAGCTTAATTAATATTAAATAAATCCCTATCATTGGCCCTTTTTTTTTACTAGTTTTGGTCTTGGTGATTCTAGCTTGGTTGCTTTTTTTCTTGCTCTCTATAAGGTTGAGAAAGGACTTTGAATGGGCACAACTTTTGAGGCTTCACTTGTAGAATCTTCTTTCTAAATCTAGTTATAAATTTAATAGATTCTTCCTCTTTTGGTTTCTCGACTACCATGACTTGTTCTATATCCATTAGAATGTTGACCACTTCCTTCTATGCATTTTCTACTCTTTCTATTTTCATTTATGGTGCTAGTTGAGCTTGGTGCTAGTATAACATACATGTGCTTGAATTATGAGGATCATTACAAGCCAAGAACTAGTATCTTTCATGAGGAGTGGAAGTAGATGGAATCTCCTTAGGTTTATTGTATGTGATATTTATTCATTCAATGACACTACTACTAGAGGCTCCTTGATCCTTGGTGATAAAAAATAAACCTCCTATTTTGATAGCCCTCATATATCTTCTTTTCATTTTACCTCTCTAGAATAATAATTTTTTTATTCAAATTCTTCAATGATTCCCTTAGCTCTAATAATCCTAGATTTTCTTTAGGTTCTAGATCTGGTAAGAGAGGAAGATATGGTGCAACAGGCTTAGGAAGAGCTCCAGGTATTGAAGGAGGATCATATTGTAGCATAGTAGTGGTTGGAACCTGTTGTATAGGAAACTCTAGAAAGTATAGCATAGTGATGTTAGGAGGAAGCTTGCCAACTAAGATGAGTGCATATTTTATAGAAATTGCAACTTGAAAGACTTGAGGAAATATCATCTCATTAGTTAGTTGAGTTTGGAAGCCTAGATATGCATCAAAGGATCGAATGTAATAGATATATGCCTGGGTTTGGGAAGGTCTGATATCTTGAGGATTTCACTTTCATATTTTTTTGAATTTGATGTTAAAATAAGTGATATTTTCTTGTGGATGCCTTTGAATGGAGATAAACTAGGTAAGCAATAAAAATGGATCTCCTACCTGATTGAATTCCAAGATGAATGGTTTGGCAAGTTGATCCCATGAAGTAATATTGTTATCATCAAGGGATCTATACCAGGTGAGCACTTTTCCTCTAAAGGATATGGCGAATAGCTTCACCATGATATACTCATGTTGGATATTATGAATTACAACAAGGGCGACCGCGTCTTTGTAGTGCTCATATGCAGTTTTCTTAGTTTCATAAAAAGTGGGTAAAGATTTAAGAGCAAACTAAGGTATTCCATGGAGATCTAAAAGTAAGAGGGGACCATTTCTATTCCATCTTGGATAGATTTTTTCTACCATATTTTCTAGAAAGGGACTATCAGGAGATTGCCTAGTAAAGGATTACAATGAAAAAGGACTTTGAATGCAAGGAGATATAACTAGAGAGTGGTATTTATGTGGTATTTTATGAGTTTTCTACTCAGGTAGTTCAAAAAACTACATAGGTTCTTTGAGCTTCTTGGCCTCTAATCTCATTAACACATGATTCTAGAACTTGTCCCTTCAAGAAATTCACCAATCTCAGGTTATTTCAATAGTGGAGTCGCAAGGTGAATATGTATTCTTTGCTTGTGATATCAAGACTAGTCACAAAAATATTTGGTCCTCTAGGTGAGTGAGACAAACTACTTTGTCCCACTAGTAATGCATTGGTAGAAACAAATCAAATAAGTTTGGTCCCATCGGGTGTGCCAAAATATCTTGGTATATGATCTACCTAATGGATGGGAGTGTGTTGTTTGACTATAGGGCTAATATTAGATGGATTAGAATCTCTCCTTAGCCAACCTCCATAGAAGGTTGGTTCCTTTTTATAAAATTAAAAAATATATATGGGAAATATTAAATTAAGAAATGAGGGTTAGATGGAAATTGTGGATTAGAGGTGAAAGACATTTGGCTAACAACATTTCCATATACCATGTAACACACATTGCAACTAAACTACATATAGGGCCTAATAGATCAGTTACTAGATAAGTATCATTGAATATGAATTAATCCCAAGATCATGCCCTTCACTACTTCAATAACTCTTAGCACCCTAAGCAACATTTACAAAATAAAGTAGAACTACACAATCAAACACTAAGAATCCCTAATATTCTAATAGACTAGGCCTAACAGATAGTCTACTAGACCTCCCAAAGATATTTTACAAAAATATCTAGGGCCTATAGAGCATCCATATACATAAGAATTCAACAACACAATGCTAGAAAAGGTCAAATGACAAGTTGATTCATTAAAATTGCAGAGCAAAATTACATAATATACAACAGGTAAACACTCAAATTGTCAACCCTCATACTAAGGTAAATATCACTATATATATATATATATATATATATATATATATATATATATATATATATATATATATATATATATTACTATACTAGCCTAGATAATGATTACAAGGAAGGCCTACCATAGGCTTGACAATATAGGTATAGCCTAGCCATATCTGGGACTTGTGCTTGATCAACATGCTAGGAAGGAGTGGATGTCACTTTCTACTTTGATTCTACTAACTATTGTTGATCGACACCATCCACCATCTACACATGCCACATGTCTTAAATAGGTTTATTTCACCTAAACATGCTTAGTTTCTTCCATCATGCCTTGTTGTTGTGTCAACTATCAGATTTATAAGGAGCTATGCTCATGATTAGTGATGGTCAATATTGTTGTAGGTTTTAGAAGACCGGTTGTCAATTTCTTGTAACTGCTTTATCTTGGATGGATGAGAAGTGTATAGGTATCCTCTATCTCTATTGTGCATGGTCTTTATTAAAAGGGACTTGACCAAAAACCTTTTTATTTTCTCTTTATCTACTACATACTTCTATTGGTCATTGGAATGTTAGATAATTGGTCAATGCCAATGCACACCTCAATGGTTTGTGTCTTCATAATTATCTTGCCATATATTTAGAGTGGTTGGGTACCTATGCCTTAGTTGAACTAGGCCTGGCATATTTCCCCTGAGTTTTTAGTCAGATATATATCAAAAGTTTCCAAGTCCAACTAGACTTCCTCATATTAAAATTTTATAAAATTGATAGTCCAACAAAGTTTGCTAGGCATTATCTATGTGGGGATTTCTAATAACCCACACTAATATCCTAATAGAGGTTCATTATCCACCCATCGTACTTATTCTATAGCCTCTATGGGACCAATATAGACACTTTGGAAACTTAGCCTAGCCATGGTAGTAATATTAATGGAGCTACATTATTAACCCTTGGGGCTAGTTTAGTAGTCACTATGTGGATGGTGTAGTCATTTAGAATGTCTTATAATAATATTATTTTTGTAAGTATTTTTGTAGGAAAAAGACATCCCATGAAATAATAAGCATGTGCTAGAAGAAATGTAGAATTTTTAGGAGTAAGACTTGGCTAGGCATATAGAATGACATGTAGTAACTTTTACATCATTTTGTTAGGAATTTGACAAATTTTTGTTGATTTTTGATCATTTTATAAGATCATGCTTTTGATTTGATCAAGTAAGAAAATACTTTACAAGTTTTGTTTAGACCTTATAAACATTTCCTGGTAGTGCATAAAATATGGAATATAGGTAAACTTGGAATGGAAGAGGAAAATATTATGTGGTACAATGATAGGTAAATGATATTGGGTGTATCCATAATCTAGGAAATCATTATATTTTATTAGACCACAACCTAGTATTTTATCATACTAGAAGGAATTACATCAAAATATAGACCCTCTTCCATGAAGGTTGCAATGGTGGGATGAAGCTATTAGTGAGGATTATGCATAGAATGTAAGAGTAATGCACTTAGAAGGGAAGGCCTACCAAGTACAATTATCAAGATGATATGCAATATAATCTTGATATCTTTTAGACTCAATAATAATGTTAAGGTAAATTATATTAAGTAGTGGAAATATTTTTCTTGAGGAGATTTTATTGTATTGTCATCTATTTTTAATAAGATCTATTTGAGATATAAAAAATGTACTTATCATTTTTATCACATGCCTTAGGTTGGTAGATAGCATTATAAGATCTTGGATTAGAATAATATATGACATATGTGGGTGATGGCTTAAGGAAAGGAGAATTATAAATGAGTCTAAAATTATGAATCTTAGGTGTTGAAATTATTCCATGTGTAGGACAAGGGGAATACCTCAATTAGAATATGGGTAAGTGAATCATGGAAGGAAGTAATTTTGGCTTAGCATAGATGTATTGATTGACACATTTAATTTTTCTAATGAAGGGTTGATTAAGAAGATGGTCTACAAAAGCAAAAAGCAATGGGTGGTTTTTTTAATTTAGAATATAGCAAACAAAATTGTGCATCATCATCATTGCAAGACAAGTTAGAATCTTGCAAGATACACTAGGTTTATCTTTAGACTATTCTATTTTGGTAAAAATGCTAGCCATGGTCATCTTAGGTTTTTGGATTTGTAATTTATCATATTTGACTTTTTGGTTCTCATGATAGTTTTCTTTATTCTTTAGGAAACTCGTTTGGGTATCATTAACAGCAATCTTAGAATAAGTAAAAACTTAGTCTTGAATTACTTATAAGACTCTTTGGGGATAACATTAGAGGGTTTTGACTCGCATTACGAATGGCATGACTTTTACCTTCATTGACATTGGGTGAATAGCTTAAATTCATGTATGCTATGATTTTGTCAACCCCTTCCTCAAAGCATTGGACATAAGTCATTTTCTGAGGCTTGTTGGAAATTATCTAGCACTGAATCCTTATAAATCTCAAGAATTTGATTAGCTAGGTATTTTATTATTAGAACTTATAGGTATATATTGTTTAGTTAATGTATCATATCTAGATTTTTCCTAATTTTGAGTGGCATAAAATTTGAAATTCATCACCAAAGAGTGTCATACATGAATTTTATAAAATAATGAAATGAGTGGAATAAATATCTAAGAATACCATACCAAAAAATAAATAGTCCATCAAAAACATTAAGGGGTTTAATATTTTTTCAGTTAAGTTCAAAGGCATAATTTTTAGATGAATTTTGTTTTTATTGCTCCTTTTTTATATTCTTCATGAGGTAAATGAAATTATTTTATCACTCATTTCTCTTGTTTGTGACTTTAAATAGGTTGATATTATTGATTCCATCATGGGTAACACATCTATTATTATTCTTAGTATTTAGTTTTAAGCAACCTTCATCTTATAGCATTCTTCCAATAGTCCTTGCATATTACATGTAATACCTTGATAGCCTTTCTAATTTGAGGTAGGAGAACTTGCATAAGCATTTCCTTAAGGCTATAATCATCAATACTACACTTGGATTGGTAATTAAGGTCTTTTATCTTTTAATAAAGGCATTAATTATATCATGTCACTCTTGTTTAATCATGAGAAATTGGTGAATGGAATCATTAGGTATTTTTTTGGCTCCAAATTTAGATATAACCAAGTAAAGTAGTTGCTCAAAGTTATGGATAGAACCTCTAGGCTAGTTTTTATATCATTAGCACGGGTCCCTTAAATAATTCTACAAATAAAATAGTATTAGTATTTGGATTGGACCCTATCCAATATTTATATATTTTGAAGAATCTACCAAAGAATTTTTTCTTTATTTTGGTTTTATCATAGGATAGGGGAGGTATTCAATGTAAGTGTAGGCATTATTTTTTGATATGAATTTGCTCTTTCAATACCAGTGATAAAAGTGCTTTTCTAAATGCTTTCATCTTTGACATCTATGTGAGGCGCTAGATGTTCATTAAGTCATTTTTCTAACCTTGGGATTTTACACTTATATTACAGTGAAGGCTTTTTGCCTTGTCATTCATAATGAAGGCATAGCTACTAGAATTTACCTCTATGGGTAGACTCATGTCCCTCGGTATACTTGAGGAGATTACTTGTTGTTACATTTTTTATGGATCCTATTATTGCATTTGTGTTATTTGCATGTATTTAATTTTTTTATTTAGATCCTCCACCACTTTTTAAGCCTCTCTTTTTCTTTCTATTGTGCATTTATTTGATCCATTTTCTAAAATTAACTTTGAATATTTGTACAAGTTTTATTTTATTGGGAAACATTTTGTTTATTCATATTCCATTGGGCTACCCTTTGCCAAGTGATATAAGCATTTTATTGAGCATTGGTATTTTTTGAGCCAATATTTGTTGAAACATTATTTTTTAATGTCATTTTAAAGTGCATTAGTAATCTAGCTTTATAAATTTATAAAACATCTTTCTTGTTCACTTTTAGAAAATTACCTAAGTGTAATATTATTGTTGATCATTTCTTCTAAAGTGTTGGGAACCACAATTTTCTTATTCTATTGAGCTCTTGGTTGAATATTCTGAGTAGTGCTACTAGCTTGAATTTTATATTTTTGTCCATATTGTTGGGCAAATACCTTGATTTCAGGTCTATAGGTTTTTTATTGATTATTTAGGATAAATGCAAAAACATGTAGTGGTTGGCATTGAAGTTAGGGTTGTCTAAATAGTAATTTATTCATGTCACACAGTGGGGTGTTAAAAGAAAAGAATTTTATTTCCTCTCTTTTTTGGGTTTGGGACTCTACCTCTCCCCTTCTTCTTGATCTTCTTGATCTTGATTTGCTTTTTCATGGCTAGTGTGATAGCTTTATTTATTTTCAAATGTAACAGTCATATTGTGGTAATATTGCTCATTATTTTGATTGACATGGTCATTCCTAGTTTGGTTTCTTGTTTAAATGATATAAATATTATAGTTAGGATTGAATTGGTTGCCAAATATTTATTCATTGATAAATGATATTTGATTTTTTGGTTTTCCACCCATAGGATGGATAATAGGAGGGAAACCCATGTTAGGATCCATGGAGATTCACTAAATAAGAATTCTTAAAGAATAACAGTGATCCCTACTCACAAGTAATAGTTCATGTTAATTTCACCAAGATTTTTTCCTTATATTTGGATAAACCAATAAGGTCACTTCAACCTATAGGCGAAGACAACATGAGGTTAAGCCAAACCTAAGAAAAACCCTAAATTCATAGGACCACAATAAGGTTATGATTGGGGATGATATGGTTGATTTGGTCTATGAATGTTCCTAAGGGTTTAAAAAGGTAATAATAGAGTTAAAAGGCAATCAACATAACTAGATACATAACCAATATAGTCCAAGTAAATAGACCTAATATGCAGTAAAGTAGAGAAAATACAAGTCATTAAAGTATGAAAGTAAAGAAATGAGCAAGAGAGAAATTACTAACCTTGGAATGTACATAACTTTAATCCCTAATGAAGATGTACTTGAATATTTAAAGTTGCTTGGTATCCTTTGATATGCTTTCTCTTTTATGTTCTAGTTGATGGAGAGGCCCAACCAAGGTGACCTTGAGATAAGGATTCATTTCTAGGAGAAGGTTGCTACTCTAAGGAAGAAGAAGAATACAATTCTTCTTATGAGCTAAGAGGTATGAGAATGTTATTGTAAAGTCTTTAGAGATGGAAGAGGATAGCCTTGGAAGGTTCCTAGCACCACATGATAGGAAGAGGAAAATGGAGAATAAACTATTGGTGTCTTCTCCTTATTTCATAAGAAAAAGACCTAAATATGCTCCTTTGTCAGATATTTTGTTGGTGCAATTTATTATTAGAATATATTGGAATATGACAAATTGACCTAATATTTATATTAATTTTACTATTTTAGGTTAAAAAAATCAGAGCATTGAACAATGACCAACACCCTCATCGATCATGGAATTTAGGTAAAATTTAGATCAAAAGTGGATGTAGTATGTTTTATTAGAGTTAGTTGCACTATTGATTCTAGGAAAGTTTTTATTTTTAATAAGAATGTTGGTCTATGATAGATCAATACTATGAAGTGGCACTCTAATGTAATGATCTAGTGATTTTGGTAGTGCTCTCGTCAAAATAAATAGTGCTCTTGTTTATAAATGGGAAGGATGTAAAATTGACAAGTTTAGGGGCTAATAGGGCTTCTCCTAGGCATTCCAATGAACCTATAGGCCTACTAAAGGATTTTGGCATAGCCTATTCCTAATTGGTTTTGTCAATGGAAAGGTTTCTATGATGATATAAGGTGTGTATCCTTAAGGTCTACTTAACCAACTCACCTACGCTTATATCCAAGTATCCATCAACCAAGGATGGTTTCGTGTTTGAAACCTAATTTTCTAGCATAAAAATAATCTAAGCAAATGTTGCTTGAACATATTTCTAAGTTAGAATAACACAATCTAGTCCATGCAATGATATTAAGGTGTTCCATAATTTTTGTCTTTTTTGAGACCTATAGAACATAACTTGATTCTAATAAAAATTAAAACAAATAAAAGGAATTTTTTAAGGGAACATGACATGACACTAAAATCTCTATAAGGAGGAGAATTTAATCCAAAAATGTTTAATTTAATTCCATCAAAAAATTTAAGGGCTTATTGAATATATTTCATTGATAACAAAGTTGAAACTTTGTCAAAAGCCTTTATAATAAATAAAATTTAATTTAAAAAAAAATGAATTTCATTCCATCAAAATATTAAATGTTAAACAAGTATACTTTATTGATACAGAGTGAAGTTATAAAATAAATTCAATCAAATGGAAAAACTAAAATCATAAATTCTAATGATATTTAAAAACTTTCAAGTAGGATACCCAAGGCCAATATGAAATGGGAGGTGGAGGAGGAGAAATATTGGAATATGTTATAGGCATGGATGCATAAGCAAGTTTAGAAGTGGGGATAGAAGATAAGATAGGCCTTGGGAACATCATGAGGTCTAACAAAAGGATCAATTTAAAGGGTTGTGTGGATAGGAGTGTGGGCACATCAAGGGGGTAGAACAACAAAACTAAATCCTCATTTGTTGCTAACCTCAAAGGGAAATGTAAGGTCTTAGGTTGGCCTCATCCCTAGGCTACAATTGTTTATCAAAAATCTAATAAGAATTTTTTAACATAGGATTGAATTCCCTCCATTCTAGTTAGTGATATCATTACAAAAGGTAACATATTAAATTTGTAAAGTAGGTTAATCTACTAATTCATGGGAGTGTGTATGGGTTTGATAGCTTTGAAGATTTGGATCAAAAATAAATGGGACTTGAAAGGGGAAGCTTCAATCACTTTGATCTAAAGGTTTCTTCTTGGTAACCTTCACCCATGAGAAATACTATGACTAGGTCTACATGAGAGGGTCTTGGTTTCTAGGCAATTATGGTCTATACATGCACCATTGGTCACCAGGGTTTAACCCTCATATAAATATTATTTTTAAGTCATGGTGTGGGTACAGTAGTTCATACTACCCTTGGAATTCTAGGTAAAGGAGGTCTTTGAAAATTTTAGAAACACTTTGGGGGAGTTCATCTTGGTGGCCCCTACAATAGAAAATAAATTGTAGTCTATTTTTACTCACATATATGTGAGGGTAGACCTATAAAAACCCCTTATTAAAATGATAGATTTGGTTTCATGTATATGGTTAAGCAACATAAGGAGGTTGACAATGAAAACATACCCTTTAGATGTCACCTCTACCATGCATGTAGGCACTTGGAAATATTTTGTGTGACAAAGAAACAACCACTAAAATAGGACCCTTAGGGACCAATGAAGGAGAAGTCACAACATGAATCATTCATTATAAATCCAAAATTATAAAATAGAATGTAAAATATAATACTATAACTAGAACAATCAAAACAAGAGGTTTTGAAAATAGCAAAAGAGGAGGAAATAGTTCTACAGACACAAGAGCCCAAGGTAGGTCTAGAAGAAGTAAAAAGCAATAAAAAATATAAAAAATATGAATAAGAGAAAATCATAGAGGAAGAGGCCCAAGAAACTTCCTCAAATAAATTTAAGAAACTATAATAGAAGGGGAAGAGATAGAATGTGAGTGTGAGGAGGTTCAACCTTCTCAAATAGGGGGAAGGAGCACTTACAAACAAGTTGATACAAGGGTCTCTAGACGAGTAAGGGGATGATCCTTAGAAAATATTTTGTGAATCAGGGGAGCAAAAAATAAGTGGTATATGGCAAGAAAATTCATCTTTTTGATGGCTTCCTTTATAGGGAGATCCAAACCCCTAGCTAAATGGGAAAAAATTAAATTATACCCTAGAATTTGAGGGGTCTAAATTCCCTAGCCAAACATAGACTATTAAAATACTATGTTAATAGTTTGTGTACTAATGTAGTCTTATTACATGAAATAAAATTTAGGGAAAATGAATTAGGAAAAATAAGTAGAAATATTTGGAGTAGAAGTAGATTTTTAGGAGCTCCAACAAAGAGAGCTTTAGGAGGTTTGCTAACTTTTTAGAACTTAAAGATCTTTGATGGAGAGTTGGTTGATAAAAAATGATATCACCTAGAAATTTACTTTGATCATAGGCTTGTAGGTGAATGAAACACATACCCATGAGTGTGAGGCCATGGTAATATAGTGCATATTTACCTTCTACCATAGGGAGTGGAGAGTATAAAGTATACACAGCAAAGATAACATAGAAATGACTAAGGGGTGGCACAAACTAAATATTTATAGGACTTCTAAAGGAAATTTTTACCCAGAGGAGGAGGGGGAGTGGTGAGAGATGATATAGATAAAACAAGAGTGATGTATATATATAAATTTAATGAGAATACCAGTACTATAGTAGAATCCAAGTTTTTTCTTGTCGAAGTTAAGTTGGCAAGGAAAATGGGCATAAGCAAGTTAGAATTGGAGTGTAATTCACAAGTGCTAGTGAATTGGCTCAATGACAAGAATAAATCCAACTAGAAAGTGATGGATATGATAGAAGAGATTCTGGATCTACTAAGTGGGTTTGAGGATACTAGGATTCAACATATCATTTTTGAAAGGAAATAAAATATATATTAGCAAATAAAGGAGTTTTGGAACAAGAGAGTTGGATTTTGAGGGAGGGTAAAGAGATTTCCACATCAATAAGGGTAGTTTAGGATTTGGATCAGGTAAAATCAATATAATGGGAAAGTTAATACTACTAATGTAAGTCATGGAATTAGAGCTTTTCTCTCTTAAACTAGTTGAATTTGATGATGGATTTGGTTATCTACTAAAGATCACGAATTTGATTTTTAAATTGGATGAAGGTGGGAGCATCTTTGATGAAGATAGGAGTGGATTTGTTCATGAGTTTGAAGATGGATCAGGTCTATCTATTGAAGTAGAGACAATTGGTATTGGGGTGGGATCGCCCCTAGATACTGGACCCTCAGGTTCCCCTTGCAAGATCCCCCTTTCGTTCCCTTCAAATTTAGTCCCAAATCCTATTCTATAGCCATCTAAAAGAACTCTTTTTATATAAGCAGAAGTTACAACCTTTTTGATCTTCAACCATCATAGGGAAAGCTTTGTATTCCATCAAAGCTCATAAACATGGTTGTGGCTCAAGAAGCAAGCCCATTGGTAGATAAGTTCCTTGGATCATACCCTGACATTGACTTCATTCAACAATGGGATTTAGGAAGTTGCAAGGGCACATGGAGATAGTGGTACTTCCCAAAGTTTTCTTCCTCATCAAGTTGATCTACATAAAAGACTTGATTTGTATCCTTGAAGGTGGACCTTTGTTTTATGGCAGGCACCATCTCTTCTTGAGGAAATAGGATTGATACTTCAATCCAAAAACTTAATGTATCAACTCTACTTTGTTATGGGTTATACTCCCTGGTCTGCCTATCTAATTCTAGCATGAAGACATCCTCCTTGGGATTATAAGATCCATAGGGGATATTGTCTCTTTTGACATTGGCATAAAAGCAAATTCGAGGATGATCTACACCAAAATGTACATCAATGTAAATATAGAATCTGAGCTACCAAAATATTGAGTTGATCTCTGATTTCTCCTCCTATATTCAAGAAATAGAGTATGAAAACAAACCATTTTTCTCCTCATGCAAGAAGCAAGGTCACCTCTCTCCCCGATGCCCATCTCTAAAGAACCATCCAAAAACCAAGAAAGTTTGGTATTTCAAGGATTCTAATAAGCCCTCTGGTGCATCAAATAATACTCAGGAATCTAATCCTACTTCCAACAAGCTTCAAAAAATGGATGAGTATCGGCAACCCTTGGCTCAAGTAAGCCACCCTAATTACATTCTCAACAACCCTTCTCTTAATCCTCTTTAGGAAAATCCTTTTGCTTGTTTGGAGTGAGAAACTCATCTAGTTTTAGAGGGATTCATGATCTCCCAAGAATATGATCCTATTGTTGAGGAACCACAGGTTGGCACCCATATATTACCAGCAAAGTTCCTATTATCACATGATCTTGAGATCCCAAATCCAAATGTCTCAAAATCAAAAGTAGATAGTAAGCAAAGCACATCATGCCCTGTAACCAAAACAAAAAGTGTGCATACATTGGCAGTGATAGAAAGGTATAAAATCCCTCAAATCAAGATCTCAAAAAAAGAGAAATAAAGGTAAAAATTGCCAATGGATCACAAACTATCTTGGATCTGATAGGAAAACAAAACCATCAAGAAGAGTCTAGCTTTGATTCAGGACTCAAACAAATTTTTCTCTTCCTTAGGTAGGGGGAAAAAACATCTATCAAACTCCCACAAATTAAGATTATCTTCTAGAATTTGAGAGACCTTAATGATCATTCCAAGCATAGATTACTAGCTTGCATGAGGAAATATTTAAACCCCCAGATCATCCTTTTGCAAGAAACTAAAGTTGAAGAATCTAATTTGGATAGAGTAGCAAAAGCTATCTGGAAGAACATTGAATTCTTAGCCAATCCTGCATAGGGAGCCTTGAGGGGGCTTCTTTGCCTTTGAGACCCTTTAAATATAGAAGGAAAATTTATATCCTCCTTAGACAAAATTTCCAATATCCTTTTTTCTCTATAAAGAAACAAAGTGAAAATGGGTCCTATCCAACATATATGCCTCAAATTCTATTCTTGGGAGAGTCTCCTTATGGAACACTTTGAGCCATATGAGGAGTTTTTTCAAGGAAGAGGCTTGGATGTTGGCAAGGGATTTCAACTCCCCTCTCTATCCCTCAAACAAAAAGAGAGATAATCATATTACTTCTAAAAGTGTCAAGGATTTTGCCTAGTTTATCCATGACAGTGAGCTAATGGATGTGGACTTGAGAGGCACTAAATTCACCTAGAGCAACAGGAGATTGGGTAGCTAGTTTTTTCAGCTTAGACTTGAAGGATCCTTATGTCCAAGGAAGGTATTTTTCCCTTTGGGGATCCCTCACTATGCTCCCTCTCCAAAATCAGCTTGGACCATAAACTGCTTTTTTTGGAAGCCTTACAGCCAGTTAAAGCTTTTAAAATCCCTTTTATATTTGAGTCCATGTGGTTCCACCATGAGGGTCTTATCCCCCTAGTGACTAGTTGGTGGGCTCACAATTTCTTGGGTCCTCTTGTCTCCCAAAGAGCTAAAAATATCTGCTTCATTAAATTCAATCTTAAAGGGTGGAATAAATTAGTCTTTGGTCACATATTTCATAGGAAACAAGATCTTTAGAAGCAAATGAGCAATATAGAATATTCCATCCTATATGGAGACTCCTCAAAAGACCTAAGTCTCAAAGAAAAAGAGCTCCTAGATAGTTTCCACAACACCTTGGCCCGTGAATAATCCTTCTAGAGGCAAAAATCCATGGCCCTATGGATAAAGGATGGGGATCACAACACCATGTTCTTCCATGCCTCCACCTTAGACATAGAAGTTTAAAAAAAATCAAGAAAATTGTCAAGGTTGATAGAACATTGATTGAGAACCTATTGGAAATTAGGACTGAAGTAGTCAACTTCTATGAAAAATTATTAGGACTAGGGGAACCCAATAATAATCAATATATGAGCAGGATCCTAGACAACATCCCTTCCCTCATACCTCAAGATCTAAATTCCTTATTTTCCATTCGCTTCTCAGATGAGGAAGTGAAAGTAATAACCTTTTCCATGATGAAGGACAATGTTTCAGGGCCTAACGGATTTCTAGCTTTGTTCTTCCATAAATTTTGAAACGTCATTAGGACAGATGTGGTGGAGGTTATTTAGGAAATTTAGAAAACTCAACATATCTCTAGAGATGTAAACTCCACTTTTTTGTCCTTATTTCCAAATTGGTATAGGTTAAAAACTTCAAATACATTAGACCCATTAGTCTATGCAACACCATCTACAAAATTCTCTCCAAAATTATGTCTAATAGACTTAAAAAAGCCCTGCCCCTTATCATTGACCCCTACGAAGGTAACTTTGTGGAGCAGTGGCTTATCACAAATGGTATAATATTAATCCATGAACTCATTCACTCTGTGGACAAAAGTGGGAAAATAGACCTTTTCTTGAAGTTGGACATGAACAAAGCCTTCGACAAAGTCTCCTGGGAATTCCTATTCAAAGTCTTATCCAACTTTGATTTTCAACAGGATTGGATCAACCTTGTCAAGGAATGTGTTTTTTCAGTAAGCTTATCTATCATTGTCAATGGCTCTACCATGGGTTACTTTAGAAGCTTCAGGGACCTTAGACAAGGAGACCCTATCTCCCCCTATCTCTTCATCATTTTGGCCAAAGCCTTAGAGAGATCCCTGAAATTTGCATTCGCCCAAGGGATCATCGTCAAAATTAGGTCAGCCTCCTCCCTAAATATTATAACCCATCAACAATTTATCAATGATAATATCTTGGCCACAATCTCATTTATACCACGGGCTAGAACCATCAAAGAAATCTTGAGCCTTTATGAAAGTGCAGTCAGGCAAAAAGTCAATTTATTAAAGAGTAAAATTTTCCTCCTCAACACCCCCACCAAAAGGTAGAGGAAAATAGCTCAAATCCTTTGATGTGTAATTTTGGAATTCTCCTTGAAATACCTTAGAATACCTCTTTTCAAAGGGAGGATTCAAGATGATCTTTGGACCCCAATCCTTGAAATAATTCAAAAAAATTGGTTGGCTAGATGGATGCTCTCCTCAGTCAAGTAGGGAAAGCTCAATTGGTTAAATCCACTTTGCAAAGCATTCTGATTTACTTTTTGTCCCTATTCAAACTTCCTACTACCATTGGCCAAAAAATTGAGCAAGTTTAGGAATATTTCATTTGGTTTGTTTTAGACACCCGCAAACCCTCTGGGTGGCATGGGACCAAGTCTGCTCCAAGAAAGTATTAGGTGGGTTGGGTTTCAAGATAGTCAAACAAATGAATAAGGCCCTAATTTCTAAGCAAGGATGAAAATTGCTAAAACAAGATAACATAGGATGGATTTGAATTCTCACAACTAAATATATTTGGTAGGGAAGAAACCTCCTAGACAAACCCTCTTCACACAAAGGTTCTACATTATGGAACTCCCTCAAGACTAAAAATCTCATCCAAAAAGGAGTTAGGTAAAAATTGGGCTTTGGAAATAGGATAGACTTTTGGAGATATCCTTGGATCACAGACTCCCCTCTTATTTCTAATATAGAGTTGGTCGTTATGGAACTCCTCACTGTCTACATATTTGGTAATAGAGTCTTTGATTTCATTGAAATATCCAATGAAAATAAAGTCTGAAGGTCTATCGTCGAGACCTAAATGGTAGGGAAGAAAAGGCCAGAAAAGAAATCTCGAGGATGTTGAGAACTCATTTCATCCAAAACTTAGAGATCAAGGTACCCTTGATTTGGAAGGAAAATAATAGTGGCCTCTTCTCAATAAAATTTACCTATTTCTTGGAAGAGGAAGGGGGAGAGAGTTGGTTCCTAGTCAAACATGTTTGGCTAAACTATCTTATTCTCTAATAGTCTCTTTTTTATTTTAGCTTGTAGTTAAAAATAAGATCCTCACTATTGATAAGCTTTAGTACAAAGGAATGATTATCCCTAATAGATGCTACCTATGCAAGGCTAGTTGTGAAACCACTCATCATATTTTTCTAACCTATCCCTTCTCCAAGGTTGTTCTCCATTTTTTGCTAAGCACCTTTGGCTACTCCTAGGTCCAACCCAATTGTATTGAGGACTTATTCTTGCAATGGTCCCCTCCCTTTTTTGGTGAAATATTATGATCCCTTTGGTCCTTCTGTTTACCTCATTTCCTATGGGGGATTTGGAAGGAAAGGAACAACAGAACATTCCAAAATGACTATAGATACCCCCTTTTCGTTGGCATCAAAATCTTAGAAGTAGCTAAAGAAAACACCTCGTTGATCCTCTTCCAATATAGAAAAGAAAATGTCCTTGAATATTGTCTAGTTGTCTCTCTTGGTTTCCCCAATAGATCTCCTCAACCTTTGAATTCAGGAAAAGTATACTTCACCCAAGTTAAATAGATCCCTTCTCTACTTGGATGGATAAAATTAAATTTTGACAGGGCTACCAAGGGTAACCCAAGAAGCTTTGGAGCTAGTGGTGCTATCAAATATGACAAGGGTCAAATCCTTCTGGTTTATGCAGAGAACCTAGGGCTTTAGACCAGTCATTTTTTGAAGCAAGATCTTTGTTCCAAGGAATAAATATTTTGGAAAATATTCCAATCAGGAAGGTTATCGTTGAAGGTGACTCCATGAACATCATCAATTAGCTGAAAGGCTCTCAACCCTTTGACTTGGAGCATAGAAAATTTCATGGAGGAGGCCAAAAGAACCATTTTACAATTAGAAATTTCTTTTATCCATCATGTTTACCATGAGGGCAATAAAGTTGCAGACTCCTTAGCCAACCTCAACATCATTCAAGAGTACCTATATATTTTGAGTTGCAAATTTCCTCCAACCCTTTTGCAATCCTATAGATATCATGGTGTGGACTCCCCTGTTTGACCTTAATTTTTTCCCCCATCTCCCCACGTGTTCTCAAATTTCTTTTGCTAAGTCCTCTTATTTTCTCATTTCAGTTCTTTGCATCTCCATGCTCCTCGTGGCCCATCAACACCCCCTTTTTTTTTCCTTTTCATGGGGCCTATTTTAGATAACCTATTTTAGCTAGTATATCTTGACTCCTTCCTTTGCAAGAACCCCTCTCTCATCTACTCTAAAGGTCTTGTCATGGTAGTTTATTTTTTTAACTTTGTTTAAATTCCTCTTTTTCCCTCCAATCATGCTTCACCCTTATATCAGCTCACCAAGTCAACCAGTGGGTCGTGGCACTTGGTCTCATCTATGCATTGGCTTTACACGTATCACATGGCCCCTTCCACTAAATGGCCTTGGAACTACAAGTTGCTCCTTTATCCCACTAATGATTGCTTTAGTAATTTATTATCTATCAAAGGAAAGAAGACTAGTAATGTGTGGCTTCTCCTTCCTATGATATAGTATCACATGTTTCTCTTTGTCCATTCCTCCACTTGGCCTTAGGATTGATCTCATCACCCTTCTCATTCTAATGAAAACATGCATTCAAATATTTTTGTAGACACCTAAAATGTGTCATGTTGAGGAGGCTACTCATGTGGACACTTTTTTAGGCCATATGACTCACCTTGGACCTTTCTAAGACCTAACAGTGGTTCTAATCACTCAATCAAGGTAGCTTAATCCTATTCAGCCTTGGCTAGTGATGAAATTAGTGGTGGCCAGCACCACTACTGATGTTGACAACGATCATGAGTGTGCCGCAACTATCGATAACAACCATAGATCAAGTCATACCTATTTAAGACGATCGAGTCTATAACAAAATCAGGCTACTCAAGCCGAGTAAAATTCATTGTAATGCAACAAATTCTGGACAATTATCCATCAAAAGCTTCCAGAACCTTCACCCAAACTACACCAGCCCAATCGAATCTTGTTCTTGGCTTCATGGGTAAGCTAGGATGAGAATTTTAGAAGTCTACTTAAGGCCCCAAAAATAAGAAAGAAGCTTGGAGATTTTTATGAGCAATTGCCATAGCGAAGCATTGCCAAACTAAGGAGAGAAGTAACATCCGTTGAGGTGCAAGGAAGTGATGTCCAATTTACATCATGACAATGGCAGATTTAGTAATATATTTAATCAAAGCTTGAGGATCAACCACCTTGCCATTCTACATCAAATTGTCACGAATTCAAGCCTAATTACATCATCCAACTATGTCTTGAGACACGACCGACCCTTGCACATCAATTCAACAATAGAATTTAGTGTTATCGAGGATTGATCATAGAGAACAAAGTCTTTGTCCCGTAGCCACTATTTTCAATAGCGGCTTGCAAGCATCATCATCGATGTCATCAACGACTAACAAATCCTGTCGATTTGATCAACAACAACCTTGGTTTGATATCTTGATTTCTCTATTTTAGCATTAGATCAGATTAGAAGCTTTTTAATTTGGATTTTTGACATAGATTAGCCGCATTTACATTCAGTCTTTCTGCATTTCTTTCCTATTTTCATGCATTTTATTATTACTTTATGCATTTGCTTTATGATTTGCATTATTCAAAAAACAAGATTCATTTTGAGAGGTGTCATATGCTATTGACCTTTCTTACAGTTTCTTGTGTGCATATTACAAGGCTATTCAAGGGCTATACATCACCAAGATCCATTTTCTTGGCATCAAAAGCAGAGGTTGCAAGTAAACCCTTTATAATCATAATAGTGGAAGAGCAAAGACCTTGTGGAGTGCATATTTCCCCTTTGGGGCTATATACTTTGTAATATTGTATCAAATTTGGTATCCCTAAGAGGGACGTATTGTAACCGAGATTAATTTCATTAATAAGAAGAAGCACCCCATTTTTGTTATCTTGTTATCTCAATGGTTACTTAGTTTTCTTTATCAATTTGTTTATAATATTGTAATAGATTAGATGCATGATTTTTATAGCTTTACAATTTCCACTCTCTCCTCATGTTGCATGAAGGAGTTGACCTCAAGGTAGATCTTATGGTAGGAATGGTATTTTCACCTATCTTGAAAGGTTTCCTTTCCAATGTCATCTAGTACACTTCAAAAAAATTCTACATTGCAAATTGGAATGATACCGTTATATAGAGGGCAGTTTCAACTTTTTGCACTCAATTCTCTGCACTTTGCTACACCCTCCTCACCCCCCTCCAAAAGCATATGTTTCTATTCTTGTACCACCTCAAATATGGCTAACATTGACAACATAGTGTATCCTATAGTACTAACCCTAGATAAGCTAGTGGAAGAAATCTTGTATGATACGGGTTTTCTATCATTTCTCAAGAAATTTATTGGCCATAATCGTAACCTTTCAAAGGAAATGACCCATTCCCAGGATGAAGGTGAAGTAAAGGCTAGGGTCCTGGACTTCACCATTAGTGTTGCCTTGACTGCAAAAGTATTAGGTCTTCCAACTATAGGCAAAAGTGTCAATAGAGACAAGCATTCTCTTGCAAACGAATTGTTTCTCTTTAAAGACCAAGGGAAAAATCTCAACAGACACCAAAATAGTATTCTTAGGGAGTTCTTGCCCAAGCCTTGGGACAAAGTGGTCATCCCTATCATCCAGTACTTCACATTGGATGACCAAACCTCCATATTAGGAGCTTCCACTTCGCTTTGTTAAATCATATATGTAGTGAGAAAAGCATCAACATCTTAGCTTTCCTTTTTAAGTCTATGGACAAATTGATGAAACAAGTGCAGAAAGGGATCTCCATCTTCCTGATCCATCAAGGGATTCATATGCTCTTGTTCTAGCATATAATGAAGAAAGAGGGTCAAAATTCCCTAATGAGCCTTGGGTTGAGCTTGGGAAGCCCCTTTGGTGCGACAAGATACAACTTCCCTTACTTTCTAAAGGGAAAACTTCAAAGGAGGTGTCCTTATTTGAGAGTGTCAACCCTGAGGTGGCCATTGAGAGCTCCCCCATAGGTGGTAACAAAGACATTGAAATGGAGGTCACCCCTGAATTGCTTAAGAGTAAAAACCATCAATGACTCGGAGCAAGGTGGTGGTGACGCGATGACCCCTAGAGACAAGACCGACTCCTAGAGATGATCCAAATACTTAAAATATCATACAGTGAAAAAGAGATGCTCCCCTATCTAGGTTACTTTGGATTATAATTCGAAAGATACCTCAGATTCCCTACCCATCATGCGAATGACCAAATACGAAAGCTTTGTTCATCTGTGTACTCCTACCCGAAGGATAACCATACAGTGTAGTAACCCTCCTTTGAAATCCCCTCTTCAGGGAATGGTTGTCTTTTTTCCCAGACATTGGGGATACTTCCAGGTTTTGAATGATCTTATCAGTTTGATGTACATAGTGGGGAATATGTCCATCACCTATGCTGAAGAAGCGGTCATCCTCTTGAATAAATACAAAAGTAAATATGGCACTGCAGATCTTGATGATTTGATGGACCCTCCTGCTGCTATTACTGGTTAGGACTAGCCTCAAATAGTTCCCTATCTACTAGTCCCTAACTTTCCTTTGCTTTCTCTCTTTGGATCTTGGTTTGATCTCTCTTTTTTTTTTGCTCCCGGAATCCCTTTTTTTTAGTCGTTGGATCCAAGAGGTTCTTCTCTATGTAGCTTTCAAGTGTTTCTTCTGTTGTCCTCTTTATGAGGATCTTTCTCTATTGTAAAAGGTTCGAGGACCCTTTCAAAACCCTTTCTTTCTATCAATAAAAAAAGAAGGTAAATCTACAATGAAAAACAACAAAGTTTAAGATCAATGAATTGAAGAAAAGATTACCTCCTTAAAGTTTTTTTTTTTCCCATAATACAAGTATTATAATTAAGGTTTATACTTTTGTATTTTATAAGAAATAAGAAGGTACTCAATGTAAAAGATTTTGTATCCAGTTTGAAAAGGTGACACCAAAACTTTATTTACTATAATAAAAAAATTCATAAATTCTATATAAATAAATTATTAAATGTCTTTTATATATATATATATATATATATATATATATATATATATATATATATATTTTTTTTTTTATATTAGTTACTTGAAAATATAATTTAAATATCAAACCACGAGTGTGTGAGGGGTAGGTGTGTGGTGGCTTTGTGTTAAATTCTCTATTAATAAGTATAGTTCTAGGCTTTATGAAAGGACGTGGTTGGAAGGCAGTCTGCTTGTGCGTCTGTCATAAAAGTTTTTTTTATGATAACCAAATCAAATATATATATATATATATAATTTACGCACTTATAAATTATCTTGCATATATAAAGGTTGCAAATATTCCCCCATACAATTTAAATTGCATTATAACTGTATTATGTAAAATTATTATTATTATTATTGGTTGTTCTGTTCAAATGTTGCACCTTTTCTTAGAAAAAGGTGTTTCATTATTATTATTTCTTTCTTTTGAAACTTTCAGGTATTCCCACATGAATCTGAACAAAAAAATTGAAGGTTCCTTTGCACGTTAATCACACCCAAGTATGAAATTTGAAACCTTTCAATTTATAACACGGAATTCGATGCTTTTATATCGGTGACACAACCATGTGTTATGATGTCTAATCGTCTAATTGTTTAGACAGATATAAAACTAAATTTTAAATTTTAACTTTATTAAAATAAAAAAATTTAAAAATAAATTGAAACAAATACCTGCTCGAGATCTTCCCGGAGTGTTTAGACAGATATAAAACTAAATTTTAAATTTTAACTTTATTAAAATAAAAAAATTTAAAAATAAATTGAAACAAATACCTGCTCGAGATCTTCCCGGAGCCCCTTACTCTCTTTATTGCGATTAAATGGTTAATTAACACCCAAATGATCAAGCGCCACCTTAGATTCCTAGAAAATTTATTGGATAGCAGCGTCCTCACCATCTTTACAACATCCCAAACAAAATTTGCCACGTTACCTCGTGACAGCGAGGCAGTTCAACTTTGGGCGGTGTTATCGTACTTACTTGGTAATTGTGTTGCTGGAGCCCACCTATTAATGTTAGTCGGCAACATCCAAAGGCAGAGGGCCCACCTGCCAGCAAGGACACAACTCCACCTGCTCTCCACTTATTTAGGATCCAATGTCCGAGGTCGAAACACAGATCGAAGAAAGATAGTGATAGCATGCACCTACTTTCTCTCTCTTTACCTCATTTGATTTGATATATAAAAATATTGGTCATACTCATAAACTTATAGCGTAGGTAATTCACTTACTCCAACTAAGTAATTGGGCCCAGTTAATTAATTGATATAAAACTCTGGGAACTCCAAACACGTGCCATCGCTCCGTGTGATTGACAATGTAAGATGTCGTATCGATGCAAAACAAAACTTACCGTCACAGATCGAATGAAATCCATGTCAGTCCCACCAGACTGATTATATTACAAACATAATTATAAATCATAACTAACTTTTTTCTTTCTTTCCATCCCATTATAGTAATTCACTCACGACATGATTTATGTAAGTACTGGGACAGTAAACTATGGTTATCCAATAATTTATAGGTACAATTTTATTTTATTTTTTAAAATAAATTTATTCCTTTTAAATTGAGATGTTTAACCTAAGGGCAGTAATAAAAAAAAGGATTGTTTAGCTATAGAAAGTTTAAACTAATTTTATCAACTTATTCAATCTTTAATCTAGAAGTAGAGAACATAATGCAAGTCATCAAATGGAATTATGATGTTGGGTACATGAGTAACATAAAGAAGTGAATATAAAGTGGTAACCACCAAATGTGGAGTGCATGAGAAATATAAAGAAGTCAAAGAATATAAAGTGATAACCACAATGTGGAGTTAGTTAAATTGAATTTTGATGGAGCATCTAAAGAAAATGTAAGATAAGGAACACGAGGAAGAATTAGAAATAATAAAGGAGAGCTTTTGTCTCGTTACATATTCAATAGTGGATTTAAGACAAATTATGAAGTTGAAGCTTGGACAACTTTGGAACGGTTAAAATATGCAAATAAATGAAATGGAAGAGAGTGTGAATGGAAGGTGATTTACTAATAGTAATTAATGCAATTTTGAGGAAAGCAAAGGCTCTATGGAACATACAAGAGATAATTGTGTAAATACAAGACCTTGCTATAGAGTTTGAAGAAAACAAGTTTACACATACATTAAGGGAAGGAAACAAATGTGCAAATAGGGTAGCTAATAAAAGGGTTATAATTGAGGATTAGGAAGTTAACTTATCCTTTTTGTGGTTAGGAGAAGTAGTAAATTTAGTTGAGGCTCACAAGAAAAATAGGCTAGCTAATAAAGGGGTTTTAATTGAGGATCGTGAAGTTAACTTCTCTTTTTTGTGGTTAGAAGTAGTAAATTTAATTGAAGCTCACAAGAAAATGTTGACTACTTAAATCAAATAATGATTAAGATTTACTTAATGTTTTCCATTAATAATATTTACTTTATTTTATAACATTAATGTGTTTATATATAAACTATTTATTACAATTTGTGTGGTTGCACTTATGTTTTAGGAAGGAAACTAGCAATCTAAATCTGGTAAGTGGACTATGATAGTGTGATGTTTAGGAAATATTACTCTATTAAGATGCAATTCATAGACAATAGAGATTAAAGTTTTGCTATTGTGAAAGTTGTTGTAAGAAAATGTCAAGAAGGATGTTAAATTCTAGAGTATTTGTATTCACATAGAAAACTAAAGAAGATCCAGAAAATGTCAAGAAAGATGATGTTGAATTCTAGAATATTTGTATTCGCAAAAAAAATTGAAGAAGACCTAGAAAATGAAAATTAAAAATTCAGCCATTTTATAAAAAATGATGTAGGTATCTAGTTATAACAACTCAATTGAGTCTCGGGGGGACAACGCAACAGTTCGGGCTTTGGCTTTTCTTCGGGAGGTCCAAGATTCAAACCGTGAAGTGGGCAAGTGTGTGAGGGGGTGGGTGTGTGGTGGTTGTGTGTTAAATTCCTTATTGATAAGCATAGCTCTCGAATTTATGAGGGGTCATGGTTGGGAGAAGACTGCTCAGCCCTGTGCGTTGGTCATAAGGGTTTCTCACACTAACCAAATAATTAAAAAAAACTACTCAATTGAGATGATAATTGAATCTGTTTGTAAACTCTCAAGCTATAAAGGAGAGAGTTGTGATTTGTCAAGGGTGGAGGACCCGAGTACAATCCCTTGTTCTCCAAAAAGTTTTTTTCTAAGGTTATTATTTATTTTTTTAAGGGTTAATTTATCTTGTTTGACATTTTTATGTATAAATTTTTTAATAATAATTTAAAAATTATTGAAAAGAATTGATTTTAAAATATGATAATTATTATAATTTAAACTTTAAAAACTTTATTTTAAATTAATTTTATACTATATGTCAAAAAATATAATAAATAATAATTTTATTTTATTTATAAAAATAAAATAACTATATCACACAGTCTTAACAAGATTATAAGTGGAAACCACTCATAATCCTTTGCATTAGCCTTTGCATTATCCTTTGCATGCCTGGATCTGGTAGGTATTGTGACTATTTGTAGTTTTTTTGCAATTATTTATCTTAAGATTTTTTGCTTCTTCCTTTGTTGGTTTCCTCTACTTTTGCTTTTGCTTTCATGGTCTGTCTATGAATTTAACATGGAAAAGTGGGCCAATAAATAAAACCTTGAAGATTTTATCGAGGTTTTTCTCTTTTGGCTCAGATTAGGGGTTGGTCACCTCTGAAGCCCTATCATGAAAATGACAGCATGGGATATCCCTCCCCCCAAATCCTCCTTCCAGGATGTTACCATGATGACTGCCTCCATACTCAAGAATGTTGATCATGGCTCATTTTTCTTGTTCTCACTACCTCCTCTATTCAACTGGTCAAAACTAGAAAATATGACCAAAGTTGTCAAGGTAAGGAGGCCACAACATTATCAACCAAGTAGCAAAGGTTTTTTTATTCCTCGATTGAATGATGCTCCAATGGTGGAGATTTATCTAGACTATATTCAAAGCCTAATCCTCATCCTAATTGTGAGAGCTCTTGCTTGCAAATTTATGGGTATTTTGTCTAAGCACAATAATCGTTCAAATATGGATCACCTCTTCTTAGAGATCTAAAATATCTAGCTATAAATTCATGATGGTATGGAGAGAGAATTTCATAGTTATTTCCCCCTCCACAGAGGAAAGAGATGCAATATTTCAAGTAGGTCCCTAGTTCCTTGGATCAAGCCCTCTCTACATGACCCCCTTGTCTGTTAGTTTTAACCTACAAGTGGAAGAACCAGAAGAAGTCTCAATTTGGGTAAGACCACCATTTTTACCCCTACATTTATGGAATAAATATTGGCACATTTTTAGATTGGGCTCCTCTAAAGGTCAATAATGCAACTTGTTTTAGGTTGTGTTTAAGTCAATCTAAAAATTGGGTTTCCTAAATATATAGGTATTAAATTCTTAGATTGAATCCATACCCAACCACTAGATTATGAACACATTCCTTTTAAATGTATTACATGTCATCAATATGGTCATTTCTCAAGGAACTATCCCACTAAGGTACAACAAGAGACAAAGGAGGAAGATCAAGAATTCCAAAAAATAAGAAGAAATCATCAAAAAATATCTAGAAGTAGGAGGTCTCAACCACAACCAAAAAGAAAAAAAAAATAAGTTCTCTATTTTATCACAAAATGAGGAAGAGAACACCTGGGGACATCTAAAAAAGATAAAGATACATCAGATCCTGAATTAGAAGATGAAGTAGAGAAAACTTAGGCTACCAAAGAAAACCTTTAGGTAGAGGAGATTGAAGAAATAAAAGAGACTCAGCTAGCAACAACAATTATTCTAGGAGGTACCCCATCACTAGATCTTCTACTAGAGGGGGGAAATCTAATCAAGAGGTAAGCACAAAATAAGTGAATATAGAGATTCAAAAGAAAGCACAAACAACCTTAGACTTTAGCAAGGCTAAGAAGCCACTTAAGAAATGAAGGTTCTATCATGAAATGAAATGGGATTGGGTAGTCCCCTAAAAAAACTATCTAATTCAATTAATATCCCAACAAAAGCCAATGGTTATCTGCATTCAAAAAACTAAATAGACAAAGCAGTATGCAAAAATATAATGGAAAATATATGGAGATCCTCAGACCTAAAATAAATAGATTTACTAGGTGCCTTGGAGGAGCTTCTCCTTGCATTGGATCCACAGGCTCTAACATGTATTAATAAAACAATACACTCAAATTGGATAATAACTTATTTCTCCTCTCCATAGGGATAGACTTAGACCATAGTCAATTTTTATGGACCAAATAATTTAGTCTTAAAACAAGAGGCTTTGGAATAACTTAGACCCCCAAATTTAATTATATCAAGGACTTCAATATAACTTTAGATCAATGGGAGAAAAAAGGAGGCATTTCCTCAAAATATCCTTTTAAGGACCTTGTTATGCAAATTATAACTGAGTAAAAACTTTAGGATATAATTCCCAAAAATGGAAAATTTACATGGACAAACAGAAGAGTTGGGGTTAAATTCATTATAGAAATATTAGATATATTCTTGATACAAGAAGATATACTATTTAGATATCCACTTGTATTAAGTGGCATAATTCAAAGTTATATCTTAGATAATAAGCCTATCTATTTGGATATGGGCAATATCGCTCTTGGAAAAAAGAAGTTTCATTTCAAATACAATCCATAATGGATGGAGCAAGAGGAGTTTACACCTTTAGTAGACAATATCTGCAAGAAACATATTTGTGCAAACAATCCCTAAGAGGTATGAAAAATGAAAAATTTCAATCTCAAGAAAGCCATTAGAGACTAGACTGCCAATAAGACTAAAGTTTAAAATAGGTCAAACATATTGCTACAATAGATGGAGGAAGTAAAGTAAGAGATAGGTGATCAGCCTCCAACCTCTCAACAGGAAGAGAGAAGAATCTGGTTGAACTAAGAAATGGATTAAACTTTCAGAGAAGAAGAGGAACATTGTAGATTTCAATCAAGAATGATTTGGTTCAAGAAAGAAGACAAAAACATGAATTACTTTCATCTAAAAACAATGTAACATTACAAACAAAATACAATTAGATAAATTCACAAAACTAAAAAAAAATATTCTAATTAGGCAATCATAAAGGAAATAGCAAGATATCATTACTCGATCCTTCTCACAAACATAATAGTAAATCAATAGACTCAAGTTAGTCTCTTGAACAACATTCCTCCTTTGTTAAAAATAGAGACAAATAATATCTCTCTTCAGTAGTAACAAAAGAATATTTGGAAGAAATTATACGTTCACTATGCAAGGACAAAGCTCCTAGACTAGATGGCTTCACCAACAATTTTTATCAACATTTTTATGAAATTATAGGATATGACTTGTTGGCAATGATAGAAGAGATAAGGATAAGAGGTAAGTTATCTAGGAAAATCAAATCCACTTTCTTAGCCTTAATTCCAAAAGGAAAAAATGTAGTTACTTTTGATATATTTAGAACCTATACCTTTGTGCAATTGTTCTTATAATATAATGACTAAAATACTAGCAAATAGAATTAGAAGCAAGATTAATCTTGATAGAGCCAAAAAAAGGGGGTTTTATTCTAGGGAAACAAAATGATAAAATTATAATGATTCATGGAGCCCTACACTCAAATTCCAAGTCCAAAAAGAAAAGAATAGTCATTAAACTCGATATGACTAATGCCTTTGATAGAGTAGACATCGATTTTTTAATACATATGTTAGCCAAATTTGGTTTTCCATCTCAAATGATAGACTGAATAAGAGCTTGCACAAGGGGACCTTGAATAGCCCCTATAATCAATGGAAAACCTGCTAACTTCTTTAAGGCCACTAGAGGATTAAGGCAAGGGTGTCCTCTCTCCCCTTACCTTTATATCCTTCTGTTGAGTGGAAATTGTGCAAGATTTTGATTAGAAAACCCTCTCTTGTAAAGAAATAGAAATTTCTCCAAGGTTCCTTTTACTTAATGTGTGCTTGTATGCTTGTGAAAATGTGTCAAATAAGTGCTAGGAATATCTTAGTGATTTGCAAATAAATGTTAACAAGGGTTCTGCGTTGGTATTATTTTATTGCTATGCTAGTAATTGTTCATGAAACTTAAAAGAAAAGAAAATGTGATTAGCCCTCATATGACCACAATGTAAAGGGACTTAATTCTTTTTATATTCATTTTTTTAGGTAGATTTTATCTTCTTTTGGTTAAGCATAATTTAAACAAGTTTTATCTTCCTTAAACCCTGTTTTGAGCATGAAAATAAAATAAATATGCATGACTAACTTTGAAAATATGATGGCCTTTGATATGCTATATAAATTACCTCTATTTAATGAAATTGTAATTTTCATAAAGAGAAGTCAATTTATTGCTTTAAAAACAATGGCCTTTGGAATGCCATATAAATTACCCCTTCTTTAATGAAATTGTAATTTTCATAAAGAGAAGTTAATTTATTGCTTGAAAATGAAATGCAAAGCTTGATTTTTTTTTTTGATTTATAGTAGGGGTTTTTAAAGGGCCCCTGAACCTATTACAAGTAGGATTTTGAAAGGCACCCCCAAACCTTAGATATAGCAATAATATATCAAGAAATACTAAGTTGGATTCCATAAATCCAATCCAAAAATCCAATGAAGCAACCTCCTAGCAAATAAGTTGGATATTTTTATCAAGAAAATACAAGAAATTATCATGGTCAAACAACCAACTAGCAATAGGGGCCAACATAGGAGAAACTAACACCCAAAACAACATTCAAATTCAAGATTTAAAATTAGAATTTGAAAATCCTGCCTAGAGTTGCATTCAAATTCAAAGTTCAAAATTTGAAGATCCCACCCACCACTAGGGCCTTGAATATGGGAACCAGACCTCACCACTAGAACCCAAGGGTGCTTAGAGAACCAGAGACCCAAGAATCTTGCCTAAAACTATAGAAAATCTACAACAACAACATCCAGCCTAACAAACAACTGAACCAAAAACAACCAAAAATCACTTGCTAGAAGCCCTTCTCAATAAGGTCTTGGGAGGCCTGCCAACCTTTTTTTGATCCCCAAAGAAAGAAATATTTTCTTCAGACCACACTCCTGAACACAGTTTTTCCAAGTCTCCATGATTGGAACAACCTCATTCTCTTTGGGATGCAGAGCCTCAAAACTATCTATTAGAAGGGGTTGTACTCCGTTAGCAATTTCAGATTCAATCTCCCTTTTCTTGAGCGCTTTGTTGCTAGGTCTCCCCACTTTCCTTTTGATCCCTACATCAATACAAGATTTCCTGTGACTTCTAGTCTTCAAACTTGGAGAGCCTTTCTCAAACATAGGTTTTGGAGAGGCTAGAGAGCTTTCCATTAACTGTTGAAGAGTCGGATCATCCATGTCAAGACAATCAAAGGAATTTTGGAGGATAATACTAGAGGGACTTACCTCTTCTCCACTCTCCCAAAATTTAGGAAGTTGAACAATATCCCCCATTATTGGGCTCACTTCCCTTCTCCTCGTAGGAACCCTGTTAAACTCCTCTCCATAAAAAAATTTTGATGGAAGAAGGGATCCCTTCTATAATCCTCACTAAGCCCAGCTTGAGAAATGGAAATCAGATCTTTTCCTTTCAATTTTTGAGGGTTTCGCTTAGGTTTACCTTCAAAATGTGAAATTATGTCAAATTTCAAAATTACAAAATTCCTTATAAAACAACTTTGAATATTTTTTATAATTTCAAAATGGCTTCAAACTGAAATCGAAATTGCTTTAAATGGAACTTTAAATCTTAATCTAGGGATTCATGCATCTATTTTTGGAATTTTAATTTTTTCGATTTTTATTTTATTTACCGAAGTTTAAAAAAAACTGCAAAAAGGGAAGGTTAGAAAAAATAAAATAAAGTCTGGAAAATGGACCAAAATGCTGAAAACACTAAATGACAAATTACTAATAGTGTAATGCTACCCTATCTTGCAGAACCGAAGATATGAGAGTTTTTGAATGTAACCTAGTTTATCCGAATTTGCATTTGCACAACCCGCAATAACCTAGGTGCAAGCTTCTAAGGAAAAAGAAAATAAATTCCATGTTTTAAACATTCAATAATGCAACCATTAAAATGCATTGAACATCATCTATAAGCCTAAAACATGGAATAAAAGATAGAAAATTTATTCCACACATTCAAAAATAAATCTCCTCCGATTTTGTTTACAAAGTGCAAGTTTCCACTCTATTTTACATTAAAACAAAAAAATACAATCCCTATTTTACATCAAATTTCCAGCCTCTTCCCAAAAAAAGTCCAGCCATATTTCTGCATTTCCAATGGATATATAAAAGTTTTCAAAATTAAAATTTTCATTCTATATTTCCTTCGATGGGTAACCTTTCATTTCCTCATGCTTTATTTTCTTTAAACACTCTCTCCTTTACCGCATTAGGGCTTCACACGATAGATTTTGTGTTCCTCGACCATCACCTATTTTTATGTAACACCCTCTATCATTATAAAGACGTTACGGGGCGTTATAATATAATGCAAAGCTTTATGCTTACCATAATGCGGGTCTATATGGCCTATAGTCCTGCCACCCAATGGTCGTGGGTATAAAATCAACACCATCCCATAATTATTTTTATTATTACATAGTGAAGGCAACAAATGTAAACGTACACCTTTTTCGCTCCAGTAGGACATGTGTTCTCGTCGAAACTATCCATCATGTACTCATAATTGTATCACTAAATTATATGGGTATGTTTGATTTTAATATTTGTGTCTAGGTGTACGTATTTGGTCTTTGTATATCCATGTCACCATCCTTCACACGCATGATAGGAACCCAAGCGGGATTTGTGTTCTCCTACGTGGTTGTCTGCTGATTAAGCTCTCAATCATAGGTATTGTGTTATATTCTGCAATATCTTAGAATTCCTTTGTAACACCTTAGGTACTATTTCATTGATACCCTCATAAATAGGCCACATGGAATGGCTAACATCCCTGGCATATATTCACTTTGACGACGGTTCTTCCCCTTTTAACAAACGAACTATTTTTTCAAAATTAATACTGACATGAGTCCTTTGTAATATCTAACCCATACATAGCAACCTCACAATGCGAAAATATTGTAACACTGTCATGTAGCTAATACTGCACGACATTGTTGCCTTTTGTTCACATGAAAGCCTCCATGATTCTTCTCTTGCCAGCACTGGATGTGATGTTGAATTTTTCTTGGTGGGCTAGAAACATGGTCCTTCTTTATTCATATGTTTGACTCCTTCGACCAATATTTCCTCCTCCTTAATGGATCACAAACCGCACTGGACGCTAACCTCGAACGACTTCATAGTTGACTCTGGAGAATAAATTTAAATACGATGATTGTCTCTTTTAAATTTCTATACCTAACTTTGTGAAAATGTACATTGTTTCGATGATTTTTTTATTGGTATACTTTTAGGTTTAGATCAAACGATAGAATACATCGATAAATCTATGGCTAATTCTTTGATGCGCTGGATAAAACCCAACACGAGGAGTATTTTTTCTTCATCCTCTTCACCCTACGGCTAAAAATTATCTTTGAATTCCAACAACCATTCGTGAATATCCCTCATATTGCATATACAGTGACATCTTGAGACAACTATTGGGATATTTGGGTGCTAGATCGTTTGGTGTGTTTACAGATGACTGCGATTGAGGACCAGACGATGTAGAAGCCTGTGAAGACCTCGTACAAATCAAAAAACCTCTTGTACATCATTACTGGAATACCAAAAATCAAAACAAGATCACCTGATTTGCCCACACTTACCGTTGTGGCTCATTTCACCATGTCCTTGAATGGTTCCATCTACTCTCATCTTATGTTAGGATCATATCCTAACATTAATTAATAATCTTAATAATAATAATATATTCTATCCTATGGTCATAATAATAAAATAATATAATAATTAATTATATTATTTATTATATTATTATAATATTAGGGTTAGGAAGCATTGCAACCTTTCACCTATAACCCTAGAGGGGTATAAAACATTGTAAGAACTTATCATTCAAATATCCATGAAATATATAAAACATTTATTAAAACATTGAAGGGAATTCCTAACAATCCAAAAGCGATTCTTTTAGTTTTAGGTTATTTATTTATTTATTTATCAATTTATGTGCTAGGAACCCCAGGTTCCTACCATCTTAAAGCAAATGCATGTTTTTGATGTTAACTACATATATACATTCTCCCACTATAGTGATGCCATATTTATTTAGATTTTCCCCTGCATACATCTCGACCACTTGGGTCTTATCTGCACATCAATGACATTTCTTTCACCACCTCTATATCTCTGTGCTAGTTAGGTTGCATCCCTTGTGCAAAGTGAGAGTCACTACTGAAGGAGAAAACTAGAGTCTCGATCACTACCATATCTACGTATCCACTGTTCACCACATTGTTATGCATCCAAGTCTGGTAGGTTTTGCATCCACAGGTTTGTCCATATTTGTGCATCTTATCATCAACTTCGTCAATGGCTTTGTTATCTAATGTATAAACCTTGTTCACTCGTCAATGTTGCTTTTAATCCCACGTGTGAGGTGTGATGGATGTGAAACAACTTAAAACCAATATATCACCCATTATCTTTTGACCATCGTATGGTGGTCTAAACCCCTGCCTAGTCACGTGCAAACCTACCATCCGCGTCACTCCTACATCTTCACCCATCATCGATCTGTGTGAAATGCACATATCATCACCAATAATTCGTTTGTTCTCCCTTCACACTCACACCACCTTATAACCTCATCCACTATGTTATGCTACCCATTAGAATCTGCATCGAGTCCAAGGATCCCTTTGGTCCTCATCCTAGTTTACGTTATCAGGAGCTTCTGCCATGCTGGCCCACGTCGAGCAGTCTGAATCTATGTCGCTACTGCCCACTGTTAGACACCTCCTAGTGATGACTAGGCTCCAACACAACTCTCCTTTGTATCACTGATGGAGGGTTTTGGGTGGTTGTGGCGACGTGAAACACATAGCATCCATCTTCAATCTACATTCAACATCCCATCAACACCGGATACCGCCCGCCCGTTGCATTGACGTCATGTCACTCGAATAACCATGCAATCTATCCTTATTAGGCACTAGATAAGTCTTCGACAGACTCTATCTCTTCGTTCCACCTACACGAACGAGCAAAATAATGTGAGGCTAACATAAGAGAAAACAAGGATATAACTCATAGGTTGTGCCACTACACAAAAGAATATATAAAGCATACAATATATAAAAACGACATAAAATCAACACACATGAAATATTTTGAAGTGGCATCTCTTTTCTTCCTCTTTATTATTATTATTATTATTATTATTGTCATATTATACATATAAATATATATTTATGTATATATTATTATTATTATTTTAAATTTTTTCATTTCTTTTATTATTATTTTGTTTCACATATATACATAATATATATGTATTTTTTTATTAACTTCAAAAACTTAAATTTGCTTTGCCCAAGACATAAACATTAACCTCACTAAATACTATCTTAAAAGAAATTAAGACAAAAGAACATTAGCGAAATAAAATAAATAAATAAATACACAACTTTAAACAAAGACAAGACGACACTCCTCAGAACAACCTACAACACCACCTCATGGGTATGAACCTATGGAAACCACCACTCCAAGCCAACCAAATCCTCAAAAACCAAAATTTTAAGGTGGATCCCCAGCTTTGGGGCTAGTTGTGCAATGGCCACAATAAATGGTGACTCTATTAGGAAATTATCCTAAGAATTTTGAGTGAAGAACCTAGTTCTAAAAACAAAAAAACCAAATATTAGAGGAATATACATCACCTAGCAACATCCAAAGAAGATGAGGGTAGACAACTTCAATTGAAAACACATGAATCATTGCTTGCTTAGTGTGTGTAAACATGAGTTCATTTTGCATGCTTGAAAAACATCCGGACTCCATCACCTGATTAGCATTAGGCTATGAAGTATTGCTCCCAACAAGAATTTTATAGATAGAGCCCTACTGCCAGTCAGACGTCCATAGCCCCGATAGAGTTTATCTACATTACCCATGGTTTAATTGATATTTTGCAATGCGTTTTTTAACAAGCTTCGTCTAGATAGAGCCCTACTGCCATTCAAGCGTCCATAGCCCCAGTAAAGCTTATCTAGGCTTGGTGAATGATTTTAGCATGTTTTCCTTTGTTTGTTTTTTTTATAAGGCCTTGCAAAAATTTATGCACCACATGGGTTAGAGAGTATTTGAAGTTAGGGATGGAGCATATTAGATTTTTGCCTTAATTTGTAAATCAAAGTGACTTAATCCTTCAATATCTCAAAGCATGCCCTTTAATATGATGTGTTCGTGTGTAGCTTTAGCAAAATTATTCAGTATTCCAAAATTCACTATCTTAGTCCCAAAATCTAGGAGAGGTTACTAAACAATTTCATCCTCTTTTCCTTGATCCACATGATAGGCAATTCACCCTTCATGACAAAGGAACACCAAAAATGATCAAGAGGCCATTAGTAGTGACCATAAAACATCACCTCAAATAGAGGGACCAAACCCAAAACACAAAACTCGAAACTCAAAGTTGGAAATAAATCAACACTTGACAAGAAAGCAAAAAATAAAACTTGCCAAACCAAAACTAGATACAAATCACAAAACAACAAAACCAACAACAAAAGGAAGAAAACCAAAACTATATACAACAATATACAATAATATACAAGATGACACACAATATAGGCTACCACTTCCCTAGATCCCAAACACGATTAGCACACTTTAAAAGATATATCATAATATGCATGCCAAACTTTATAGGAATCTAGCCAAAATAAGACTAAGCCATAAAGTGCAACAACCATTATTTTACCTCTTTCACCCCACCATTTTAATCTAGTTCCATTAGTAATCCCATAGTGGAGTTTCAAATCATCAAATTGATAAGACAATAATTGATCTTCAATTCTTTCTTGTCTATTCCCTAAATGCAGATTTCACAATTTTATTCATGATTTAGAATTAGGATTTCCTTTTCAAATATGAGATATTGCAAGTAGGAGCCCATTTATATAAATTTCAAATCCAATTGATTTTCTATTTTTGTAGGCCAATCAAACTTATGCAATAATTTTCAAGCATCTAGGATATCTACTAAATGAGGATCATTAAAAGTTTTTATCCTATATTCCATCTTCAATTGTTGATGAATTCGATTCAACAAATCATGCACATCTACTTTTGTTTCATTCAACAAAGCAATATTATTATTGGTGCGGGGATAAATTAATCCAAATTATTTATCAACCACCCATGGCATTTAATCATTGATAGCCTTTGAATCCAATAAAAAATTAGACAAGCTTTTACTTAGAGTTTGAATGGTTGGACCTGCAAGGTGAGATTTTACCTTTTGTACATTTCCATTTACCAATACTTGGAGAGGATTTGTAACTTCTTCTTTTTTCTCATGATCTCCATCATCATCATCATGTAGTCCTTCATCTTCATCCATGACTTGTTTATCAAAAACACCAAAATTAGACACCCAATTAAAAATATGTCCATCTTTTTCAAACCATAAGTCTTTTTTATCTAGGGATGTGTCAAATAACACATCTCCCTGATCAACCACTTGAGTTGTGTAGACACTAAATCCTAGCCACTTGTCCACCATTCCCCTTTCCCGCCATTCAATTGGCCATTCCATGCCTTTTCGATCATCCAATGGCCCACTTTAACCCCTTTTCGCCATTTTCAACCCCCATTTAACCCATTTATATTTATTTTATATTATTTATATTTAAATATAATATTTTATATTATATTTTAATATATTTATTATAAAATATGTATTTATAAGCCCAATCAACCTCAGTCATCCGATCTAGTCTAATCACAGCCATCCATCTCCCTTAATCCGTGTCACACTTAAAGTTTAATATCAGCCCTTGGATTTGCTTTTATCCTAGCCACACAATTTGGTAAAACCCTAAAGTAAACCCTAGGTCTAGTAATAAATAGGAGCATTCTCAATGCTCAACCCCTAGAAAAAAATTTGGAAGCTTGAACATCGGAGCTCTAACCTGCTTGTGAGATCTAACCCTACTGAGAGATATTTTCTTGTGGCTAGGTTGTGCCCTAGCTTATCCTTCTCCAAAACCTTAGCTTACCCTAGGATCTTCAGATTCTAGCCACCTCCACATCCTATTTTCATCTTTGCCATTATCGTCCATCTGTCGAGCCCTACGCATCCTCCTGATATGCTTCTATAGATTTTACCCTAATTTGCAAGTACAACCGAGTGCCTGTCGTATCCCACAAACGTAGTCGTGTACCTGTCGCATTCTGTAGGTGCAACCCAATGCCTGTTGTTCCATCAACTATACACCATAATCTACTGCATAAGATCACAAAGTGCCATTGGGGCATCCTTCCATCGAATCTACAATGGAGCAACAAAACAACAAAGTAAGTATTTGTATGCATTTTATTCGTTGTTATTTGATTCTGCACGTTTTATTCATTCAGATCTAGGATATTTGGTTTGTATTTTTGAGGGTTCACATCGTGGAACCCTCATTTGTTGGCTAACTATTTTATGTTTGATGTGTGTGTAGGATTGGATAGCATCAGTCAAGGATTTTTGAGTAGTTTTTGAAGCTAGAGTGGCTCAATTATGGATAACCAAAAGCCCACACCCTGTTGGAAGCAAGATACATTAGAGACACTACTCGTTGTTATAGCTAGGGTTTTGAAGAACCCTAGCATCTGTATTTATTGTATCAAAAATAATTATGTTGAATGGATCAATTGTAACAAAAGGAGTTTCTTAGCTCCCCCCATTTATTGAATAAAATCATATTTTGTGCAATCTCTTGTTCATCTGAGTTATTTATTTTTATATTTTTTAGTGTCATATTTTTGCTTCACAAGTTTCAAATAAAGCAACATTTCATTTGGATCATCAATGATATCAAACCCAAACCATTCATATTTCGAAATTACCTGTGTCTGAGGTAACATAGGTAGCATAGAGTCCTTACATGAAACAAGGCCTTCAATTTCTTGCCCCTCAAATGGGAACCAATTGAGTGATTCTCTTTCTTCATCCAAAACCAATGAATCACATGAAACATTAACCATTTCTTCCTTTTCTCTTTTGGCAAAGTATTCAATAAACTCATCTTCCTAAGACATTTGATGAGATTCCATCCCTTCTTTCATTTCTTCCTGGTCATTATTTTGAGGATGTTGAAGGTTTTGATCATCAATTTTAATCATCTCATCCAAATTTATGGAAGGTCCTGATTTGTCATATATTTCAAAACTAGTCCACTCTAGAACCTCTCCATTGTTTAGAATAATGACACTTTTAGTATCTTCAACCTTTGTCTCATGAGGGTGATTTGTAGAATTATCAAGATATGCATCTTGAGGCATTTGTTCTTGTGATTATGCAATGTCTCTTTTAAGTTGTAGAGCTAGCCTTTCCAACTTGAACTAAATATCATGTGAAGAGAGTGCTTCATCAGAAAGAGCAGAAAAGTCCTCCCATTTATTCCATCAATAATAATCTTCTTTCATATTTGGGGTGTGACCTTCGATCATTTCTTCATAATATTCACATTCAACGATGGATTACTTTTCAAATTCACCTTCATACACTTTTGAGGGCTCAATTGTTTCTAAAAGTGGATCAATTCTTGCATTGAGCTTCCTATGATTGTCCCAATCCTCTTTTGTGAATAATGACTCTAAGCCTTTTATTTCTAAAGGGTCATTATTTGGAACATGTTGGCTTACTTGCTCAACCACTTCAACCATTTTATTTAATTCTATGGAAGGTTTCAACTTATCACATGTTTCAATACTTGTTAGATCTAGGACTCCTCCATTACCTGAAATCATGTTATTGTAAAAATCATTGAAATTTATCTTAGGAATATGATTTGATATATGATCAAGATGGGTACTCTAAAATTGATTCACACTTAAGAATGATGGCTTATTTTGAATGGTAGGTTGAGGTGCACAAGTTGTTGGGTGGGTAAGGGAGGTACTAGCTGATGGAGAGTTTTACAATCCAAAACCCACTCCATAACCTTAAAAAACTCAATTGTTGTTCAAATTCTATTGCTTGGGCATAAGCTTAGGATAAAGATGTGCTTTGAGGCATCCCTCGCAAATGCATAGATATTAATGGATCAATAGCATTGAAGTACACTTAGATAGCAACTCCATCTGAATGAACATAGGGTACCACCAGTTGAGTATATAACCCATGGAACCTTTTAGTGAATAACTTCAAAGATTCATTTGATCCTTTACGGGTAGTGACAAATTGATTGTACATGAGGATTGGGTCAACTGGTTTTCCAAAATGACTAAGAAATGTTGCTTCTAGTTGAGCCCAAGAATTGATAGAACCTGCAGGTAAACTGAGGTACCAATCATAAGCAAATTTATCTAATGTAGATGGAAACATGTTACAAGCAACATCTTCATGCATAATTTGTAATTGAATTAAAGTGCTCTTGTATTCCTGAATATGGTCCTCAACCAATTCTATACCATCATATCTAAATTGAGGTAGATAACCCAAAATATCTATAGGCACATGATGTGAAGGTCTAGGTATGTTTAAAGGACAACATGTCATCATTGAAGTAAACCAAACCATTAGTGGACCTTAAAGAATACAACTTTAATACCAATTTTGTTAGTCAAAGAAATATCTTGTAAAGAAGCATGAAATGACTAACAATCCTCAAATGTTTTGCATATAAATCATCATATGTTTCAACCAAAATATATGCATTAATTAAACCATGAAATTAGAGAACATTATCCAATTTGTAAAAGGTTAGCATAAATGCATCATCAATTAGAGAATTTTTTCAAATCAATGAATGTGATCAACAAAACTTCATTAGTCAAGATCAATACCTTTTAATAAGCTTTCAAGTAGCAATGAAAAATTTAGCATCTAAATATCAATAAAGTAAACCAATTCAGGCCCTCCTTCTAGTGCCAAAATGTTGAGTGGAAAATTTTCCCAATTACAAAATCACCATCACACTTAGGATTTTGATTAGAAAACCCTCTCTTGCAAAGAAATATAAATTTATCCAAGGTTCCTTTTACTTAATGTGTGCTTGTATGCTTGTGAAAATGTGTCAAATAAGTTCTAGGAATACCTTAGTGATTTGCAAATAACTATTAACAAGGGGTCTGCGTTGGTATTATTTTATTGTTATGCTAGTAATTGTTCATGAAACTTAAAAGAAAAGAAAATTAAAGGGACTTAATTCCTTTTATCTTGAATGTTTTAGGTAGATTTTATCTTCTTTTGGTTAAGCTGATTTTAAACAAATTTTATCTTCCTTAAACCCTGCTTTGAGCATGAAAATAAAATAAATATGCATGACTAACTTTGAAAATATTATGGCCTTTGATATGTTATATAAATTACCCCTCTTTAATGAAATTGTAATTTTCATAGAGAATTCAATGTATTGTTTTAAAAACAATGATCTTTGAAATGCTATATAAATTACCCCTCTTTAATGAAATTGTAATTTTCATAAAGAGAAGTTAATTTATTGCTTGAAAAATAAAATGCAAAGCTTGAAATTTGATTTATCTTCAAAATATGAAATTATGTCAAATTTTGAAATTACAAAATTCCTTATAAAGCAACAACTTTAAATTATTTTTATAATTTCGAAATGGCTTCAAACTGAAACCAAAATTGCTTTAAATGGAACTTTAAAGCTTAATCTAGGGATCCATGCATCTATTTTTGGAATTTTATTTTATTTTTATTTTATTTACCGAAGTTTTAAATTAAAATGCAAAAAGGGAAGGTTAGAAAAAATAAAATAAAGTCTGGAAAATGGACCAGAACACTGAAAACACTAAACAAAAAATTACTAACAGTGTAGTGCTACCCAATCCTGCAAAACTGAAGATATGAGAGTTTTTGAAATTAACCTAGTTTATCTGAATCTACATTTGCACAACCTGCAATAACCTAGGTGCAAGCTTCTAAGGAAAAAGAAAATGAATTCCATGTTTTAAACATTCAATAATGCAACCATTAAAATATATTGAACATCATCTATAAGCCTAAAACATGGAATGAAAAGATAGACAATTAATTCCACACATTTAGAAATAAATCTCCTCCGATTTTGTTTACAAGGTGCAAGTTTTTGCTCTATTTTGCATTAAAACAGAAAAATATAGTCCCTGCTTTTCTAGCCTCTTCCTAAAAAAATTTTGACCATATTTTTGCGTTTCCAATGGATATTTAAAAGTTTTCAGAATTACAATTTTCATTCCATATTTCCTTCGGTGGGTAACCTTTCATTTCTTGACGCTTCATTTTCTTTAGACACTTTCCTTTATCATGTTAGGGCTTTACACATGGATTTTGTGTTCCTTGAAAAGGATTTATTTTTATGTAACACCCTCTATCATTGTAAAGATGTTATGGGGTATTATAATCTAATGCAAGGCTTTCTGCTTACCATAATGCGGGTCTATATGGCCTATGGTCCCGCCACCCAATGGTCACGGGTATAAAATCAACACCATCTCATAATTATTTTAGTTAATACACAGTGAAGGCAACAAATGTAAACATACACCTTTCTTGCTCCAGTTAGACATGTTTCATCGTCAAAACTATCCATCGTGTACTCACAGTTGTATCACTTAATTATCTGGGTATGTTTGATTTTAATATTTGTGTCTAGGTGTACGTATTTGGTCTTTGTAGATCTATGTCACCGTCCTTCACATGCATGATAGAAGCCTGAGCGGGATTTGTGTTCTCCTATGCGACCGTCTACTTATTAGACTCTCACTTGCAGGTATTGCGTTGTCTTCTGTGATATCTCGAACTCCCTTTGTAATATCGTAGGTATCATTTCATCGATGCCCTCAGACGTAGATTGCATGGAATGACTAAAATCCTTGACATATACTCACTTTGACGGTGGTTCTTCCTCCCTTTAACAAATGATTTGTTACATTGAAATTGATGTCAATATGAGTCCTTTGCAATCTCCAACCCATACATAACAACCCCACAATGCGATAGTACTGTAATACTATCATGTAGCTAATACTCCATGGTGCTGCTGCCTTTTTTTCACACAAAAGCCTCCACGATTCTTCTCTTGCCAACATTGGTTACATGATGTTAAATTTTCCTTGGTGGGCTAGAAATATGGTCATGCTTTATTCATATTCCTTACTCCTTTGGCTAATATTTTCTCATCCTTAATGGCTCACAAACCACGCTAGCTACTAACCCTGAATGACCTTGTAGCTAGCTTTGGAGAAGAAATTTAAATACGGTGGTTGTCTCTTTTAAATTTCTATAGCTAACTCTACATAGACGTACATTATTTCGATGATTTTCTTAATTGTATACTTCCAGGTTCGCATCAGACAATAGAATACGTTGATAAATCCATGGCTAATTCTTTGGTGCATTGAGTAAAATCCAACATGAGGAGTATTGTTTCTTCATCCTCTTCACCCTATGATTAAAAATCATCTTTTAATTCCAACAACCATTCGTGAATATCCCTCATATTGCACATACAATAGCATCCTGAGACATATACTAGGATATTTGGGTGCTAGATTGTTTGATGTGTTTATAGGTGACTATGGTTGAGGACAAGGTGATGCAATAGCCTGTGAAGACCTCATACGAATAAGATAAACTCTCGTATGTCGTTACTAGAATACCAAAAATCAAGACAAGATCACCCAATTTGCCCACACTTGTTGTTGTGGCTCATTTTTTCGTGTCCAAGAATGGTCACATCTACCCTCGTCTTGAAGCAAATACATGTTTTTAATGTTAGCTATGTATATACATTATCCCATTATAATAATGCCATCTTCAGTTGGATTTTCCTGTGCATACATCTTGGCCACTTGGGTCTTATCTGCACATCAATAATATTTCTTTCACTGCATCAATATCTCTATGATCATTAGGTTATGTCCCTTGTGCAAAGCAGAAGTCACTATCAGAGGAGTAAACTAGATTTCCAATCACTACCATATTTGTGCACCCATCGTTCACCACGTTGTCGTGCGTCTAGGTTCGGTAGGATTTGCATCCATAGGTTTATCTAGATCTATGCATCTTATTGCCAACTCCATCAATGGCTTTGTTATTTTTCGTATAAACCTTATCTGCTCGTCAACGTTGCTTTTAATCCCACATGTGGGGTGTGAGGGATACAAAGTAACTTAAAACCAACATATCACCCATTATCTTTTGACCACCGTATGATGGTATAAACCCCTGCCTAGTCGCGTGTGAACCTACCATCGACGTCAATCTTGCATCTTCACCCATCATCGATCTATGTGAAACACATATGCCATCGCCAGCAATTTGTTTGTTCTCCCTTCATACTCACACCACCTAACTACCTTGTCCACTATGTTATGCTACTTGTTAGAATCTGCATCGAGTCCAGGGGTCCCATTGATCCTCATCCTTGTTTACATTGTTGGTAGCTTCCACCATGTTGGCCCACGTCGAGCAGTATGAATCTATGTCACTACTATCCACTGTTAGGCACCCCAATGATGGATAGGCTCCAACACAACTCTCCTTTGTATCATTGATGGAGGGTTTTGGGTGGTTTCCAGCAACATGAAACACATAGCACCCATCTTTGATCTACATTCAGCATCCCATAAACACTGAATACCGTCGTCCGTTGCATTGATGTCACGTCACTCAAATCACCATGCAACTTGTCCCCGTTACGTACCAAATAAGTCTTCAATGAACTCTATCTCTTCGCGCCCACCTACACGAGTGAGCGAAATAATGTGAGGCTAACATAAGAGGAAAGAAGGATATAACTCATAGGTTGTGCCACTACACAAAAGAACATATAAAGCATTAAATATAAAAACGACATTCAACACACATGAAAGATTTTGAAGTGGCATCTCTTTTCTTATTTTCTTATTATTATTAGTAATGTCATATTATACATATAAATATATATTTATACATATATTATTTTTTTATTTATTTTTAATTAAAAACAAATATTTTTTTATTTATTTTATTATTATTTTGTTTCACATATATATAATATATATGTATTTTTTTATTAACTTCAAAAACTTAAATTTTTCTATGCCCAAAACATAAACACCAACCTCACTAAATACTAACATCTTAAAAGAAATTAAGACAAAATAACATTAGCCAAATCAAAACAAATAAATTAGTTTAAACAAAGACAAGACGACACTCTTCAGAACAACCTACAACACCACCTCATGGGTATGAACCTATGGAAACCACCACTCCAAGCCAACCAAATCCCCAAAAACCAAAATTTTAAGGTGGGTCCCTAGATTTGGGGCTAGTTGTGCAATGGCCACAACACCTTCTAGCTGACATTTTAGGGAAGACCCTCACCAAATTGAGAAGAAGGAAAAAAATTGTGGGAATTAGAGAAACTACATGATATAGAACAATCACTTGTGCTCAATTTATAGATGACACTACTTTACTAGGGGAATCCATAAAATTGAATGGCAGGTTGATAAAAAAAGTTCTAGATTGCTTCTCTTCAACCATAGGGCTAAGATAAACACCCAAAAGAGCAAATTTTATACTATAAATACTTCAATAGTAGAAGATATAAGTTTCTCTTAGATTTTTGGATTTCATAAAGGTAGTGATACCTTTAACTACCTAGGTGTTCCTATGGGATTTCATAAAAAAACAAGAAACTTGGAATGTAATTCTAGAAAATATGTCAAGGAGAATATAATAGTATAACAATGGTTGGTTGAGATTGACTGGAAAAGTTATTTTAATCAAATAAGTAATAGAAAGTCTTTCCATATATCAATTGTTGGTGTATCATGCATCCTTATATATCTTACAAAAGTTAGATGCAATGTTAAAAACTTTTCTATGGCAAGGGGAAAGGCAATCATATAGGAAAATGTTCCATTTGGTCATCTGGGAGACTAATACCAAGCCAAAGGAGCATGGAGGTCTAGGAATTAAAAAAGAACAATTGTTAGCAAGACACTAAGTGTTAAGATACTTTAAATTCTACTCACTCCATAAGACTTTCCATGGAAGCAAATATTAAAATACAAATTTTTGAACAACTCTTATGGGATCCAACTCATAAAATATGTGAAAAGTATAACATGATCCTCCTCAATTTGGAAATATATTATGGAAGCTAAATATTTTATATTAAATCATACATCCTGGATTCTAGGAGATGGTAAAAAAATTAATATATAGGATGATCCAGTCTTGGGAGGACCTCTAATCATTAAGAATTATTTCATAGAAATTAAAAGCAGACCTACAATAGTTGGGTGTTAGCTCTCTTGCAAGCTTAATTGAATGGGTGAGAGACCCATCCCTACCACATATTGGCCAAGACTCATGGAGACAACTGCACATCTAAACTAAAGGTATTAAAATTTATCTCCAATTTCTATATTAGCTTATATGGGGCAATATTAGTGGGTTAGGTGTTTACACAACCAAACATGAGGTGTTATTACAACAACAGGTTCAGAAAAACTCAACCATAGCTAAGGTATGAAATTACAAGCCCCCCCCAAACTTCAAGACTTTCTTTGGTTGATGCTCCAAAATAAGATTCTTATTAGAGACAACATCATTAATAGGAATATCATGGGACCTCATATTTTCCACCTGTGTCTTAAAAACAATGAAACAATATCACATCTATTCTTTTAGTGTGTAAAAGTAGTTACAATCTAGATTGAAATAACCTAGTAGTTAGGATCAAAACTATGAGGAATATTTAACTCAAAAAATTTCCTAACCAATTAGGTCCAAATGTATAAATGGGGATTGAAGGACAAGCACCTTATCAAGAAAATATAGTATTCAGTGTCAATATTCATCATTTGGCAAATATGGAAGGACAAAACAAGATGGTTTTTTATGATAAAAGAACCAATTTTTGAGTGTTAACCAATAGAGTGTTAAGGGAGATAGTCTTGAACACAAAAGCTATATATCATAAACAACAAGACATTAGGAGATTAAGATAAAATGAGATACAACTATTACACCAAATGGATCTCCAAAATCTTCTAAATTCTAGGCCACAGGTTAGAACAATCAAATCTCTGCAGATAAAGTTCCCTATAATTTTTTTGATGTAGCCTCTAAATCAAACCCATGATATGCAATGATTGGTGGTGTGATACTAGTGGCACCATGCTATGAAATGCTTCAATTCAAAATAAATTTGGGGAAAACAACCAATAATGTTGTAGAATTGATAGGTTGTGAAATGTAACAAAATCTGGCTCAAGAACAAGAAATTAAACAACTCTATGTGTATGGTGATTGGAGACTTGTGATCTTTGCCCTATCTAAGAGGAAGGATTTCTCATAATTCTAACTACAAATAATTTAGCTAAGATGAAGAGATTTGTAGCAAAAATTTGAATATATACAATACTTCCATATTGGAAGGAGGCATAATATGGTAGTTGATTGCCTTGCAAATGAGGCCATAAACATAGCCTATTTGCATATCAGAGTACTAAGAAAAAAGAAAAGCAAATAACATGAGTGGCAAATATTATAGGAAACATATGCAAATTTTGGAGCCTTTGAAGATTTCGATTGAATATTTTGATGCCTCTAGAAAACCTTGGAATATTGCATGATTCTAGAGTTTTTGGTGTTTCAAGTTTTCTTGGTAATTATGGTACCCTTTGCATATCTAGTACCCTTGGTATACCGTTGCACTTTTTGGAGTTTTTGAATTTGCTTTGTTGCATGTTCCTCATTTTGGACAACAATATTGTGACCTCTAAGATACTTTTTGGATAATTATTCTTTTCAAATATGAATATCAATATATAATTCCTTTTCTTAAAAAAAATCATAAGTCAATATTAAACTTATTTATTTATTTTTATAATATAACACATGTATTTTATTTTTTTGAAAAAAATCCTTTTAAAATTTAGATAGAAACATATTCGAAGTCCATACAACTAAAAATTATAATTGCCATAAAAATATCGAAAGAGACAAAAAGCATAGAATTTGGTCCTAGGAAACCTTGGAATATTTGGTAAGTTAACAGAGAAAAAGATAAAATGTTATGATGACATAAGGTAGAATGATGCTAGCATGAGAAAGAGTTCCTACAAGTGACACCAAAAATAAATGATGCCAATAGAACTTGATATGAATAAGGGAATAAAAGTTGGTTAATGATAATAGGTGACATGACAACAAACACAAAGAACGAGATATAAAAAGATGTTACGACATCATCTCAAAAATTAGATTTAAGGATAGGATTAGATAGTTAATAAGGTAGATAAAAATAATATCGGACAATAATCATTGGGAATTCGGCTCAGTTATAGAGTTTCTAGATGGAAAATACCCCTAGGTTCCCTAGCCTAGGTTACCTAGGGGAGGAGTATAGGTAGGTTGTTGAAAGGGAACTTGGCCAATGTTGGAGGTATTGACACTGTTATGGCATGGGTTATGATATGTGGTATCTTGCTATGGATAATGAACAAAAGCATGAATATTGAGGTTAGTAGAATGAAGAGAAAATTGAACATAATATTGATATATGCTACTAGTTGGAGGAACTTATAGAATTCTTCCAATGTTGGTGGTTACAATAGTGACATATGCTATTTTAGGACAAGGAGCAACATGATGTGAAGATTCAAACAATGAATTGATGTGAACATTTTGAGGAGAAATGATTTGATGATGAGAAGTCCCAACTTCCTCAAGTTGGGCTTCCTCATCCATAGCCTTATTCAAGGCATCTATGTGATACTTGTAGAAATTCCAGACATGATCAAATGATTTAAAGGTAAGGTTTCCATTGGACCCCTTAATAGGATCAAGGTAATTACCAACTTCTTCATTTTCTTCCTCTTCTATATTAGGTTTCTCTCTATCAATTTATTCATCTTCTTGAAGAATTTCATTAGATTCTAAAAACCTTCGCTCACTCCTAAGGTTGGAAGCCAATAGGAGGAAAAGAAAGGATAGAGCAAAAAATAGGGAAAACTAAAAACTAGGGAAAACACACAAAATATTTTAAAGATGTTTTCAAATGTTTTCTAATTCTAAGTGAACAAAATTAGTGGTCTTGTTTAAAATTTTCAAGAGAAAAGAAAAGGAAGAGGTTTCCTATCTTGGTCACTAAGACATGTATTCACGTTGGGTTCACCAAAGATATAGAGGGGGAAAATTACCCTATTGGGTACGATTCTCAGCTGGATCCGCTCAGAGTCGAGGTGATCGCAAGAGTGTGTTATAACTCTACACTCAAGAACACTATAATGGATTCACTAGGAATGGTTTTAGGACTCACTCAATGTTCGGGGTGGAAATGTTTAATGTTTGATTTAAACAAACACCTATGTTTGACCTTTATAAACTAAACTAGGGAAATAAAATAACAAATACAAAACACACAAGATGCAAGAGGACAATGAATAACCCTAATATGATTCTTAGATTCAATAATATCTGAGAGACGTTTTTCGCAGGACTGCCCAAACTACCAAACTCGTTTCGGCCATATCTCACTCATCCAAACTCGGATTGAGCTAAAATTTTGAGGGTAGATGCCTGAAAAACCCTAGAACGTCTCCACCAATTTTCATATCATTTGGAGCAACACAGATCCTAGCACATCCCTATGTGTGAACGATATATTTGGCAAGCGGCTATGCGAGGGTTTCATCTGGGTTGAGTGCAAGCAGCTCCAGAGGTTGGTTTTTAGGGCCTTCGGGCCCTAGCGGCCAATATTTTTGTGGTTTATGCTCAATATTTTAGCAGGAAATGTTGCGGGGGATACAAGATGGGTTAGAAATTTGTCTTTCAACGAGATCATACTATGAACTTGAGTGACAACGGCTTCCAATTTGCTGCACAAAAGAAAAGTGAAAACCATACCTTTCCACGGCGTCTAGGGCAAGGATTAAAGAGATCACGAAATAAGTTTCAAGCGAGTTGATCAAAAAATGGCTCATATCTCAAGTGAATCTGGTGCTAAGGTGCACCCACAAAATAATTCTACTATGAAAACCCCTATCAAGGGTAAGAATTTTGAAGACTCGGTCCCAAAAATGAATTTTAGGGATGCCCTTCATGGTGGACAGCCTCGGCCCAATGCTAATATCAATATTAGGGCTTCTCATAAACCTCTAAGAATGCCTAAGATTGATCCCAGGAAAACGAAGTCAGGATGTCTTAAAGCAGCTGATGGAACTCCTATTGTTAAGCTTGATATGGGTAACATTCAGACTGGCATTGAAGATTTGGAAAAAAGAGGACTAATTTGTCGGTTCGTGGGTTTTCATCCGAGTCTATCTGCTTTCAAAGTCTGGGCTGCAAAAAGCTGGAAAACTAAAGGTGAGTTACAAATCTCTATTTATCCAAATGGTTATTTTCTTGTTTTATTTGCTAATAATGAAGATAGAGAGAAAACTTTTCAAGGGGGTCCTTGGTTTTTGGAAGGGCGGGGCTTTTCATGAAGCCCTGGCATACTAAATTTAAAGCCGAAGAAGAGATGCCTTCTATAGCTCCCGTGTGGGTTAGACTCTTTGGCCTCCCTATTGAATTTTGGAATCCTACTGTTTTTTCTTCAATTGGAAACTCTTTAGGAACTTTTATGATGATTGTTGATTGTACTCAAAATTTTGAACATATTATTTATGCTCGAATTTGTGTTTTAATGGATTTTGACAAACCCCTACCTAAAAAGATCACATTACAATTTGGGGAAGACACTTGGGAGCAAGTAGTGGACTATGAGAACATTCCTTTTCGTTGTAGAATTTGCCATGAATATGGTCATTTGGCCAGTGCTTGCCCAAATAAAATTCCTGATCAAAAGAAAGAAGATATAAACTCGGCGAGGTTTCCAAATACCTAAGAAGAAGAACACTCGGAAAAAACCAGTAATGAAGGATCAATCAAATTCATTTGCTAATATGTTTGAAATCCTTTCCACAAATGATGTCCCAAGTGAGGAAGAGGAAATAATGGAAACTAAAATCTTAGAAACACAATTTAAATATGAAGGAAAGAACTCGAGAGACAAACCAACAAATCAAAGGTTTTCAACAAGAAAAAAAAGGAGAAAATTTACACAAGAAAAACAATATTTCAAATGTCAAAACTTCAAATAATGCAGGTCCCAATATAGACTCCATTGAACCATCTAGTAAAATTTTGGCTGTGTATGAGCATTCTTCAAGGTTAGAAGCCATCTCGGATTCAATTGGAATAAGTCAAGAAACAGGGAAAAAAAAATTGAAGATGGATTCTAATCAAAAAGTAGGTCGCAAGACCAATCAATATCATATGGTAAAAGAAGGTGAAAAGCTTGTAGAGGAAGGTAAGATTAATGCCCTTCCCAACATTTTTAGCCCTGGTATTAATGAAGATCATCACTTGGAATATTAGAGGACTCAAAGGGAGTCTTTCAAAACAAAATGAAATTAGAAGAATGATTCGGATAAATCATCCACATCTTGTTTTCCTTCAAGAAACAAAGATGTCAATGGAGGATATGGACTTAATTGCCAGTAAAATTTGGCCAGGTGGAAAAGTGGTTTCCCTCAGTTCCCAAGGGACTTCGGGTGGCATTGCTTGTCTTTGGGACCCAAAAGAGGTAGTTATTCACCATATGGTTGGCGGTTGGGGTTTGTTGGCTATAGCTATTCAAAGTAGACATTCCAACCAGATTATGCTCTGCATTACTGTTTATGCCCCGACTTCTTTGGAGGAAAAAAGAAGACAGTGGAAGGATATTACTCATATTATCTCTCATTTTCCTAAAGCTTGGATCTTGATCGGAGGAGATTTCAATACCATCCTCTCTCTGGATGAGAAAAGGGAGGGAAATAGAAATTTGGACAAAAGTACTGACCTCATGAGCGAATATATTGCAAACCTCCATCTTGTGGATATCCAACTAGATAATGGCCTTATGACTTGGTCTAACGAAGGCAAGGCTTAGCTTGTATAATGGAGAGATTGGATAGGTTTTTGCTCTCTGAAAATTTCTTAATCCATGGTCACATTCCTAAAGTGAAGACTCTTAATAATGTTGGTTCGGATCATTGGCCGGTCATGGTGGAAATGTGGAAAACCAATGTGAGTTTCTCTCCTTTTCGTTTTCAATTAATGTGGCTTAGAGACATTTCCTTCGGACCTCATGTGCAACAATGGTGGAAGGAAGGTAAACCTAGGCATGGGACTAAGATGTTCTGTTTTGCCAAAAGACTGCAATACATTAAATCCAAAATCAAGACTTGGAACTGGAAAGAGTTTGGGGATGTTCATAAAAAAAAATATGAAGTTATTGCTCATCTTGAAAATTTGAATAAGAAAATCCGTTTAGATGGCCTCACAGAGAAGAGAAGTGCGAGATGAAATTAAACTCACAACTCGGTTAGAGGAATGGGAAAAAAGAGAAGAAATCTTATGGAAGCAAAAATCTAGAATTCAATGGCTCAAAGAAGGAGATCGAAACACAAATTTCTTCCACAAATCTCTTCTAGCTCGAAGATCTCACAACTTTATTTCTTCCTTAAAATCAGATACTGGAGATGTTGTTTATACTTGGGATGGCATGAACTCTATTGTTGTTGATTACTTTTCCAATATTTTTGCTGCTACTCCTCTTGACTCAGCTTCACAACAAAATGTTCTTCAAGCAATCCCTTCTCTTATCACTTCTAAGGAGAACTCTATTTTGATTGCTCCTATTACTATCAATGAGCTTCAACAAGTAGTTTTTAAAATGCAAAAAGGAAAACCCCAGGTCTTGATGGTTTTCCTATTGAGTTCTACCAAGAGTTCTGGGATATCCTTCATGTTGATTTATTAGAGGTGGTGGAAGAAGCCAGGAAATCCAAAGAAATTTTGAAGGTTATCAATAAAACTTATATTACTCTTGTTCCAAAAGCTCAAGAGGTTGATCATATCTCAGCTTTTAGACCTATTGCTTTATGTAATGTTCTTCTCAAAATTATTACTAAAATCATGGCGAGAAAGGTTGAAGCCTCTTTTGCATAAGATTATTTCCCCAGAGCAAGGGGGATATGTGGAAGGACGTCAAATAGTAGATGAGATAGTTCTTGCTCGGGAAGCCATCCATTCCATGGATATGCAAAATTCTCCTTCTATGTTCATCCGGTTAGACTTATCCAAAGCTTATGACAGAGTGGATTGGCACTTCCTTATCAAAGTTTTGAGGCAATTTGGTTTCTCTAAGGATTGGATGGATTGGATTATGGGATGTATCTCTTCAGTTTCCTACTTAGTTCTTATCAATGGCAGGCCTTCTCGGTCTTTCCCGGCTTCCAGAGGTATTAGGCAAGGTGACCCGCTATCCCCTTATTTATTCATCATTCTTGTTGAATGCTTGGGTAGGACTATAACCAAAAAGAGGGAAAACAAAACCCTTGAGGGAGTTACCATTGCTCATGGAGCTAGACCTATCTCTCATCTTCAATTTGTGGATGACTCTACCCTTTTAGGTAAAGCTACAGTTAAGGAAGCTTCTAATATTAAGCAAATCATTAGCTATTTTTCTAAGGCTACTGGGGAGTTGATCAATGAAGACAAATCTAAAGTTATTTTCTTTCACTGCTCTGCTAGACAGGAATCCATGGTCTTGGATAAATTAAGATATAAGAAGACCTCTCTTCCAATCACTTATTTAGGTATTCCCATAAATATTCAAAGGCAAAAAAATAAATATTGGAATTGGTTGTTGGACAAAGTCAAGAAGAAAATTGGAAAGTGGACCAACAAGTGGCTTTCTTCAGGGGTAGAATCACCTTGGTAAAATCAGTCCTTCAAGCTATTCCTATTTATGTTTCTTCCGTTTTGAATATCCCAAAGGTTGTTCTTCGAGAATTGGATCAAATCAGTCATCGTTTCCTTTGGAGTGGTACTAAGGAGAAAAGAAAATGGGCCTTGGTGAAATGGGATACTTTATGTCTTCCTAAGAGTGAAGGGGGGTTAGGATTCCGGTCTTCAATTAATAACAACAAAGCTTTAGCTGCTAAATTATATTGGAGGATGTTGCATAACCCCAATGCTCTTTGGGCCAATAATCTCCGTGCTAAATATCTTGAGAACAAAAGTCCTGAAGACCTTGTTCGCTATCAACTTCCTACCAAAGGTTCTCCCATTTTAGCGAGTTCTTAAGACTGGTGAGGATTTGATAAAGAAAAAATTATTTTGGATCATTCATAATGGTCAACATGCAAATTTTTGGACAGATTCTTGGGATGGTCACAAGCCTTTGATAACTCGGTTTCTCGATTGGAGGCCTTGGATGGAGGAGCTTCACCGAGCTAATTGGATAAAGGTGGCTAATTATTGTCGGTACCATACTTGGTAATTCAAAGGTTGGTAGATATTGGATCCCTATTGAGGACTGGCCTATTCAAATCCCAGAAAGGCAAAGACAAGATATCCAAGGCATCCTTCATATGAGATCCCTCTCTTGGTCCCATGAAAAAGATTGTTTTGGATGGAACAACACTACTAAGGGTGAGTATTCAGTTGCTCAAGGTTATTTGACCTTATGCCATAATAATCCCAACCATTCTTCTGACATATTTTCTCAATTGTGGGCTCAAAAGCTCTGGCCTAAGGTGAGGTTCTTTAATTGGCTTTTATTGCATCGTAGGGTGCTTACTGGTGAGCAACTTATGAAGCGTGGTTTTCATGGCCCTTTTAGATGTGAAATGTGTGAAGAGAATGTAGAAAATATCAACCATATTTTTATTGAGTGTACTTTAGCCTCCAGGCTATGGAGGAGAATGGCAACTTTACTTGGCTTACAGTGGTCCAATTTTTTCACTTTTGAACGACTTTGGAGGGATTGGCATAATCAAGAGGGTGTTGATCATTTTATTATGCGAGTTAGTTTGGATGGGTTCTACCATTCTTCTTTGGAATATCTGGAATGAAAGAAACAGACCAAATTTTTAATCAAGATAGGAAGGATATTCACTATATTTGGCAAAATACCATAGCCAACTTAGTTGAATCAGTCCATCAACTCCTTAATCACCCCCAAAACTCCCACCAAAGATGGGATCAAGTGATGCAAATATTGAAGATTAAACCTTCTAAGGGCAACCAACTTAAAGGGAATGTGAGTATTAGTAAGATGGATAGGACTAGAAATTGGCAACCTCCTCCTAAGGATTTTGGAAAAGTCAATGCTGATGGAGCCTCTAGAGGGAACCCTGGAAAAGCCAGTGTGGGAGGAATTGGTAGACTTTCAGATGGCTCCCTGGTTTTTACTTTTGCTTGAGAATTTGGGTATTCTTTCCAATAACCTTCTTGAGGGGTATGGTATCCTTAGAGGCCTTCAGGAGGCTACTAAGGTTGGATGGGAAAAGGTGTTAGTTGAGTCTGACTCTCAACTTATGATTAATCTCTTGAAGACTCCTTCTAAGAATCATAAGGTGGATTGGAGAATAAAAAGAATTATTGAGAAGATCGAGTTAATCCAGATGGGATTTTTGAAAGTTGATTACAATCATGTGGTCGGAGATCAAAACAAGAGTGCTGATGCTTTAGCTAATTGGGCTTTGGACAAAGGTGATCTTACTTGTTATGGCCACCCTCCTATATGGTGGGCTTCTCAAATTAGGGAAGCTCTTCTTTCTATCATTTCTTTGGATGGCTCCAGTTCTGAAGGTACCTAGTTTCTTCTTGTTTTTTTTTTTGTTTCTCTTTGGTTCATTCAGTTTTTTTAGTTCCCTAGCTCATTCTATTCTTTATTTTGTTTCCTCTGTTGATTCTTGCATTAATAGTCTTCTGGTCTAGATAGGTCATTGTTTTGTTCATTTTTTTTTCTTTTGTCTTCTTTGTTTTTTTGTTTAGTTTTTTAAGGTGGGTGGGTTCTTTTGTTTTGTTTTGTTTTTGTGTTCTTTGTGTTGTTTTTTGTTGTTCTTGTGTTTTTGTTGTTTTGTTTTTTTTTATGTTTTTTGTTATTGTTCTTGTGTTTTTTTCGTTCTTGTTCTTGGGTTTCTCTTTGTTTGTGTTATTTCATTTTTTTATGTGTGAGTGTTTTCTATGTTTTTTGTTTTTGTTTATTGTCTGTTGTTGGTTGTTTTTATTTTTATTTTATTTATTTTAATTTTTAGGTTTTGGTTGTGTTTATTTTTCATGTTTTTTTTGGGTTATGTCTTTGTAGTGTTCTGTTGTTTTTGTCTTGTTTGTGTTTTGTTATGTGGTTCTTGTGTTTTTCTATGTGGTTTGTGTTGTGGTTTCTTTTATCTTATTGTGCGTGTTTGGTTGTGCTTTTGGTTTTGACACACTCAAGGAGCATGTTTTTTATTTTATTTTATTATTTTTGTTGTTATTTACTTTTTTTAATTTGGTTTTGTGTGTTTGTTTGCTCCTTGAGTATGTCAAAGGTGGTAGGCCAGGTCCGAGTCCTGGGCATTTTTGGCGGAATGGATACCCCTGCCTCCTTGGGTCTTACCCGAAAGTGGCATCCCTTTTGGGATGTTTTCCACAAATAAAAAAAAAAGGATTCAATAATATCTAACCCTAGGTTACAAAAAATGAAATCCTTTCTTTGAGCAAAGGACTAAGGGAATACACAAACAAGACTAAACCCTATATGCAAAACTATGTCTTTTTCCTTTTTAATGCCTAGAAAGCATTCAAATGTTTTTTTCTTTTACTTATAACCTAGGTTATGAACAAAAATAACAAAGACAAACTACACACAACTGACAACTTTACTCAAGGCACTTATCTGATCCGGTGTTTGATATAAGCTTTATCTTGCGTCTAGAATTCCCACTACTTCAAATCTGCAAAATAGCTTCATAAAAACTCTAGAAAATATGGCCAGTATTGGGGGCCTATTTAGGCCGCTATAAGACTGAGCTTGGAGGCGTAACAATCATGTTCCCTAGGTCATTTTAGTTGATCGTTCGAAATAAAATGAGCTTTGACCTTTGGAATAAACACAATGAAATATGATAACATGAAACAGTAAATGAAATGCAAATAGAATGGGCACAATGCTTGAACAAAAATGTAATTTTGAAACGTAGGGTTTGAGAACAAGTGATTACCCCCAAGTTTTTATGATATGAAATGCAAGTAAATAGAATGATAATAGACAGAACAAAATGCAAACATATACGAAACAGTTCACAACAAGAATGTAAATCAAGAACCTAGGATTTTGGGATGAACAATCACACCAAAGTCTACCTAGACTGGATCCATACCTTATAAATTATCTAGAAAAGATTTGGTAATAGAGAAGAAACGAACGCAGAACGCTGAACGGACGAAAGCAGAGCTTTCATTGAATTTGTGCCCTGTAGCAAATGGGGCATGTATTCGCATAGAGGGTTCTAAAATCTCAAACAAATATGGAAATGTGACAAAAACATAGAATGAAGAAAGTAAAAGGATAAATTAATGCAAAGGAATCCCCTAGTGATCTCATGGAAGAAGCAAGAGCAAAGGTGGAAGACCTTTCTTCCCTCAAGAAGACAAGTTGTCATTAAGGCTTTCTTCACTTGCAAATCACATGAACACACTAACAACAAAACACCAGAGCACCAAGAGCACCAAAAGATTGCACAAGAAGCCAAAGGAATTATTATTTCGCATGAACACTTATTTTCCAACTAGGACAAAAAGGAGATCCAATCCCTTTATTTATAGAGGGCTTGGAGGGCTAAAAAATGAGAAAATGAAAGTTAACCTTGATTAAGCCAACGCACTAAAAGGATCGTCTTAAAATTTAGGTTTTTCACAAAAAACCCTAAATTTGTCAAATCCACACCCCATAACTTATTGGGTGCGGTTTCAATCAAGGTTAAAAAAAACAAGGCAAAACACAAGAAAAATGGATCAAACTTGCTCCTAACAAGTTTGAGAGCCTCCTAAAAGAACTTAAAAAAAAATAGCTCATTTAGGTGTGTCAATTTTCTATATTTACACAATTTAATAAATGGAATGGAATCATATAAACAAAATCTAGGTTCAAATTCTTATTCTCTGATAAACACTTTCATAATATTATACCTTGTAATAATACAATGTATATTAACCTCAACATTTTTGTATAAAATGTTATTGAACAATTTAATAAATAGAATAGAATCATATAAACACAATCTAAGTTCAATTTTCTATTATTTGATGAATACTTTTTTATATTGAACATCGTTTACAAATATCAGTGCTCGTTCGAGCAAACACAAGAGGAATCAACCTCACAACCACATGGATGATAATAACTAGGCAACTGCCATTACACCAAATGTCATTCGACATTTGGTGTAATAATACACCACAATTACACCAAATGCCATTCGACTTCACAAATATTTGATGAATACTTTCATCATATAACTTGTAATAATACAATTTCTCTTAAAATAATAATATTATGGTCTATTGATAATTCAATCATGATGTAATATATGCGAAATATGGTTGAATTCAAACATATTTTAATTAACCAATTGAATATAAAAATATTTTATTTTAAAATAAATTAAAAATTAGTAAATATTTTCATTAATAAAAAATCAAACTAATACTCACTTGTTGTAGGTGAGTTGGAGAGGAGAGGGCAATCCTCCAAGGGAGGTCCCAGGTTCAAATCTTCACCCTATTAAAAAGTTGAATTGGGTATTCAAAATCCAATTGATAATGTTGGTGCGAGCAAGGTCAGGTGCGACTCCCAGTGACTTTGACAGTGTAGAACCCCTTGTTCGTGGTCTCTCGGACCAAGGCGGCCCCATAAGGGGTTTTTCGCATAAAAAAAAAATCAAACTAATAAAATCAAATTTGATCCAGCTTACTGGCAAGTTCCTTCAATATTCGAAAGGAGATCCGAAGTTCAAGCTTCACGACCTGCATCGGATACAAAAAACCCCTCCGACTAGTCTGAGGGATATACCCGATGGAATAGGTTCCATGGAACGAAAATTCCTGGCCACAGGGGATACGGGGAACGATTTTCTTTAACATAAGGTTTTCCTAGGGGAGACAACAAAACGGTTTGGGTTTTGGCTCGTCTTTGAGAGGTCCAAGGTTCAAACCGTGGCATAGGCGAGTGTGTGAGGGGGTGGGTATGTGTTAAATTCCCTGTTGATAAGCATAACTCTCAGGGGTCATGATTGGGAGGAACTATAAAAAATAATAAAATGTTTTTTAATAATAATAAAATTACATAAAACTTTTTGGAGAGCAAGTTGGTAGTTAAAACTCTCTAGATGAAATCGAGAGGCCGAGGTCCAAATCTCTCCGCTCACATGTTGTGGATATGCTATGTAATGGCCATATCGTGACCACATAATAATATTTACTCCTTTTAAAAAAAATAAAATTACATAAAAAATTATAATTTTTTTTTAAAGATTTCTTTCAAAATTGATGATCCAACTCCATAATATCTCTAATTCAAAATTAATTATTTAGCTAAACATTTTTTCAAAAAATAAACTATTCCTCACATGTTGCGGATATGCTATGTACATGGGTTACAAATAAAAAAAAAAAAAACTATTTTCTCATTCAAAAACTAACTATTTTTTTTCTTAATTTGGTTAGTGTGAGAAACCCTTAGGACCAACGCAGGGCTGAGCAGCCTCCTCCCAACTATGACCCCTTGTAAAGCCCAGAGCTATGCTTATCAATAGGAAATTTAAATATTTAACTAAATAATAGCATATCTTGTGTGTTTTTTTTTATATATTTGATTTATTTATTTGTTATGTGGGGGAACCTCTATAATCCTTAGCTTGTTGGCTAAGGACAAAATCAATATGACCCCAACGACCCACCTACAAGTACTTAATACCGCTATTAACTGACCTATCCCTTCCTTTATGGGTAAAGCGTATGCATCTTAATAGTGAAAGTCCTCTTTTATTGGGGTGTGCCTATCCACCTATTTTTTTTTGTAAAGACTTATATTTTTAAATTAATTAAAAGTTAGGCCTTTACTTAAAAAAAAAAAACGCCTTTACTTTAAAAAAAAAAGAAAATTCTCTTTGAGTCAACAATATCAAGGTGGTATATGCTTGTTGGTACCTTTATAATCCTTGGTAACCGTCGTACAGCCAGCCAAGTGCAGCACCAACAAGTACTTAATATCGCTATCAACTGACCTATCCCTTCCTTTATGGTTGAAGCATATGCATCTTAATAAAACTTGCCTTTAAAGTTGTTTATATTGAAAGTCCTCTTTTATAAATTCCAAGCAACCGATGGTGCACCCTCACACCCTCACATCGGGTCAACAATAACGAGGTGGTATATGTTTGTTGGTAACACCCTTGGTCATTTGAACACAAGTACTTAATACCTCTATCAACCGACCTATACCTTCCTTTATGGGTAAAGGAATTGCATCCTAATACCGCTTGCCTTTAAAGTTGTTCATATTGAAAGTCCTCTTTTATAAATCCCGAGCAACCCATGGTACACCCTCACACCGCCAAGCCAATAACGAGGTGGTATATGCTTGTTGGTAACAGCCCTCACGCTGCCGGGTCAATAACGAGGTGGTATATGTTTGTTGGTAATAGCCCTCACGCCGCCGGGTCAATAACAAGGTGGTGTATGTTTGTTGGTATCAGTCCTTGTTTGAACCCTACACTTAACATGCACTAAAAATAATGTGAATGTAACCAACTCCTCTATCTATCTTAAAAAAAAATAAAAATTTGTTCTTACTTATGCAAGGAATTAATGAATTTATTTATTTTCAAAGTATCTTTTATACTTTTTATATGTCCCGCTATTAAATTTAATTCGAGGTGACGCCAATTCATGAAATAAAACACAAACCGTTATGAGATAAACATTACGAACAAAATGACGTCCTTTGTCCTAAAGGGCAAAAAGAGATACCAACGCATATAGTTTTTAAATCAAACGATAACAAATTAAAAAAAATGTTTTTGAGGATTAAGTAGATTGGTAATTGTGTGTTTGGTTTAGTATTTAACAAAGAAGAGATTTATGTTTAAATTTTAGAACATATTTGTTGTAAAGGTAGTAGAATCCTTTGATTGTACTCCGATAAGTTGGAGATTGTTGCAAAGGTGGTAGTCTGATCTGACTGATCTGAATCTTTTGATTGTACTCCAATAAGTTGAGGATGGTTTAAACCTTACACTTAGTAATTACTAAAAATATAAATAATATGAATGTAATCAACTTTTTTATGTATTAAAAAAATAATAAATAAATAAAAGTTGATAGATAAATAATACTACGTTATAACTGTTCTTATCTCAATATTATTAATTTTAAACCAAATTTTATTAATCTTAAATCAAGTTTTATGAAACTCTTAACTCTTTCAAAACCCTTTTCACAATCTATATAAATTATTCCAGATAAAGTAGAAACTTTAAATAAATATATTGTTGCCTTGAGCTGTTACAAAACCAGATAAAGATGTCACTAGTATTTAATGCGCTATCCAAAACCATGGTAATTTCTTTTAAAATTCCATTTTATTTAATGCGCTACACATTAATAATCATCCCATCATTTTTCTCTTTTTATGTGGGACCATAAAATTTTTAAATTTAGTTAAAAATCTTTTGTGGGTAGCTTTAGATTAAGAAACTATGATTAGGATTTTATACGGTTAAACTTATTTGAATTATTTGGAAGTTGTATTTAGCTCTGTTCATATAATTAGCTGGATTTTAGGTATTCAATGTAAATTTAAGTTTGATAGGGTGAAGATTCCAATCAAAAACCTTCCTTGTAAAATTGTTCTTAAGTTTGAATTATGTGTAACGCAAAAAATTTAAAATATACTGCGAGAGAAATGTTGAGGCTTTTAATGGGACAACGACTCATGGACCGCCTTAATTATAAACCAAAATTCGGTCTACAACGAACAAGAGGATCGTAGCCTTTAGCCTTAAATACGGCTTTCTAGGTTTGACGAGGGCAATCGGCATATAAATATCATCTAATTATGCATGTCGGGCACCACCCCTGTAAGTGCCAGGAAAGAGAGAGACACGCGTGAGAGAAAACGGTTGTCTCTACAGAGGAATATGCCCTACTTATGGCCTGGAGGCCATTTTAAATTAAATTGCACGGCCGCCGCTTTTATTTTATTAAATCCGTACACGTAACTACCAAGTTTTTTCTTCGTACACGTAACTACCAAGATTTTCCGTGGCGAAAAAGTTATGTCAAGCTATATTAACACTAGTTGAAATAAAATGATTTTAGTTGTCTTACCAAACTAAAATAGTTCAAGAGTTTTAATATAAGATTAGTTTGATATATAATTTTATTTATTTAAAAATTTAAATTTTAGATTTTTTATTCAAGTTTTAAAAGTTAATAATATTTAAGAAATAAAATTGTTCAACAAAATATAAAAATTTAATATTTTTTATTAATATTTAGAGTATGTTATTTTTGTGTTTTATTAATAAGTTTACTTTTAAAATGTTTTTATATGTAATCTTAATAATTTTATAGGTTTCATATTTACTGACAAAATGTTTTTTTTTGGTCTCCACTACTTCTGATGTGCAAAAGACATATTTGTTCTAACCATGCCTCTTGAGAAATTGTTTATCCCTAGTTTTGCATCTAAGATGGTATGCATTAGATCTTAGTTTATAAATATTTTTCCTTACATTTGATCTTTGCATCTATGTACTTTTTTTGGTTGTGTTCACATTTTGGGTTGAGCTCGTCAATGTGTAACTATTTTTTCTTCCTATATTTTCAATCCACATGACAAGTCTCGATTTTTCCCTCACATATTGTTAAATTTCTTTGTTAGAGTTTAGGACTTCATGAAATTGAAAACTCCATTTGTCCATCCATTTGTTGTTTTGTTTCATCCATGTGTCTTTTATTATATTCAATGTTTCTTTGATTACCTATTTTGGCAACTTGTTATCTTCTATTCTTTGTATTTTATTTAGGTACCCCAATAGCCTTATCATAGCTTCTATTTCTAGCATAAAAGTCCTTATTTCAACAAGTAAAATCTCATATGAGATTGATGTTTTAATTCTAAAATTATTTGTAATTAGATGCTTTTGAACTCTTTCTATTGTCTCCATGTAAAATTTGATGTATTACTAACCCACAACTCACACCATATAATACCACTTGAGTAACTATTAACATAAAAGGACCCTAATGTTTTTTCATTCACACAACTATGTTTTTCTGCCCTTATTTAGCAATGAATAGAGTGCCCTCCATCCTGCTTGTATTTGTTTCATCCTGCATATTCCCCAATTGAGTTTACTTTGAAAATTTAAGCCAAGGTATTTGTATTTTGTTACTAATGCTAAAGGATTTTCTTCAAATACAATATATGGTTGTTTTTGCTCTCTCTGAATAGAGAAGACCACAATTTTAGTCTTGCTAGTGTTTATCTACATCCCAAATTCTTTCGAAAAATACTCTAAATATTTTAGATGTTCTTTCAAACTTTCAAGTGTATTGCCAATCAAAATGAGGTCACCAACATAGAGAAGAAGATTCACTACATACTTAACCAATTATATTCCCTCTCCTCTCATACTTTCTACCCATTCCTCCTATTTGTCAATGTAAAGGTAAAATTATAACAACCTAAATATACCAACCCAATTATTTTTGAAGAGCACTTATAAAACAAAGGCCCTCAAGGGAGACACCCTTACTATAATTATTCAGCATACAAGGCTTCACCAAATTTGAGTTCTAATTCATTGTAGATCACACTCAATGGACAAGAGAGACCAACTCCTGTAACTTCTGGGGTTCACCTTACTCAACCTACACATTTTGAAGGACGCCATAAGTGGTCCCCACACCTTTCCTATACCCTTCTCAGTATAGTACCATGTAACTGTAGCACCCTAAAATTGGCGCAGTAAAACTTAGCAATAATTAAAATTACATTAGTAATAATTCAAATTCAAATTTTAACCCCAAAATCGCTCCCAAACCGCCTGCTGCCCGTTTCCTCATTTTTCATGCCATTTTTAGAGTTTGTTTTGTCCGTTTGACGATATCGTCGCCGATTAGACGATATCGCCTCAGATCGAACGATTTCATCTGGAGAAGAACGTCTAGACGATCTCGTCCTAAACTGATTTGTGCATAGTTAGCTTTTGTTTCAATGGTGTCTCTAATCCGAGCAGAAGCGTGTCTGCACCGTTAGAGACCTCCCCCGTTAGAGATCTTCCAAATTAGGATGATCTCCAACCTCCTAACCTCCCTCCTAAGCCTATTTAACATTAGGACCCGCTATTGGCATTCCCACTGGTTGAAATTCCCTGTAACACGAATTCTACATGCCGTAGACTATCTTAAACCACCATTTGCATTTGTATTTTTCCAAGTTTGTTTGTAGGAACTTCATTTTTTTTCAACCGAAGCAAGCTCAGATCGTCGCGGATGATCCTATTCAATTCAAGACGATTTCGACTGCAGTCAACATTGGGGGCAATCAGTGCCCAGGGTTTGCGTTTTCTCACTTTGTTTGTTGATTTATCCTGCATTTAGTTAAATTTGTTATTATTCCTTATTGTTCTACATCTTGGAGTTCACCCATATAGCTTAAGTGCACAATGAAGTCATAATTTGTCATTAGAACATCATAATCTACTTGAATTTTTATTTGTGATTATCACCTTAGCATCTATGTTGCCATTTTACACCATTTTTCTCTGTTAGAATAGTTGTATTTCTAGTATTTTGTATCTATTTCTCTGTTTGCAGGTCTCTGACGAATTCGTCTGACGAATTTGTCAGATCTCGGACGATCCCGTCAGATCTCAGACGATCCTGTCAAATTCCAGACGATCTAGACTGCTTTAAAAATTAGAACTTTCATTAGACATCCGGATCAGGTATAGTTCTTTAGTCGAGCTTATTCTTTCTATTTTTTTGTCCAAATCTATTTTTTGTATTTATTTAATTTGCATTTTCATAATAGAACACTTATATTCATCTGGCCAAACCTAGGACTTGGATGTTTAAAGATAAAACTGAACACATTAAACATATTCCCAACTAGGTGTGGAAACTGCCACTAAACGTTTCCTGGTGAACCCCACCATCCGTCGAAAAATCACCTTAATACCCCTCCCCCGAGAAGCGGGACCTTCAAAGGGCCTCTCAGTCCGAGGTACCGTCCCATCCTTTTCCCATCCCCCTTTCGGGCGCGAATCCTTTAGCCTGAAGGTAAGGGTGCGAAAATTTTGGAACGATACATTTTGGTGAACCCGACGTGAAACTAAAACCTTTTGAAAACAAAAACATAGATGCATTTAAAATCATTAGAAAATACTAAGTTGCATATCATGTCTAGATGGTAGCTCCTAAGAAAATATTAGCAGTTACTATAAATGTTGAAAACCAATTAGCAGCCATAGAAGTTAATTCCGTGCTTAGTGTGCCTGAAACAGATAGAAACCAACTTTCGTGGAAAGAACTTGATAGGAGGCTAGGTGTCATTTCATCTAGATCAACCGAACTTAGACAAATCAAGAGGTTTGCCCTAGATAGGATCTTGAATCCTCATCAACTCATTTTTTATCATGAACTTCAGAGAGCCTGCCATAGGTGGTTAGCTTATAGGAGAGCTCTTGTGTCTTCAGAATTGTTCACCTTCGAGGAATACCTCGAGAACGCAGCTGTTATACACCAATTCCTAGGTTGTGTAGAAGATCAAGAGGTCGTTCTTACGGATAGGGAAATATGGAGGAGAGTTCCTCGAGCTGTGTTATACCGAGAGTATTGCCACGAACTCTATTTCTATCAACCGGAGTCTAAGACAGATAATATCACTATAGCACTTTTTGTTAAATTCTTGAAAGAAAATTTCCAATTTGAAGAAGAACACTTCATGACTCCTAAAGAACTTGAGCCCATTAATGACATTTATAAATTGTTTATAGAAAACTAGATCATTGCTTTCAGTATTATTTCTTGCATTTGCATTGTTGTTTGTTATCTTTATAATATTGTTACAAAAACAAAAAAATAGAAAAAACAAGAAAAATAGAAAACATAACAAAAACCCAAAACATTTTATTTTAAATACTATAGTAGGTATATAATTAAAATATATACCTTGTTGCATATATATATATATATACAAGTATATATATATTTGCTGAAATTTAAAATTAAGCACAATGCCTAAACTTAGAAATGGTAAACAAACTGAACAAGAAGAAGAAGATTGGTTGGGAGGCAAAACTACAAACCCAAATGTCCTTCCTGAGGATCCAATTTCGGAAGGAGAAACTCTAGAACATCCAGAAGATGACCTGGGTGAAGACAATGAACAAGAAGACAATCTTAAAGAGGAAGGATCCTCATCCCCTAGAATAGCTCCAGATGGAACTATTGCTTTTGATAACTTAGATCATTTCTGGAAATTTTTTAATAATAACATCGGTGCTCTTAATATGGCAGTTCGTATTGATAAAGGACAAATTAGTGACACTCAAGCAGCTATGGAAGATATGTTTAACATACACACTAATCCCTTGTCCTTTGTTGATCAAGAAAGTGATAAAGTTGGACCATCCAATAGAGATATGGTCACTATGATTCAGAACATGCCAAAACAACAGGTTACCCAATCCCCTAAGGAATCTGTTATTGAGCCTAAAATCATTCCCACACAAAAGAAAACTTCCTTCACTGCTTTACTTCGCCAAACTATTGATCAATATGCTTCAAATCAACAAAAACCTAAAATGAAGCCAAACACCAATTTTCAACAATCTAGGATACAACATAATACAACTTCAATATTTCTTCATAACACCTTTCCTACCAACAATTTACACAATAGCAACATAGCATCTAATCTTCCTATCCCTCCATATGTTCACAAATCTCATATTAATGCCCTACCGAACCAATATGGTGGGCAAACCAATAATCTGGAAGCCATGGTGAAATAGTTAGCTTCGCGCATGGACCAGATAGATCCCTACCGTCCCTCGTATAATTATCAAGAGATATGTAGTCAACCTTTGGATCCCATAGTTGTAGCACAACCATACCCTAAACACTTTCCCATGCCCATCCTGCCTATATATAAAGGAACCGAAGATCCCATAGAGCATCTTCGTATGTTTAGGATAGCATGTCATGATGTATCACATGATGACTTGCTATTACTAAAAATGTTCCCAAAAAGTTTAGGAGGAATGGCATTAGAGTGGTACTATCAATTGCCCACTTATTATTTGAGAAATTTTGAAGAAATAGCTGAATCGTTTGTCCATCAATTCAGTGCCTACATCAAGAGGCATGCCACCATTAAAGATTTATACAACTTAAAACAAGACAAAGATGAATGTTTTGCTAATTTCTTAGCTAGATGGAGGCAGTTGATAGGAAAACTGCACTTTGTGCTACCTTATAGGGAAATGTTGGACATTTTTATTAATAATTTACAAGAACAAATCTCCTATGAGTTATCAACTGCTACCTTAACCACCTTCGATCAAGCTATAGACTTAGCTCGAAGGGTAGAAGACACTCTCATTAGAAGAGGTCAGCTCAAAAAGAAAGATGATGAGAAAACATCCAGAAATCAGTATAAAAACAAACAAGTTGTAGGTGACGGAGTCACTGATAGCATAAACGTTGCTAATATCAATACAACGAAGACAACAAAAAAATTTATATTAAAACCCCCTGATAAACCTCATCGAGAATTTACTAGATTAAATCAACCTTTATCAACCATTCTACCTCAATTATTAGCACAAGGCTTGATTCAATTACCAGCTATCCGGGAACCTGATCCAACTATACTCGGATACAGAGCCGATCTACACCGTGACTTTCATAGAGGACCTGGACATGCTACAAATTCTTGCAAAATATTGAAACATAAAATACAAGACTTGATTGATAATAATGAAATGGAGATGCAAGCCTTCCAACCTAAACAAAATGCTCCTAAGAACGCTCAAAAGACCATTCCCCAAAATCAGAATCAAAATGCTAATCAATCATTGGATATATTTCAACATCCTTTACCAAACCATGGTAAAGAAGTAGCCAATCAAATAGAACATCATAATGTTCCCCCTCCTACCCGATATGTAGGGACTATTAGCGAAAAATTACCTGTTCAGGATCCTCAAATATTTGACACAAATTTATCCTTGGTCACGACCAGGCCCCTACATAATTTTCAAACTCCCGATTCTAGTGATGTAGAATCAGATATTGAAAGTGAAATAGACATCACCTCAAACCAATCGAATAGTTCTGAAAACGAATCAGATCCTATTCAACCTATCACAGATGCTATGGTTCCAGAAGAACCATTTCCTAGAAGAGTTACTACTCGACCCTCTTCTAATCAATTCCTTCCTAATGAACAAGCCATAAATGCTCAACCGAGACCAGTTCAGTGTCTTCAATATAACATTGTAGGTACCATCGGAGTCGTTACCAGACAACAGGCTCAAAACTCTCAACAAGATCAAACTCAGAATGATGGATTAGCTCCATTTATTTTGAAAAATCCCAATAAAGGGAATCATATGTCTAATGTTCAAATTAAGCCTCCTTACAATATTAATGAAAAATTATCCAACACTACAGCCAGAATTTCCCTGTTGGATTTGTTAAGATCTTCTCCCACCCATAGGGATGAGATAATGCTTACATTAAGCCAAATGATGGTACCTCAAAATATTCAACCTGAAGCCATGTCCAATACTATCATCACGCGAGAAGTCGATTGTATTGACTTTCGGGATAAAGATATCCCACAACACAGCTTTACATAAGGATAATCCCTTATATATTACTGCTCTAATTGGAGATGTAGCTGTTAAAAGAGTCCTGATTGATAATGGTTCATCTCTAAACATTTGTACTTTTGACTTCTACCAAAGATTTGGCTTTAGAAGTGATGAACTTACATGATTATCAAAGCTTTCAATGACGAGACACAAGAAACGTGTCGAGTCATTACCTTACCCTTGCAAGTTGGTCCTAGAACCCTAGATACAATCGTGTTTATTGTACATTGCCAAGCATCGTACAATATACTTTTGGGTCGCCCTTGGATCAATGCGATGCGAGTGGTCCCCTCCACTTTACATCAGTGTGTTAAATTTGAATTTAAAAATCAGTTGGTCACTATCCATGGTGACCCTAGACCCTTTGATATGTGTGCTTTGGCGAACCTCGTTGGAGTGCAATTTTGCCCCGCTCCATCATCCACACATCCTAATTCTTATTTTTCATCTAAACGTGTGAAAAACACACACATAACATCATCTACTTCATCAACTACACCTATACATTTAACTCAACCATCTTCCGAACAAACCACACTAGAACCTCAAAAATATCTTAAATCCACAACCAATTCTTCATGTTCCATCCCTATCATTTCAAAACCTATAGACTCATTCATTAACACCTCCACATTATCAAAATCTATCATACCTTCCACATCTAAAGATATAGGGAATGATCCTTCTACATCTTATGCTCTTTCTGATGAACTTTTACCGGATTTATCCACAATCTTAATATAAAAAAAACAAATGCTTTTATGCAAGATTCAATTCTTTTAAATAACTTGCCACCATCTCCTCGTACTTTGGGCCTCCCACAACCTATGGGAAGTACTTACCAAGTTGGGAGTTGTGCTTTTATTTATAAAGGATATGATTGGGCAAGAATCCCCATGAATATCAAAACTCATCATGAGGGATATGCCCAATGTTATTTTACTAATGAATATATTAAAGCTAAACCCATAATGCTTAAAATGGGATATAAAGGGAAAGGCTTGGGACCTTTCCAAAATGGCATGAAAGAACCTATCGAGGTAGAACCATGGCCCACCCGATGTGGTGTGGGCCTATTTCCTAGTAAGGGTCAACCCTTCCCTTTTGAATATGATGACCAACTCATATGTTATCAAGATTATCTAGATAAACAAGATTCTTTGTGTTCAAAGAATAATCCCTTTACATGTAATATGCTATCCATAGCTTACCCTGAATTGATTGCTGAATTTGATGAGGAGTTGGAAGGAGATATTTTCCATGATGTCTCCGTTGAAGAGTTGTTACACAATGGTTTTTATTTTTATGGTTCTATACCAACTATAGCCCAACTTGAGGCCACCACTCATCAAGACAAATTATCCAACTTAACCTTAAAAGAATTACAAGAATTGGGTGTTTCACCCGCCCCACCTAATTTTGAAAGAGATCTACACATGGAAGTAGAAAACGTCATTAAAGTTAACATTGGAACTGAGGATAATCCTCACATAATCAATATTGGATCAGCATTAAATCAAGAAAAACAAGATGAATACATTGCATTCCTTAAAGAATATGAAGATGTCTTTGCTTGGACATATGAAGATATGCCGTGTCCTGGACCCTTCCGTAGTCATGCATCATCTAGTAGTCCATCCGGATGCTAAACCCGTTAAACATAAACTTAGAAAAATGCATCCCAAAGTGGCCCTGCTAGTCAAAGGGGAGTTAGAAAAACTCTCGAATGTTATTTTCATACAAGCTATTGATTATGCTGAATGGATCTCGAATGTAGTTCCAGTCACCAAGAAAGAAGCTACCAAAGTTAGGGTTTGCATAGACTTTAGAGATATTAACGTCGCATGCCCTAAAGATGATTTTCCTCTTCCAAACATGGATCAAATCATTGAATTTACTGTCGAGAGTGGAATGATGTCCCTAATGGATGGATTCTTTGGCTACAATCAGATCAAGATAGCTCCTGAAGATCAGGCTAAAACAACCTTTATTACCCCTTGGGGTACCTTTTGTTGGAAAGTGATGCCATTTGGTTTAAAGAATGTCGGCGCAACATATCAACGAGCTATGACTTATATCTTTCATGATATGATGCATGATATCCTACATGATTATGTAGATGATATTATAGCTCGCTCTATTAAAGAAGATGATCATTTAGATGATTTGAGAAAAGTATTTAATCGGTTAAGAGAATACCTTATTCGATTAAATCCAACCAAATGCATATTCGGAGTTAAGTCCGGTAAGCTTCAAGCCATCCGTCGCTTCATCGATAAGTTGGCAGACAAAACCACTCCCTTTCTTAAGCTCCTTAAGAAGGATGTCCCTTTTAACTGGGACGACAAATGTACATAAGCTTTTGACTTCTCAAACAATACCTCCTTAACCCACCTGTGCTTTCACCGCCTAGACCTAATCGCCCATTTCTCCTATATATTTTAGCTTTAGATTTCGCTTTAGGAGCTATGTTAGCTCAGCTTGATGATGAGAAGAAAGAACGTGCTAATTATTACATTAGCCGAACCCTCATCAGTTATGAAACCCGTTATACAACATTAGAAAAATTATGTCTAGTAGTCGTATTTTCTATGCAAAAATTACGACATTATATGCTTAGTCAAAAAACTTATGTCATTGCTAAATATGATCCCTTGCGGTATCTCATGAGTCGACCTTATTTATTGGGTCGCATAGCCAAGTGGGTTCTTGCTCTAAGTGAGTTTGAACTCGCATTCATAGGACAAAAGTCTGTTAAGGGTCAAATCATAGTAGATCAATTAGCTGCTGCACCCTTAGAGTCTACCCATCCCCTCATCATTGAGTTTCCTGATGAATGCCTTCAATTAGAGGCAGACCATATTGAACAATGGTCCTTATACTTTGATGGAGCCCGATGCATGAGTGGGGCCAGTGCGGGTATTATTTTAATATCCCCACAAAAACATCTTATACCTTTGTCCTTTAAATTAACATTTGCTTGCACTAATAATACTGCCGAATATGAGGCTCTAATCCTTGGATTACGAGCTGCCTTGGCATTAAAAATCAAACATCTGCTAGTTTTTGGTGATTCTCAACTTGTCATCAATAAAATTAATGAAGTTTATCAGACCAGGGATGATAAATTGCGCCCATATAAAGTATATGTTTTGCAATTATTTTCCTTGTTTGATAAAGTTACTTTGGAAGCTATTCCGTGAACTAGCAATCGTGCAACTGATGCTATGGACGTAGCTGCATCTCTTCTGCCCTTGGAGTTAGATGACGAATATGCCACCATCATTATTCGTCGACTCCAGGAACCCGCTTCACATAAGTCCTATTTAGAACCTTTGGATCTATTTCTAATCAATGAAACTACTCTTGACCCTTGGTATATGGATATAATTGATTTTCTCCAAAATGGGACTTTCCCTGCCAATTCTAATAGAAACTAGCATCGGTTATTACGTCGACGAGCAAGTCAATTTGTAATAATTGGCAATACTTTATATAGGAGATATTTTGAAGGTATCCTATTGAGATGTTTGAATCTAGAAGAATCCAAATCAGCTTTAAGTGAAGCCCACAATGGATCTTGTGGAGGACACTTCAGTAGTAGTGTCATTGCTAAAGAGCTCCTTAAGATAGGCTACTTTTGGCCTACCATGGAAAAGGATACACATGATTATGTGCACCATTGTGACAAGTTCCAGAAACATGCTGACCTTGTCCATGCGCCTGCACAAGAGCTGCAGGCTATTTCATCTCCTTGGCCCTTTTCAAAATGGGGATTAGACATTATTGGCAAAATTAATCCTGTGTCATTTGATGGACACAAATTCATCATAACCGCCACTGAGTATTTCACGAAGTGGGTTGAAGCTATGCCTTTAGCTTCCTGCATTGGAACACAAGTCTCTAAAATTATTTTTAATCAAATAATTTGTAGGTTCGAAATTCCTGCAAATCTCATCTCAGACAATGGAACTTGTTTAAAAAATAAAGATGTTAAAAAATTATGCCAAAAATATAAGATTCAACATCGCTGGTCCACTCCCTATTATCCTTAGGGTAATGGTCAAGCAAAAGCATCTAACAAAACCTTAATCAAAATTCTCAAAAGAATGGTCAATAAAATTGGTCGCGACTGGCACATTCAATTATATCCAGCTTTGTGGGCCTATCGAACTAGTGTTCGAACTCCCACTGGAACTTCACCTTTTGTCTTGGTTTATGGCGCTGAAGCCGTTTTTCTCTTTGAATTAGAAGTTCCTTCTTTGGCTCTACTACTTCAAGATACCAAAGTAGGAGATGAATATCGAGCTGGCACACTCAGTCAGCTGGAACTTCTAGATGAAAAGCGCATCAATGCTTTGGAGCACCTTCGTGCCTACCAAAACAAGCTTAAAAGATCATATGCCAAGAAAGTTTGTCATCGATCCTTTGAGGTTGACGACCTTGTTTTAAATAAAAAAAAAACACTAATGCAACTAAAGACCTTAAAGGTAAATTTGAGCCCAACTGGCTTGGACCATATATTATCACTGCTAAATTTGAATCGAGAGCATACAAATTAGCCACCTTAGATGGTAAAGATTTAAAAGAACCTATGAATATTATGCATCTTAAGCGATACTACACATAAAATTTGGTTATTCTATCATTGTATATATTTGTTTTGTATATTATTTCCTTTTTTGTATCTTATATAAACAGTTTAAAAAAAAAAAACAATCACATTGTATTTCTTTCAATTCCTCAATTAAGATCAAAATACAAAAACATCAAAATTATCAAATTCCTCAAAAATATTTGTTGTATATATTTCTTCTTAAAGTATTGCAGTTATATTTTCAAATTATTTTGGATAAATTAGCATTTATTTGGAATCCCTCACTATCACAAACACAAAAATAAATATCTTGATTTTATCTGGCATGATTACTAATCTCTCTCATATCAAAGTCCACGAAATTCAATTAAATAAAGTTTGAGCACAGAGAATTGATGTTGTTATTTACTTAAACCAAGCATATCTTTTCACAATAAAATGATTACATTTGTAATTTCCATGCTACGCTACATAGAAGCAGTGGTTCTTGAGCGAAAAGTTTCCCTTGCTATCCTATCATGCACATGGTCTAGAATCTTTGAGAATTGACAAAAGGACAAGCTCACCCCTACCCGGAATAAAAATCCCTTGCTCTACAACTAATCCGAGCAAGTATCCCTAGCATAGGAAGAAAAGCAAAGTTCAAGAAAAAGAGAAAAAGAAAAAGTCATTTTCGCATTATCTCAAATATCAAGCTAAAATACAAAAGTACAAAAAAAAAAAAAAAAAAAAGAGAAAAAAGACAAAAAAGAAAGCAAAAGCAAAAGCAATAAAATCCCTTTCCCTACCCATTGAAAAGAAAAGAAGGGTTGATGAGCTTGAATCCTTGGAATTCTCAATTATTCGAAAACTATGAGGTAAGCCCCATAACAGGTGGTTTGTGCCCAACCCGCTTGGCCTTGGGTAACTCCTAGCGTGGTGATATGTCCGTCACATTAGCGACCTTCTTTTGTACAGACCTATGTCCGCTTATGGATTAGCTAGCTCTTGATAACCTGACCTACATAGTAGTCCTGGTATGGTTGTATGCATCTAAATCATGGTTAATGAACACTTATTTGGTTCATTCAAATCACTTGTATCAAATTATCTTGCTCAAAACTTGGTAAATGAACAATGCAATTGCACACACATTTGTATTTGAGAGATTTTGTGTATCATTATGATAAATCAAGATTGGTAATGAACTCACATACGCACATGGGATTCCTTATAAATCTAACTTTTGTCTTTAAGATACTTTGAAATATTTTTGCAAATTGTTTGGAATAAATTCATTTTCTTCTTTGAAAGAACAGTTGTTTAGTGTAAATACAATTACATGCATTCTAAAAAAAAATCAAAATCATTTTCAAAACATGCAATAAAGTTACATTTATATATAACTTTTGACTTTCACGATGATGGTATAGTTCCAAAACTAAAATTGGAATTTTATGCCTAGTGCAAGTCCTCGTCTTCATATTTTCTGAAGACCAAAATTAAAAATCAACCATGCAATAAAACTATTATTTTCTTCTTTGGATTTCGTGATGATGGTATAAGTCTATACCTAAATATTCTATGCCTAGTGCAAACCATTGTACCAATTTTATTTTCCATTTATTTAAAATCATAAAAACATATGACTTAAATCATTATGTTACACAATTATGCTTTAAAACAAACAAACACCTATTCTATTTCATGTCATTATGTCAAACTTCAATTTTGCAATGATGGTATAATTCCTAGGGAATTATCCAAAATTTTTATCACACTTAGGAATTTATGCCTAGCAAAAGTCATTTTAAAATATTTCATGCATAATATTTTCATGGAAATCTGAAAAAAAATCATCATCATCATCATCATCATTTGCATCATCACAACAAAGCCTTAAGACGGTCTTTTAAGCACTCTTTTACTTTTAGCAATATTTCTATACTAGGATTAGCTTGACGACCAAGTGAGCGGCGACTCCATGAAATGGTCTATAATAGTGACAATGTCCTTTGAAATTATTGTTAAAAGTCCCTTTTATTTTTATCAAATTATCACATCACAAACAACCAAATTGTTTACATCAGATTATTTCATTTAAAATCTTACAGCATGACATCAAAATTATAATGTTTCAAAATGGCATAATTACATGAATCATCAAATCAATCAATCAAAACATTAAAGCATCATACAAATACATAAGACAAGTCATATGATCAAAAATATCATATATATATATCTCAACCATATCTGTACATCATATCAAAGCTAGATTGGTATGCCACAATATATACCTAGGCATACTCAATCCTCTATCAAAAATAATAATAAGCATTATAATCAATCTGTGCAGTGCAATCTGTAGTAGCTAGCCTCGAGAACCCCTCGAGCTCTCAACCTCATCTCCTCCCCTGCCCTGAGGTGGATGAGGTGGCCCCATCATAGTCCGTGTGGTGCTATGAGTCCTGGACTCTGATCGTGATGATGTCCTCGATGACCTCATCCCGATAGGATCTGCAATATGGGCCGACAGTGGTAACCTCTGTCCCTCTGGCACCATATGGTGGTATAGTTTTTGATAGAATGTGACCTGGGCAATAGCCCGTGCTAGATCCTGAGTGCTCACCCCTCCGCTCCATGCTCTGAGGTGTGCTACCTCATCTTTGAGCTATGTGGCCTCCTCTCGGTGTCATGCAGCCTCATCCTGTAGAGTCTGCACCTCTGCCTGGAGACGGACAGTCTTCGCCCGGAGAGTAGCCATCTCACTACTCTCTCTTGTGTCCACACCCTTGCCCTTATCGAGTGATGGTGGTCTCTCTCTCCATGGAGAAGGGGGTCTCTCCTCCCTCCTCTCTCACTACCATGGCCTCTGCTGAGCCTATGGTCTCCTCTGCTCTCTCTTGCCATGACCTTGTGTCACCTTAATGGTCACATGGCACCACCTCCCCATTCGACGCACAACTATGTAAATCAGACCCTGAGCCCTCGTCATCTAAGGAGGGCGGATGCCTATGTACCAGGCATCATAGCCATCAACTACCTCAGCATTATCCCCATCCACCGGTTGAATGGGGGCATCATCTACGTATTGACCCCAGAAGCGCTACATAACTAGAGCCCCGCTAACTGTAGTGTTATCCCAGATAGTCCAGGAAAACTCATAGTCTCTGAGGGATGGGATCCCCTGCTATAGATCGAACTACCTCAAAAATCGATCATAGCGATGGAGCTCCACCTCTCCCCTCTCCATCCTCAGCCAACAAACTCGCCTGACGTAGGCCAGCTCCTGTCTATCCTCGGTCCACCCTAGATGATCTCTCCAAGGCCTCCAGGTGATCTGGTCAAAGATAAGGTCATCAAGTAGTCTTCGAGACATTTGAAGATCTATCCACCGCTGTGACCCTCTCTGGAGCCACCGGTAGAAATCTCGGGGCCTCTCCCCATCAATACCTATTAGTGGGAGCCCTCTCGGCCTTCGCACCATGATGTGCTCCCAGCACCAAACCTATAGTAGAGATGTCATAACCAGACATTAGCCGCCCTTTTATATGACCCCATACAGGATCCTATATAATTGGCATAGTACAAAGCTCCCCCAAGAAAACCTACACCCATGGTATCTCATGTCGTAGACCACATCTGTCAATAGCCATGGTACTCTGCATCCACTTTGATGGCATAGCAGTAGACCACCTACCACCCCAGCCAAAACCTGTGTCAGTCTAGATGCCCCAGGCATTTTGCGTAGCGACTCGATGTTCACTCTGTCCTTCTCCAGGGTGAATCTTGGATCTTCGCATAGTCGCATCATCGCGTGGCCTTGATTGGCCATGGGAGTGATTAGCCTTCCTTATATGGGGATCCTCAAAATCCTCCATACATCCTCCAGTGTGGGAGTCATCTCCCCTGTCGATAATCAAAAACAAGAAGAACCCGGGTACCACCTCTCTGCTAGGGCTGTCAATAGCCCCATATCTGTAGAAACCTATGGCATCTCTGCCACATGCTGCAAGCCAACCTGAGCCAGCTGATCTCACTCTGCCTAAGATAGAGCGGCCAAGTTATCCCTCAACCCGCCGTATTTCCATTCTCTACTCTTTAGTAATCCTCTCTGCAACATAAACAACAAAACAATAAAAATCATTAATAAAACAATCATTAATAATGCAAATAAAGCAAGTTCAATTTAATAAATGATGATATCGTCCACTATTGGATGATATTGTCCCAAATTTGAGCAAATTCGTCTCTTATTTCTCCAGCCGAAATCGTCCCCATTTTGTCGATTTCACTTCTAGAAGAAATCGACGATATCGAGACGATTTCGTCTCGACGACGTCGATGGCCCAAAAATGGATGCGATGCTCAAAAATTATCAAAATTTAATCTAAAAAGCATGAAATTCAAAATTCAAGCCTTCTAAACTAAGTTTAGACCCTTACCCATAGCCCGCGTCGGACCTCTGTCGATCTGTGCGCTGTCTCGACCATCTTGTCTACAGAGCTCTAGAAAACAATGAAAATGAATAGTAAAAATGAATTAGGGTTTTTCCCTATTTTTCTTAATTTTATTCAAAAACAATTAGCAAAAAATTTAATTTTTTTCTTTTTCACGTTTTTACCTCATACGTTCGATTTGGGTAAAAACATGGAGGGGGCATCATAGTAAGCTGTCGTATGATTCGACCAAGAATCGTCGCTTAAAAATGGGAATAAATTTTTGCTTTCTCGTAGATCGAGAAGAACTCATATTTAATGCATTTTCCTCAAAAAATTCACTAAAGAGGGGGCAAAATGTAGCACCCTAAAATTGGCATAGTAAAACTTAGCAATAATTAAAATTACATTAGTAATAATTCAAATTCAAAATTTAACCCCAAAATCGCTCCCAAACCGCCTGCTGCCCGTTTCCTCATTTTTTATGCCATTTTTAGAGTTTGTTTTGTCCGTTTGACGATATCGTCGCCGATCAAACGATATCGCCTCAGATCGGACGATTTCGTCTGGAGAAGAACGTCCAGACGATCTCGTCCCAAACTGATTTGTGCATAGTTAGCTTCTGTTTCAACGACATCTCTAATCCGGGCAAAAGCGTGTCTGCACCGTTAGAGACCTCTGTCGTTGGAGATCTTCCAAATTAGGATGATCTCCAACCTCCTAACCTCTCTCCTAAACCTATTTAACCTTAGGACCCCTCTTGGCATTCCCCCTGGCTGAAATTCCCTATAACACGAATTCTACATGCCTTAGACTATCTTAAACCACCATTTGCATTTGTATTTTTCCAAGTTTGTTTGCAGGAACTTCATTGTTTTTCAGTCGGAGCAAGCTCAGATCGTCACGAACGATCCTGTTCAATTTGAGACGATTTCGTACCAATCCGAGATGATTTTGACTACAATCAACATTAGGGGCAATCAGTGCCCAGGGTTTGCGTTTTCTCACTTTGTTTGTTGATTTATCCTGCATTTAGTTAAATTTGTTATTATTCCTTATTGTTCTGCATCTTAGAGTTCACCCATATAGCTTAAGTGCACAATGAAGTCATAATTTGTCATTAGAACGTCATAATCTACTTGAATTTTTATTTGTGATTATCACCTTAGCATCTATGTTGCCATTTTACACCATTTTTCTCTGTTAGAATAGTTGTATTTATGGTATTTTGTATCTATTTCTCTGTTTGCAGGTCTCTGACGAATTTTTCGGACGAATTCATTAGATCTCAGACGATCCTATCAGATCTCAGACGATCCTGTCAAATTCCAGATGATCTGGACTGTTTCAAAAATCAAAACCTTCATCAGACATCCGGATCAGGTATAGTTCTTTAGTCGAGCTTATTCTTTCTATTTTTCTGTCCAAATCTATTTTCTGTATTTATTTAATTTGCATTTTCATAATAGAACACTTAGATTCATCTGGCCAAACCTAGGACTTGGATGTTTAAAGATAAAACTAAACACATTAAACATATTCCCAACCTAGGCATGGAAACTGCCACTAAACGTTTCCTGGTGAACCCCACCATCCGTCAAAAAATCACCTTAATACCCCTCCCTCGAGAGGTGGGACCTTCAAAGGGCCTCTCAGTCCGAGGTACCGTCCCATCCTTTTCCCATCCCCCTTCCAGGTGCGGATCCTTTAGCCTGAAGGTAAGGGTGCAAAATTTTTGGAATGATACAGTAACCATAGTGTAAGGATTACCCTTTAAGGCCCATAACACTTAAAGGGGGATGCCAATTCCCTAACTTGACTCTAGCTCCTCCTACATAGGTTATTTGATGTAGATCCTTGGTGCTTAGTTACCATGTCTATGTGGGCTAACTAAGGTTATTGCCACTTTGATGATAGCTAACATGATCTTCGAAATCCTACACAATCAAGGAATCACCACCACTGTCTTATGAATAGGTTTTACCCACACACCCAATCCTACTTGTTCAAGGTGCAACTACTCACAAGTACCCTGGCTATTGTATACTCACAACTCCTTCCAGGTTCATGAGATCCTAGCTATTGCATTCTCGCAACTCCTTCCAGGACTGTTGTCTACCTGGCTGTTGCATTCACACAACTCCTTCTAGGATTGGATTTCATGGTTTACAAGAGGAAATTCTACCCACCCCAAGGATAGATAAAAACATCATCATTTACCATAAAGCTAAACCAAAGCATTAAGCATAAAAGCACATTGCAATATTCATCTCAAATGAAATGCACAAAAAAATATTCCTCTTAACCATAAACCAAACTATGCTCTTATCAAAACTTGAATCTCAAAAGCTTTCCATCAACATGTATGCATTAGCAAGATAACCTATATCTCTAACATAAGCATGCATTTCAAATAGTTAATGGAACACATTAATAACCATATCAAGAGATCACTCAGGAGTGCGACTCCAAGTTAACATTAAACAACATAATATTTCAGTTGAACAATAATCAACATTTAATGTTTAACTTAATCAATACAAGGTCTCAAATTTCCACAACATCAAAACCTTCAAGCTCTATGAAGTCAATAACCAAAGTTCCTTGATCCATCCACAAGTCAGCAAGCCTCTTCACGAGGGAACCACCGTAGTCTTTATGAGGTATACTTAGGGATTAGAACAACTCTTCATGCAATGCAACTTACAACATGCCATATTAAAAATGCAAGCAACCATGCATCATAACATAAGCAACTACAAGAAGAGAACCCTACTTCTCTTCCAATGATTTCTTTAACTATCACTAGTCTCAAGAAATAAAGTAGAAGCTTTCCTTTCATCACATAAAGCATTAACAAGAGAATCCCATACTTCTCTTAAGATGATTATTTTACTATCACAAGTCTCAAGAATCAAGGTAATAATAGTTTCTCTTTCATTAAACAACACAAGCAATTTAAGTAAATCCTTATACAACAAAAAGGATAACAAGTAACTTTCCAACAAAAATAATCAAGTATTGCACTAACCAAGATACTCTAAAATTATCATTTAAGTGCTTTAATCACAAGGAAACCAAGCACAAAAATTAAATCCAAAAATTAAGATGCACAATCAAATTTTAAAAAGGTCCACCTTCCATGTAAGCCAAATAAAGCTTTTACCTACCAAAAAAAAAAGGTGCTTAAACAATAAATAAGCCAACATTTAAACCTTAGCTTAGGACCAAATAAAGTTGAGCACACAATTAAAACAAACATTAGGCAAGCACCCAATTAAATCATTAATCCAAACCTAAGGTGGCACTTGGTTAATCAACATCAACCAACACAACAAGGATCACACAAATAATCAACCACAACACATTGCCAACCAAAGGTAAAGTACTTGATGACTTAATTAAACATTAATCAACATAGCAAAAGGATAAACCATAGCCAACTTCAAAAATAATTGTGGTGCGTGCGTAAACCCTAATCTTCATCCCTAAAACTTGCTTTGCCAAGGTAACACACAGGCAAGAGAGAACATCATCTGACTGATCTGCGCTCCAAATGACTCATGGAAAAAAATATGTGCACCATCCACTTAACACTCGAAGGGATCTCTAAATGAGATACCTTCCCACAAGCAAAAACAATAAGCAAGATCACAATAGAGATATTGTTAAACTGAGCAAAGGAAGTTCCAGAACACAAATATTGCTAAACTGAGCAATAAAGTTTCATGACACAGACAATAAAGAAGACATAAAACCAAAAATCAAGGTATCCACCAATATAAACCAATAGACAGGTTTGGGTCTACTCACACATTACAGTCAACAAAGAAGGGAGGAAGCAAGCACAAAAAACATCCAAGTAAAGCATTAACCAGATCACAACAAAGCTTATCATAAAGTGAAAGCAAAGCCACCTAGTTAGAGCCCCTTCTATGTTCTCTTTGGTCCTATGCAACACTCGTTCTGGTCCACACCTTGTTGTTCTAACAATCCTCCTCTCCTTCCTTTGATCCACCAACCAACAAAAACTTTACCTCCAAATCCATCATCTTAAGGAGCAAGGAGAAATCAACGTGCCTTGGTGCATGGGGTGTTCCAAAGAAACACTCAAGAACATGTTCTTTTCAAGATCCAAGCACCAACCTGATTCTCATCAAGAGCCACTCTCTTACATAGAAAGGTGGATTATTAATTAAGCATATTAAAGCAACAACTAGTTGTTATTTTAAAATAAACCAAACATTAGAATTCAACCCTTAATTCTAATATTCAAGGCCAAACTTAGATTTAATTCCATAACTCCAATATTAACAACAATACTTCCTAAATCTAAAGTAATTTAGCCCATTATTTAACATGCCATAAACAAGCATTAATACACTCTTACCATGTTCTACACCATTGTTTTATCCTTAAGTAAGCAACCTTTTTTTTAAGATAGATAAAACTATCACTAACCTGCTTTAAGGAGACTCATTGCAAGCAACTTCCTGGTCCAATGGTGCAAAAAATATGGAATTAAGCAAACATGATATGCATCTACATGAAGGGTAATTATCCATGTTACCCTGAGTTGTTGATGAACTAGTCATCATCATCATTTCCCTAAGTATCTCTCTCTTGTAAGTGGTTTACCCATATGGTCCCACCAAGGAGAGCACCTAAACCTGCATCCACAAATACACCAGTAGTACCATATTTCAAATTTCCAAAAGAATGCATCATTCCAACATATATATAAAGGAGACTATGCCATTAAACCTTCACATTAATACATAGTTCAATGCACATAAATAGTTCTATCCAAATAGGGGTGTTACACAAATAAAGTAGCTAACAATGGATAACCCTATTTCACCTTGATATCACTCCCAAAACACTCTAATGGTTTTTCTAGAGTTCTATTGTTTGTCACCACCTACTCATAATATTTGTGTTTAGCTGTTCTATAGTTGATTGTATGCTAATTTCTTCTATTTTCCCATAATTTACCTCTAGGTACTATGTTGAAAGCCTTTTCAAAGTCCATAAAATAATAATAAACATATTTTTCATTCCATATCATCTCTATTAGGTGCCTTAAAGTAATGCAATGATCTATTTTTGAGTACTTTGGTCTAAACCTTGCTTGCCTATTGCCCTCGTTCCTTTATTTTTTGCCCATTGTCTAATTTTTCTTTCCACTATGTTGCCAAACTATTTTACAAAAAGACGATTGTAGACATGGAAAATTGATCCATCAAAATGAGTCATTTTTCCTTAGACTCTTTAAGAAGTCTATCAATATTGCTAAGTGCAATATTGAGCCCTTATTTCCACTTTTGTTTTCCTTTTTTCCCTTGGCTTTGCCAAATTTATGGTTGTCTAGGATGAGGCACAAATTCAATAAAATTGGGATTTTTCTCAAAAATCCTAAGTTTTTGGGCCGACCTCTCTTGGGGCAAACTCTTGGCCAAGGTTGTTTTTTGTTTTCCTACCTAATGCCCTTCTAAAAACTCTTATAAATAGAGGGATTGGTTCCCCTTTTCAAGAGCAGTTTACAAGATTTCCAAAACAAGTTTTTGGACTAATCATGTGCATGCTTTCAATACTTGATACTAGTGTTCTGCTTCTTGTATGCTTTTTGTGGTTTGTTTCTTTTGATGAGCAAGTGGAGGAGCATTGATGACTAGAGGAGAGGTCTACCATATTGGTTGCTACCTTCACTCTTTCATTTTTCCTTGCTTTCCTCATAGGCTAATAATATTTTCTTTATTTGCATTGTTAGTCGTTAGATCATTTATTTTTTTGCTTTGCATTGCATTTCTTGCATTTATAGATTAGGTAAAGGCCCTTTCACGAGTCCGTACCCCATATTTATAGGGCACAAGTTTGATTACTAGGGCTAGGGGGTAGGTTTTTACCCCCAAAAATCCTAGCCTATTCTTTGGATGTTTTATTTAGACTATAATATGTTTGTTTGTCCTATGTTTGCACTGTTTTCATATTATTGCACTTCATCTTGTTTGCTTTCAAAGGTCAACAATCACTTTTAATTTCAAATGGTCAGCTAAAAGGACCAAGGGGGATTGACTATTGCACCTCCAAGCTCAGTCATATAGCGGCCTAAGAAGGCCCCCAAACACTGATCAATTTTTCCAAGGGTTTTGAAGCTATTTTAGATATATTTGGGTGCAAGTTTTAGCTAGGATCAACCATAGATCAAGTAAGTGTTCTTATAGATATTTTAGGTTGTTTGTTGGGTGTCTTTTGTTCATTTCTATTTTAGATTTAGATCATAAATAAAAAGGAAAATATTTGACTTTATTTCTAGGCATCAAAAAAGAAAAGCATATAGTTTGCATCTTAGGTTAATCTTGTTTGTGCATTCTCTTGAACCCTTGCTTGAAAAGAAAAAAATTTACTTTCTTGCAAAACTAGGGTTTTAGTTCTCATTGAAATTAAAAATCATTCTAGGGATAGTCCTTTGTTTGCTTGCATTATTATTTGCCTTGCATTGTTCTTTAATTCTTCATAGCTTAGATCTTAGTAAGGCCAAACATAGGTGCTTGTTCAATAAACACATCAAACATTTCCACCCCAGACTTGGAGCGAGTCCTTAAACCATTCCTAGTGAACCCTTTGATCCCCCAAGCCCTTGAGTGTAGAGGAATCAACATACCCCCATGATCACCTTGGCTCCCAAGGATCAAGAATCATACATGGTAGGGAAGTTTTCTCCCCTCTACATATTTGGTGAACCTAACATGAAACACGTCCTTAGTGGCCATCTAGGAAGCCTTTTCTTTCTTCTCTTATTTTTTTTTGTTTTAAACCATAAATAAGACCATTAAAATTTGTTTGTTTAGATTAGAAAAACATAAAAATACTTAATAAAATCTTTTGTGTGTCTTTCGTTAGTTTTAGATCTCCCTTCATCTCTCCTATCCTTTCCCTTAATCCTAATGGCTCCCAACCTTAGGAGTAAGTGAAAGCTTTTAGAATCTGATGAGAATCCTCAAGGGGATGATCATATTGATAGGGAGAATCCCAATATAGATGTAGAAGAGGATATAGAAACTAGTAATGACCTTGATCCTATTGAGGGGTCTAATGGACACCTCACCTTTAAATCATTTGATCATATCTAGAATTTATTTAAGCATCATAGGAAGCTTTGAATAAGGCTATGGATGAAGAAGCCCAACTTGAAGAGGTTGGGACATCTCATCATCGAACCATTTCTCCTCAAAATATTTGAATCAATCCTTTGTTTGAATCTTCTCATGATGTTAATCCATTTCATAAACCTACATATGCCACTACTACAACCACCAACATTGGGGGAATTCTACAAGTTCTTCCAACTAGTAGTGCACCTCAAAATCATGTTCAATTTCCTCCTCATTCTATCCCTCCTTATAACATTTCTTCTGTTCCACCAAATGTGAGTTATCCTCCACAACAAGATACCACACAAAACATCCCATATCATAACAATGTTAATATTTCTAACATTAACCAAACCCCTTTTCAACAATCCACCTATAACCCTCTAGGGAATCTAGGGGCATTACATAACAACCCCGATATGCAAAGTTTAACAAGTGTAGTGAAACAATTGGCATTAAGAATGGATATACTTCAACCTCCAAGTTTCACTTATAACTATAAGGATATGTACAATCAACCCCTAGACCCTATGGTCACCACTAGGCCCTACCCCAAGCATTTCCCAATGCTAGTCTTACCTATTTATAAGGGAACAAAGGACCCAATAGAACATTTAAGGATGTTTAGAACAACATGTCATGATATTATATATGATGACATGTTGTTGCTAAAAATATTCCCTAAGAGCCTTGGTGGTATGGCATTGGAATGGTATTATCAACTACCTCATCATTATTTAAGGAATTTTGAAGAGACAATTGGGTTATTCGTTCAACAATTTGGAGCTTGTATTGAGAAAAATGTGACTATGCAAGATTTATATCTTTTGAAGCAAGGTAAAGATGAAAGTTTCTCAAAGTTTTTGGCTTGATGGAGAAGTTTAGTTGGATGATTAAGATACACCTTACCTCCTCGAGACATGTTAGAGATATTTATTGGAAATTTGCAAGAACATATCTCATATGAATTGGAAACAACAACTGTTACCTCTTTTGAACAAGCAATAGATTTGGCAAGAAGAGTAGAAAAGGCTCTTATTCAAAGAGGTCAACTCAAGTTAAGGAAAGAAGAGGATAGGACCATGAAAACCCAATATAAGAATAAGCATGTAGTTGGTGATGGGGTAATAGATAATCAATAAACCAACAATGTCAATGTTGCTAGTACCTTGCAAAAGATGGTACTTAGTAGGCCTCAAAAACCCCCACCAAGGAATTTTACTAGACTCAACCAACCTATTTTGTTGGTCCTTAAGCAACTTTTGGAAGCTAAGATGATTGAGTTGCCTCCCATAAGGCAACCCGATACCACAACAAATTGGTATAAGCCTGATCAACATTGTGAGTATCATAGAGTAGAAGGGCACATGACACATTCATGTAAGAGGTTGAAACATGTGGTTCAAGACTTAATAGATGAGGGTCATCTTGTCATAGAGGACTCCCAACCTTCTCCTAACCACAAACCTCCAACAAATCAACCTCCTACTCAATAGGCACCTACGACTAATCAAGATATGGGGATCTTCCAAAATCCCCTACCTAATCATCAGCAACAGATAACCAACCAGGTGTCTTATCATAATGTGCCACCTCCCTACAACAACATGGTTGGTATGATAGCAGCTACTACAAGGCAACAAGCTCAAGCTCAACCGACTCAACAATCTCAGCAGGAGATAAGTTCTACATCCAACCAACCCTCTAGACCACCCTTAGTTCTCAAAAGTACCCAAAAAAGGAGCACAAGTGTAGAAAAACCAACCTTAGTGTTGAAGCCACAACCAAAAGTCTCCTTCAACATTCAACAATAGTTAAGTAACACACCAACCAAGATTTCCCTCTTAGAGCTTTTGCAAACTTCTCCTATTCATAGGGAAGCCTTGTTGAAGCTTCTAAGTCAACAATCTATCCTACAAGATCTTCCCCCTAGTAACCTAGCTAATGTTGTAAGTTCTCTTGGGATTAATCATATATATTTTTATGATGATGATCTTCCTTCCTCAAATTTGCAAGGGGATTCTCCCCTTTACATCACTGCATACATTAGGGAAAATTTTATCAAGAGAATCTTGGTGGACAATGGTTCCTCCCTCAATCTATGCACTTATAAAATTTTCCAAAATCTTGGATTAAAGGAGGAATATTTAACCAAATATGATGTCATCATAAAAGCTTTCAACAATGAATCTCAAGAAGCCTATGGTATTTTATCCCTTCCTCTTAGGGTAGGACCCAAGATCTTAGATACCTTGTTTTATGTGGTATCTTGCCCAACATATTTTAATCTTCTTCTTGGATGCCCTTGGATTCACGCAATGAGGGTTGTCCCTTCTACTCTTCATCAATGTTTAAAATATGAATTCAAAGATCAACTTGTCACCATTTAGGGTGACCCTCATCCATTTCAATATTGTTCAATGGTTGAGCAAGCTCAATCTAATCTCAATTTCTATCCATCTGTTTCTCTCCATAAAATTTCTTCTACTTCTTTTTCTCTTCATCATCTAACATCATCAAGGAGTTTGAAAATTTCAAAATAAATGAGGAACCACCAACCATAATATCATCATAGGATCAAATCAACCTGCTCGATGAAAATCCTCTTCTAGATCTAGCCATGCTACCACCTTCACCCCAAACTATGGGTTTACCCCATAAAAAGGGTGAAGTAGTACACATTGGCATGTGTACCTTTATCTACATGGGTACATCCCTCAAAGAAAAGATCCATGGTAGCAACCCCTTTCTTGTAGAGCGAGCCTTTACCCATTGTTATCTATCCAATGATTACCCACTTCCTAAGCAGATCCTATCTAGTATGGGATATATAGGTAAGGGTTTAGGGCCACAATAGAAAGGTATTCAAGAGCCTTTGGAAGTTGAGCTTTGGCTTGGGAGGTGTGGCATAGGCTACATCCCTAATAAAAACCAGCCCTTACCAACTTATGATGATCAATTTATCACTTATGTTGAATTTTTGGATCATCATGGCTTAGAGTGGAGTAATGAGGATGAGGGACCACCTTCTCCCTCTAACATTTTATTTTACAATGTGATAACTTTGGTGCACCTTGAGTTAGTTGCGATCCCATGGGAGTATGTTGAAGGGGATACTCTTTGTGATATGGATCATGAAGATATCCTTCAAAATAGATTCTTCTTTGATGGGTCAGTCCCTTATGTCACCCATGTTGAGTCTTCTAGTTCTCAAGAGGATCCTATTCCTATGTCTCCTAAAGACCTTGAGAAATTAGGAGTCATCATTCTTATCACTAAGAAGGAAGGCACATTTAGGGTATGTGCTGAATTTCATTTAGCAACTCCCAAAGAATGTGCTAAGGGGGATACTCTTTGTGATGTGGCTCATGAAGATTTCCTCTGTCATAGCCTTTTCTTTGAGGAGTTAGTCCCTTGTGTCATCATTCTGATAGCTAAGAAATATGGTACCATCAGAGTGTGTGTTAACTTTCATTTAGATCATTTAAACCAATTGGAGCTATTGGATGAGAAGCACATCCATGCCTTAGAGCATCTTCGAGCCTATTAGAATAGGCTCAAGCGATATTACTCTAAGAAATTTTGCACTCATTCTTTTGAGGTTGGGGACCTTGTCCTCAAGGAAAACTAGAAGAACACTAATGCTCGATCAGATCTGAAAGGCAAATTTTAGCCCAATTGGCTAGGCCCCTTTGTCATAATGACCAAGTTTGGCTTAGGAGCCTATCATTTAGTAACATTAGATGGTAAAGAACTTAAAGAACCAATGAACATAATGCACCTAAAATGATATTATGCATGATTTCACATCATCATTCTTCATCCTACATTTGGTTTTCTTGCTCATACTACATGATTGCCTATCATATTTTGCATGAATTGCTTGACATTCTATTCCATTCTACATCTTTTCTTGTCATATAGATACTTTGTTGCTTGATCATACTTGCATGACTACTTGATCATATAGATTCTTGGGGACTTCGCAATGAGGCAAGTGATGAAACCTAGTTAGGTTCTAGCTCACATGCATTGCACTCATACTAGGTCATTGATGCTTAGCGAACCCCCAACCTAGGGCACATCTCCATGCATTTTCATCATTGCATTTGCTATCTTATTTTCTTCTTTTCTCTTCTCATATATTCCTTGACCTTGAAAGTTTCAATAATTATTAATTTCTCCAAGTCAAGGGATATAGTTCTTCATCTCTTGTATATCCTTTTTCCTTTGAAATTTTTCAATCATTTCTTCTTTTCCCCAAGACAAAGGATATATGTTCCTTCTTCTATCTATGCATCTTTTTTTGCTCACACTTTTTCCTTCTTGATATTTCAATTGTTAAGGGATCCTCATGGGATAGGGTAGATACTACATGAATATCATTTATGGTGTTCATACGACCACTGACTATCTTACACACATCTCTTAGCTATTAAAATTTCAAAAGGATACATACACACAATACTATTTACTTCTTGCTTCTATCTTATTTTTATCTAACATGTGCACACATATGCATATTTTTTTACTATGCTTTGCTTTGCTCACTCATCTTTTGCACACACCACACCCCTATTGGGTTACACTCCTTTTGGAAAATCAATCAAACATTACACCCCATATGGGATAGCTTCATGGTCACCAGCGAGGGTAGCCTCCATTTAGCCATTTGTGAGCATACATCCTAGCGGGTATCTCTCCGACCACCCAAGATGAACATCACACCCATAATGGGTATCACTCCACACTTGTTCTTTTAGTGAGCATTACACCCTTATGGGATAGCTTCATGGTCACCAGTGAGGGGTAACCTCCATTCGGCCATTTGTGAGCATACATCCTTATAGGGTCCTACTCCACCCTTTTTTCTTTTTGCTTAGTTTATGTTCATTTGATCACACTGACCCCTTGCAGTCTACGCTGACTCAAATGTCATACTCTAAGCACCTTTTTTTTTTTCCTTTGTTGACCTTCTCCTTCTTCATCTTATTCTTCTTATTCTTTTTCTTCTTTTCTTCTCTTTTTTGAATTCTTACCCTATCCATATGGGGCACGAATTTTCTCTATGATGAATTTGTGGTCCATTTTTATAGGGTATGAATTTGGCCTTCTCTTCTTTCTTCCATCACCTTTTTCTTTCCATCTCCTCATCTACTCATGCATTTTATTCATTTCATTAGTTAGCTTCATCACATCATGCATTGCATTAGTTTAGTTCATTCATGCATTCAATAGTTAAGTTCATTTCACTCATTCATGCATAATCAAACATAAAAGCACTAACATAAAAAATTATAAGCACACATTAAACAAATACATATACATCAACTCAAAATACAGATAATACACATCAGCTTGATCGGTGTGCCATAGTCCAAGCCTAACACACTCAACCATCCCTAGGGATGCATACCACAATCAAAATTGACATGTCATCCCAATCCTAGCCCTAGCTCTATGAGCCTGTCTCCTCTGCTCCATCCGTTAGAGGTGGTCCTAGTGGGGGCATGTTCATGGACCATGAAATAGTCCATGATCTATAATTCATGTCTATAAAGAGGACAATGGGGGTACCCTTTGCTCCATAAAAATAGCCTAAAAGTACAAGGTATGGTAGAAGGTCTCCCTTTGTACAAATACCTCCAACCTCTCCCTTGCCCTCTACAACTCCTCATGTAGTAGGCATATCCTCTCATCCTATTGGCTAACTATAGCGATAGCCATATCCTTATCCCAAGTCTGTTGCTACTCTTGCTCTAGTTGGATTATATCTCCCATAAGGTGGTCTACCTTAGCCCTCGTTGCATCTCATTCTATGGGTGTCATGTTTAGGGTACTCTGTAGTCCCTCTATTCTCTTAGATCAATCCTCTAAGAGTAGGTCCACCTCCTTTTGCATGGTCGCTATCCTAGTCTACAGTGCCTTCCTCTCCCTCGTTGGGTTATCCTAACCTACAATCTCACTAGGTCCTACCTCTGTCACCATGGGAGCAGGTCCAACTATCCCCTATACCTATAATGGTGATGGTCATATTAATGGTTGTCACCATCTCCACTTGAACTTGAATCCATGTCTACCTAGGTGGGATTGCACCCCTTTATCATCGCTTGGTTATGCATTGAGTAGATTCTTAAAATGGTAGTTGTACTTATCGATCCATGATCTGGTGCCTTTGCACTGGCACAAGTGGAGAGATTCTCAAAGGCATAACACCCTATACTATATCCTATATCCCAAGACCACCTCAATATCATAAATTCCTAGATTGACATAGAGGGGATTGTCTAGATCCTCCTAAAATATCCCTATATCAGGGTCCCCTTCGACTCTTGATGTGTCCCTTCAAACCTATCTAAACCAATAATCATCTAGAGTAGGTATCTCCTACAGGATGTCAAAATATTTTTATACTCGGTCAAACATGAACAACTCCAGTTTGTCCCTCTTTGTAGAGACCCATCTGATTCTCTAAACACTTGCTAGATCCTCCTCATCCTCTGTCCACATAGGGTGTAGATCCATGGTGACCATATGATTTGGTGCTCATGTAGCTCATCTATTACCTGTATCCCTAGTGGTAGGACACACGTGTATATCCTCTAGATTCATTCAAAGTGTCAATCTGATCTATATACTATTGGTCACTCTAGGTCAGGTTGTAGTCCTAGCAGTGCATGTGGTATTTGGATAACCATATGCTCCCAAAACCATGCTTGGAGAAAACCCATGCAAACCGATCCTATATATCATTTTTGATTTTATGATCTTGAATGTCTACCACTACTCCTACCACTGCCCATGGAAGGTATTGCATACTTGCATGGTACGCTAGGAACCCAACCACTACCCCATAGAGCACAATCATCAATGTAATCACACTATATCAAATCAACATATTATCAATGTATAGTCCACTCTATTGGATATCATGTGTTGTGCCCCTTGATAATATCTAGAATATTGCATGTGCTACCTATGCTTTGTAAACTACCCTCCTAATAGGGATACATAGGATCCACCACACATCCTCTAATGTTATGGTCATCTCTCTCGTCGATAATAAAAAGGTATATGAATTTAGGTACCACCTCTTTGCTAACATCATTAGATGTATCAGTACCACCCAGGGCATCTATACCAGATGCAGTAGCCCCACTACCTATAGTGTGTCTTGCACTACTGTTGTGAGCTATCATAGCATCTCCTCTAAGGTCAACCACCACTCTCTACTTTTCAATATATTGTGCTATAATCATAAACATTAACAAAATTTTATCAGTTTCATCATAAAAAACAAAACAAGAGAGGCAACATAAGCAAACTTCTTAATAAATGCATCTAATTTTCTCTCTCTTTCTCTCTCTCCTCTTTATATTCTCTTTCTTCTACAAATTTGTACCCCATTTTTCTAGGTATGAAGTCATACCCCATATTTTTTGGGCATGAATTCGATCATCATTGGGTATAGTCAAATTCACGATCGATCCTTGAATTCACGTCTGGTGCCCGTGCTACATTTTTTCTATAAAAATTTAAAAAATTCATAAAAGCTTAAAAATTTCAATAAATCCTAATATATAATTTATTTTTGGTCCTTACCCATGCTTAATTTGCTACTGGATCGATATTACCTTGCGAAAAATAGTGTGGGAAGCACCATTTGTTTTTTTCTCCAGATCTTTTCTTCTCCCCTTTGCATGAAAATGATTTTCATTTTCACCCCTTTTCCATTTTTTATTCCCTCTTTCTCTCTCCTCTTTTCTTTTCGTTCTTTTTATCTCAGTTTGCTACTTTTTTTTTGCATCCACCATTTTGAGTTTCCTTAGGAATATTTCATTCCCTCTAAAACTCGAGCGGGCACCTCAGCCTTAAAGACATTAATGTCCCATTTTGCATGCAAAATTTTGAAGTGTTAAAAATGATACCATTTTTGCACCATCCCTTCTTCTAAACCTACCACCACTTTTTTTGTTTGTTGTTCTTTGTCCATAGGTGTCTACATCTTTCTTTGACACATTTATTAGGCCATAAATACATCAAAGAGGGGGTAAAATATAGACATGGAAAATTGACCCATAAAAAGTGTTATTTTCCTTTAGAATCCCTAAGAAGTCTTTAAAAATTGCTAAGTGCAAGATTGATCCCTTATTTTCCCCATTTTTTTTTATCTTTTTTCCTTGGCTTTATTGAATTCATGGTCATCTAGGATGGGGCACAAATTCGATAAAATTGAAATTTTTCTCAAAAAAACCCAAGTTTTTGGGCTGACCTCTCTTGGGGTCGGCTCTTGACCAAGGTTGTTTTTAATTTTCCCACCTAACCCCCCTTAAAAACCTATTATAAATAGAGGGATTGTATCCCAATTTTAAAGAGCAGTTCTACAATCTCTCCAAAATAGGTTTTTGGACTAATCATGTGCATGCTATCAATATTTGATGCTAGTGTTTTGCTTCTTTAATGATTTTTATGGTTTTCTTATTTTGGTAAGCAAATGGAGGAGCCTTGATGATAGGAGGAGAGGTCTACCATCTTGGTTTCTACCTTCACTCTTTCATTACTCTTTTCTTTCCTCATAGGTTGATCAGGTTTTCTTTACTTTCATTGTTAGTCTTTAGATCATTTATATTTTGCTTTGCATTACATTTCTTGCATTTATAGATCACGTAAAGGCCCTTTCATGAATTTATGCTTTACCTTTACAAGGTGTGAATTTGGTTACCAGGGATTGGGGGTAGGTTTTTTATCCTTAAAATACTAGTCCACTCTTTGCATATTTCATTTGGACCATAATCTATTTATTTGTACTCTGTTTGCATTGTTTTCATGTTATTGCACTTCATCTTGTTTGCTTCCAAAGGTCAACAATCTCTTTTACTTTTGAATGATAAATTGAAAGGACTAAGGGGGTTTGACTATTGTGCCTCCAAGCCCAGTCATATAGTGACCTAAGTAGGCCCCCAAAGACTTATCAACTTTTTTAAGGGTTTTAAAGCTATTTAGCAGATTTTAAAGCTATTGGATATATTTGGGTGCAAATTTTAGCTAGGATAAACCACCATATCAAGTGTTCTAATAGATATTTTAGGTTATTTGTTGAGTATATTTGTTCATTTCTATTTTAGATTTAGATCATAAATAAAAATAAAAATATTTGATTTTATTTCTAGGCATCAAAGAAGAAAAACATATAGTTTGCATCTAAGCTAATCTTGTTTGTGCATTCTCTTGAACCTTTGCTTGAAAAGAAAAATATTTTACTTTCTTGCAAACCTAGGTTTAGTCCTCATTGAAATTAAAAATCATTCTAGGAATAGTCCTTTGTTTTCTTGCATTGTTATTTAATTATTCCTAGTTTAGATCTTAGTAAGGTCAAACATAGGTGCTTGTTCAATTAACACATCAAACATTTCCAACCTAGACTTGGAGCGGGTCCTTAAACCATTCTTGGTGAATACTTCGATCCCCCAAGTCCTCGAGTGTATAGGAATAAACATACCCACATGATCACCTTGACTCATAGCAAATCCAATCAAGAATCATACGCAGTAGGGCAAATTTTCCCCCTATACAAGGATTAATCATGATGGTGCGGTAATTTAAAGGATTGTTGGTGTCTCCATTTTTTTGTAATGGTATGAATAGGTTCATTATCCATTCTAGTGGAAATCATACTTTAGTGATGCCAATAATATTTTTCGGATGTGTTATGCTAGGATTTCAATCCCACACTTGATATGTTTAGCTTGCAAACCATCTATATCCTAAGATTTACCTATTGTTATTTTATCAATACCCTCCTTAACATATTATAGAAATTTTTTCTCAGTTGTGTCAATTATAGGAGGGGTTTTTCTTGGTTTCTTTCATATAATTGCTTAGCATACTGCTATAGATGACAAAAGTATGCACTATAAAATCAATGTAAGTAAAAGCAGTAAAATTGTATCACATTACCCTTTGTCTATTCTGTTATAGTATATGCCTATGCAAGGGTTTTATAAATAATGAAGGGAGTGATTTTCCCTTATGTAAACATAGATGGTGCAATGTAATCCGGTTGCTACAACAAGTGCTTGGGCATATTTTGTGGTAACCATCACTTCGTGTGATGCATCTTGGATTGTGTACAGTGCTTTTACATGATGATATTTATCGGTGCCTATCGGATCTACGATGAACGACTGTTTGGATGGTGATCGTATCCATCTGGGCGATCGTGATCAGAGATCGCCTGCATCTAAAAGGTTACGGTTTGAGACTGTCTAGGGTAGGATGGTCATGTGATGTGGACTATTCTAGTCATAGGAAATTGGGTTTATGTATTCGGGTGGCTTCAGATCACTATATAGCTTTGGGTCTGCTTCCCAAGATCTAGTTTGCAATATCTGAATGCCAACACTCAAGAATATGAAATGGATTAGTAATACCTATAAGGCCTTCTGAAGTGAGACCTAAATTAAAAAAAGTATTAAACCAATGCAATGTGTAAAACTAAAGCATGCAAGGAAAATGAGATACAACTACTTTTTACCTTCCCTAGTGTTGTTGTTGCTATCGATGTTGTTGGTGTCATTACATTGCATTGTGATGTGTTAGGATACATTGTGGTTAAACCATATTGTGTTGTACTTTTGGATGTGCTGGAAGCTGATTGTTTGGGGTCTAAAAACCCTGGACTGAGACCATTTGGAGTGGTACAGTCATGACCTATGGCATCCAAAAGTTATCAAGAGTGGATTCGAACCTATAGAAGTGCACGATCAAGGTTCTGCATGGTATGGGGATGGTGATGAGTGCTAACTCAAGCTGTTGATGCAAGGTTGGCTCAGAGTTTCATCATTGTAAGTTTACATATTCCATATCCATGCTCTAGGAATGAGGGGAGGTCTTATTTATAAATTTCCCAATGGGAAGGGATAAGGAGGTTGCTCATCCAATTAAGTGCTTGTAACTAGGAGTTTTATCCTTGCATTGATTTTATTATAAGGAGTACCTACATATAAGCTTCACTTATAATTTTCACCCAATGTGTGTTGTGCATGTAAATTTATGAAGTGTGCAATATTTGGATTTTTCACCCAATGTGCATGGGCAGTTAGCTGGATGTGCATGGTTTTATTTGGTTTTTATATTAAATTAAATATGTATATTTAATTTAAATATGCATATTTGGATTTGATTTGATTTTTGTATTAAATAAATATGTTTATTTAATTTAAATATGCATGTTTGGATTTGATTTTATTTTATATTTAAATTAGATATGTTTATTTAATTTAAATATGCATATTTGATTGAAAGTGCATGTTTGTGCATTTCTGTTAACTGTGTGTGCATGGAAAATCTCCTTTATATGGATGGAGGTGCAACTACCAGTAACTTGAGCTCATCTTTGGAAAAGGGTTTTTTTCTTGCACATGATTGGAATGGGGGGATGGGAGGTGGAACGATGAGTTAAAGTGGATGATGTAGCCATGGGTAATGGATGTGTAAATATTCCCATGGGGAGGGGTAAATCATAGGTTGAATTGATTCACCAAGGCTAAGAGCTAAACATTTTAGTTCCAAAACTAATTTTTCTTAAAATTTGACCATTTATTTTGTCATTTGTGTTCAAACCATTTTTCCAATGTTGTAAAAATCACCACTTTTTATGAAAAATTTAGAATTTTAAGGTTCATGTCAAAGTCACCATTCAAAAAGCAACATAGAAAATAATTAATTAACTATTTAAGTAATTAATTAATTATTTAATCAATACATAGGTAATTAAATGTTCATTTAATATTAATTAGCTTTAATTAATATTAAATGTACTAATTAATTATGATTAATTAATTAGTGTTTATTATGCTAGATTTAGGTGTCTATAGATGCCCCTTTTTGTATCGTATTGTGTGAAAACACAATACGATGCAAAAATAAATGACACTTGTGCTTGAAGAGATTTGATGTTTGGTTGCCCCAAATTGAGAAAAATGCAAAATGCCCCCATGATGGAAGCAATGAATGTCTTTGAACCTTGTCATTGACAAATTGATGAGTGCCTTGGTTTTGGTGAATGAACTAGTCATGTGGTAAGTGGTCTCATGTGCTATAATCGATTATAAGTGGTCGATCAACATCACCACCTTTATTATAGCATCAACATGTAAACCCTTACAGACATTGGCCTAGCACGTTAGCCACTTAGATTTGATAAGAGTTTCTGCATTTAGACCCAACATAGTAGGATGTATGATTAGTCGTAGACATGATTCTTGGATAGACATTGAGTCTAAAATGGGTGTTTGCATATTGATCTTATTTGAGGTATGATTTTGTTGTCAGTATTGTATATCCTCTCAAGCAGTGAGTTGATGAAGGATAAAATGGATGATGGTGATGAGGCGATTGACCTCAACGAGATTGGGCATGGATTGGATGGATAACGTGTGGCTGGTGGTGGTTTTGGTTTATTTTTTTTAATGGAGGATGGATGGAGCATAGGAATGATCAGTAACATAAGTTACCCTTTTGTATTTTTATTTTGGATTAAGATAAACCCAATTGTGTACTTGATTGCTCATAGTTGTTTTTGTTGTTGCATGCATGATTTTGATTGTGTTGTTAAAAATATTGTTTGTATGTGTGTGTGCTCACGGTTATTTATTATGATGTGTGTGTAGGTGATTATTTTTATTTTGTGTTTGAAACAAGTGTCCTTATGGTAATATACCCATCCTACCAGATTGCATGGATAACTAGTCACTGCAATTGCTAGGTGACTAGAGTAGATCACTAGGTACAAGGTTCACTCAAAGATCTAGGCTAGCTACTCGATAAAAAGAAAGGAAATTTAATCTATAAAAGCAATAAATTATATGAAAGAAAATCTAATTTATGGAAGCATGAAAAGAAATGTGATCTATGTCTCTGCTTTTGCTTGAGCATAAAGGGGGCTCTAATTTATGGTTTTGCTTTTTCTTGAGTAGAATGGGGCTCTAATATATGACTCTACTTTTTCTTGAGTAGAATGGAACTCTAATGTAATGAAGGTGAAAGGAAATTTAATCTATGGTTCTGCTTATGCCTGAGTAAAATGGGGTTGTGATTGAATGTAATCAATGAAAAATAAAATCTAATTTATGTCTCTGCTTTTGCCTGAGCAAAATGGGACTCTAATTTATAACTCTGCTTTTGTTCGAGTAGAATGGGGTTCTAATGTAATGAAGGTAAAAGTAAATCTAATATATGGTTCTACTTGTGCCTAAGTAGAATGGGATTGTAATTAAATATAATTGATGAACAATGAACTAATTTAGGTCTTTGCTTTTGTTCGAGTAGAATGGAGCTCTAATTTATGACTCTAATTTTGCTTGGGAAGAATGAGGCTCTATTATAATCTAAGCTATGATCATGAAATGGAATATAACCTTCAATGGGTGTTCGTATGGTAGTCTACTCATCCTACTAGATTGCATGGATAACCAGTTATTACAATTACCAGGTTTCTAGAGTAGACTACTGGGTACATGGTTCACACGAGAGCCTATACTAGGAAAGCAATAAAAGCTAATCTAGGAAAGCAAGAAATTGCATTAAAGTAAAGCTAAGCTAGAAAGCATGTAAATTGCATGGAAGAAAAATTGACCAAAGGGGTTTAGTGACTTTGGAGCCTTTTGAACTGGAATTGGATTTGACCAAACAATTTTAGTGCCTTTGGAGTCTTCAAACTGAAAATCAAATATGACCAAAGGGGTTTGGTTCCTTTAAACCCTTTGAATTGAAATGTGACCAAAGAGATTTGGTGCCTTTGGAGCCTTTGAATTGAAATTGGTATTTGATCAAAAGGATTTGGTGCCTTTGGGGCCTTTTGAATTAAAATTTAATTTGTGATATGGTGAGGCAAAGGGTGCAACCTTTGATAAAAGGATGCAACCTTTTGAACCTAGCAATTTATTTTTTGATTGATATGAATGCAATGCAAAGGGTGCAAAATTTGAAAAAAGGATGCAATCTTTTAAACCTAGCCGTTGATCTGTTGATTTTAATATTTGCTAGTATTGACAAAACTATGCCAAAGTCTTGATGATGGGGTAAAGTGCTTTATTGATTATTTTGATGAGGACGATGTGATACCTTGAACATACCCAAGTGGATTGATTGTTCTAAGGGGGTATGATACCTTGATTACCCAAAGTTGGTTGATTTATTGATGTGATTGATGGGAAGGGTGCGATACCTTGAGCATCCCCAAGTTATTACAATGGATCTCATTGATTGAATTGATTTTATTTATGGTGGGGAAGGTAAAACACCTTAAGCATCCCCATTGTGTGTCATGTATGATTTATGTGATTTATTTGTGGGAAGGTATGATACCTTGATCATCCTCAAAATTGTGTGATCGATTAATTTTTCAAGATGTTTGATTGATTTATCGATGGAGAAGGTGCTATACCTTGATTGCTCTAAGTTGGTTGATGATTTGATGTGATTGTTGGAGAAGGTGTAATACTTTGAATTCCCCCAATTTGGTTGAGTATTTGCTGGTTTGATGGATCAATTGATGTGATTTGATTGATTTTTGGGGAAGGTATGATACATTGAACACCCCCAAGTTGTTTGATGGATTGCTTGATGATTGATTGATGGGGAAGTTGTGATACCTTGGACACCCCCAATTTGGTTAATGATTATGTGATTGATTGATGATTTAATTGTTTTAGATTTGATTGGTTGGTGGGGAAGGTGCATTACCTTGAACATCCCCACGTTGTTTAAATATTTGTTATTTTGATGGATCAATTGATGTGATTTGATTGATTGTTAGGGAAGGTGTGATACCTTGGATATCCCCAAGTGGATTTATTGCTTGTTTGATTGATTGTCGGTAAGGGTGTGATCCCATCGTGATCACCATATTGTAGATGACAAAAGTATGCACCATGAAAGCAAATGATTAAAAAATAATAAATTGATATTAACTTTGAAATGTGCCTTTGTGTCCTTTCCATTACAATATTCTATCCATGTAGGGGTGTATAATGAATAAATGGATTGATTCTCTTACGCAAATAAATATGGTGCTTTGGTACTCTTGCATCTATAACAAGTGCTTTGGGTAATGTTTTTGGTGACCATCACTTAGTTGTACATGTTTGGATTGTGTATGGTACTTCTGTATGATGCCATGGATTCATGCTTACTAAATTTGGGATAGGTTGCACTTTGGATTATGATTGTATGAGGTCAAATGGTCATGGTTGGTGATCATCTAGGATCAAACGATCACACTGTATGGGATGTTGCGACTGTAGGTGATATGTTCTACAAAATTATGTGGCTTTAGTTTGCTCTAGGTCTGCTCTGGTTTGTATCTATAAACTTGTGCACAAGTCAAACACTACAAGAAGTCAGTAATATATGTCGAGCCTCTTGAAGTGAGGCCCAAATTCAATAAGTATTAAGACTAATGCGATGAAATAATAAGGTCGCAAGCATGCGAATGATATGTATGAAACTAATATTTGCTTTTTACCTTATTTATATCGCCATTGCTATTGCATTGCATCTGGTTACATCATGGTTACACCATGCTATGTTGGGAGGCTTCTGCACAAGCTAGGAGCTGATTGTTTAGGGTTTTGATGATCGTAGACTGAGACATTTTAGGGTGGGATGGTCATGACCTATGGTATTTAAAAATTATTTGAGAGTAGATCTAAGCCTGTGGAACATCACAATCGAGTTTATGCATGGGATCAAGATGGTAGAGTGATGGAACTCAAGAATTTTAATGCTCAAAATCTTGTTAGTGCTTCAATACTATTTTCATCCTCAAGCTCTAGAAAGGAGAAGGGGTTTAATTTATAGATCTTCCCAGGATGAAGGGATAAGGAGGTGGCTTGATAAGTTAAGTGCATGTAACTGAGAGTCTTTTCCTTGCATCAATTCTCAATTATGGGATTGCATGCGGATAAGCTTTTATCTTGTAGACGATAAAAGTATGAACTATGAAAGAAAATGATTAAAAAGGAGTAAATTGATACTAACTTTGAAATATGACTTTGTGTTCTTTCTATTACAATATTCTACCCACATAGGGGTGTACAATGAATAAAGGGATCATTTCCCTTATGCAAACAAATATGGTGCTTTGGTACTCTTGCAACTACAACAAGTGCTTTGGGTAGAGTTTTTTTGTGACCTCTACTTCATTGTATGTGTCTGGGCTGTGTATGGTGCTTTTGCATGATGTCATGGATCCATGCTTACCAGATCTAGGATAGGTTACACTCTTGATGGAAATCATCTAGAGTTGGATGGTCATGATTAGTGACCATCTAGGATCAAACGATCATGTTGTATGGGCTATTGTGGCTATAGGCGATCTATTTTGTGGACTCAAGTAGCTTTAATTTGCTATCTAACCCAAAGTCTACTCTATTTTGTACTTGTAAACCTATGCATAAGTCAAACACTACAAGAAGTCAGTAATATATATCAGACTTCCTAAATTGAGGCCTAAATTCAATTAGTATTAAGACCAACATAGTAAAATATGAAGGTAGTAAGCATGCAAATGAGATGTATGAAATTGAGCTTTGCTTTTTACCTTTAGGATGTTGTTGTTGCTATTGCATTGCATCTTGCTGTATCATAGTTGTACTGTGCTGTATTAGGAGGCTTTTGCATGAGTTGGGATCCAATCATCTAGGGGTTTGATGATCATAGAATAATACCATTTAGGGTGGGATGGTTATGACTTGTGACATAAAAAAGTTTTTCAAGAGAAAATATAGGTCTGCAAAATATTGCGATCAAGTTTTTGCATAGGATGGGAATGGCAGAGTGATAAAACTCGAGTATTTTAATGATTGAAATCTCGTTAGTGCTTCGATACTATTTCCTTCCTTATGCTCTAGAAAGGAGAAGAGGTTTAATTTATAGACCTTGATAGGGTGAAGGGATAAGGATATGGATCAGTTTGTTAAGTGCATGTAATTGAGTCTTTTCCTTGCATGAATTCTTAATTATGGGATTGCACGCAGATAAGATTTTCTTATAATTTTCATCCAATGTGCATGGGCAGTTAAGTGGATGTGCATGTTTAATTTGATTTTTTATATTTAAATTAAATATATTTATTTAATTTAAATATGTATGTTTAAGTGAGAGTGCATGTTGTGCATATATTTTTAATTGATTTTGTTGATTGTGTGCATATTGTGCATGTTGAGTTAACTAATTTAGTTAACTAAGTGCATGATTAATATTTCTTTGCAGCTTAGAGGTGAAACTGCCAGTAACTTGAGTTCACTTGTGGATGAGGATTTTCTCTTGTGCATGATCAATCCAAACAATGGGAGGTGGATCTTCCAGTTAAGTGGATGAGGTGGCCATGGGTGATGGATGTGTGGATGCTCCCACAGGGAGGGGTGTATGGTTGTGCAACCTAAGAACTAATTAATTAATTATTTAATAAATAAATAAATTAAAACTTAGAGAATTTATTGCTTATTTAATATTAAATATATTTAATTAAGATTAAATATATTAATTAATCATGATTAATTAATTAATAGTTATTGTGCTAGCTTTTGGTGTCTGCAGATGCTTATTTTTGTCGTGCATTGTGTGAAAACACAATGTGATGCAAAAATAAATGACACCTATGGATGATGGATGAATGATGTGTTGAATCTTGTGCTTTGAAGAGGTTTGATGTTTGATTGCCCCAATTTGAGATCAATGTGGGATGCCCTAGTGATGGAGGCAACAAATATATTTGAATCTTGTCTTTGAAAAATTGATGAGTGCTTTGGTTTTGGTGAATGGACTAGTCATATGGTAAGTGGTCCCATGTGTTATAATTTCTTATAGGTGGTGAGTCTTACACTGTTACCTTAATTATAACATCGACATGTACCCTTACTAGACATCGACTTAGAATTAGCCACTTAAATTTTATTAGAGTATCTGCATTTAGATCTAATAGAATAGGGTGTATGAGTAATCACAAACAAGATTCTTGGACAAATGTTGAGTCCAAAAATGAGTGTTTGCATATTGATTTTGTTTGAGGTGAAATATTTTTGGTATTGTCTACCCCCTTAAGCATCGAGTCAGTAGAAGACATCATGAATGATGACAATGAGGTGATTGACCTTATCGGATTGATGAACTGATGTCTTTGATGTGGATGGTTGATTTTTATCTTGGTTTGGTTTTGATTGTTATGTTGTCTTTTCTACTTTTTTTTTAATAAGGTGACCATATAGGATGGTCATGAAAACTCGCAAAAAGCAAGATTATCTCAAATGGTAATGCACCAAAGGCTATAAATAGCCAATTGTGATGCATGGGAGCTCATTGTTATTTTTGTATATGGGAAACAAGTGGAGAGAGAGGCGTGTGATGGTAAAATTGACCGAGGGCTTGTGAATTTGCACTGTAGGTGAGGGTGATGATGATGGTCGATGGAGCAGTTGGCCGTAGGAGATCGGCATATAGCAAAAGCCTCTTAACTTTTTTAATTTTGGATATAATGAATTTTTTATTAACTAGTTGCGTATATTTGCATGTTGAGTGTTTGTTGTTGCTTGTATTCATTTTGACATGATTTTTTTTATAATTATTAGAGTATATTACATCATTTGGGTCATGTAAATGTACCATCTTTGGTACATATCTAGAGTAGGAGTTTACTTCAAAGTAAAGTTAGTTAGTTACTTCAAGTATTATAATAAATGCACAAGTGTCAATGTGCATGTAGTCCACATATACATGAGTCCTAGATAGAGTAAAGGCCAACAAATATATATTCTTATATAAAGGCCTCATAGGTATGTAAGTGTAGTGAAAAGGAGGAAGTGTGTGAAGTAGGAGAGAGTGATATAGTAACTACACAGTGTGTACTACATAATGTATGCGTGTCTAGTAAGGTACAATGTAGTTCCTTCATATACTTTCATGGAGTGTTCATATCCTCCATTATATAGCATTGTACTATTTTCATCACTCTCATTAATGGCATATTTTTGAGTTATTTGCAAATGTTCATTTCCTTATTTTATTGCATATTATTGTGCCATTAGTTTTATAGTTATATCATATTAGTTAATCCTACATATTGTGGTTGTACTACCTTCCATAAAAAGCTAATATTAGTATCAAAGAACATGGTAGTTAAGTATGGGAAAAATGGTGCACCTAACAATGTTAAACGAGATGCATCTATCGCTAATGTGGATTAAGCATTACAAAAAGACATCAAAGTAAGCATGATAAGCCAAATAAGTGCAAGAAAGTAAGTTTTTATTTATTATTTGATAGATTCAATCACGGTTACATAAATGTCCCCTTGAGGGCTCTAGATTGATACACTCATTACAAAATGGTGCCCAAGGATTAAATCCTTTCAATAACTCAGGTGCACATCCAATGTTCTTCCTCGTACCCACGATTGAGGTGGGTGGGCCTATGATACCACCGCTTTATTCTTTGATATTATGATCCAATGCTCCTTCCTCATGCACTGTAAAACCTACACCTACACACAAGGAAACCAAATTTCATCAATAGCAAGTGCTGATTGTGAAGCATGCAAAAGCAATACATGCTATAATAGACTAGAAAGTGGAAATATGCAATGTGATCATACAAAATAATTTTAAATAACTCCAAATACTAAATACATGCATAAAATATGATTTTGGACTGATCTAATTGAAAAAAATAGAGAAATTTTAGCCAGATTCATGTCGATTATGTGGTGTGCCTATTAAGCCTGCAAAACACAAAACAAATGATTTATAATCCTAAACATCCCAAATCACATCAAATTTGGAAAAAATATATAAAGTCAGATTTAGAGAGTACCCATGTAAAAATATTAGCAAAATTAATCATAGATTCATGCACATATTCAGGTAGGTCCAATGAACCTACAAAATACTAAAAATGTGATAATTCATTCATTATAGCTCCAAATTACATCAAATTTGAATAGTATATTCCTGATCTATCCTCTATCCTAGAACAATCCTATTTAAAAACAATAGAAAAATATTGCTTCAGTCTTTGACCATCCCTGGTAGGGACTGTTGTGATTGTCATAGATTAGGGGTCATCCTGGAGTGGGACAACCACTAGATATGCTAGTTTTCTACCATCAATTCCACTAGGAATTGGTCAAAAACTCTCTCAAGGGTGTTGTCATTGAATTTGGGGTGAAATCCATTAAATTGGTTTAGTTTTGTAAATAAATTGTGCCTCTTGAATCACTCAAGAACCTTCTTCACTAGATAGATATTTCAAGGGAAAAAGCATAAAAAAGGTTGAGGGGAAATCTTGGCAGCACTTCATTGCAATGTCACAAAACTCCTCTCTATAAATTGGGTGGAAAATTGCTCCACTTTATAGCCCAAGAGGGCCTAGGGTCAAATGGGCATGTGAGGCCATGCGAGGCAGGAGGTGCCACTTTCCCAAAACTTGTCATGCATTGGAGGGGGAAGGAATATTCCTTTTTGGCCTCCATTCTGTAGCATGTTATAAGGATTATGCACCCTCAGGTCTGTATGCTTGAATTGGTGGGATAAATGGTAGTATATGGATGCCATTTATCCAAAATTTGACTTTTTAGTATTCAAAGACCATGGCCGTCCCACCCAGGGATGACCGCTTGTGACCGTCCCCAGGTGGGATGGTCATGAATTGTGACCATCCCAGGGCGGTACAGTCATGCCTATATGGCCAAAAACCTCCCAAAAGTGGGGTAGAGCTTTCCAAAAGTGGTTAGGACAACTATTAAAACTTTTAGGGTTGCCCAAGGGGATCATATGATGTCAAATTAGCCAATGCTTTTGGTCACCTAATCAGATTGACATGATTTTAGTGTCTATAAATGCCCCTTTTTGAGATGCGTTATGTACAACACATCACTGAGAAAAAATAGATGACTAAAATGTTAAATTATTAGGGTTATTAAGTAACCTAACCAACTTTAGATTTCCCAATCATGGAAAGAGCATGCATTCTTGAATCCTTGCTTCTAACGAGCTAAGGAAATTGATTCAAGTACAACCTTTCATGTCTAGTTTACTTAACCTTGGACATTGTTCAGTTATGAAGAGGTGAAGCCCATGATCCTTCATGCTTCCATGTGCCAAGAATTTTTTTAATTGAATTTTTTGCTTGTTTTCTACCCTAAGCAAGGGCATGATTGTCTTTGTTAATGATTCGTTGAACGAACGTAATTTGCATGATTGAGTGTTTGATTGTTGATTGTTGATTATGAATTTGTTAAGTATGACTAACCTCTAAAGTTATTAGTCGATGAGGAAATGAATAGTGATAAAAATGATGAGTCACTTGACCCATATGACTTGGTTAGGGTTTCCTTCAATTTTACCCATTGTGGAATGGAGCATTTTTGAGAGGATTTTGATGATTTTGTTGATGTCTCATTGAAGAAAAGAGTTGAAACTTTGTTCCCGTGGGGTGGTCCAGCCATAATGGCCTTCTTGGGGGTTAAATTAGTAACTTTTACTTTCATTCAAGAGTAATTTAGTTGTCATCTTGATCCATATGAAATTTTGACCAAATTTGAGCTGTTTTTGGTTGGTTTTGGACCCTTTTTGGTGCCTTTTGACCTATTTTGATGTGATTTTCTGGTGGCTATCCTAGGGTGGGATTATTGTATATGTTATGACCATCCCAGGGTGGGAAAGTTAGCCAATTTTCTTCTCATATCACCTAGGGATGGCCATGCCTCTTGGAGGTCTATTTAAGCCAAAAATTAGGAATTTGGGCTCATTTGTGCATTTATAACTTTGTGGTTTGAGAGGTGAGGAGGAGGAGAGTGATTCCATGTAGCAGTGTGCTACCAAAAGCATCCTATAGTCACCATGATCTAGCATGCAGAATTTTCCAATGGAGGATCCAGTGCAATACAGGTAAGGATTGAATTTCTTACCACACTTTTCTAGTGTTAGAAGTGTAATTGTGGCTTTTATTTGATGTTTTTTTTTTTTAGGCAGAGCACACTAAATACTTAGTAATTAAACCTTATTAGTGATTTCCTATGATTTTTTATGCTTTTATTTAAGTTTTTGTGCAATTTGATTACTTTTTCTTGCATTTTTTTAGTTTTTGATGGCTTGGAAGGCTAGTTTTGGCCTATTTTGGGGGTCATCCCTGGGTGGGACGGTTAGTCTGGGATATTTGGGGGCCATACCTATGTGGGAAGGTCATAGATTTTGGGGCCATACCTAGGCAGGATGGCCATGAATTGGCCTAAAAAGGGGGTCATTTTGGGTATTTTTGAGCAATTTTGAAGCATGTTTGGTGCTTTTTATTAACCTGCCTACCTCTACCAGGTGGTTGAGAGTCAGTATTGAGTTCAAAATATATTTTAGACCACAAGAGACTTATTGAAAGAGGTGGATTATGAATGGATTGATGCCATTGGCCTTAAGCACATGACCTAGTTAGAGCCCATGGTGGGTGACCATGCTTATTTGACTGCTCTTATTAACTCATGGGATCCACACACCAAAATCTTCCACCTACCAATATGGAGATGACGATGATGCTTGAGGATGTATAACATATTTTATGCATTCTTATAGAGGGGTAGCTGATTGTATCTACTCACCGTGATCTGAGAGATATGGTTATGGAGAGATACTTTGATAGGGATTGGCAGGAGACAATATGTGACCACTAGGCATGCTTTGCTGATGACTTTGATCTCTAATATGCTACTACTAAACTCATAAGGAGCCAAGTTTCCTTGGAACCTGTTGGAGTTAGTGTTTACTCTGGTAGAGTGCACCATAGAGCAGCCACTAGTGATGGCTTGGGGCATGACATGATTGGCACAGTTGTATGATGAGCTGTACGAGATTCAATTTGAGGAATGAAAGGGTTTAGAATGTAGATTTCTACTACAGGTGTGGGGATAGCAGTACATAGTTATGGATCAACCATAGGGATTTCCATGGATGACATGGGTACAACTGGTGGATAGAGAGATAGGCTACGATATCCTATGGTAGTGAGCCTAGGAGGTAGGATGGAGTCATCATATTACAGGTGATGTAGACCATTATGCATAGTATTTTGCATGACTCAGGGTAGCAGAGGTGTTTTGGATAGCTTACAGGGATTGTCCAACATGGGCTAATGTTGAGGTACAACTTCATAGGGTGAGGCAAGGGAGGTGGTTAGTTGGTTGGTGTATCGCTCCAAATTTTTTGCTCCCTACCTTCAGGCTATAGGATCCATGCCCGGAAGGAGGATGGGAAAAGGATGGCACGGTACCTCGGACTGAGAGGCCTTGCGAAGGTCCCGCCTCTCGAGGGAGGTGTATTATGGTGATTTTTTGATGGATGGTGGGTTCACCAGGAAACGTTTAATGGCAGTTTCCATGCCTAGGTTGGGAATGTGTTTTATGTGTTCAGTTTTATCCTTAAACATTCAAGTCCTAGGTTTGGCCAAATGAATCTAAGCTATTCTATATGAAGATGCAGATTAAATGAATACAGAAGAACAAATTAGGACAAAAAATAGAGAAAGTAAGCAAGATTAAAAAGTCATACCTGATCCGGATGTCTGATGAAGATTCTGATTCTTGAAGCAGTCAGGATCGCCTCTGATTTGACAGGATCGTCTGCTATCAGACAAGATCATCTGAGATTCGACGAATTCGTCAGAGACCTGCAATCAGAGAAGTAGACACAAAATGCAAAAAATGCAACTATTCTAACAGAGGGAAACGATGTAAAATGACAATAACAATATCAAAATGAGAATTATAAACAGAAACATGAATGCATTATACTGATTTAATGACAATTATAACTTAATTATGCATTTGATCTAGATGGGTGAACTCCAAAATGCAGAATAGCAAAAAATAATGAATAAACTAGCTAATTGCAAAATAAAACAGCAAGAAAAGGATGAAGAAATGCAAACTCTGGGCACTGATTGCCCCCAATGTGGACTGCAATCGAAATCGTCTTTGATTCGACAAGATCGCCTCCGATCTGAACAGGATCGTCTACGACGATGTAAGCTTGCTCCGGCTGAAAAATACTAAGGTACCTGCAACAAAATTGGATGCAACAAATGTAGATGATAATTTAGGATGTCTAGTGTGTGTAGAATTCGAGTTACAGGGAATTTCAGCCAGGGGGATGCTAAGGGGAGGGTCTAGGATTAAATAGGCTTAGGAGGGAGGTTAGGAGGTTGGAGATCATCCCTATTTGGGAGATCTCCAACGGGGAGGGTCTCTAACGATGCAGACACGCTTCTGCCCGGATTAGAGACGCCGTTGGAACAGAGACTAATTATGAAAAATCAGTTTTGGGACAAGATCGTCTGGACGTCCTAGCCCAGACGAAATCGTCCGATCTGAGGCGATATCGTCTGATCGGCGACGATATCGTCAAACGGTCAAAACAAACTCTAAAAATGGCATGGGAAAGGAGGAAACGGATTAAGCGGCGGTTTGGGAGCGGTTTTGGAGGTTAAAATTTGAATTTGAATTATTTACTAGAGTAAATGTAATTACTAAGGTTTTATCGTGCCAATTTTAGGGTGCTACATTTTGCCCCCTCTTTAGCGAATTTTCTGAAGAAAATGCGTTAAAGATGAGTTCTTCTCGATCTACGAGAAAGCAAAAATTATTCCCATTTTTAGGCGACGATTCTTGGTCGAATCGTACGACAACTTACTATGGTGCCCCCTCCGTGTTTTTACCCAAATCGAACGTTTGAGGTAAAAACGTGAAAAAGCAAAATTTTAAAATGTTTTTAATTGTGTTTTGAATAAAATTAAGAAAAATAGGGTAAAACCCTAATTCATTTTTACTTTTCATTTTTCTGGTTTTTAGAGCTCTGGAGAAAAAAATGGTGGAGACAGTGCACAGATCGACAGAGGTCCGACGCGGGCTACGGGTAAGAGTCTAAACTTAGTTTAGAATGCTTTAAGTTGAATTTACATGCTTTTTAGGTGAATTTTAAATAAATTTTGAGCATCGCGGCCATTTTTGGGCCGTCGACGTCATCGGGACGAAATCGTCCCGATTTCGACGAAATCGTCTCAAGTTCGCCGATTTCGTCTAAGGGCGAAATCGACGAAAGGGGGACGATTTCATCAAATAAGGGACGATTTCGGCTTGCAAAATCGGAGATGATTTTGCTCAAATTTGGGACGATATCGTCCAATAGTGGACGATATCATCATTTGTATAAAATTGAACTTATTTTAACTTGCATTATTAATCACTTGAGTTTTTATTAATGATTTTTTTATTGTGTTTGTTGTTTATGTTGCAGAGAGGTTTACTAAAGAGCAGAGAATGGAAATACGGTGGGTTGAGAGATGACTTGGCCGCTCTATCACAGGCAGAGCGGGATCAGCTGGCTCGAGCCGGCTTACAACATGTGGTAGAGATGCCACAAGTTTCTACGGATATGGGGCTACTGACAGCCCTGGCAGAGAGGTGGTATCCGGGTTCTTCCTATTTTTGGTTACCCACAGGGGAGATGACTCCCACATTGGAGGATGTATGGAGGATTCTGAGGATCCCCATACAAGGACGGTTGATCACTCCTATGGCCAATCAGGGCCATGCTATGATGCGGTTGTGTGGCGATCCGAGCTTCGCCCTGGAGAAGGGCGGAGTGAACATCGAGGCACTACGTCAGATGCCCGGGGCATCCAGACTCACACAGGTTTTGGCCGGAGTGGTAGGTGGACTTCTGTTGTGCCACCAGAGCGGGTGCAGGGTACCATGGGTGCTAGCAGATGTGATCTACGACATGCGAGACCATGGTTACAGATTTTCTTGGGGCAGCTTTGTTCTATGCCGACTGTACAGGATCCTGCATGGGGTCGTGTACAAGGGCGACCGATGTCTGGTTATGACATCACTTCTACAGGTTTGGTGCTGGGAGCACATTGCAGTGAGGAGGCCGGTAGGGCTTCCTTTGACAGGGATTGACGGGGAGAGGCCCCGAGTTTTCTACTGGTGGCTCCGGAGAGGGGCACAGCGGCGGATTGATCTGTCGATGTCCCGGAGACTGCTGGATGACCTTGTCCCGGACCAGATCACCTGGAGGCCTTGGAGGGATCATCCAGGGTGGGCCGAGGATGGACAGGAGCTGGCTCGCATCAGGCGAGTCTGTTGGTTGAGGATGGAGAGGGGAGAGGTGGAGCTCCACCGCTACGACCGAGTTTTGTGACAGTTCGGTCTACAACAGGGGATCCCATCTCTCAGGGATTACGAGTTTTCTCGGACTATCCGGGATAACACTACGGTTAGCGGGGCTCCAGATATGCAGCGCTTCTAGAGTCAGGACGCGGATGATGCCCCCATTCAGCCAGTGGATGGGGACGACACTAGGGTAGCCGATGGCTATGATGCCTGGTACATAGGCATCCGCCCTCCTCGAATGACGAGGGCTCAGGGTCCGATTCATGCAGTTGTGCGTCGGATGGGGAGGCGGCGCCAGGCGGCTATGGAGGTAGCCCAGGGTCATGGAGGGAGAGAGCTGAGGAGAGCACAGGCTCAACAGAGGCCATGGTAGCGAGAGAGGAGGGAGGAGAGACCCCCTTCTCCATAGAGAGAGAGGCCACCATCGCTCGATAAGGGCAAGGGTGTCGACATTGGGGAGAGCAGCGAGACAGCGACTCTCCGAGCGAAGACAGTCCGTCTCCAAGCATAGGTGCAGACCCTACAGGAGGAGGCTGCACGACACCGAGCTGAGGTGACACAGCTCAGAGATGAGATTGCACGCCTCAGAGCATGGGGCGGAGGGGCGAGCACTCGGGAGCTGGCACGGGCTATTGCCCAGATCACTTTTTATCAGACATTATACCACCAGATGGTGCCAGAGGAGGAGAGATTACCACTGTCGGCTGCCATCGTGGATCCGATCAGGATGGGGTCGTCAAGGACTTCATCCCGATCCATGACTAGGACTCGCAGTACCACATAGACTACGATGGGGCCACCTCGTCCACCTCAGGGTGGGGGAGGAGATGAGGCTGAGAGCTCGAGGGGTTCTCGAGGCTAGACTACTGCACTTGCACTGTACAGATTGAGACATAGTTTTTATTATTTTTGAGAGAGGATTGAGTATGCCGAGGTATAGATTGTGGCATACCGATCCGGTTTTGATATGATGTATATATATTTGTGATATATATAGATGAGATATTTTTGATCATATGACTTGTCTTATGTATTTTTATGATGCTTTTAATGTTTTGATTGATTGATTTGATGATTGGATTGAGGATTCATGTAATTATGTCATTTTGAAATATTATAATTTTGATGTCATGCTGTAAGATTTTAAATGAAATAATCTGATGTAACAAATTGGTTGTTTGTGATGTGATGTGATAAAAGATAAAAGGGGACTTCTAACAATAATTTCAAAGGACATTGTCGCTATTATAGACCATTTCATGGAGTCGCCGCTCACTCGGTCGTCAAGCTAATCCCGGTATAGAAATATTGTTAAAAGTAAAAGAGTGCTTAAGAGACTGTCTTAAGACTTTGGTGCAATGGTGCAAATGATGATGATGATGATTTGTTTTCAGATTTCCATAAAAATAGTATGCATGAAATAATGTTAAAATGATTTTTGCTAGGCATAAATTCCTAAGTGTGATAAATTTTTTGGATAATTCCCTAGGAATTATACCATCATTGCAAAATTGAAGGTTGACATAATGACATGAAATAGTGATAATGTGCATGCTTTTTGTTAAAAGACATAATTGTATAACATAATGATTTAAGTCATATGGTTTTCATGAATTGATTTTTAAATGAATGGGTAATAAAAATTGGTACAATGGTTTGCGCTAGGCATAGAATATGTAGGTATAGACTTATACCATCATCGCGAAATCCAAAAAGAGATAGTTTTATTGCATGATTGATTTTTAATAAACAAAAAATATGAAGATGAGGACTTGCGCTAGGCATAAAATTCCAATTTTGGTTTTGGAACTATACCATCGTCGCGAAAGTCGACAATATATATATATATATATATTTTGTGTTTTGATTGTATGGTTTTGAAAGAAATTTTGATCTTTTTGATTATGCATGTAGTTGTCTTTAGACTAAACAACTATATTTTTAAAGAAGAAAATGAATTTATTCCAAACAATTTGCAAAAAAATATTTCAAAGTATCTTAAAGACAAAAGTTAGATTTATAAGGAATCCCATGTGCATATGTGAATTCATTTCCAATCTTGATTTATCATAATGATACACAAAATCTCTCAAATACAAAATGTGTGTGCAATTGCATTGTTCATTTACCAGTTTGAGCAAGATAATATGATACAAGTGATTTGAATGAACCAAATAAGTGTTCATTAACCATGATGTAGATGCATATAACCATACTAGACTACTATGTAAGTCGGATTATCAAGAGCTAGCTAATCCATAAGCAGACATAGGTCTATACAAAAGAAGGTCGCTAATGTGACAGACATATCGCCACGCTAGGAGTTACCCAAGGCCAAGCAGGTTGGGCACAAACCACCTGTTATGGGGCTTACCTCACAGTTTTCGAATAATTGAGAATTCCAGGGATTCAAGCTCATCAACCCTTCTTTTCTTTTCAAAGGGTAGGGAAAGGGATTTTATTGCTTTTTGCTTTTGCTTTCTTTTGTATTTTTTGCTTGATAATGCTGTAATGATAAAAATAATATTTTTCTTTTTTCTCTTTTTCTTGAACTTTGCTTTTTCTTTTTGTTCTATGCTAGGGATACTTGCTCGGATTAGCTGTAGAGCAAGGGATTTTTATTCTGGGTAGGGGTGAGCTTGTCCTTTTGCCAATTCTCAAAGATTCTAGACCATGTGCATGATAGGATAGCAGGGGAAACTTTTCGCTCAAGAAACCACTTCTACTATGTAGCAAAGCATGGAAATTACAAATATAATCATTTTATTGTGAAAAGATGTGCTTGGTTTAAGTAAATAACAAGATCAATTCTCCGTGCTCAAACTTTATTTAATTGAATTTTGTGAACTTTGATATAAGAGAGATTAGTAATCATGCCAGATAAAATCAAGATATTTATATTTGTGAGTGTGAAAGTGCGGGATTCCAAATAAATGCTAATTTATCCAAAATAATTTGAAACATATAACTGCAACATTTGTAAGAAGATATATATATAAATACTTTTTGAGAAGTTTTGAGAATGTTGACTCTCTCTTTCTTCTTTATGTTGTTTTGGTTTCGAAAGAGTCAAGAATATTGTTGTTTTTTTATTTTCATTATTATTTTTTTGTTTTTTGAAAGAATTAACAAGTGCCATAAATAAATGCAACAAATAGTTTTGAAGATTTTGATGATTATGAATGTTTTTGGTGTTTTTGAATTTATAAATTGAAAGAAATACAAAATAGTGATTTTGAAATATTTTAAACAAATATATACAAGGATGAAATGACCAAATTTATACATAGTAACGTTTAAGATGCAAAATGTTCATGGGTTCTTTAAGTTCTTTACCATCTAAGGTAGATAATTTGTATGCTCCCGATTCAAATTTAGCAGTGATAATGTATGGTCCAAGCCAGTTGGGCTCAAATTTACCTTTAAGGTCCTTAGTTGCATTAGTATTTTTTTGATTTTCTTTTAAAACAAGGTCGCCGATCTCAAAGGATCGATGACGAACTTTTTAGCATATGATCTTTTAAGCTTGTTTTGGTAGGCACGGAGATGCTCCAAAGCATTAATGCATTTTTCATCTAGGAGTTCCAGACTGATCGAGTCTGCCGGCTCGATATTCATCTCCTACTTCGGTATCTTGAAGTAGCAGAGCCAAAGAAGGAACTTCTAATTCAAAGGGAAAAACGGCTTCAACACCATAAACCAAAACAAAAGGTGAAGTTCCAGTGGGGGTTCGAACACTAGTTCGATAGGCCCACAAGGTCGGATATAATTGAATGTGCCAGTCACGACCAGCTTTATTGACCAATATTTTGAGAATTTTGATTAAGGTTTTTTTAGATGCTTCTTCTTGACCATTACCCTGAGGATAATAGGGAGTGGACCAGCGATGTTGAATCTTATATTTTTGGCATAATTTTTTAACATCTTTATTTTTGAAACAAGTTCCATTATCAGAGATGAGATTTGCAAGAATTTCGAACCTACAAATGATTTGATTAAAAATAAATTTAGAGACTTGTGTGCCAGTGCAGGAAGCTAAAGGCATAGCTTCAACCCACTTCGTGAAATACTCGATGGCGGTTATGATGAATTTGTGTCCATCAGATGACACAGGATTGATTTTGCCAATAATATCTAAACCCCATTTTGAAAAGGGCCAAGGAGATGAAATAGCCTGCAGTTCTTGTGCAGGCGCATGGACAAGGTCAGCATGTTTCTGGCACTTGTCGCAATGGCGCACATAATCATGTGCATCATTCTCCATGGTAGGCCAAAAGTATCCTATCCTAAGGAGTTTTTTAGCAATGACACTACCACTGAAGTGTCCTCCACAAGATCCATCGTGGGCTTCACTCAAGGCTGATTTGGATTCTTCTAAATTCAAACATCTTAATAGGATACCTTCAAAAGATCTCCTATATAAAGTATTGCCAATTATTACAAATCGACTTGCTCGTCTACGTAATAACCGACGCTGGTTTCTATTAGAATTGGCAGGGAAAGTCCCATTTTGGAGAAAATCAAATATATCCGTATACCAAGGTTCAGGAGTAGTTTCATTGATTAGAAACACATCCAAAGGTTCTAAGCATGACTTATTTGAAGTGGGTTCCTGGAGTCGACGAATAATGATGGTGGCATATTCGTCATCTAACTCCAAGGGCAAGAGAGATGCAGCTACAACCATAGCATCAGCTGCACGGTTGCAAGTTCGAGGAATAGCTTCCAAGGTAACTTGATCAAATAGAGACATTAATTGTAAAACATAGGCTTTATATGGGCGTAGTTTATCATCTCTGGTCTGATAAACTTCATTAATTTGGTTTATAACAAGTTGAGAATCACCAAAAACTAACAGATGTTTAATTTTTAGTGCCAAGGCAGCTCGTAATCCAAGGATTAGAGCTTCATATTCAGCAGTATTGTTAGTGCAAGCAAATGTTAATTTGAAGGATAGAGGAATAAGATGTTTTTGCGAGGATATTAAAATAATACCCGCACCAGCCCCACTCATGCATCGGGCTCCATCAAAGTATAAGGACCATTGTTCAATATGGTCTGCCTCTAATTGAAGGCATTCATCAGGAAACTCAATGATGAGGGGATGGGTAGACTCTAAGGGTGCAGCAGAAATTGATCTGCTATGATTTGACCCTTAACAGACTTCTGTCCTATGAATGTGAGATCAAACTCGCTTAGAGCAAGAACCCACTTGGTCGTGCGACCCGATAAATAAGGTCGACTCATGAGATACCTCAAGGGATCATATTTAGCAATGACATAAGTTTTCCGACTAAGCATATAATGGCATAATTTTTGCGTAGCAAACACGACTGCTAGACATAGTTTTTCTAATGTTGTGTAGCGGGTTTCATAACTGATGAAGGTTCGGCTAATATAATAATTAGCACGTTCTCTCTTTTCATCATCAAGCTGAGCTAACATAGCTCCTAAGGCAGAATCTGAAGCTAAAATATACAGGAGAAATGGGCGATCAGGTCTAGGCGGTGAAAGCACAGGTGGATTAAGGAGGTATTGTTTGAGAAGTTCAAAAGCTTCTTTACATTCGTCATCCCAATTAAAAGGGACATCCTTCTTAAGAAGTTTAAGAAAGGGACCGGTTTTGTCCGCCGACTTATCGATGAAGCGACGGATGGCTTGAAGCTTACCTTGTAAACTTCGTAACTCGAGATATATTAGTAGGTGCGGGCATATCAGTGATAGCCGCAATCTTGAGAGGGTCGATTTTGATACCACGTAAAGAAACTAAAACCCCTAATAGTTTACGGAACTTAACTCCGAATATGCATTTGGCTGGATTTAATCGAATAAGATATTCTCGTAATCGATTAAAAACTTTTCTCAAATCATCTAAATGATTATCTTCATTAATAGAGCGAGCTATAATATCATCTACATAATCATGTAGGATATCATGCATCATATCATGAAAAATATAAGTCATAGCTCGTTGATATGTTGCACCTGCGTTCTTTAAGCCAAATGGCATCACTTTCCAACAAAAGGTACCCCAGGGGGTAATAAAGGTTGTTTTAGCCTGATCTTCAGGAGCTATCCTGATCTGATTATAATCGGAGAATCCATCCATTAAGGACATCATCCCACTCCCGACAGTAAAGTCAATGATTTGATCCATGTTTGGAAGAGGAAAATCATCTTTAGGGCATGCAACGTTAATATCTCTAAAATCTGTGCAAACCCTAACTTTGGTGGCTTCTTTCTTGGTGACTGGAACTACATTTGAGATCCATTCAAGCATAATCAATAGCTTGTATAAAAACAACATTCAAGAGTTTTTCTAACTCCCCTTTGACTAGCAAAGCCACTTTGGGATGCATTTTTCTAAGTTTTTGTTTAACAGGTTTAGCATCCGGATGGACCACTAGGTGATGCATGACTACAGAAGGGTCTAGACCTGGCATATCTTCGTATGTCCAAGCGAAGACATCTTCATATTCTTTAAGGAATGCAATGTATTGTTCTTGTTTTTCTTGACTTAATTCTGATCCAATATTGATTATGTGAGGACTATCCTCAGTTCCAATATTAATTTTAATGACGTTTTCTACCTCCATGTGTAGATCTCTTTCAAAATTAGGTGGGGCGGGTGAAACGCCCAATTCTTGTAATTCTTGTAAGGTTAATTTGGATAATTCATCTTGAGGATTAGTGGCCTCAAGTTGGGCTATAGTTGGTATAGAACCATCAAAATAAAATCCATTGTGTAACATCTCTTCAACGGAGACATCGTGGAAGATATCTCCTTCCAACTCCTCATCGGAGTCAACAATCATTTCAGGGTAAGCTATGGATAGCATGTTACATGTAAATGGCTGATTTTTTAGAGGCAAATCATCACGCCTATCCAAATAATCTTGATAACATATGAGTTGATCATCATCTTCAAAAGGAAAGGGTTGACCCTTACTAGGAAATAGGCCCACACCACAGCGGGTAGGCCACGGTTCTACCTCGAAAGGTTCTTTCATGCCATTTTGGAAAGGTCCCAAGCCTTTCCCTTTATATCCCATTTTAAGCATTATGGGTTTAGCTTTAATATATTCATTGGTAAAATAACATCGAGCATATCCCTCATGATGAGTTTTGATATTCCGAGGGATTCTTCCCCAGTCATATCCTTTATAAATGAAGGCACAACTCCCGACTTGGTAAATACTTCCCATAGGTTGTGGGAGGCCCAAAGTACGAGGAGATGGCGGCAAGTTATTTAAAAGAATTGAATCTTGCATGAAAGCATTTGTTTTTTCTGATATTAAGATTGTGGATAAATCTGGTAAAAGTTCATCAGAAAGAGCATAAGATGTAGAAGGATCATTCCCTATATCTTTAGATGTGGAAGGTATGATAGATGTTGATAATGTGGAAGTGTTAAGAGATGGGTCTATAGGTTTTGAAATTATAGGGATAGAACATGAAGGATTGGTTGTAGATTGAAGATATTTTTGAGGTTCTAGAGTGGTTTGTTTAGAAGATTGTTGATCTATATATGAGGATGAAATTAATGGAGGGGAAATAGGTGAAGTTATGGGTGTGTGTTTCACAGTTTTAGATGAAAAATAAGAATTAGGATGTGTGGATGACAGAGCAAGGCAAAATTGCACTCCAACGAGTTTCGCCAAAGCACACATATCAAAGGGTCTAGGGTCACCATGGATAGTGACCAACTGATTTTTAAATTCGAATTTAACACATTGGTGTAAAGTTGATGGGACAGCCCGCATTGCATTGATCCAAGGATGACCCAAGAGTATATTGTACGATGCGGGGCAATGTACAATAAACACGGTCGTATCTAGAGTTCGAGGACCAACTTGCAATGGGATGGTAATAACTCCACACGTTTCTTGTGTTTCGTCATTGAAAGCTTTGATAATCATGTCAGTTTTCTTCATTTCATCACTTCTAAAGCCAAATCGTTGGTAGAAGTCAAAAGTGCAAATGTTTAGAGATGAACCATTATCAATCAGGACTCGTTTAACAGACTACATCTCCAATTAGAGCAGTAATATATAAGGGATTATCCTTATGTAAACTGTGTTGTGGGATATCTTTATCCCGGAAGTCAATACAATCAACTTCTCGAGTGATGATAGTATTGGCCATGGCTTCAAGTTGAATGTTTTGAGGTACCATCATTTGGCTTAATGTAAGCATCAACTCATCCCTATGGGTAGGAGAAGATCTTAACAAATCCAAAAGGGAAATTCTGGCGTAGTATTGGATAATTGCTCATTAATATTGTAAGGGGGTTTAGGTTGAACATTGGAAGCATGATTCCCTTTATTGGGATTTTTCAAAACGAATGGAGCTGATCCATCATTCTGGTTTGGTTCTTGTTGAGAATTTTGAGCCTGTTGTCGGGTAACGACTCCAATGGTACCTACAATGTTATATTGAAGACGCTGAACTGGTCTCGGTCGAGCATTTATGGCTTGTTCATCAGGGAGGAATTGATTAGAAGAAGGTCGAGTAGTAACTCTTCTAGGAAATGGTTCTTCTGGAACCATAGCATCTGTGATAGGTTGAATAGGATCTGATTCATTTTTAGAACTATTCGATTGGTTTGAAGTGATGTCTATTTCACTTTCAGTATCTGATTCTACATCACTAGAATCTGGAGTTTGAATATTATGTAGGGGCCTGGTCGTAACCAGGGATAAGGTTGTGTCAAATATTTGAGGATCATGATTAAGTAAATGTCCACTAATAGTTCCTACATATCGGGTAGGAGGAGGAACATTATGATGTTCGATTTGATTGGCCACCTCTTTACCATGTCTTGGTAAAGGGTGTTGAAATATGTCTAATGATTGATTAGCATTTTGATTTTGATTTTGGGGAATGTTCTTTTGAGGATTATTAGGAGCATTTTGTTTAGGTTGGAAGGCTTGCACCTCCATTTCATTATTATCAATCAGATCCTGTATTTTATGTTTCAACCTTTTACAAGCATTGGTAGAGTGTCCAGGTCCTCTATGAAAATCATAGTGTAAGTCAGCTCTGTATCCGGGTATAGTTGGATCAGGTTCCCGGATAGCTGGTAATTGGATCAAACCTCTTTCGAGTAATTGAGGTAAAATAGTTGATAACGGTTGATTCAATCTAGTAAATTCTCGAGGAGGCTTATCAGAGCGGTTTCAATATAAATTTTTTTGTTGTTTTCGTTGCATTGATATTAGCAACATTTTTGCTGTCAATGACTCCGTCACCTACAACTTGTTTGTTTTTATACTGATTTTTGGATGTTTTCTCATCATCCTTCTTCCTAAGTTGGCCTCTCCTAATGAGGGCATCTTCTACTCTTCGAGCTAAATCTATAGCCTGATCGAAGGTAGTTAAAGTAGTAGTTGATAACTCATAAGATATTTGTTCTTGTAAATTATTGATAAAAATGTCCAACATTTCCCTATAAGGTAGCACAAAGTGCAGTTTTCCTATCAACTGCCTCCATCTAGCTAAGAAATCGGCAAAACATTCATCCTTGTCTTGTTTTAAGTTGTATAAATCTTTAATGGTTACATGCCTCTCGATGTAGGCACTAAATTGATGGACAAAAGATTCAGTTCTTTCTTCAAAGTTTCTCAAAGAATGAGTGGGCAATTGATAGTACCACTCTAATGCCATTCCACCTAAACTTTTTGGGAACATTTTTAGTAATAGCAAGTCATCATGTGATATATCATGACATGCTATCCTAAACATGCGAAGATGCTCTATGGGATCTTCGGTTCCTTTATATATAGGCAGGATGGGCATGGGAAAATGCTTAGGGTAAGGTTGTGCTACAACTATGGGATCCAAAGGTTGACTACATATCTCTCGATAATTGTACGAGGGACGATAAGGATCTATCTCGGTCCATACGCGAAGCTAATCTGTTTCACCATGGCTTCCAGATTACTAGTTTGCCCACCATATTGGTTCGGTAGGGCATTGATATGGGATTTGTGAGCATATGATGGAGGGACATGAAGATTAGATGCTATGTTGCTATTGTGTAAATTGTTGGTAGGAAAGGTGTTATGAAGGAATTTTGAAGTTGTATTATGTTGTATTCCGGATTGTTGAAAATTGGTGTTTGGCTTCATTTTAGGTTTTTGTTTACTTGAAGCATATTGATCAATAGTTTGGCGAAGTAAAGCAGTGAAGGAAGTTTTCTTTTGTGTGGGAATGATTTTAGGCTCAATAACAGGTTCCTTAGGAGGTTGGGTAACCTGTTGTTTTGGCATGTTTTGAATCATAGTGACCATATCTCTATTGGATGGTCCAGCCTTGTCACTTTCTTGATCAATGAAAGACAAGGGATTAGTGCGCACATCAAACATATGTTCCATGGCTGCTTGAGTGTCACTAATTTGCCCTTTATCAATACGAACTGCCATATTAAGAGCGCCAATGTTATTATTGAAAAATTTCTAGAAATGATCTACGTTGTCAAAAGCAATAGTTCCATCTGGAGCTACTCTAGGGGATGAGGATCCATCCTCTTTAACATTTTCTTCTTGTTCATTGTCTTCACCTAGGTCATCTTCTGGTTGATCTAGAGTTTCTCCTTCCGGAATTGGATCTTCAGGAAGGTCATTTGGGTTTCTAGTTTTATCTTCTAACCAATCTTCTTCTTCTCCTTCAGTTTGTTTACCATTCCTAAGTTTAGGCATTGTGCTTAATTTAGATTTCAGCAAATATATATATATATATATATATATATATATATATATATATATATATGCAACAAGTTTAAGAGGTATATATTAATTATATACCTACTACAATATTTAAAATGAAATGCTTTGGTTTTTGTTATGTTTTTTTTAGTTTTTCTTGTTTTTGTAATAATATTGTAAAGATAACAAACAACACAATAAATGCAAGAACTAATACTTGAAAGTAATGATCTAGTTTTCTATAAACAATTTATAAATATCATTAATGGGCTCGAGTTCTTCAGGAGTCATGAAGTGTTCTTCTTCAAATTGAAAGTTTTCCTTCAAAAATTTAATGAAAAGAGCTATAGTGATATTATCATCTCTCTCAGATTCTGGTTGATAGAAGTAAAGCTCGTGGCAATACTCTCGATATAACACAGCTCGAGGAACTCTATTCCATATTTCCCTATCCGTAAGAACAACCTCTTGGTCTTCTACACGACCTAGGAACTGGTGTATAATGGCTACGTTCTCGAGGTATTCCTCGAAGGTGAACAATTCTGAAGACACAAGAGCTCTCCTATAAGCTAACCATCTATGGCAGGCTCTCCCGAAGTTCATGATAAAAGACGAGTTGATGAGGATCCAGGATTCTATCTAGGACAAGCCTCTTGATTTGTTTAAGTTTTGTTGACCTAGATGAAATGACACTTAGTCTTCTATCAAGTTCGTCCCACAAAAGTTGATTTCTATCTATTTCAGTGCACACTAAGCACAGAATTGATTTCTATGGCTGCCAATTGGTTTTCAACATTTATAGTAACTGCTAATATTTTCTTAGGAGCTACCATCTAAACATGATATGCAACTTATTAATTTTAAATGATTTGAAATGCATCTATGTTTTGGTTGTTTTATTTTTTTATTTTTTGTTTTGTTTTCAAAAGGTTTAAAATGTATTCACGTCGGGTTCACCAAAATGTATCGCTCCAAATTTTTCGCATCCCTACCTTCAGGCTATAGGATCCATGCCCGGAAGGAGGATGGGAAAAGGATGGCATGGTACCTCGGACTGAGAGGCCTTGCGAAGGTCCCGCCTCTCGAGGGAGGTGTATTATGGTGATTTTTCGATGGATGGTGGGTTCACCAGGAAACGTTTAATGGCAGTTTCCACGCCTAGGTTGGGAATGTGTTTTATGTGTTCAGTTTTATCCTTAAACATTCAAGTCCTAGGTTTGGCCAAAATGAATCTAAGCTATTCTATATGAAGATGCAGATTAAATGAATACAGAAGAACAAATTAGGACAAAAAATAGAGAAAGTAAGCAAGATTAAAAAGTCATACCTGATCCGGATGTCTGATGAAGATTCTGATTCTTGAAGCAGTCAAGATCACCTCTGATTTGACAGGATCGTCTGCTATCAGACAAGAATCGTCTGAGATTCGACGAATTTGTCAGAGACCTACAATCAGAGAAGTAGACACAAAATGCAGAAAATGCAACTATTCTAACAGAGGGAAATGATGTAAAATGACAATAATAATATCAAACTGAGAATTATAAATAGAAACATGAATGCATTATACTGATTTAATGACAATTATAACTTAATTATGCATTTGATCTAGATGGGTGAACTCCAAAATGCAGAATAGTAGAAAATAATGAATAAACTAGCTAATTGCAGAATAAAACAACAAAAAAAGGATGAAGAAATGCAAACTCTGGGCACTGATTGCCCCCAATGTGAACTGCAGTCGAAATCATCTCTGATTCGACAGGATCGCCTCCGATCTGAATAGGATCGTCTGCGATGATGTAAGCTTGCTTCGGCTGAAAAATACTAAGGTACCTGCAACAAAATTGGATGCAACAAATGTAGATGATAATTTAGGATGTCTAGTGTGTGTAGAATTCGAGTTACAGGGAATTTCAGCCAGGGGGATGCTAAGGGGAGGGCCTAGGATTAAATAGGCTTAGGAGGGAGGTTAGGAGGTTGGAGATCATCCCTATTTGGGAGATCTCCAACGGGGAGGGTCTCTAACGGTGCAGACACGCTTCTGCCCGGATTAGAGACGCCGTTGGAACAGAGACTAATTGTGAAAAATTAGTTTTGGGACAAGATCGTCTGGACGTCCTAGCCCAGACGAAATCGTCCGATCTGAGGCGATATCGTCTGATCGGCGACGATATCGTCAAACGGTCAAAACAAACTCTAAAAATGGCATGAGAAACGAGGAAACGGATTAAGCGACGGTTTGGGAGCGGTTTTGGAGGTTAAAATTTGAATTTGAATTATTTACTAGAGTAAATGTAATTACTAAGGTTTTACTGCGCCAATTTTAGGGTGCTACAGTTGGCATGGGACTGATTAAGAGTACTTTTTGTATGCTCAGGTCATGCAACAATTTGGGCTACATAAGGGGTTGCCCAATGAGCCAGTGGTATATTGGTACCATTGAGTTGTTCGATAATGGAGGCAGTAGGAGAGGAGGTAGATCCTGTAGTGGACATTCTAGATTCGAATGATGTCAGGACCATATAGGAGTATGAATCATGGTCGATGATACGCCAGTGGTGGGGAGAGGGGCCACTAGGGGGTGATGCAAATATAGAAATGATAGTGGAATGGAATCACAAGGGTGCTCTTGATGAGTGTTAGACAGATGTAGGTGAGAGATATTAGGTGGTAGACACAGTGGATTTGTAGGTATAGATTAGATTATGGAGCCCTAGTTGAGAGGGATATAAGAATGGGGAGATGGCTAGGCTATGGGAGGAGATGGTATAGATCAAAGAATTAGTGGGAGTCTTCTAGGCTCATTGTCGATAGGAGTGGACCTATACTAAGGAGTTTGAGGATGAGATAGTGCACCTTAAAGGGTGCTTACTAGTCTGTTTGTCTACTAGTGGGTCACACCAAAGTCAAAGGAGTGGTATAGGGTAGGGGGTAGTAGATCTGGGAGTTATCAGTGGGATTTTACTGAGGGTGGGGGTGAGAGTCATAGTGCCAGTCATGCATGACCATGGTTTATGAGAATCTGATGGCTCTTGTTATATTTTTGGATTTTGAAAGTGTGAGGTCTGAGGACCCATTTTATTGTAGCCTACTGGTAGTTCAAGGATTATTAGGATGTATCTTTTTACCTCATACATATACATATATGGATGACCTTTTCTATTAATCATCATGTGTTTCCTTACTACTTTATGAGATGTATGCAATGTATTTATTTGCTTTATGATGTTGTGATGGATGCTTATCATGTATGCATATTTTGTAATGTAATTTAATTTGATGATATGTATATGCATGGATGCATAGCGAGATGGATGATTTATTGATCTAGATGATGAAATGTGGATAATAGTTGACATCTTATGTTAGCACCATAGACTGTATAAAATTCATCGATTCTTTTGTAATGTTGTTATGTGATGGATTTATGGAAATGTAAAATTAATGGAATGTGATAAAATGGTATGAATGAAATAAATGTTATAGAATGTCTATGAGGTTTTCATGAGAATCAACAGACTCTAGTTAATTGATCAAAATTTATATACTAACTATGCAAGATTTTTGGACAAGGTATGAATCGACTATGATGACCAAGATACTCAATATCCCTATGTGTTCAAGTGAGTTCATTGTTGTAATATGCATAAGATTACCCCAGTGCCAAACAAGATTGATGCAGCCCATCTATACTGAAGATCACCCTATGAGTATCACGATCCTAGGTTTTGTACATAGTTAGATTATACCACTAGGTAGTACAGGATACCAAGAGCTAGATCATCCACATGCAAACATTGGTTTGTACATACACAAGATGCTAATGTGACAAACATATCATCATGCATAAGGATACCACCATTTCCAGGTAGGATTGATGCCATCTAACCTGTAATGGGGATCACCTTATTGTTGGTAAAATGCTAAGAATTCTAGGAATTCAAGTTCAGTACTTTCTTATTTTCTTTAATTTGATTTGGGATACTTTCTCCTACTTAGTGATGAAAATCATTGTTTATTTTGTAGAATTGGATAGGGAGGAGCTTGTTATTTTGTCAATTCTCAGTATTTTTGAACCATTTGCATAGGGGGATGAGCAAGGTAAACTTTTCACTTAAGGTAACCTAGACCACTTTGTAGGTTTCATATTTCCTTGTGCAAAACTTGGATTTAATGTAAAATATGTTGGGATTTTGACATATACAAGGTACAATCAAAGAAATACTCTACCTTCTAAAAATCAGGATAGCTTTCTACAAAATATGAAAAGAAAACTAGAGACGGTTGAGTGATCGAAAACCCTAAATACATTCTAGAACAAATGATTAGGTGAAAGGAAATTGACATTAATATGTAGTGGGAAATATATGTGGAGATGATAAATGGAAATGATAAGTGGAATATGGAATAATGTGAATGATGACTGTAGCAAAATTGTTTTTGAATGATAAAAAGTGTATGGTCTTGGTGCTTATAAATGTATGAGCAACTCTAAAATGTAAAGTGCAATGATGAGTATGCCTAATGCAAGTAGTCATATAATGCACTGGTATGCAATGATATGTAATGCAATATTTTTGTATTTTTGATGTTTTGATGATGTTTTTGAGTTTTTTGATATATATGTATATACATGTGACCAATGGGCTTAGGAAATTCCATTGGGGCTTTTTGGGTGACCAAAGTGCTTATAGACACATTTGGATCATTTTAGGGTGACCAAGATGGTCGTAGACCACCTAAGAGTGTTTTAGGGTGACCTAGATGATCATAGACTACATAGGAGTGTTTTGGGTTGACCAAGCAATTTGTAGATACCCTTGGAGCATTTTAGGGTGACCTAGATAGTCATAGACTACCTAGGGGTATTTTGGGTTGACCAAGTGGTTCATAGATACCTTTGGAGTATTTTAGGATGACAAAAATGGTCTTAGGTCACCTAGGAGTGTTTTGGGTTGACCAAGTGGTTTTTAGATACCGTTGGAGCATTTGAGGGTGACCTAGATGATTGTAGACCTCCTAGGAGTGTTTTGGGTTGATCACATAGTTTGTAGATACCCTTGGAGAATTTTAGGGTGACCTAGATGGTTGTAGACCATATAGGAGTATTTTGGGAGACCGTGTCTCTCTTAAGCATATAAAGGTCACAGATGAAGGATGTTAAAAGGTTTAGGATCCTCGATTCCTTCAAGGATGGCTAGGCAGTAAGTTATGGGTCCAATATGACTAGTGATAATGAAAGGACCTAACCAGTTTATCGTAAACTTATCCCTTAGGTGGGGTGGCAAGTTGGAATTTTGTTGGTTCTCTTTCAAAATGAGGTCACCAACCTGAAAGTATCTAGGATGGAATTTCATATTATAGGCTCTCTTAAGTCACTCTTTATAAACGTGCATGTGCTCGAGAGCATTGACATGTTGTTCATCAAGCAATACAAGTTGGTCTAAGTGAACCTATCATGCAGTGTCATCATAGATAAACTCTTACATGGATATGCATAGCGATGGGATTTATAGCTTTAGAGGCATGACTACCTTGATGCCATACACTAGTGAAAATGAAGTTGTCCCAGTGGGTATTCGAATACTAGTGTGATAGGCCCATAGAGCAAGGGGTAATTGCATGTGCTAGTATTTGTGATTCTCTTTATCTATTTTATTCAAGATGGCAATCACTATTTTTTTGATGCCTCAGCTTGCCCATTTGCTTAGGTATAATAGGGCGTCAAAAAGCTATGCTGAATATTATACTTTACTGTTTAAGTGTGCACATCTTTGTTCTTGAAAGGCATCCCATTATCAAAAATTATCTTGGATGGAATACCAAAATAACAAATGATATTATGCAATATGAACTCCACGATGCGGGGTCTCATTGTAATGGTAAGGGGAATTGCTCCAACCCATTTTGTAAAATACTCGATGGCTATAATGATGAACATATGATAACCTAAGGATGCGGGTGAGATTTTTCCAATTAAATCAAATCCCCATTGCGAGAATGACCAAACCGATTAAATCGGTTGTAGGGCATGAGAAGGTACGTGTGTCAAGTTAGCATGGTGTTGACACTTTATGCACTTCTTAACATAAGTACACCAATCTCGCTCTAAGGTTAGCCAATATAGCCCATGCAAATAATACGCTTTGAAATGGCCATGCTGCTAAAATGGTCACCACATGTACCATCATGTGCTTGGGTGACTGCCCAAATTGACTCTTGATGCTCTAAGAAATGAAGGAGGATTCCTTCATAGCTTTGATGATATAAAATATCTCCTAGTAAGACATACTTTACCGCTTTTTTTTTAAATGTTTGTTTTATGGTGTACGACAACCTAGAAAGGATATTACCAAGCTTTAGGTAATCTTTGATTTGAGTAGACTAGTCCTGATGTGAGGAAGCCTTGATTGCGTGAACTGCCTGTAGCTTTTAAAGTTCATCCCGAGCAAATGCTAATTTGGAGAGAACTTGTAAGAATAGCATTGTACTGCTATCAAAAGTAGTTTGAGGGTATAGAGTTCCCCAAGTGACATGATTCAAGTGATCATGAATTTGTGAGAACCTTTCTTGAGGAGGTTCAATATAAATCATGTGGACTTATGGCATGGATTGAGTGTTCTCATTCTCAATCATATATTGTGATAGCATTTTTACCTAAATGGTTTTCATATCGTCAGTAAGGTTTTGCAAGATTAAGGACCCCAAGGAGGCCATTATATCTACAAAATGATTAGATGAGGGAGGGAGTGCCTTGATGTTGTACCATTATAATTTGGCTAGAAGCTTATCCACAAGGGATTTATAGGATTGCAAAACTAGGCACTTGCATTGGTAAATCCCTTTGACCTGGTTCACGATGAGCAAGGAGTCACCAAAAATGTTGAGCTTGGTTATTTTCATGGTGACAACCGTTTGAAGGCCTATGAGCAAGGCTTCATACTTGGAATTATTGTTGGTGCATGGGAAATTGAGTTTGAAAGATAGGGGTATTGGAGCCCCTTGAGGTGTGAAAAACATAATTCCTACACCACCCACTTGCTCACATTTGGAGCCATTAAAGAATAGAGTCATATTGACCTGTGACTCAGGCTTGTCAGAATCAGGTGTTTCTAATATTTGGAAGACTCCATCATCGGGAAGCTCCATGCTAAGAGGTTGGTCATATTGGAGAGGGGCCTCTACAAGTTGATCGATGATGAGCTATTATTTAATTGATTTTTTTTTGATGAATTTGAGGTCAAAATCTATCAACAAGTTGATCCATTTTGTCATGCAACTGTTATGATAAGTACAACTCATCATGTATCGCAATAGATTCTCTTTTGATACAACATATGTGGTTTGACTAAGCATGTAATGGCATAGCTTCTTGGTGGCAAAAACCACCACCAAGCATAGATTTTCAATGTATGCGTACTTGATTTTGTAACTGACCAAGGTGCGACTAAGGTAGTAAAGGTGCGACTAAGGTAGTAAGTAGCATTTTCTTTATGCAATTCATTATTTTGTGTCAAAATGATGTCCAAAGCAGTCTTAATGGCTAAGACGTATAAGCTAAACAACACTCGTAGTCTGGGTGGAGCCAATACTGGTGATGAAGCTAGATATGGTTTGATTGCATTAAAGGTAGCTTAAAACTCATCATCCCAATGGAATGTGATCCCCTTATGTAATAGTTTGTTCATGGGTCAGTATTTATCAAATAACTATGCTATGAAGTGCTTGATAGACCCGACCTTACCCTACAGGATTCACAACTACTTGATGGTAGTTTGGGGAGGCATCTCAAGGATTGCCTTGACTTTGTTAGGGTCCACTTCGATGCCTATTTTAGAGATGATGAATACCAAGAGTTTTTTAGATGTGACACCGAAGACACACTTCTTGGGGTTCAGTCTCATGTTGTGTTCAATAAGGCGATCAAGGACTTTGCGCAAGACATTGAGATGATCATGGCGTAACAATGATTTGACCAATAAGTCATCCATGTAATCTTCCAAAATTTTATGCATATAGTCATGGAAGATGTATGTCATGGTGCACTGGTAGGTAGAATCAACATTTTTAAGGCCAAAAGACATGACCTTATAAAAAAATATCCCCTAAGGCATTGTGAATGTCGTTTTGAGTTGGTCTTCTAGATTAATGTGAATTTAGTTGTATCCAAAGAAACCATCCATGAGGGATAACATTTTGTGGCCCACTATGGTTTCTACCATGATGACGATGTTTGGCAATGGGAACTCATCCTTAGAACTAGCTTTTTTCAGGTCTGGAAAGTTTGTGCAAATATGAATCCTCCCATAAGGCTTCTTGATGGAAACCATGTTGGATAACCATGGTGAATGGTCCACTGATATGATGAACTTGGCATGCAATAGTTTTTGTAGCTCATATTTTACCATTAAGGCTACTATCGGATGCATTTTTCATAGATTTTTCTTAACTAGATTGGCATTTGGGTCAAGCATTATATTATGCATGACTAGATTCGGATCCAGTCTTGGCATATCTTTGTAGGACCATGCAAAAGCTTTCTTCTTCTATGTGAGAAGGGCTATGTAATAAACTTGATCGATGGGGGATAAGCTTTTCCCTAACTTGATACATTGAGACTTCTTAGGATTCGAGCCGATATCCTTATCAATTGTGGGCTTGATTGACATAATTGAATCCTCCTCCAACTGATGGAGAGTAGGGATCAGATGAATTCCATCCACTATATTTAGATCATCAATTGGAACTTTAGATTCAACCTCAGCTTGAAAGACATCTTGAGTAGACCTTAGGGAGAAATGAAATGGCTGTAACATCTCATCGCAAGGCTAGTACTCAAAAGGCAATGGGGGATAATATCCTTGATCAAAGTTAATTACCCCCAATTTGAGGTGCAATGGCTTCAATGGGTTATCCAGATCTCGCATGAACACAAAAAGGTTTATGGAAATTATGTTGATGGATGGATGATTTCTCCTAGGTGGTTGGTGGTGTCTATTGATATTGGGGTGTCGTAAGACTTATGGAGGTGGTTGCGATGGAAGCAGAATGAACAGAGGTGGTCGATGTGACTACGAGTGAGCTTACCCTTCTATAGGGAGAAATTATCACCAGATAGGCTCATGCAAAGAGAACATACATAAATAACCCTCATGCTCATCATCCAATGGGAAAATCCATGCATAATTGACATACAAACTAGAAGAGTCGATGGAATCCACTTCATTTTGACTCATCATCAGATGTCCATTCATAGGGAGGCCCCTAATCTCATTCCTCACTATTGTGTAGAAGGGTATGTAAACTTTTGACTCTTTAGTAGGATTGGATGACATCACGAGATACCTCTTAATATCTCATAGGTATGAGGAAGTAGTCTCCCAATGAGTAATACTGGATGGGGTTGGCATAGGAATCACATGCAAGGGCATCCCTATAGTTGAGTATTAGGTGCTACAAAATATCAGTGAGGACCTCAAGAGGCATGGGCTTGTTGTGTCCCAATACAAACTTATAATAAGGCATTTTATATTATGGCTGGTAAGGAATGCAGGTGACTTGTTCCTCTAAGCCCAAACCAGAGCCATGCCAGTTGCAAAGGTGAATATACCTCATGGAAAAGGACTCTTCATACTCTTCCTACTGGTTATAGGGCTCTATGCCATAGTAGAGACCCCCTTAAATGAAATTCATTTGGTTTGGGGGTAATCCGAGAGGCACGATAGTGCCTATGGAGATACGAGGTCAACCCATGTATTGTACCAACTTGATGGTAGAAGTAGTTATGATGTTCCTAACCAGGTATTCTCCTAAAATAATGGTAGCTAGATGCATTGTGAATTATGGCAGCAAAGAAGGAGGGGACGAGAGGAAGGCTTTATTTGATTCAATGTTGACCTCATAGGGTGTCTCCTTGTCCATTGGACTAGGAATATTGCCTATGGAGATGGTGGATATGGTTGGAGGGGTCTCATCAATAGGCCTTTTCTACATGTTCCTCGATGGAGGATTTACTAATGATGAAAGTATATCTGGGGATGTTGATGATGAGGATGGTATGGCAGAAGATGTGATGGATTGATTGAAGGTGATGGTGAAGGAGTCAAACCTTGGATGGATGCATTCGGTATAAAATCTAGATGGGTTGATGATAAGGTTAGCTTAGGGATTTACTGCACCACGTTGCAATACTTGCCTATTTTGCCTATGAAACTTACAGTATAGGTCTTATCGATATCCTTTGGGCTTTGGTGTGTTTGGATTGACAGGTTGACTCTCAAGAAGATTAATTGCCTTAGCTACACAAAGGTGCTCAAAAAAAGAGTGCATGGACTCAATAATGGGTGTAAACTATCACTTAGGATGACGTTGTTGATTTTGCCCTTGGTTATTCTGATTGTCCTTGTTGTAATTTATAGGTATGGCCTGATAATTAGGCTTTTGAGGTGATGCTAGTTGTGCAAGCCCTAGAATACTAATGGTAACTTGATTGAATGATACCGGCTTAGGTTGCATTGGGTTTTTCTTGGCATTATTATTCCACTCCTTGTGAGGCTTCATAATTTCTCCCTCTTGAATCTTGATGTCTTTGATTGTTCTAGATTACGCTATAGCATATTCAAAAGTGGGATATTATTGGATTTTTAGCAACAATGAGATCATATTTAAGCAGCTCTTACCAAACATTTGATTCAACTGCATCATGGGGAGTAAGTATTACATCTTGGTAAGAAGCGCTTGCTACCTAGTTTACGATTGAATCATGATCAAATTGTTTCAACCCTGCAAGGTCGGTTAGCATCGTCTTCCACTTGGTATTGAAGGTGAAGTATTCTAGGAATGAATATATGAGTTGATCAATATTGTATATGCTATGCTTCAGGAGTTGGGTGTACCACTCTACGGTTGGGCCAGAAAGGGTAGTCAAGAATATCCTCAAAAGAAAATTATCATTATCTTGGATGCCAAAGCATTGGATCAGGAACTTTATAACATGCTCCTATGCATCTTTATCTCCATTAAAGGTAGCTAGGTGGGGCATCTTAAAATGCTCTGGATAGGAAGGGGTAGACACGAAAGGATGGAGCGGTTGAATATGCAACTAGTGAAGAGTGGGCTTCTGGGACCCAAACCCAGAGGTCTTGTTCTCCACTGATTCTAGATGCTTTAGTAATACCCTATATGCATCAGAGGATTTGATATCCTCTTATTTGCTTCGATCCTATGATGGAGGGTAAGGAACCCTAGGCCTATTACGAGGTGGTGGAATATTACCCCCCCCATTATCGATAAAGTGTCTCAAGATATTCCACATTTGGATCATGCTCGGTGTAAGCCCCATAAGGCATCTCCTAAGCTAGCCTATAAGAAGGGGTGATTGCCTGTAGTAGGCACTCTATGTTTGGTTGGGGAGGCAAGTCCTAATTCAGCCTAGGAGGTCATGGGGGCAACATTGGGTAGGGCCTAGGAGGCCTATTTTGGATGAAAGTGGGTTACATCTGATGGACTTCCTGTCTATGGGTACTAGGGGTAGGAACCCTCTCATGTAAGGTTTTATGAAATAGCTCGTTGGTCTGCTGTTCAATATTTTATTTCTCTATTTGATGCAAGAAGTCTAAGTGTTATTTGTCTCATCGAAGTTGCTTGAATTGCGCTTGGAATTCAACATATCTTGTGCTCACTTGATTGATATATTATACCATGCGGGATCTAGAAACCCTAACAATATTACCCTAAGGTCTATCTCACTTAGGATGATCCAAGATATCAATCATGCACTTCCCTCGATCTAGGGTAGTCATGTTCACTCAAGGTTTAGGTTTAAGCATGTGATATTTATACTCTCCTAGTGTAGAGGCACATCGTGCTTGCACAGTATACTGGTCTTGAGGATAATCAAGGATCTCCTCATGCCTTCCTTGATTTATGAGGAAGGGAAGGGTTGAGTTGGCTCATCTTGAGTGATGAGTATCATACTCATATTGGTACCTAGACTATTGTAACATATTAGGGTGGTGCAAGGGTGAAGTGTGATCAATTGGACCTATCCAATGTGTGTACTCTGGCTCTTACCCATAAGCAGATGTGTTAGACCTAGCAGGTACATGGATGTGTGGTACTGCTCTATATACTAGTGCCTCAGTGAATGATTGCCGTTCAAAAAAAAATGTATGTGAAGTGTCTAAGTATTGGGAATATGCGCTCTAATTAGGATCAAAACCTGTAGGGGTGTCTCGCATAGGGATCCCTTGTAGTTGATGTTCCTAGCTAGCTATTCTGGGACTTGGGTGAGTAGAAGGCCACCAAGGAGGTATGACTAGGTCCTTGGGGATAAATCATAGATGACTCATGTCTCCTAGTCTACTCTTCATAGCATCCACCCTTGACTGGGTTTAGTTGTAGGTACACACCATTGCTATTCCCTACCAAACCCTAGATGATTATCTCCTTTACAAATTTTGAATAAAGCAACACACAAGAATGGAAACACATAATAAGAAAAATATCTATCTCTTTTAAGGATTTATGTATGTTCCCTAAGACATTTTGCATGTTTAGATTTGTTGTTTGTAAAGAAGACCTTGTGCCAAATGTTTTTCTCTTGTTGGATGATATGCTTGTGCTTAAATGGATTTCACATGTATGCTCGCAACTCGACAATCGGTAATTAAAGTCTGGTCATGTAAACCCACCAAATTATGGAGATGAAACCTATACCCGGTCAAGGAGCACAAGCCCTACCAGTCCTCACCCAATAATCACTTGGTCAATGTTATACCCTATGAAGAGAAGAACATGCAAATTTTCCAAGATACGTTAGATCTTGGAGTTGACCTTGGCCAAAAAAAGGATTCATGGGATTTGAGACAACGGGTGGAGGTGAAACCCATCATCATTGATTTCTACTAGTGGTTGGTGATGAAATCCAACTCACTAGAATTTAAGTGGAATGTGGTGTGTGTGGTTCCTTTTAAGATTAAATAAAGTAAACAATGAAGCACTCAATGATATTTCACTAAATGCAAGAAAATGATGTTTTACTTTTAGAAAATCTAGATAAAAGAGAACCTACAAAAATACATTCCCTAAATAATAACCTACCAATTAGGTAGGATACAAGCAAGCAAGCCATAGAAATGCATTTCCACTTAGTTCATTTTTAGTTTTTCTTCTTTTTTTGTTGTTTTTGCCATTATAGAAAAGTAAAATCTATCTTTATACCTTTCAAGCAATCAAGGAAAGCAAAGAAAAATAGAATTTAAGCATTATGAGTAGAAAATACTCTATTTTGTGGCCATCCTAGGGTGGGACAACTACCAGTTTGGGGGCCATCCTAGGGTGGGACAGTTGTGTGGCCATCCTTGGGTGGGACGACTAGCAGTCCAGAGGCCATTTTAGGATAGAACGATCAGTTCCTAAAACCAAACAAAAAGAAAAATAAGGTTAGATTTTTAACCAAATCAATTGGGATAAGGTCCCACTATGATCAAAACTAAAATATAGGAAAAACGGTGCACCTAAACATGTTAAACGAGATGCATCTATTGCTAATGTGGATTAAGCATTACAAAAAGACATCAGTGTAAGCATGATAAGACAAATAAGTGCAAGAAAGGAATTATTTATTTATTATTTTATAGATTCAATTACGGTTACATAAATTTCCCCTTTAGATCTCTATATTGATACACTCATTACAAAATGGTTCCCAAGGATTAAATCCTTTCAATAACTTGGGTGCACTTCCAATATTCTTTCTTGTACCTATGAGTGACGTGGGTGGGCCTATGATGCCGCCACTTTGTTATTTGATATTATTATCCAATGTTACTTCCTCATGTGTTATAATACCTACACCTACACACAAGGAAACCAGATTTTGTTAATAGCAAGTGCGGATTGTGAAGCATACAAAAGAAATACATGCACTAATAGACTAAAAAGTGGAAATATGCAATGCGACCATACAAAAAAATTCCAAACGACTAAAAAATATTAGAAACATGCATAAAATATGATTTTGGACTGATCTAATTGAAAACAACAAAGAAATTGCAGCTGGATTTGTGCCGATTATGTGGTGTGCCTATTAAGCCTACAAAACACAAAATGGGTGATTTTTGGTCCTAAAAATCTCCAAATCACACCAAATTTAGAAAGAATATATAAAATAATATTTATAGAGGATCCATGTAAAAATATTAGCAAAATTGATCACAAATTCATGCACATCTTCAAGTGGGCACAATGAACCTACAAAATCCTAAAAATACGATAACTCATTCATTATAGCTCCAATTTATATCAAATTTGAACAGTATATTCTTGATCTCTCCTAGAATAATTATAATTAAAAAAAGTAGAAAAATATTGCTTCAGTATGTGACCATACCTGCTAGGGATGTTGAAGACTATCACAAATTAGGGGCCATCCTAGGGTGGGATGGCCACCAGATCTGCTGGTTTTCTACCACTAATTCCATTGGGAATTGGTCAAAAAATCTCTCAAGGGTGTTGTAATAAAATTTGGGGGTGAAATTAACTCAATTGGTTTGGTTTTGTAAACAAATTGTACCTCTTGAATCACTCGAGAACCTCCTTTGCTAGGTAGAGATTTCAAGGGAAAAAGAACAAAAAAGGTTGAGGGGAAATTTTGGTAGCACTTTGTTGCAATGTCACAAAAATTCTCTCTATAAATTGGGTGGAATATTGCTCCACTTTATAGTCGAATAGGGCCTAGGGTCAAATGGGCATGTGAGGAAGGAGGTGCCACTTTCCCAAAATATGTTATGCATTGGAGGGGGGAAGGAATCTCCCTTTTTGGCCTTCTTTCTGTAGCATGTCATAAGGATTCTATACCCTTAGATATACATACTTGAATAGGTGGGGTAAATGGTATTCTATAGGTGTCATTTGTCCAAAATTTGACTTTTTTGGAGTCAAAGACCATGGCCATCCCACCCACGGATGATTGCTTGCAACCATCCCTGGGTGGGACAATCATGAACTATGATCATCCTAGGGTGTGACGATCATTCCTATATGGCCAAAAACCTCTAAACGGTGGGGTAGAGCCTTCCAATAGGACCACTATTAAACCTTTGAGGGTTGCCCAAGGAGGTCATATTATGTCAAATTAGTCAATGCTTTTGGTTGCCTAATCTGATTGACATGATTTTAGTGTCTACAAGTATATCAATAGGAATAGGAAGAGCCATAAAGAAATCTGCTGCATATTTACAAACTAGATCCACCACTATGCACTACTACATGAAAACACCATCACAAGAGAGACTAAGAGAAATACAAAAAAATTAGTCCATTTTTTTTTGAGATTACATTTGTCTAGAGTCTTTCCACAGGGTTAATGGAAAACTCGTGAAGACTAGGACTCAACATAAATTCCACTAATGAAGTTTATTATCTCTAGAAGTATAAATTATTCCATTCCAATTTCTAACATATTGTTGCAGGAAAAAGGAGATTCAAAGAAATATGAGAAGCTTCCTACAATAGAGTTAGGAAGAAGATCTTCATTAGAATTATTCCAACACTTGCAACAAGTAGAAGACTAAAGATTTTAGTGACCTAAAAAAATGTCCCATTACAAGAGTTGCAGACCTATATATTACATAAGAGAAGAAAAAGGTCATAGTAGCCTTATTGTAGACTCAAGGAAGAAGAAGACTCCAGAGATGAGCCCAAAAGGAGATAGGATATTGGTGATCTCCATTGAATATCAAAACCTATGAAGTGCAGAAGAAGAAAAGACCACATGAGACTTACTAAAAATTCAAGGGAGAGAAGAAGACTCCATTTAAGAGTCTCGATGAAGAAAAGATATTGGTGATCTCCAGTGCATATTGAAGTATTTACCTTGAAGAAGCTGAAGAGACCCTTAGAATGTCTAGTTACAAAACTCCTAGTTCTGGAATATTGGAGGTTGGTGATCTCTATTAAATATTGTAGTTTATAGAAGGAAATAAGGACCAACAAAGGTCCTATTCCAAATTATAGTAGTAGAAAATTATAGATATTTGAGAAGAAGATCTTATTACCAACACTTCCTTAGTAGAAATTTTAAGGAAAGATCTCATTTGGAAGACTAAAGAAGTTGCAATATTGAAGACTTTAGTGAGGTCTCAAGGAGAAATAAGGAGAAGGCTTGGAGAACCTTAGTTTAGAATTTAGAGAAGGCTATTAAAAGAGTTCCTAGGAGAACTCACTGGAGAAATCTACCAGAAAGGAGAAGCTACTGATTGAACAAAATTTAGGACAATTGTCACCATCCGACAACAAGCCCAAAAGGATAAGAATGTGGTAATGAGTGCCAAATTTCAAAGGAGATTATTCAAAACCTCAAGAAATTCAAATTCTTGAGAAGAGGGCCAATATCAAAGTCAAAATTCGATAAGGAGAAATGATCCTAACTTTACTACCAAACCTAAAATATTTTAAGATTTCCATTGAAGGCTAGAAAGCTCATTTAGAGATAGGGGTTTGCTAAATATTTAGAAAAATAGTGAAGGGTTATTGAAGTAAAAATTAGCTACGATTTGGAAGAATTCCCTACCAAATTTATGAGTTTAAAAAATAAAATTTTAGTACAAAAATTGATTGCGAGAGAGCAACAACTAGGACAACATTACTAGCTGTAAAACTTTAGATCGATAGAGAGCATTCTGAAGGAGAATCAAAACCACCATACTATAGTTTTAAAGTAGCAATATAGAGGAGTTACTAAGTTACGAATTGGTGAGTTAAGGAGCTATTACAGACAACCAAGAATAGATGCAAATGCCATCCAATTAAAGATAGCAATAAGATGATTCTAATCACCTAGAAATCCTTCATCTACAGAGATAATTAAGATAATAAACTTAGTTGCAAATAGGTTTATTAGTTGAACTATAATTTGGGTTATTATCTAGTTCCATTAAGCACCATTTTATGTTCTTTAAAAGTTGAAAAAAGAAGGTCGCATATTATAGTATTCAAGGGGAGTGCAAAAGGAAGTTATTTTAAAATTTATACCTACACATTAAAATAAGAGTTAGATATAAATCTCCTATTATTTAGTTACAACAAATAAATCTACATTAAAATTACTTAAGTTATAGTGCATGATTTAAGGTTCATTTACAAGAGTAATAAGGAGAAACTATTAATGCACTATATTAGTTATTCAAAGTTCACTGAGGATTCTTAGTTAAGGTGAATATTTATTAAACCTCTATATGTTAGATGCATGGTTAAGTGTTTGGATTCATTGGTGTTATAATTATCCAAGTTAGAGGTTAGTGTTGTCTGAAAAAAGGTAGTAATACATTGCTCTTAGGGATTAGAGCAAGCAATCGAAATATCTTAGAAGCAAAAGAAAAGCTTCAAAAAATTATCTTTATTTATCCTCAATATGTAAGATGAGGAGCTACCATATCAAAGGAGAAGAGTAGCATAAAAGGGAGATAAAGAACTCTCAAAAATTTGGTACAAAAATAAGGTATCTTATTTATGTTATAGAGATGCACCATATTCCTCCTAAAGAGGACATAATATAAAGTGTCCCAAGAAACTAAAGGCAACAAGTATCCTACGTTAGTAGAAGATAGAGAAGGTGAGCTGAACTAGGGCACAAATTGTTTTTTGAGGTGTCCAAAGAGACATAATATTCACCATATTATCCATTTCCAACGATTGCCCCAACCTGCAACACAAGTACCCACATCAAGGGTAGAGAATAACAATGGTAGATCAAGAAGAAAAACATAGGTGCAATACCCAGTAAGGAGACCATCATCATGTGATATCTACATGGAAAAAGGATAAAATTAAGGCCTATGTAAAAATTTACTTATCTCTTGCACTTCTAAGTAAAATATAACACCAGAGCATACATAAAATAGCTGTCATCATTCATCTACCGATGTGGATAAAACAAGGCTAAGGATGAGCATGAATATGCAAAGAGCTTTACCCAAGGAATAAATTGGAAGAACCATCGATTGAATTGAATACACCATTGCGGCACCCTTATTTGTATTAGCTAGAGATACCCACATAATAGCTAATCTCATCTGGAATTAAGACATTCAAGACAAGCTACAAAGGGAATTTGTTGGTGAACAATATACAAGAAGGAGACGTTAGATGAAGGTTTACATGAATGAAACCTAAGTTCCACTTGGAACAAAGGGTATATTCACCCTCTCATTCCTAATGCTTAAGAGAAAGACACCCACTAGAGTAACACCTTTCATCATCATTATAACACCCAAGAATATTCAATGTCTACCAATTAGAATTCCAACCTACACCACGAATTCTAACTCCTTCAAGGGACAATGCGAGTGAAAGAAGAGACAAAAGAGTCTCGATAACACCTTGTGCCACTTGGCACACACATCAAGAAGTAAAAAGCATGATTAAAACCACCATAAAAAGGAGCACTTGTAGAGGATAATACATCCATAATTGGCACTAAGTGGAGAATGTATTGAAGACACGAAGTCAGGAGTCAAAGGCACATTTAAAGACTATCATAAGGGACGTCCACCAAGCCTGTCATAAATTAGCAAGGAGGTACAATATATTTCAAGGTGATTGAAGTTAAATATAACACCCATATACAATATGAATGTATTATTTCATAAGTATTAAATATTTGCTTCATGAGTAATAAGGGATAGTATAAGGTTGAAACTATTAACATCTTTTGCATACATATTTATATGCAAAATCAACCATACATTTGAAAGAAAATATAAAGGAAGTCTATATACTTAATATTTTAATATTTGCAATAGTAAAATTATATTTTATTATTGCAAATATTATTGTTTTCTAATATTTCAAATTAGGGAGTTAAAAGGTATACTAGACCAAAAATATATTATTGTAATTTAGAAACATTAAACTATTAATATAAAGGGGTATAAAATAAGTTCTTCATTTACTTAAAGGAGTTGGAATTACATACTTAAACTTGTGTCATACTCATACTAAAGAGACAAAAGAAATTCAACCATAGAGAACTTCAAATTAAGTGCATATTTCATTAGGAGAGAAATAGAAGTTGATTATTTTTACTTACAAATGAACTAAAAAATGAACTATTAATCACTAAGCAATTTATTAAGCTTATAAGTTATTTTAATCACTAGGGAGACATAAGGATTCTATAAAACCTAAGCCTTGGATAGGTTTATCAAAATTGGATCATATACTCAATTTACTTGAGAAAGATATAGTATTCTACAAATCCTTAGTCTAAATATTAAGGAAACAAAAAGAATACTACACTTCATCTACTAGGGATACATAAGGTAGTCTACTACAAAGGATCCATCAAAAGTATTTCTAAAATATAAAAAGCTAAAACTAAGAGAGATGTATACCTCAATAAATACAATGAACAATGACATGAACAACACTATTAGAAAGAAAAGAGCAAGTGCCATAAAAATTGGGATAAGGAACTTACGTACAAAATCTGGAAAAGATTTGCATTTCACTTCAAGAGTGATTCCTAGTGAAACCTCAAGATATAACTTTAAAACTATGGAATATTATATACAAGCTCAAATCACTGAAGCAATTAATAATAAAAAATGTGATATTCAAATTCCTTTAGACCTTGGTAGTATATTATACATGGAATTACTTACATTTAAATGTTATATTAATGAATATGTAGAGCAAAAATGGATGAATCATCCGTAGCAAAGATATTTCAATCCTCATATGGTATTAATACTTCAAGTTCTACTAACACAAGATATTATCATGATGCTCTAAGTGTTTGTTCAAAAGCTTCTATACAAGACATGTATAATTATAAAAAGGACAAAGACAAAGAGAAAATACTCTTGCAAGAATTTGGTGATAGTAAATCCACTTATAAAATTATTGACTCCAATAAAGAATAAGAAGAACCAATTCAAGGAGGCTTGTAGTGCAATGTTAATTGAAGATAATACAAAGGAATAGATCAAGCTGAAGAATATCTGAAGACAAAGATCCATATTGAAGATAAAAGTATTCAATACTCAAAGAATGTAATACAAGATGGTGTTAGAATATATTACATCATTTGAACCATGTAAATGTACCACCTTTTGTGCATATATAGAGTAGGAGTTTACTTCAAAGTAAATTTAGTTAGTTACTTCAAGTATTATAATAAATGCACAGGTGTCAATGTGCAAGTTGTAAATGTGCATGTAGTCCACATGTACATGAGTCATAGATAGAGTAAAGACCAATCAATCTATCTTCCTATATAAAGGTCTCATAGGTATGTAAGTGTAGTGAAGAGGAGGAAGTGTGTGAAATAGGAGAGAGTGATATAGTAACTACATAGTATGTAGTACACAATGTATGTGTGTGTAGTAAGGTACATGTAGTTCCTCCATATACTTTCATGGAGTGTTCATATCCATTATATAGAATTGCACTAATTTCATCATTCTCATTAAGGGTATATTTTTGAGTTATTTGCAGATGTTCATTTCCTTATTTTCCTGCATATTATTATGCCATTAGTTTTATAGTTATTTTAGATTAGTTAATCCTACATCTTGTGGTTGTACTACCTCCAATAAAATTCTAACAATGATGGTTATGCAAAATTGGTGCGTGACTTTCCATGGGTGGACGATTATGCAGCTAGATCGTCTAGTGTTGGATGGTTGTTTTATTTTATTTTATTTTTTTCATCATGAGTGAATTGTGTTGGTACCATCCATGGCCGAAAAGTATTGCTTCATGACCGTCTGACTATCAGACGATGAGCCATCTTGGCCGTCCAAGGGATGGATGATAGAAATCTAATTATTTTTCTTGATCATTGTGTTAATTATTATGTTGACGTAGATGTGATGCTTTATGTTATTGATAAATTATGCTAATTATGCTTTTTGATGTGTTTATGTATATAGTGAAAATTAGTGAGACCGCAACATCACTTCAAAAATTTGTTCTACAAGGCTTGATGTAAACTAACAAAGGATGATTGGTAGTGGTTTGAGGACATTGGGCTATGGCATGTAGCCAAGTTAAATAAGGTGTATGTAGACTATGCTTACTTGACAATATTTATAGACATGTGGGATCCAGAAACGTGCATCTTCCACAAAACAATAGGAGAGATCATTGTCACTCTTAAGGATGTGTGGAAGATTTTACATATACCTATTGAGAGGGCACAAATTGAGATTACCATGATACACTAGAGTAAGGCCCTACTGTACCGAGTATATCAGTAGAATTGGTGATGAATGATTGTTTATAGTGGGGGTGTGGATGTGGATAATCATGTGTGATTGTAGTGGCTAAGCATGAGGCATGCTATCTTGATGATGTTGATCTCCAATGTCATTCTATTAGATTCTTCAGGTGTGTGGTTCCCATGGAACCTGCTAGGGTTGGTATAGGACTTGGTGGAGGGGCCCAAGGTGATGGTATGGGCTCCATGTTTATTGGTATATATTTACCAAGAAAAATATGAGATATGACATCAAAAGAGGTCAATATTGGGTTGCAGCTTGCTTCTATAGATTTGGGTATGGGAGTACATTGCTATTGAGCATCCTGTGGGTCTGTCATGTTATACCTAGTAGGATTTGGGGGATAAGATACCTTATGCCATGAGATGGTGTAAATATTAGGATGAGGGCATGAGCCACTCTTTTGTTGGTATTTGGCTACACTATGATGAGAAGTTTACAGTGCTACAATTGAATTAGGTATTATGGACGTTGTGGAGGGTTGGGCCGACATGGTCCAAGGATGATGAGAACTTGGGTAGAGTGTGATGGGGGAGATGATTTGTAGGCCACCATGGGATGGAGTACGAGTTCTTCTAGTACTACCACATGTTGTGGCAATTTGAATGACCTTAGGATGATCTATCACCTCTTGTGATAAATAGGTGATGACAAAGTGAGGATGCTATAAACCTAGCATATGAGCTGGTGGGTGCAGATATGGATGTGGTTGGGCCAAGGATTGATGTGGTAGATGTGAGGACCATGCCTTACTATCATACATAGTTCTTTGAGGAGGCTTTTTAGCCATGATGTGAGGGTGCTACAACATGTGATGGAGGGGAGGCTCCTCAACCACAGTGAGAGGGCATGATAGTTGGTGGTGGAGGGGTGGGTCCTTAAGAGGTAGTGGGGAAGTGGGTACAATGGTAGATGGACCCAAGGGTAGTGGGTTCATACTGGGGGGTGGATCCTGAGGAGTTAAGAAGCTAGTGGTAGAGGTAGGCTAGAGCGAGGAGGACCATAACAGTAGTTTTGACTTAGTAGTAGAGATTTTTGTACTATCAGATTGAGTATAGGTGTTGAAGAGGTAGAAAATCAAGCTAAATATTACCATTTATTAAGAGAGAAGCTAGTGGGATAGGGAGAAATAGAGGTGGAGAGGGTGGTAGGAGCTATGGAACATGCTACAAGCCAAGATATAGGGCCTATGGGATGAGATGGCTAGGTAGGTTACAAAGCGAGATGTGATATAGAATGAGCATGAATTGATATGGATAGATAAAGATGTTGTGAGGGTAGAGTGTGATGCTCTACAAGCCCAAGGTGTAGGAAGTAGCTAGGCTACCATAGTGATGTTGGCCTAGCTAGAGTGGTAGCGATATCAGGTGAGGGCACTAGATAATGAGTTGCTAGTGAGAGGTATCTTAATCTCAAAAATGCCATAATTTTACTCTTCATCGTG